>LR812543.1:23875609-24490609 GCA_903798195.1 Danio kyathit | reverse complement strand
ATCCGCTGAGTAAAAAACATATGCTGGATTAGTTGATGTTGTGGCGACCCCAGATTATTAAAGGGACTAAGCGGAAAACAAAATGAATGATTGAATAACCATGCCTAATATCAGATGGAATGGAAAGTGATTCATTTTTCATAAATTGTTAAAATATTGGTGTCTGTGATACAGTAAGTCCACTGACTGTTGTGTACACCATGATTTTATATCAAATTTTTCACTTTAATATGACTAAAAAGTATCATAGCACCCTGTAGCGTTCATTTTAAAGATGAAATGCAGCCAGACGTACCTCTGGCTACATAATTTGCATTCACCAGAAATGTAGACAGGGGTATGTATCCACAATGAGCCTGTGTTGAAAAACACTGTAAACTGTAACATTGAGAATATTACACAATTTAAATTAGCATACTGTATATTAAAATCTCATATTTTTATCTGGTCATCGGGTAAATTAATATATCAATTGCTTTAAAATCTTTAAAACAGTTGAACAATTTTGTTTGTTTTTTTAGGATTTTTTGATGAATAGTTTTACGCCTCTCATTTGTATCTTTTAAATATTTTTGTAACACCTCAAACTCTGTACTGACACCTTTTGATTAATTTATCATGTCCTTGATACAGTGGAATTACTAGAACACTTGGCATATTTAAAAGGTTTCAGTTGTTTTTGTTACAATGAATGAAATATCAACAAAGTCATCATTATGCTCTATAAACCACAGAATAAAGCATTTATAAGGAGATTCAGGTAATTTTACAAGCTTTAGATAAAAAACAAGCTAAACCTATTTGACTGTCTGTGTCCCACAATCTTGTTCCTTCACATAATTCAAATAAAAGCCAGAAGGCATGGGAGAAAATTAGAGTTGAAATTCTCAGGAAATATATTGACACTACGCCAGTAGATGTGTGCTGCGGTAATTGCTGCAAAAAAGGCAGACATACCAAATAATACAGTTTAAAGTGGATTAAAACAGCATGACTTCATCTGATATTTGTTGTGCTCAGATGCACCATTTGCATCTTTCATGAACATCATGAAATCAAATCATAATTTTGGGCCACCACTGTTCATTTCTTGCCCAGATTTATCAAAATAAATCAGAAAATCTAACACTCATCCACCATACAACTTAACGTTATACACATTTTTTTTTTAATACTATATTTCTAAGCATTTTTATAGATTTATAGCACACAATAGTTGAAAATGTTATGAAAGACAGCACCAATGTCAAGTCAAACTCCCAGCGCTCAGCTCTCAGGGCTGTGTAAGTTAGTTAAGAAGCGGGTAGCTGACAGCATGAGGTAAAGGAAGGTGGGACATGAATGTTAATCAAGCTAATGAAGTTCTGGAGAGAACGCAGACTCATGCGGCGACACACACACACTTAAACACACAGCTAACAACAGACGGCTATGCCACCAGGGGGCCTGCTGGTACACAACAGGAGTAAACAAGTAAACAGCTTACAATAAATGAGTCTCTTTACACATTTCCAGCATGTCTGGGTTAGTCAAGGACAAGCGCATCGATGAAAAGAGTGCGTATATTTGTAAATAACGCCCAAGTGTGTGTGTCGCCGTGGGACAATAATTGGATGTCGAGTCGACGGCGTGTTCATCAGACGCCAGAAGGACACTTGACTGGAAATGGGCTGGATTTGAGCGGGAAATGGCCAGACACAAATTGCAAACTACATTCTTAACAACCATATCCATCAGGTCGTCCATCCTTATAGCCGTCTCTAACCGCTCCTCTGCCCAATCAATCAGGAAATCTATCAGCCCATCAGTCTGTAAATCCCTCCATCTCGCTGCCGTTCGCTCATTTTCTCTTCCGCTCGTGTAGTTCATTCGTTCGTCCTCTTTCTTGACGGTGGCGGATGGAGGTGTTTACTCTTCTTGAGACTGCTAGGTGTAAATATTGATGGGTGGACGGGCTGTCATGGTTAATTCACGAGAGACGAGATGTTGTTTTTATACTTTTTAGATTTATTAACGATTTACATCAAGTGTCTATTTCTAACACTCACCTAAAAAGTAAAAATAATTCATAAAATGAATATAAAATCTTTTTTTCATTTTAGTTTTTTTTTTACCTCTGGGACAGAAAGTCTCTCAACTGTGCTGTATTTATTTATTGAACGTTGTAATATTGAAATTGTGTTTTAGAATTTGAATAAGTGGATGGCACGGTGGCTCTGTGGTTAGCACTGTCACATCACAGCAAGAAGGCTGCTAGTTTGAGTCCCGGCTGAGCCAGTTGGCATTTCTGTGTGGAGTTTGCATGTTCTCCCCTTGTTCGTGTGGGTTTCCTCTGCGTACTCCAGTTTGTTCCACAGTCCAAAGACATGCGCTATAGGTGAATTGAATAAACTAAATTCTCTGTAGTGTGTGAATGAGAGTGTATGAGTGTTTCTCAATACTGGGTTGCAGCTGGAAGGACATCCGCTGCGTAAAACATATGCCGGAATAGTTGGCGGTTCATTCCGCTGTGGCGACTCCTGATAAGTAAGGGACTAAGCCGAAGAAAAAAGAATGAATGAATTTAAAATATCTGTAATGTCATTATTAATGTCTCATATTTTCAAATGTCATTTATTCCTGTGGTTTATTCCTCAGTTGTTTTCTTGTGGGAAAAAAGTAATTAGAAAATAATTTTTTTTTAAATGTAATATTGTATTTTTTACAAATGTTTTAAACACATAATAGTTTCTATATACTGTAGTATACTTTTTATAAAGTTTATTCATTCATTTTCCTTCGGCTTAGTCTCTTTATTCATCAGGGGTCGCCACAGTGGAATGAACCACCTTTTCTATATAGTATAAAATCAATATAAAATTTTTATTTTTATGTAAGAAAACATTGTTTTTAACCCTCAGGGTCTACTGACTTCTTTATCAGAATGGGAGGACACTTGGTTGACTTTTGTCGCATTAGTTATGTGAACACAAATTTATTGTGTAAATTTATTAGATATGGGAAATGGTTCAAAATAAGTCATTGTCATCAAAAATGAAGGATAGACAGACAGATTACAGTTTTTCCCAATTGTTTACACACGTTTTCTGAAAGCATGTCTCATATTGTCAGAACTCTACACACAAATCACAAAACACACGCACATTGGCCAAAACCCTTAAATTCTCCTGCAAAATTAAACTTTACATTCAAAACAGTGTACTTCTCAAAATGGTGTTTTGTTTTCAAATGACACACACAAACCATCACATGAGTAGACATTTATAAGAACCATTTGAGCACTGATGTGCTTAATGTAACACACTATATGACCACTTCTTCTCCATTAATCATCATGACTTACTGTGAGCCTTTTTTTGTTCAGTGGTACAATTACTGCAGACAGTACATAAGCCTACAGAAGTGCATTGTAAAATATTTCAGAATATTGTTTTTATACAAAACACACAAATACATGGTACCAAATATATTTTACTGTATTTTCCCCACAAAAACAGTGTACACAGTGTTCATCCCAACCAACACAAAGTTGCACATAACGTGGTCTGACTGAGACATGTCATACAGTGAATCAAATATAAAGCCATAAAATTACACAAAACAAACAAACATACAAATAAACCAACAAACAACAATAAAAAATGTATATATAATAACAAAAAAAGAACACAATGCAGACATCAAATAGAAACTCCGTAAGGGGTTAAAGGTGCTGTATGTAAGTTTTTGACTCTTCTAAAGCATAAAAATTGTCAGGGTTTGTGGTGGGGAAAAGGAGCGAGGACTCAAGTGCAAGATAATGGGTATTTATTTTTTAATAAAATAAAACAAAAAGGCAAAATAAACAACCCCGAGGGGGAAAACATTAACAAAACAAATACACACACAAACTTGGCTGGGCTGGCAAGACAGGAGCAGGAACACGAGGGAGATTAGACGATGAACGACGACGAACTGGCACAGGACAGCAGACATGAGGAGATCTTAAGGATGAGTAAATTAACACAAACAGGTGAACATGATAAACTAATAATGGGTTAACAAGGAGGGTAGGGCTAGACAATAGACTAACGAACACATGACAGACACACAAGCACGCGGCGCATGTAAACATGAGTCACGTGCTAAACACAACACCAACAGAAGACTGAACGCGAGACACGAGCACACAATGAATGAAGACACTCACCGTGTACTCACACACGCAGCGTGCATGCTTCATCCCAGCGCTGACCGAAACCGAATCCAACTAGACAGAGACGCTGGGACTGAAACACCACGCTGCAAACAGACAAACAGAAACACACGGACGAGAGCGCACAATCGTAAACAAGCCCAAACTCCGCGCGCCCGCGTAGAGCAGGAACGCGCAGGGTCCAGGCACGCCCACGATCGGCGCTCATACAGAGACACGCACAATGACAAAACATAACAGGAGTAGTGTCAGGACTCCGCCACCAAAACAACAACAGAGTGGCAGAATCATGACACTACCCCCCCCAAAAGGGACGCCACCTGGCGTCCCTCAAGGGAACATCCAACAAGACAGACAAGAAACACGACAAGACAACAAAACAGGCAACATCAACAAACCTCAGACAGGGAAGTGAACAGGCAAGATAACATGAAGGGGGGGAGGGAGGGGAGCCAAGCCAGACCCAACAAGACAAACAAGGGAGGGATGGGAGGGCAAGACCAGGAAGGAACATTCAGGGCAGGACCAGAGGGACAGTCCAGGACAGGACCAACGGGTCAGAGGCCCCAGCAGGGGGCCAGGGTGGAGCCGGAGGGTCAGTCCAGGGTGGTGTAGGGGCAAACCAGGGAGGGGCAGGAGGGATGACCCAGGGAGGATCCTTCAGGGACAGCAAGGCTGGAGGACTGAGGAGTGCCAGCAGTGCTAGAGGCCTGTGAGGAGCCGACTGGACTGGAGGCCTGTGGGGGGCCGGCCGGGCTGGAGCCGACTGGACAGGAGTCTTGTGGGGAACCGGCAAGGCTGGAGGCTTGAGGGGAGCCGGCTGGGCTGGAGGCCTGAGGGGAGCCGGCTGGGCTGGAGGCCTGAGGGGAGCCGGCTGGGCTGGAGGCCTGAGGGGAGCCGGCTGCGCTGGAGGCCTGAGGGGAGCCGGCTGGGCTGGAGGCCTGAGGGGAGCCGGCTGGGCTGGAGGCCTGAGGGGAGCCGGCTGGGCTGGATGCCTGTGGAGAGCCGGCTGGGCTGGAGGCCTGTGGGGAGCCGGCAGGGCTGGAGGCCTGTGGGGAGCCGGCAGGGCTGGAGGCCTGTGGGGAGCCGACTGGACTGGAGCCAACTGGATAGGAGGCCTGTGGGGGGCCGGCAGGGCCGGAGGCCTGTGGGGAGCCGGCAGGGCCGGAGGCCTGTGGGGAGCCGGCAGGGCCGGAGGCCTGTGGGGAGCCGGCAGGGCTGGAGGCCTGTGGGGAGCCGGCAGGGCTAGGGGTCTGGGTGGTGCCAGCAGAGCTGGAGGCCTGAGGGGGGCCGGCAGGGCAAGGAACCGGGCTGGGGCCGGCAGGGCAAGGAGCCGGGCTGAGACCGGTAGGGCAAGACATCTGGGTGGTGCCGGCAGGGCAAGGAGCCGGGCTGGGACCGGCAGGGCAAGACGTCTGGGTGGTGCCGGCCGGGCAAGACGTCTGGGTGGTGCCGGCAGGGCTAGACGTCTGGGTGGTGCCGGCAGGGCAAGGAGCCGGGCTGGGACCGGCAGGGCAAGACGTCTGGGTGGTGCCGGCAGGGCTAGACGTCTGGGTGGTGCCGGCAGGGCTAGACGTCTGGGTGGTGCCGGCAGGGCTAGGAGCCGGGCTGGCACAGGCACTGAGCCGCGTTCTGGGGCTGGAGCCGTCACTGAGCGGTGCTCTGGGGCAGGAGCCGACACTGGCGGGCGCACTGGGGCAGGAGCCGACACTGGCGGGCGCACTGGGGCAGGAGCCGACACTGGCGGGCGCACTGGGGCAGGAGCCGACACTGGCGGGCGCACTGGGGCAGGAGCCGACACTGGCGGGCGCACTGGGGCAGGAGCCGACACTGGCGGGCGCACTGGGGCTGGAGCCGCCTTTGAAGAGGCCTTCCTCTTCATCCTCCGCTTCTGGGTGCGGGTCAACCCTTGGGGGTTGGTCATGGGCTGGGAGATGGTGCTGGTGGTGAGAGGGGTCCATTCCCCCTGCAGGATTTCCCTCTCCTTCCTCAGGCAGGAATAGTCCACCACCTCCCAATAAGTCCATTTCCCAATTTCACCCAGCTCCTCCCAATCGAATGGTTCATCCAATCCAGCCAGAAAGATGTGGATGAGGTTGGTCTCACTGAACCCAAGCCCCCGGACTGCCTCAAGGAGATCTTCAGCGAAGATTCCAAAGGGGCGATGGTTCTGCTGGTGAGGCAGTCCTCTGGCTAGGGGTTGGTCCTTGGGTCCTTCTTGCTGGGAGAGAGCTGGGCGCAGAAATAAACCCATTCTGCTGAGTCCTCTTAGGGCCAGTTCAGGGTTTGTGGTGGGGAAAAGGAGCAAGGACTCAAGTGCAAGATAATGGGTATTTATTTTTTAATAAAATAAAACAAAAAGGCAAAATAAACAACCCCGAGGGGGAAAACATTAACAAAACAAATACACACACAAACTTGGCTGGGCTGGCAAGACAGGAGCAGGAACACGAGGGAGATTAGACGATGAACGACGACGAACTGGCACAGGACAGCAGACATGAGGAGATCTTAAGGATGAGTAAATTAACACAAACAGGTGAACATGATAAACTAATAATGGGTTAACAAGGAGGGTAGGGCTAGACAATAGACTAACGAACACATGACAGACACACAAGCACGCGGCGCATGTAAACATGAGTCACGTGCTAAACACAACACCAACAGAAGACTGAACGCGAGACACGAGCACACAATGAATGAAGACACTCACCGTGTACTCACACACGCAGCGTGCATGCTTCATCCCAGCGCTGACCGAAACCGAATCCAACTAGACAGAGACGCTGGGACTGAAACACCACGCTGCAAACAGACAAACAGAAACACACGGACGAGAGCGCACAATCGTAAACAAGCCCAAACTCCGCGCGCCCGCGTAGAGCGGGAACGCGCAGGGTCCAGGCACGCCCACGATCGGCGCTCATACAGAGACACGCACAATGACAAAACATAACAGGAGTAGTGTCAGGACTCCGCCACCAAAACAAGAACAGAGTGGCAGAATCATGACAAAAATACCATAATATGTGTGCAGATATTTAAGAAACATCCCAAGTGAACATACTTGTTTAACTGAAAAACAATGCTGAAGTCAGATATTCTGCTTTGAAAATGGGTTTTCCGTGCCGGAACGCTGTCTTTGTTTAGATAAATTTCATATGCACGATGCCAGTTTAGCCAATTATATGTCAGCACCCTGGGTTGCCTTGTTGGAAAACAGCGTATTTCATTCATTCATTCAGAAAGACTCTGAAAACATGCGTCCGTGACCGAAAAGAACAGTATGGGAGACAGATGCAGTTCCACATGAGGTTATTAATTAGCAAATTACATAAATATTACGAACGTAAACATTAGGTAAGCAGGTTACATTGTAACCGCGTGTCCTAACAACACGCTGTGACGAGAGAGGCAGTGATCAGCTATTTGGCTGTTTGCACCAGACGAAACACGGCAGAAATGTAAATACAGCCTTTCAGAAGCACAGAATATGCACTCGCTCACGAAACGGTAAGGTTTAGAATCTATTTAATACATGTTAACCCACTTTAACATCAATGTAGATGCTGAATCACTCATATGTGTTTAGTTCTAAAGTTCAATTTCAGACGGTTTATTGTATTTTCAAGATCTGAGGTGAACTTTCTGCTTTCAGTATATGGCAACAAATGCCATGTAAAATGCATTCAAACTCGCATTGTTAGCATTTAGCACAGAATAAAGCACACAAGGCTTACCTGAGGTGATCTAGCTGTCATAGGTTTCTGTTGTTCAGCTGTGAGAAATAGAAGCCATTTCTAATATATCAATTCGAGGTGTTGGTTAGGACAAAAACTCCTTTTAATATGGAAAATATTCCCTCTATCGCGTGTCGTTGCTTTTATTTAGAACACGGTTTAAATCACTCGCTCCTGTACACAATCTGGCATCCCAGCGTACTTTTATTATGATCCAGGAGTGCAATACCTAGTTCAACCACTGGGTGTCAAACTTACATACTGCACCTTTAAATAAAACCATATTCTTGAAACAAATCATACATTTGTTTAGTCATAGTAGTTTAGTAGGAGCTGTTTTCAAAGCAAAAGCCAGATGTAGTTTTTATTCATTCCATCAGTGTGTAGTTGCCCCATTGTGTGCTTATTAATGTGATGGCTTGTGTTAAATGTTTGATACAAAAATACCATTTCTACGAAGGTTTGAAGAGTTTAGCAAGGTTTATTAGCTTTTGCAAGAGAACTAAAATGTTTTTGCAGATTTGGTGAAGGGTTTTCTAATTTGTGTGTAGAGTTTTGCAAAAATAGCCAATAGTTACAAAAAATGTGCTTAAGCTATCAGAAAAAACTGTAAATTCATCTTTCTGCAGCCAGGCAACAAATACTTCCAGAGCAAGGTGAAATTCTTCTTCTCAGAAACGCACATATAGACTCATACACCCACTGTCTGTCTGGCAAAAAACATCTTTACATGCATAAAAACTCATACCCTTTTCTTCTCATTTTTATAAACACATCTTGCTTTAATAACTGATATGAGCTGTCTGCTTGCCACAATTTTTGCTTATATTGACAGCTGAATCTGAGAATCCTATATGGCCTTAAGTTGAGTTGGTTCAAGATGAGTTTAACCTTCCAGTGCTTCCCACACATAGCGCTCTATTATAAGGATCTAAGTGCAAAGTCTAAGGGCCCTATCATACACCCGGAGCAATAAGGCACAAGACGTGTTTCCACGTATACTTGCTTTTGTATAATGTTATTATTATTATTATTATTATTTATTATATGCATATTTATATTTGTTTTATTAAAAACAAGCTTAGATTTGTCCACCTGACAGGTTTTGGACCATGTGGGGCATAGGATGTGGCTTTGGATATAACTTTTTTCCGTTTTTGACCATACTTTTGTTACTATCGTTCATTTATTTGCTTGATGGAAATTAGAACTGAATTTAGAAATAGTTTTGAAATTAATCGTTGCGCTTAACAAACGAAATAAATTATGTAGGCTTATGGATGTCTTCAGTGAGTGCATCCAACGCGTTTCAAATGGCCAAAATGGAGGAGGCTCGTACTTTATCCTCGCACTGCAGATGCTTTTGCGCCCTGCGCTTTAGACTTTGCGCCTAGACCGTTAAAATAGAGCCCTAAAGCACATGGCACAAAAGCATTAAGGGCGTGTCTGAATCCACTTTTGCTATTTTAAGGACGTAAAAATGCGTGCTATTCTCTTAATGAGTTCTGGGTGTGTTTTGAAAATAAACCAATCAGAGTCTCATCTCCCATTCCCTTTAAGTGTAAGTTGAGTCACGCCATGGCGCAGTTTTTATTTACTTGACAACTTTGTTAGAAAAACTGAATGCTTCACTAACGAGAAAACAGTTAAATAGACCATCTGCAGCTCGAAGATAAAGAATGAGCCTCCTCCATTCTGCCTTTACTTTCTCTTTTTCGTGGATAAGGAAACGGCGTTGTACGCATGCAATTTCGTTTGTTAAGCTCAAAGATTTGTTTCAAAACTGTTTCTAAATTCAGTTCTAATTTCCAGCAAATGAATAAATGAACAATAATAACGAAGTGTGGTAAAAAGTGTGGTTCCTGCGCCTAGACTGCAGCTCTGCACAAGACGTTTGGCCATAGGGGAAATGGTTGTGCCCAACTGAGCCATGTTTCTCTCTAGGTTTTTTTAAAATCTTCGCTTTCGCCAATTGGTGAAGTTTTTTCATCGCCGCTGTCGCCACTGGCTTGCATGGTTCGGGATCTGTAGAGCTGCGCATCGATGGATTTGCTATTCAGTGTTTGGACTCTGTGGACTTGTGATTATTAACCCACACTGAACTGAGCTAAACTGAACGGAACTTAATCTCTGAAAACTGAACTGACACTGTTTCAATTCACTATAATCTTCCATGTGAAGCTGCTTTGTATAAGCAATGCAATCTACATTGTATAAGCGCTATACAAATAAAGATGAATTGAATTGAAAAAAACTAGGTTATATCCAAACACACCCCATATGGTCCGAAATCTGACAGGTGAACAAATCTATACTTTTTTTTAATAAAACAAATATAAATGTGCATATAATAAATACAGTAATACTGCTAATAATAATAACTATAATTATACAAAAGCAAATTGTCGTGAATAAACTGAAAAAAGCCCCCCGAGATGAAGAAGGCATGAACCGGAACACCCATGAGTCCACAAAGTGGTGCAAATGGATTTGTAATTAAAACAACGTGGCGGAAAACGGTAAAATTAAGGTTGTGGTGGTCTGAAAATAGCAACATGTTGGGGCAAACACATCTTGCGCCTTATTGCGCCGGGTGTATGATAGGGCTCATAGACTGTACTTGAACAGGCTGCCCAGATATATTAACTGCTGCCCAATTATGTTTAATGATACATTTTGTTTTTACTATTTTTAACATCCTTTTTTTGTATCTGCCTAATATAAACAAACATCCGTAATCGATTAAGTAGTGAAAAATGTTCTCTCAGTTACCCATTTCGTTCTATGTGCGAGACCTGTCAGCACTTCCACAGACAGTCCAACGCTATCTCACGGCAATTCATAATTTTTTGATTTAGTGGTTAATTCGAATGAATTCGTACAATCTAATTCATACAAATTAGTACGATTTGCTCATCACCCAATGACGGTTGGGTTTAGGTGTGGGGTTGGGTGCCATGCCTCCTTTTTAAAATTGTACATTGTCGTACGACTGAACTCAAATTCATACGAATTAGTCACTAAACTGACAAAACGTAAACTACTTACGTTTTCTCGTGAGATCAGGCTGGACAGTCTCACGTCACGTGCTTTGCAGACCTACAGAGATGCACTTTTTTGGGTCTTAAATGGGTCACGAAACACCAAAACACATTTTTTGAGCTGTTGACAGTCATATACGTGTCCCACGCTGCTATAAACACTATTAGGACATATATATTGCACTAAAAAGTGAAAATTGGTTGTTTTTGCGTTATTTTGAGCAAATTCGTTCTTCCGGTTTGAACCGAATTTTTGAAGCTGCGTCACGGCCATGAGATACTTGGGTGTAAATCCAGCCTGGAGAGTGGCTGTCTGTCCTTTCGAGAACATTGTGACGTATCTGAGTGTGCGGCATTAATTCATGACAAAGACGTGCTTCAAACCAATCAGCGCGCTCTATTGTGTATGACGCGAAACTTCATTAATATGCATGATAGCTCCGGAGACTGTTTACCTGTTTGCAGTGTTCAGACGGCAGAGAGACGCCACGTTGTGTTGCCAAAACAAGTGAAAGAACTAGAATTTGGAGACATGGGTTGTCGGTGTTGCAACGAAGGTTTTGTTTTCACTTTCCCTCTATGAGAGAGCTGCTGGAATCACGTGTGGATTATAGTGCACGCGACAAAAACGCATTTGTAAGGAACATTTTTACCTGAGAGCTTTTCGCATCTGGAAATGATGAAATCCGGATTTGCCGCTCTTCTCCTTTTTATAAAAAGACACAGCTCCAGTTTGATTGTCTGTCTACAGATTTGGTAAGTGTGTTTGATCAGTGCCCTTTGTTTAAACCAGATTGCAAAGGTAGTTTGTTTCGTCAGCTAGTGCTCTTTCAGTTTTTAAAGACATACCATAGTCAAAATGATTTAGTTACTAAGTTTACAGTATGTTAATATCACTGCAATATTACAGTACAATATTATAGACTGAAAGATCCGCTGTAAATGCTGCTCTCCGAGTGTAAACATGTTAACACAAACTATTCCCGTCGTGCAGGATTTTCGCCGCATTTTGTGACAGGATAGTCTACACACACACGGCTTTCTGACGCTACCTACCAAGTACATAAGTTACAGAGAAATGTGGAGGATTTTTTTCTCCCATTCGCCGTGCGGTATCAAACATACTGCCTCTGTGTGTTTGTTTTGCCTGTGAAACCAGCGCATGCCCAAATGGAAACGCCCTTCTTTGCAAGTCCTTCCTTCTTTCCCTCCCTCGACACTCCCACACTCCCAGAGCTGGACACGCCCACTCTCCTGAATTTTTTCAAACTAGAGGTGTGAAAACACCCTGCTTAGACATTGGGTTTCGTGGCCCTTTAAAAATTTGTCTGGTCCGGATTTCTAAATCTCCTAAAATTTTCGGAATTCAACTTTTGCTTTCACTTTCTAAAGCTCGTAAGCGTTTTTGCTTTACTCTTTTATTAAAGACTACTTTCTGCTTGCTTCACAGCCGCGAGACCAAGAGAAAAAGTAAATAATAGATTCTTTAATCTAAACGAAAAACTTTGCTAAATACTCGGAGAGGATGAAATGACATCTAAACTGGCTACAGAACATATGTACACCATTAGTAATGGTTAATCAACGCATTTGCCTTATTTAAATAATCTACGCGTTTTAATCTTGTAATTATGATAATTTTTAGAGATATTGTCTGTTTTTATTCCTTTTTCTGTAATTTATTTCTTATTTGCTGATTATTTTATTAATTTGATGATGTTAATATAGGCTATTTTTATACATATCTAAAATGCTTTGGCATTCAAGATTGCTTTGAACTTGAAAGAGAGAGAAGCAGAGTTTACCCTGTCAGTATGTGCACATGGCTCCTGGATAGCTTAAAAGTAACAGAAATACTAGGTTTCTTTTTTATTTCAACAGTCTTTTTTTACTTTCACCCAATGGAAAGAAACTGTAAAACAGTGTCTTAATAAATAAAATAATTGTTAAAAATTAAATTATGTTTTGTTTGTCGCATATAGTTATGTGGGTAAATGGTGTGTTGCAATCCAGCTACCACCGCAAGTATATTTTAAACCTGTGGGAAGCACTGGACTCATATGCTTATTTACCATCTTTATTGCATTAAACTGAAGTCTTCCTCATTTAGTGCATGCTAGATTTTAACAGGATTTCAACAGGAGTGCATTAAGTCTTTTGAGAAGTCTAATATTAATAATATACGTATTATTATAGTCAGTCATAACATGCTGTACATTTAGCACTGATAAGGACGCTAGCTACAGTAATAGAGCACTGATAATGAAGCTTAATCAGTTTTGTAATGTCATTGTAATGTCTAATGTACACACAGCTGTACACACGACACCTCATTGAACTCTAGGTGCAAACAATGGTCAAGTGCATTTGTATCTAGATAATATGTTATTTAAAACATCAGTAATGGTGGCATTTTGTTTACCCATGCTTATCCAAAATTGTGGTTATTTGCACAATTTGCTGCAGTTTCCGGCTGAAATGGCTAAATAATGAATTAATCAAATAATTCTCTGAACAATACTGCAGTCACATTACAGTACCATGCTTAAACAAAAGTACATGATTTGAAACCTATAGTGCAATATTAGAGAGAGAACACAATTCATTATCTGTGTACTGTTTATATCATTTTTTTTTTTTATAATTGAGCTGTCAATCAAATTAAATGTTAAGTAAAGAAACTGTTATTGTGATTAATCAATCAGATTGTTAGCATATTAAATGGGACATATGCACAAGAACTTTTCATTTTCAATAAGCCAGCTCAAGTGCTTTCAGTGAACTGTCATCCCATTATAAAATTGCAACGTTTAAAATCTGGTTTCTTTAAAAATCAATGATCTTCACTGCCTGATTTAAATACAATATAAAGTGTGTCTCAGGCTGGACAAGAAGCATTGCATTAAGTTACATTGTTCTGCGCCATGTCTTTAAAATATGGAAATGTATTTTTCTACAGTATTTTCAATGGAGTTTCAGCATGGCCTTTCATCTCATTTCATTCTTAATCAACTAATTGAATGCTCAAGTCTATTTAACTGAAAATGGAAGTCGTTGTTTTTAGGGAAGCACCGAATTTCTAGAAATACATCTGAAATGTGACCTGAAACATGCTGCACTGAACTCTGAAACCCATTTGTTTCAATGGCTTCCACCGCACTAATGGTGTGTTGAGGAAAGCATCAACCGTGCATTTACAACAAGGTTACTAATTCAAGATAACTAAATATTGTGATTTACCATAATTATTATAATATTTTATTATATATATATAATAATTATTAAACAAAGTTTTAAGCTACAGGTCATGCTTTTTTGTTTTGCTCAGAAGTTTACATTTATATCCATTTACAGGCCATTTATTGCATTTTAGCTGCCAGTATCTTTATATATATATATATATATATATATATATATATATATATATATATATATATATATATATATATATATATATATATATATATATATATATATATATATATATATATATACATATACAGTTGAAGTCAGAATTATTAGCCCCCCTGAATTGTTAGCCACCCTGTTTATTTTTTTCCCCAATTTCTGTTTAACGGAGAGAAGATTTTTTTCAACACATTTCTAAACATAATAGTTTTAATAACTCATTTCTAATAACTATTGAATTATTTTATCTTTGCCATGATGACAGTAAATAATATTTTACTAGATATTTTTCAAGACACTTCTATACAGCCTAAAGTGTAATTTAAAGGCTTAACTAGGTTTATTAGGTTAACTAGGCAGGTTAGGGTAATTAAGCAATTTATTCTATAACGATTGTATAATACAATAACTTGCCTAATTACCCTAACCTGCCTAGTTAACCTAATAAACCTAGTTAAGCCTTTAAATGTCACTTTAAGCTGTATAGAAGTGTCTTGAAAAATATCTAGTAAAATATTATTTACTGTCAACATGGCAAAGATAAAATAAATCAGTTATTAGAGATAAGTTATTAAAAATATTATGTTTAGAAATGTGTTGAAAAAATCTCTCCGTAAAATAAAAAGGGGGCTAATACTTTTGACTTCAACTGTATATAATAACAGTACAAAAGTATTTTATTAAGACCATTTAATGAGCTTCTATTGTCTAATGCCTAAATATTAGTAAAGTTGCACATTTTATTAAATATAAAAAAACAAATTTGTTATTAAAAAAAAAGACAAGATTTATTCTCATATTTTCAATCATAATAATTTTAATAACTAATTTCTTGGCCAAGATGATAGTACATGTTTACTAGTTATTTTGTAAGATACTAACATTCAGCTTAAAGAGCTATTCAAAGGCATAACTGAGATTTAATTAGGATAACTAGGCAAGTCATTGGACAACAGTGGTTTGTTCTGCAGAAAATATGGAAAATAATATTTTCTCAAGGAGGCTAATAATATTGTCCTTATTTATTTTTAAATTAAAAACTGCTTTCATTTCAGCCAAACAAAATAAAATGTAGACTTTTCTCAGAAGGAAAAATATAATTTAAATATGGTGTTGTTGTTGTTGCTGCTCTGTTTAAAAAGCACTTGGTAAATATTTGAGAAAAATAAATAAAAATAATTTAAATTTCACAATTGTCTAATAATTTTGCATCTGTATGATGTTGTGATGCTCCTTAATAATCAGTAGGTACCGGAAATCTTTGCTTTCAATTATTTTTCATGAGCTCGAGTTGCAATTTTTTGTTGCAATTTTATTTTGTGCACTGTTTACAAGGACCAAGTGGACCGTGCGTACCTGCCAAACCTTGACCCCCTCGGCTGCTGTCGGAGCGTAAACTCTCTGTCTCTGTCAAATCAGTAAAATCTCTTCGTGCCGGAGACCGTTGCCATGTTTATGACATATTGATTTGATTTAGTGGAAAGCTGCACCGTGCTGAACAAAGAGCTCCTGCATTAGATGTGACAGGAACTCTGCTTGCTTTTGTTCTTCCCTGCCTCTTCAGATGTCGCTTGTAGAACTTTATACACATATACTCCAGCTTCAGTGACGGAGGATCTTAATGCATATCAATAGCATGTGGCAGAAAAGAAACCAACAAGAGGGTGTATTCTTTCAGATGATGCTTTGCTACTGCTATAGTGTTAGGAAGTGCTAGGTTCGGAAGTAATGGGATATGATTGCTGTTTTTCTATTATAAGACACTTATTATAACTTATTATATAACCTTGATTTACAGAAGATGACATTAAAATGACATTGTGTAACATAAGTTTACCAAAAATATCAGACATAAGAGATATTAAAAGACTATATTGACTACACTGAATACAAACCTAACAGGTCACTCAGATCATTAGGATCAAGTAAATTAGAAATTCCAAGAGTTCAGTTAAAGCAGGGTGAATCCGCCTTCAGCTACTACGCCCCTGCTAATGAATCAGCTTCCAGAAATGATCAGATGTGCCATTTACTACGGACTTACTGCACTGTGCTACGTCCGACAGATCACACTATTATGTCTTTCTTTTTTTTTTCATTCGTTTAAAACTTGTTTTAACAGATTTTTGATTATTATTTATTTTTAAATAATTCTATTCTTTGTTTTTATTTCTTGTACTTGTTTCTTTTATTCGTGTTTATAAGCACTTTGAACTACCATTGAGTATGAAATGTGCTATACACTATCTGACAAAAGTCTTGTCGCCTATCCAAGTTTCAGAAACAACAAATAATAATAATAATAACTTGACTTCTAGTTGATCATTTGGTATCAGGATTCATCAGGATTCAGGATGCCTCCTCCTTCATCTTACCCCAGACATGCTCAATAATGTTCATGTCTCGTGACTGGGCTGGCCAATCCTGGAGCACCTTGACCTTCTTTGCTTTCAGGAACTTTTATGTGGAGGCTGAAGTATGAGAAGAAGCGCTATCCTGCTGAAGAATTCGACCTCTTCTGTGGTTTTTATTGTAATTGGCAGCACAAATGTCTTGATACCTCAGGCTGTTTATGTTGCCTTCCACTCTGCAGATCTTTCGCACGCCCCATACTGAATGCAACCCCTAAACCATGATTTGTCCTTCACCGAACTTGACTGATTTCTGGGAGAATCTTGGGTTTATGTGGGTTCCAATAGGTCTTCCACAGTATTTGCAGTGATTGGGATACAGTTCAACAGATGATTCATCAAGAAAAATCTACCTTCTGACACTTTTCCAAAACTAGAAGTCAAGTTGCTCTTACAACTGGGATCAATGACAAGACTTTTGTCAGGTAGAGCATAAATAAATTTGTCTTGCCTATGTTTGAAGATCACAGTACAGAGTCAAAATGGTAATTTTTTTTTACATTTAAAAAAAGTTGTTACTGTCTTTTTCTATAAATATGTTTCCATGAATGAAAAGTACTTCATTAAGACCTGTTACTTGCATTTTAAAAAGCTTCTATAGTCAAATGTCTAAATATTAGTAGGTTATGTAACTTGTTGTGGACATTTAATAACAATTAAACACAATAATTTGTTTAAATTACAAAATAAAATATTTAAAATATAAATAAATCAAGTATTATAAAACTATTAAAAACATTATTAATGGGCACCTATTTTAGCACTTTCACAAGATGTAAGATAAGCCTTTGGTGTCTCCAGAATGTGTCTGTAAAGTTTCTACTCAAAATACCCATCAGATTATTTATTATAGCCTCCAGAATATGCCCATTTTGGTGTCTGAGTACATTGTAGCTGTTTTTGTAGCCTGTGGCTTTAAATCCAAATGAGCTTCTTCTCTCTGCCTACTACTCCCACGTGTGTGCCTGCTTGTCATCATGTGTTACGTCAGATAAACAGCACAGTGACAGCTCATTGGTCAAAAGTACCATATTTGAAGTAATTGTGGAAGTTTATTCAAGCCTTTCTGAAATGATGAGTCTCACACAAATGCCGTTTACAGCACACACATATGCGAGTTTACTGACATCTTGTAGCTGTGGTGCTTATAGTGGTTAAGAATTAAATAGCGATTTTACTGTCAGTACAAACATGCAGTTGCATGCATGTTTTAAACAAAAATCACAGAGAGTCGAGACAGATATTTGAATCCCAGCTTATTTGCAAAAAATGTTATGTGGACATGTGTATATGTGTTATTATAGAAACATGGCGCCTTTCAATCAAATCAGTGGGTGGGGAAAACCGCACTCCTACGTCACGTTGCGGTAGGCCTCAAAATCACTGGGATTTGGGTCCTATTTTAACGTCAGGAAATTTGTTGTGAGACTTGTTGTATTTATATCTCTCCAATATGACTGTGGACACACTACACCTACACACAGTTCTGTCCAAACAGCTTACAAAAGTTGATTTTCATCATAGGTGCCCTTTAATGTTTATTTTTTTTGTATTAAAAATACTAGCAAGCTCTTTTGTCATATTACATTTTACTTTTTTTGTTACTCATAAATTAGAGCTAAATATATATATATATATATATATATATATATATATATATATATATATATATATATATATATATATATATATATATATATATATATATTCTTTAAATCTTTCCATGTTAATTATCTTTAGTCATTTTTACTCTGAATAAATGGGATCAACTTTTAGCCATTAAAGAACAATTTATTAGATAATAAATTACAAAGCAAAATTAGACAGAATATTCATAATTTCTAGATTTTTTTTCTAGACACAAATGTAAAAATTATATTGTTCCTCAACATTTTTTTCAGGATCTTGTTAAAACCTACATCATTTTAGACACATAAAACATTTTAATTGTCAAGCATGTGCAAAAGTACACCCAACATTCAAACATTTCAAGATTTGTTTTTACAAAAACAATTCCACTATCACTTCCGAAGAAAAATCTGTTTACACCATCTTGCTAAAAAGCTCCCCTTTTGTTCTTCTCTCTTACAAAAATGTCGCTTTTCTCAGAACAACCATACGCTACTAGATCATTCCAGCAGATCAGACGATGATGGAACCAGTGTGAATCCCTCGTTCCATGTTCTCTCTCTCTCTCTCGCTGGATCTGAGTTATTCATAAGCAGTGAAGTCATCAGTCTGCAGTGCTCCATTACTGCAGCTCCCACCGTGAATCTCCCGCTCTCCTGCTTCGCCTCGTCGTTTCGGTCTGACGAGACTCTGATCTAATAGACCTGAGTGATCCGCCGCTGCCAGCAGGAGGGAAGCACACAGCGCCACAGACATTAGCTGTTTACAGGGATCGTCTGTTATCTTTCACACCGTCTCCTGCTCGACTCTGAGATCTTGCAGACTCGTGGAGCGTGAGAGAATTGCTTGCGGTCGGGTCAGTGCATCCGTGCGAACGCATACTTCCTTTTCATCCCGCGCTGCTTGATATTCAATTGCAGAACTGCACTATAGAACTTTTAGACCTCTAAGGAGAAGCAGGTTCATTTGAAATAGAGAAATGTTCAATATTAGGTGCTAAATAAAGGTGGGATTTGGCAAATATGGTAGGGGAGTAGGGGTAAGGTGTATTGGTTTTTACCTTAAGAGTAAGTTTAATGAAAGATTTTCAATGAAGGTACAATCATCAATTCATCCTCATGCTGTTAAAAAAACAAAAGAGATTTGTTTATTTTTAGGGATACAAACAATATATTTTTTATAATTCATTGTACTTTCTATATTAGCAGTTATTTGAATTATTTCAGTCTGATTTAATATTAACTTTTTAGCTTAATATTTATATATTTATAGAAAAAAAAACTCATTTTTTACTGTGATCCTAGTATTACACATTAGGTAACGAAGGGTATTTTATGTCTTCTTGTGGAAAAAAAAATAAAGATTCACAAAATGTGGTGATGTAAGTTTTTGACTCTTCTACAGCATAAAAATACCATCATATGTTTGCAGATATTTAAGAAACATGCTAAGTGAACATTTTTATTTATCTGAAAAACACTATCAGATATTCTGCTTTGAAAATGTGCGTTCTGTGCCAGAATGTCTGTGTTTGTTTTGGTTTATTTAACCTGCCCAATGCCTGTTTAAGTCAATTATATTTCGGCACCCTGGGTTGCAGTCAGTAAGGCTCTCAAAGTATGCGTCCACAACCTCCATGAAATGCAGAATCAGAGTTCCACTTGAGGTAGTTACTAATTAGAAAATAACATTGCAAACGTATACATTAGATGAGCATGTTACATTGCAACCCCGTGTCCTAACAACAAGCTACTTGTCTGTTTGCACCAGACGAAACATGACAGAAATTTAAATACACCCATTCAGAAGCACATAATTGTGCACTTACTGCACTCCAACAAAATTGTAAGGTTTATAATCTAATCAATATATATTAAACCTCTTTAACATAATTAAAAGTACATGCTGAATCACTGATATGTGTTGGCTTGCACTGCCACAGTTCTAAAGTTTAATTTCAAACGGTTGATTTTATTTTCAAGACCTGAGGTAAACTATCTGCTGCGGTTTTCAGTAGTATGGCAATAAATGTTGTGAAATAACATTCAAACTCACATTATTAGCATTTAACACTGAATAAAGCACCTGAGGTGTACCTGAGGTGATCATTGTCAGTTTTCTGTTGTTCAGCTGCAAGAAATAGAAGCTGTTTAAAAAATATAAATTTCAGGTATTGGTTAGAACTAAATTTTTAATATGGAAAATATTGCTTCTATTGCATGACGTTGCTTTTATTTAAAACAAGATTTAAATCAGCTTTTAGGCTCGATAGTCAGGCTCGCTCCTGTTGGTGTGTCAATCTGGCAACCTGCTCTTGCGTGTGTTTTGAACCAGGTGTGCAATACCTAGTTTAACCACTGGGTGTCAAACTTACATACAGCACCTTTAATGGTTTAAGAAATCGATTTCTGCTACTAATGATGTGCGTCCAAACATTTGATCTTTTTAGGTTTTCTTTGTGAGCATCACATTTTTTGGAACAGCTGCAGTGTGGCAAGGAGCTGAGCTTCTTTTTTCATGTGAAGTGCAAGGCATTTAAAAAAAAAAAAGCAAAGCACCTTTACATAGCTGAAAACAACAGTGCTCTTTAAAAATTGCTTTGGGTGGACTAACACCACAATTTGGCTGCCCACACCAGATGACAGAAACATTTAAATACCAGAGCCATCCAGACAGGGTTATCATCTAATTATTATATTGTATATTAAGTCACACTAGTATCATTTAACATTGAAGTTTCCAGAACGATTTGTTCACACAGGCAAGGATGTTCCGTATTTTTCCCAGAAAACCATCATTCACACATGCATTTCAAAATGCCAGTAAATTCTGACATTATTAACATTAAATGACCTCTAAATGGCTGCGCTTGTATTTGTAAACATGAAGGGGTCAGCCTTTTTGTTGATGGTTTCTCTTTTATTCATGCAGCTGCTTTTGTCCTAGACTAGTGGTAGGGAACCTATGGCTCATGAACCACATGTGGCTCTTTGACCAAAAATACGAGGCTCTCCAGTGGTCTCCCTTCAATAATATTTTACATTTTTAAAAATTATAACCGCCACTAGAAAATGTTCTATTGAAAATACAATTACAATTCCCTTTTTATTGTCATTTTTTTTACTGAAAAATGAATCAAAACACAGTTTACAATAAAGAGACGTTTCGACCAATAGATAAACTGAAATTGCAACACCAATTAAAGGCAAACAACTTACGTTTCTGTGGTAACCTTGCGCATGTAAATTCAAACAACGTTCATGAGTTGTGATGGCAAAAGAAAAAATTGTCCTTCATTCGTGGACTTGCTCAACATGTGATGCTTCATATTTGTTTATTTTTGAGTTGTGCGTGGACATAAATAAAGGTTTGCTTAAACCTTTTTTATAGTAGTAAAACATATTGAGATATACATACAGTGCTCAGCATAAATGAGTACACCCCATTTTGAAAATTAATATTTTCATCCATTTCTCAGTAAATATAGGTCCTTTATTGATATATTGCTGCATTTGAACAAAACAGATTTATTAAACAGAAATATTTATTAAAATAATATTTAATTCACTGAACATCTTAAAATATTGCAAAAAAAATACAAACTGCAAAATTTCAACAAAATCTTTTTTTTTTTCTCTCGATTTTTGCTATTTTTTTTTAAATAGCATTTCATATTTTTCCCTAGCATATAAATTTGAGCTACTAATTTTTGGATGGTTAATGTAAGTTATTTTGTTAGATTAGCTCCAGATTTGACTTTAGTACTGATTAGGTTAATATATATGCACAAATGTAATATTTTAACGCATCAAAAAGCGTTGTGAGGGGTGTGCTTATATATGCTGAGAACTGTATACCCCAATGTCTCTTAAAAATATGCATTTGCCGAAAAAATCAGAAATGGCTCTTTGCTGAAAAAAAGGTTCCCAACTTCTTTCCTAGACAAATCAAAATACTTAACAATAGGAAAATAATGTTGTCGCTAGCATCCGAAAGCAGAAGCAGTAACTGCATCTAAAAACTGTTTACAATTTTTCCTCCACAGTTGGCACTAAGAATGAACATAGAAACATTATCAAGCAGCAGCTAAATGTGACTGTAAAAGGATTCAAAGGCTTTTATTTTGATAAACAGCTCGGATGTGAATGTGAAATGCGAATCTGTATCTAGATGTTCTGATTGGCAGGAGTAGATGTCTAACGCCAGTGAGTTCTAAATGTGTACATTTTCCTTCTGCATTCATAGAAGCAGCATTCGGGAAAATGTTAAAACTTCTCTTTCTGGTAAATTTGCAGAACGAATTTACTGGTATTTTAAAAATGGGGCCTGTTCACACATTATTTCTTTCTGGAAAATTCCTGGTAATTTACCTGTACTGTATGTGTGTATGTGTGAAAGGGGCTATTGTCATAGTGGTTTATGCTGTTGTTCAGCCACAATGTTGCAGGAATACGCTCGTTAAGTGTGACGTCACATGAATCAGCTTCCAGGTCCAAGCACTCTATCAAACTGTATGGGGAGACTCAACAAATGGTAATAATAAACGTTTACAAAGTGATGTAATACTTTCGAAAACCACTATCGTAATATATATATAAAACCATACCTAATATCAGATGGCCAGGAAGGCATACATTTTCATAAATTGTTAAAATATTGATGTTCTGTGATGCAGTAAGTTCAGTTGTGTACATCATGGTTTTATATAAGACTCACTTTATTTGTGTGATGTGACTAAAAGGTGGTAATAAACTAATATTTTCTCAATTCAAATGAGTAGCGGCTTGGACCCAGAAACAGTATTCCATACTTGATGACTTAACAAGCGAATAGAAGCGGTTTCTAACAAGCGGTTTCTAAAAAAGAAATTCTGTTTACTGCCATCGTGGATGGTTAGGACAAAAACTCCTTTTAACGTGTAAAAATAGCTTTTATTGCATGCCACAAAACTAATGCAAGTTTCAAACACTGATGTGGAACTATTTTTAACTCAGATACATATTTGTTGTTGAGCTATGGTTTATTATTTTATCATTTTATATGATTCATATGAAACATTATCCAGCAGCATTGACATTCTTCACGAAAGCCTAAACCCTTTATAGGGCACTTGAAATATTGATTGGAAAAACACTGGAGGGTTACTGGAGGTTATTACAAGACTTCTGACTTTGAACTGTAATCAATGTCATTGAAGACACCATATACGGTTCTTAGCCTGATAAAGAATTTAATTGGTTTATGTTACAAAGCCTCTATGGGTTTATTTTTTGAAGAATATTTTGGGTGAATAAACTTCAATTAGGGCTGCACAATAGTAGGAAAAAAACTGAGTTATTTAGTTGTTCTGAAATATACAATTATAGTGATTTAGAAATAGCAGAATTGTCACTGCATGACACAAATGGCATTATTTGGATATAATTTGGTCTTTTTAGTAAGCAAGGGGTGTTTTGTTGGGGAGTTTATCTGTGTGGAAAAAAAACAAGTATTGAAAATAATAAAAAACATATTTTTGGCAAAAGATTTCAGGGAGATTTCTAGCTGCTATTGTTAGCTGCTGTGTTTCACTCTCTCTCTCCGTTTCTATCAATTGGGATTGTTTGGGTTTCTTGCCACTGTCGCCCTTGGCTTGCATAGTTATGGGTCGGTAGAGATGCCCAACAGTGAGTCGCATCATTCAACACTGACATTCATATTGAACTGAGCGTATTGAATCGTTATTGAACAAGCTAGCAACAAAGCCAGCGTTTCACAGAACTGCATGTTGGTATTGAACTTGTTTCACAATAATCAAACTTCCTGCCTGACTTTCTTTTATTACTTGTTTTTCCTCTTCTTTTTTTTAAAGCACTTTAGAAATAAAGGCAACTTGACTTGTGAAGGAACATTTCAAGAATTTGGTTGTCATTTCCCAGCGGTGTAAACTGCCATGAACAATTCAAAATATAATTGTTTTTAATGGCAATCACTATCACTATTAGCTGAACCACTGGCACCAGTATAAAATTGGATAAAACTCTAATAAAACAAGGTTTTAACATGGACGATTTACCATAATTTTTTTTTTTTTTAAAAACACGTATTTAGACTGAATATTAATTTAGTTTTTTTTATACACTCACTGGCCACTTTATTAGGTACGCCTTAATAGTACTGGGTTGGACCCCCTTTTGCTTTCAGATCTGGCTTAATCCTTCATAGCATAGATTCAACAAGCTACTGGAAAAATTCCTCAGAGGTTTTGGTCCATATTGACATGATAGCATCACACAGTTGCTGAAGATTTGGTGGCTGCACATCCATGATGCGAATCTCCCATTCCATCACATTCCAAAGGTGCTCTATTGGATGAAGATCTGGTGACTGTGGAGGCCATTTGAGTACAGTGAACTCATTGTCATGTTTAAGAAACCAGTCGGAGATGATTTGCGATTTATGACATGGTGCGTTATCCTGCTGGAAGTAGCCATCAGAAAATGGATACACTGTTGTTATAATGGGATGGACATGGTCAGCAACAATACTCAGGAAAAGCTGTGGCTTTGACACGGTGCTCAATCGATGGTACTAATGGGCCCAAAGTGTGCCAAGAAAATATCCCCCACACCATTACACCACCACCAACAGCCCAAACCGTTGATACAAAGCAGGATGGATCCATGCTTTCATGTTGTTGACGCCAAATTATGACCCTACCATCCAAATGTCGCAGCAGAAATCAAGACTCATCAGACCAGGAAACATTTTTACAATCTTCTATTGTCCAATTTTGGTGAGCCTGTGCAAATTGTAGCCTCAGTTTTCCTGTTCTTAGCTGACAGGAGTGGCACCCTTTGTGGTCTTCTGCTGCTGTAGCCCATCAGCCTCAAGGTTTGACGTGTTGTGCATTCAGAGATGCTCTTCTGCATACCTCAATTGTAACGAGTGGTTATTTAAGTTACTGTTGTCTTTCTTTTCAGCTCAAACCAGTCTGGCCATTCTCCTCTGACCTCTGGCATCAACAAGTCCCACAGAACTGCTGCTCACTGGATATTTTCTCTTTTTTGCACCATTCTCTGTAAACTCTAGAGATGGTTGTGCGTGAAAATCCCAGTAGATCAGCAGTTTTTGAAATACTCAGACCAGCCCGTCTGGCACCAACCATGCCACGTTCAATGTTACTTAAATCACCTTTCTTCCCCATTCTGATGCTCGGTTAAAACTGTAGCAGATCCTCTTGACCATGTCTACATGCCTAAATGCATTAAGTTGCTGTCATATGATTGACTGATTAGAAGTTTGCGTTAACGAGCAGTTGGACAGGTGTACAGTACCTAATAAAGTGGCCGGTGAGTGTATATCTGCTCTGTGAAACATTAGATATGCTGATAAACGATTAACAGCTTTCTTACGTGCATCTGTCATGCATCATATATAGTTCAGTGACTACATACGCAAAGTTTTCTAGAAACTTCTTATCCTGGAATACACTGTATATACAACAGCAGACAGCACTGCAGACAGATTAAGTGAAATAATGCATAATGACACGAATTGTGCTGGATAAAACAGGCTCAGCAGCAGGATTCTGTGAATTTATGAATAAAAGAAAAGAAACACCATGAATATTTTGCAGATTCTCTTTGAAATTCGTCCTCATGCTCATCTACGGGAAATTACAACCTATACTGTGTCCTCATTGTAGGATTACAGTGAACTCTATATTGTTTTCAAGAACTTTGTATGACAAGTTTGACTGTGTATTTTCTTTACAATAGTCTGTACAGTTTTATTAGCATGGTTGACATGTACATTGTTATACAATATTGCTTTAATGAATCAATTAAAAGCGTCTAATGAACAGTGTAGCGGAGAATTGATTTACGTTTATTACATTGTCAATACTAAAGTCTATGTACAGACTAAATGTAAGGTTAGCATGCCTTCTGCAACCTATTTTACGCCTGTAGGATCATAGATTTCTGAGGGAAAACAATATTAAATAGGACTTGAATTAATCAGGAGTTCATTGATTTTGAAGCGAGTTGTCAATATTAAAGTTAAACAGACAGAGCAGTTTCCAGTTTTGCAGAAAATAACGTTCATCGAGTCACAGGTGAAGTCAGTAATTCTGAATGATTCATCTTTGCCTGCATGATTTAATTCAGGAGTGAATCTTTTTTTGACTGACTCAAAAAGAGTTATTTGTTTGTGTGTGTGTGTGTGTGTGTGTGTGTGTGTGTGTGTGTGTGTGTATGTGTGTGTATGTGTGTGTGTGTGTGTGTGTGTGTGTGTGTGTGTGTGTGTGTGTGTGTGTGTGTGTGTGTGTGAATTGGAGATTGTTTTTTATTGCTCAACTGAAGTCATTTTGGGGTAGCACGGTGGCTCAGTGGTTAGCACTGTCGCCGCACAGCAAGAAGGTCGCTGGTTTGAATCCCAACTGGGCCAGTTGGCATTTCTGTGTGGAGTTTGCATGTTCTCCCTGTGTTCGTGTGGGTTTTCTTCGGGTGCTCCGGTTTCCCCCACAGTCCGAAGACATGCAGTATAGGTGAATTGAATAAACTAAATTGGCCGTAGTGTATGTGTGTGAATGCAAGAATGTATGGGTGTTTCCCAGTGCCGGGTTGCAGCTGGAAGGGAATCCGCTGTGAAAAACATATGCTTGATAAATTGCCAGTTCATTCCGCTGTGGCAACCCCTGATCAATAAATGGACTAAGCCGTAGGAAAACAAATGAAGTGAATTTCACACTGTTACTAATAAGTGATTATACTATTTTGCCTATTTTTTTTCTTCTGTAAAGCTGCTTTACTCAGTATTGTATGAAGCACTAGAGAGAAATTAAAGTCAGTTCAGGGGATAGTTCGCCCCAAAATGAATAATCTGTCATGATTTACTGACTTTCCGCTTAATCTATAATGTATGTTTTGAAAAAGGCTGGATAAAAAGCAGCCATTGACTTCCATAGTATTATTATTCTACTGTGAATATCAATGGTTACTGTATCCAGCCTTTTTCATATCTTCTATTGTGTTCAGTGGAAAAAAATAAACTCATCAGAGATGGAACCACATAAAGGAGAATAAATGGGGCGTGCATTTTTTTTTTGGGTCAACTATCATTTTAAGAGTAATCTGACAAAAGCAGTCTTGTCCAGACTGCATATACAACCACAAATCAGAAAAGGTTGTGTGATTTCTAATGGCCCGTTTCCACTGAGTGGCATGGTACTGTTCGGTTCGATGCACTTTTATGGCCGTTTCCTTTGTCAAAAGATACCTAAAAGCGAACCGTACCATACCACTTTTGGGGTACCCTTTGCAAAGGGCACCTAGCACGGCAAAAGGGTACCAAAAGGCGGAGGTAGACACGCAGCTGAACGCTATTGGTTTACAGAGATACATCACTTGTGCATACACAAGCAGGAGAATGAAAACAAAGAAACTGTTATTTTTAAATACACAGCCGAGACGTTAAATCGTAATACTATATGCATATAATAACAAACCATGGTTGACCCAAGCTCAAACAAACCTTGTTGTTGTCTTGATGTACAGCTACAAAGCCAAGACGTACAAAATCTGCCATGTCCTGTTTTTGTTTCATGAGGCCGTCTAAAAGTGTGAGCGGTTTCACTTTCTCCAGGGAGTTTGCGATTGCTTGTTTACACATCTATATTTGAAATAAGGAACTTCTTGAGCTGATGAGAATAACGTGCAGGTGATTATTGAAGTGCTTCTGACATCCGATCCTTTCCGAAATGGACAGACGAGTGACACATGAAAAAACAAAGGAGAAGCCCAAAAAAACAAAGGAGCAAATTATTTTTTCAGCAACCTAAAAGATGAACAAACTGCCATGTTTAACTATTATCATCACCTTTTGGACTATTATGAACTTGCAATGACAGAATTACTTTTTAACAGAGGTTACATGTGCTGCTGAAGATTAAAGACACAGATGAGAGGTGTAAGAAATCAATCTATGTTAAAAGATCAATTTAGGAATTATTAGCTCAGATCAATGACTCGGATCCTGAAGATTCGAATCATTGATTCGACTCAATTGAGTCAGATTGAATCAGATCAAAGATTCAAACTTGTCCCGCAAATGGAGACATCACATTTATTAATTCTCGTTTATATTACTTTCGTGGCCAAGCGATAATAACATAACACGGAATAGGGTTAACTTTTAGCAAGGTAACACGATCTGTAGTTTGAGGCAGAGACTTACAAAGCACAGAAACCATAACACGGTTCTTTCAAATGAGAAACGAAGATTTATTGAACTACACTATTCGATACACGAGGCTAACTACGTAGTAATCAAAACAACAAATAAACAAACAAACAAACAAATGCACACACACGTTCACACACACACACACACACACACACAGGCAGTTCAGAGGATGCAAAATGAATTGAACAAACAGTCCAGCCGATCTGTTTCGTACCAGATCTTTGAATCACCTGAGAAACCACAAAAGCAGAGAATTGACTTATCTTTAACTGCTTAAAAGCATATGCACCCGATCAGCTAGAAACAACAGTTATTTGCGTTACTTGCGAATTTGTTGAAGTCTTTCTTGATTCGGATTTCCCTCTCCGGGTTGGAGGAAACACGTGGCGCTGCTACTAGGTTGGTTTCTCTGTGACGTCTCCGGGATTCACTCGGCGTGAGTGAAGCTGGTTGTCCTGGGTGACGGACTCCGTAAAGAGTCTGTTCGTGGAAGTTTCAGCGGTTGCGAAACTTAACAGGTTTTGGAGGGAAAAGTTTGTGATGTTGGCCTAACCGCGTGGTGGCGATTAGGGGCGGAGAAGCATCGGCGGCGTCTGCCGGCGTGATGCTAAGAGGCTGCGCACCTGGTTGACGTAGCACGGAGGTTTTATAGGCTGGCTCTGAGCCATCCCTCTTGATACTGTCGTCCAATGAACGGCAAGATGAAGGGCGGGGCCACGCCCCGTCCCAGCGTAGGCAAGTTTAATAATTAGCCCACTGCAAGAGACTTAACGTGATAAAATCTCTGGTAAGATTGTAACTATCTGACATCAAATGTTACAATATGGTTCGTATCACAAAATTCTCATTTATGGCAAAGTATTGCAAATAGAAAAGGGTTCAGTTTAAAACTAAACATGAAGCATTTCACACACATACAGATCATTTTAGCCTGTTATAATGGTAAAATCACACATCATGAACCTGGTTGGTTGGAAATAAACACAGCACATCAATACTTAGAAATGTCATTCAAAATATAAAATTTTGCCTTGGTTATAACATCTATACGAATCGTTTTCCTTAAGTCTCCATTTCTTTTCCTTTGTCTCTGAATTCTGTCCATCTAGCTGAAATTAGAGTGTCTCGTGGTGCATGGCCAGATGGTCATTCGAAAACCTCGTGATAGAGAGAATTTGAAGGGCGTCTTTGTCTCGTTGGTTAACGATTAACCAAAATTAGCTGCAGCATCTGTCCAAGTTAGGGGGATGACAATTCGGATCAATTGGCGCCCTGTCACCCTACAAAGCCCTGGAGCGAGTAAAGCCAGATGCGCTCAACATTCCAAAGCCGGGTTCGAACTGGTTTTGACCGGCGAGTCTCTACAGAGGTTTGCGCTGTTGCTTGTTGTTTTTGAACTCAAATAAGGACTAAATGTATGCTGTGTGTAGTTTTTCTGTAATTGGTAACATATCGGAGACTGTAAGGGGCTGTATGTGTTCATATATGTTGCATTTATTTATTAATTTCATATAATTGCAGACGTTACGTCATTGATCTGCCGTTATAATCAAATCATGTTCATAGAAAGGTAATCAATGAACATTTAAACACAAGTATTTATGTGGATAAAGCATCTGTTTTGTGAGAAGTGCTTCTCATATGATATGTGAACGACCTGTACAGCTTTACTTTGAGCGAGATTTCCTTGAGCGAAAATGACGTCAACTGAAACTTTCTGTCATAAACCACACCCACCAAAAGAGTACTATTGGTACCCCTTTAGGCAGTGGAAACGGAAGGCTGATAAAGGTGACCTGCACCGTACCGTACTGTATCAGTCAGTGGAAACTACCCATAACTTTACTTTGACTTGCATTTCATTGCAGACAGTACAACAGCACATAATTTATGTGTTCCTCATGATTTATTTATTTTTTTTAATAAACACATATTCCAATATTGGTTCTTGCAACACATTTCAAAAAAGTTGGAACAGTAAAACATTTACCACTTCATGATGTTGCCATTCATTTTCAAAACTCTTAAAAGACATTTAGGTAGTGTTTCAGGTGTAATTTTGTCCCGTTCTTCCTGCAAACAAGTCCTAAAGCGGGCAACAGTGCGTGGTCTTCATTGTCACATTTTGTGCTTTAAAATACACCACATATATCCAAATGTCTTCCTATCTTTCTTTAAGGAACATTGTTTATAAACATTACAATAATTTTCTCACGTATTCTTTTGGCAAATAGGCGATCCCCGGCTCATCTTTGCTCCTAAAGGACTAGACCTTTCTTGGATGCTGCTTTTGTACCAAATCCTAATTACAATCACCTGTTTGTTTATTTATTTATTTAGTTATTTCCTTTATTTAGCCAGGAGATCACATTGAGACAGTACTATCTCTTCTTCCAGTGAGACCTGGTCAAGACGACAGCACAGAAAGTTTCACACACACAAAAAAAAAAATCACAGAAAAGAATACCACAAAATTACAAAATCATCATTCATAAAAAAAAAAGATCAGATCATAAAAAAACTATTACAGGATCCTTTAAGACGTTATACAGAAGATGTTTAAAGGTACTCAGAGTCAAAAGTGTGTCAAGATCAAACCCATTTTGCAGATCATTCCAAGCCCTATAGGAGCATAAAAGGAAAAAACACATTTGCCAAGTTTTGACAATACCCTTGGGACTGTTAACCGAATACAGGAACCAAATGTGTTGGTTATTGATGTGAAATATTAGCAAATTAGAAAGATAGGATGGTAGTTTACCTAAAAGTAAATAAGTACAAATGTTATGTTCACCTTTTGATATAAAGATAACCAATCTAAAGAATTGTACAAAATACAGTGATGTGTCCGTGAATCTGCACCTGTGACAAAGAGTATTGCTGCGTGATAGACCGAATCTAGTTTTCTGAGTAGCAGCTGCGTGCATATATAGAAGATCACCATAATCAATTGTAGACAAGAATGTACTCTCTACTAATTTCTTACGGACCTTATAAGGAAAACAATTTTCTGGTGTAAGAAACCTAATTTCAGCCTAAGCACTTGTGTATATCAAGGGCTAATCTCTCGCCAATCCAAATACCTAGATATTTATAAGAGCTAACTCTTTTAATTACATCATTATTTAACCAATTTACCTGATTATTAGCCTTAAACTGAAACCGGTTTCAACTTTTTTGGAATGTGTTGCAGGTCTGAATGAGAGGAAAGGATGTATATTTACAAATGAAATGAAGTTACCCAGATTAAACATGAAATATTGTGTGTTCATATTGTCTGCAATAAAACATAAGTCAAAGTAAATTTGGAATTTACTACTTTTTTTTCATTTGTGTTTCCATACTGTCCCAACCTTTCCTGATTTGGAGTGGTATTATGAATTAAATGTTAAATTTTGTATTTTTGTTTACTGGTTGTACCAATTTAGTCACAGTCAGGAGTGTTGTGAAGATGAAAAGTAAAGGCTAGTTCTTGCAGAATGCCTTTTTGAGTTGTTCGGTTGTAAACAAGGTTTATTATGACTAAATTTAAAATGATTTTTAGTGCTTGACAATAAAATTTTACATTCATATAAAAACATCACTAGTTGCAAAAGAAAATATTTCTCATTTTGTTCAAGAAGGAGTTTACACTGTAAAAAATGCTGGGTTCCACACAATTCCTTCATGTTGTCCAAACACAAATCGATTAAGCAAATTGTTTTTACAAATTTGATTGTACATAAAACATTTAATTTATCCCCAATAAAACCTCAAGAATTGTTTTCTTTCATCTGTGCAATATAGCCTAGTGGTTAGCATGCTGACATATGGTGCAGTTCCACGTCAGGGCATCCCAAGTTCAAATCCCAGCTCGAGGACATTTCCCAACCCTACCCCTCTCTCTCTCTCTTCAACTGCGCTTCCTGTCTCAATACTGTCCTATCTAATAAAGGCCAAAAATAAATATTTAAAAAAAAAATTGTTTTCTTTTAGCTTATGTTAAATAAGTAGTTTGAACAAACAGCAATTGTGAGTTTTTTGAGTGTATACACCACTGCTTTCAAAGCCAAGTTAATTTTTTGCACCTGAATGTGCAAAATTCTGAAAATGTGTTTTAAAGTTCATGAAAAATACATTTATAGTAACTGTACTGTATCCAAAAAATATTTTTTATAATTATGAGTTAAATCTAGGCAGATTTTGTACAGGCTGTGGTTAAAGGTAATTACAGTATGTTGCAAGCACTGTTGCTCACGTAGACTGATAATATACGTCATCTGGGGCCACAGATCTGTTTTTATTTTTTTTAGTTTTTCCTGTATTTGTTTTTTGACAGTATCCGTTGACTTTTGCATTTTATGATTTATCAAGGATTGCAGTTTCAGCTAAAAATATATGGAAGAAAAACTTGCATTTTTTCTCCAGTGCAAAGGCTGACAGACACCATCTGTTCAAAACTAACAGCAACTTAGTGCAAAAATAAAACTGTTTTAAAAAAAAACGCCACCCTCTTTCACCTTTCAATTTTGATTTAACAGGATGTTTTGATTTAACGGTACGAACCGATTACATTAGGAAAACCGTCCCTGGGAAGGACAGCCTGTAAATAACCTGCTGTGCCTCTCAAACCCGTGTCTGGGGCCGGTCTGCAATGAATCCATCAACAGAAGTGTCAAGGCTTTGGCATCTAATCGATGTGAGTTTCTGCCCTTCCATAGGTCAGTGTCAAAGCATTGAGACGTCTCTGCCAGAGCTGCAAAGTCTGATTCAGTTTGACTCAGGCCATCTTCTAAACTCATTCCCCATTACCAAGACACACAATTCGGTCTTTTCCCAGTGGTGAATGCTTGAGCAGTGTCACATCACGTACGTCTTGAAATACTGCCTTAAACTGTTTGAAGTAAGACATTAGTTTCTCTAAACGTGTTGGTCATCGTTGCATCTTGTTAAAAAAGTAAAACTAAAGTTCTTGTAAATTCCACTATGATTTTTAGGATTGCTTGTGCTCCCAATTAAAAGTAAATTAGGAGCACAGTCAAACATTTATGGACACCGACAATTAAGTTATTTTATTAATGAAAAAAACACCGATAGTAAGCCAGTATGGTCACTAGGAATAAATTACAGTACAAACCTCAGAATGGCAAAATTACATTTGGATATAATTGGATAATGAGAACATATATACTGTAACACCAGAAATGTTAAATAAATTTCATAGAAATATTTTGGACATTTGTGGAAAATCTTTGACTTACAAGGGCACACTATTCCATTGTGTTTGGCAATGTGAGCACTTGCAATTCTTTTGGAAAGAATTAATAGGTGTAATCTTTAAAACTATTGGTAAAGAAATCCCTGTTTGCCCTGAAATTTGTATTCTTGGTCTTTTACAACCTGCCTTATCTCTGAAGACACAGAACAGAAGTTTATAAGTCTGTGTATATTGCATGCGAAGCGCCTGATTGCCATTCACTGGAAATATATGGTCAATCATGGTTCATCTTTGTCACTCTGGATTAAGGAAATGTCTTCTTGTAAAGCAATGGAAAGACACAGATTTGCACATATTTTACAAGATTTGGGATTTCTTCCTTCCCTTTTTTTTGATAAGAATGGACTGAGCGTTTAGTAATCCCAAACAATGTGACTGTGTTAATATGTGCACTGTGTTTGTTATGACTAACTTTAAAAGATTTTCACTTTCATTGCAATGTATTTGTTGAACTGTTATTGTCTTAATGTTTTTTTTCTTCTCTTTTTATTATTTTCTTTTATTATTTTTCTTTTTGCAAGTTTATATATTTTTTATGGCTCTGTCTGGATGGGGTGGGTGTTCTTTAATTGGTATTTGGTTACTAATACAGTATGTACTGTATGTATCACATTTTTCTGAAACAATAAAAGTATTTTAAAAAATACATTTAGGAATTACAACAAAAATTGTATTGTACCTGCATAAATTGATTTACTTTGTCAGGAACTTTATTCATTACAACCTTTTTACTCAAAAAATAATACATGTCATTATGTTTTTGCACTCTGGGACCTAATTAGGACCTATGCTGTGAATGTCCAGGGAATATTAAACCTAAAACTATATTTTAGGTACTACACTCTCAGAAATAAAGGTACGCGAGCTGTCACTGGGGTGGTACCTTTTCAAAAGGTACAAATTTGTACTATAAAGGGTCCATATTAATACCTCAAGGATACAAATTAGTACCTAAAAAGTACAAAAGTGTTCAAGTGCAACATTTTTAAGCACTAATATATACTTTTGAGGTACCAATATGGACCCTTTAAGTACAAATGTGAAAAGGTATCACCCCAGTGACAGCTCGCGTACCTTTATTTCTGAGAGTGTATACTAATAATAACTAATAACTAACTAATAAGACTTTACCCACAAACAAATGACGCATACTTAAAATCTGCATTACATTTAAAGTTTAATCTGGGAAATTGACACAAAAAAGATTCCCGATGGTCATGCTGCTCTAAGTGCTGGTACTTAAAGTGACAGCTTATAAGACACTATATATATACTACCGGTTAACTATGTATAAATACTGTCCTCCATATACACTATAAAAAAACAGGGTTCCACACAATTCATTCATGTTGTCCCAACACAAATTGATTAGGTTAACTTAACACTTTTAACAAATTTATGTGGATTGAACATAAAAAAAATTAAGTTGTCCCAATGAAATCTTAAGAATTGTGTTGTTTCAGCTCATTTAAATTAAGTAGTTATATATTTTTGGAGTGTACACGATACCTTAACTTTCTGATTTTGACTGTACTGTAATAACAGTTGAAGTGATAGTTTATAAGACACTATATATACTACTGGTTAACTGTATAAATACTGTCCACCCTTTACACAATACCTTAACTTTTTGGTTTTGACTGTAATGTAATAGCTTTCTGTATAGCTGCATTGGAACAATAATTATTGAGAAAAGCGCTAAACAAATCAACTTGAAATTCATTGAATTAAATTAGTACTAAATGAACTGGAAAATTTTGTGAAAATATTCAGGGGCAATGGTGTGATATAATTTAATAATAAAAAATATCTTTATTAAACACTGTTATTATGCAAAATACTATTTGTAAAATCTATCATAAAAACTTTCATTTAAAAAAAAAAATAATAAAAGACAGAGTCCAAAGGTAGTCCAAATAGATAGATTGCTTTAAACTACTAAAAATACATTAATTGGACTAAAAATGACCGATTATATATAGCCAAAACAAATTATGTCATGTTGCTGTGATTAGATGCTTTCTTAATGTCTGATTTCTCAAGTCATTTTTATTTTGTTTGCTTGATTATTGAGATGGAAGTGTGCAACACATATTTAGTTATTCATCTAAAAAGCTTTTTTATCTAAATAAACATTTTTGCATTCATGCACAAACTAATATTTTAGTATTATTTATATATTATTTCTTTTTTTATTCATGTACAGTTCACACCCAACTCACAAACAGAAGGAAATAAACAATATTTTTAATACTATGGAACTTGTTAACTTGTTATTACTTGTTAACTGCTATAGAGACATACACCAGAGTCAGCAGTAGATTCCAGAAAAAGTGTCCGAGGTAAGGCTACTCTCTGCAGGTTCCTAAGTGCACAGCATCCGCTGCCATCTTGGTGCTCTACACTAAGCATTCAATTATTCACTATCTTTTTAAATAGACAGCATACTGTATGTAAAGACAAAACAACCACATTCCAGTCTAAAAATCTCTTAAAGCAACAATTAGTAACACAAATGCACTAGTACTTTTAAATGTCTAGTCCTCCATCATGACACTCGTCATGAAGACTGAAACAGAAGCGGTTTCCATGTCAATACTGGTAAAATACTGCTAGAAAGACTGCTCAGCCAATCAGATTTAAGAAGCAGAACAAACTGTTGCATAATATTGAATACATTTAGGAATATCTTTTGACAGGCTCCTCCATTCATTCACAATAACCTTCGATGTCACGATGGTGTTTGTCAGGCTGCTGTGAGACCATCTGGAGCTGCTGCAAACATTAGCAGTCAAGCACAGGAGTCAAGCTCGCTCCGTCCGCCCTTTCTCTTCACTTCCTCTGTGTACAAGAGCAAAGACAAGACTTCACTGAACCATATGCGCTTTTATTTCAGCATCTTTTAGTTTCGGATGGACCGTTTCAGTGTAACTTCTTCTCATTGGTTGCATTATGAATGCGAGGAGCAGGATGAAAATTCCTGAACCCAAAAGTTCACTTTCATGGTGCGTGGCTTGTAAAAATGGAGAAGCCCGAAATGTCATCCTAACGTTCCATTTCTTTCTTTTTCCCTCAGGTGCAAAGGTCATGTTCTCCCAAGTACAGGCTGTAAGAAAGGTAAGCCTATTCGTATCACTGATCACAAGGTTTCGTCTGCTGTATGTTGTGCTGGAGCTGCTGGAAATGTTGTGCACTGGCTCCACTTGGTGGCTGCTTTTGGAGAGACAGGACTTTAAAAAACCCTTCTTTTATGGTATATTAGTTTCTATCAGTCCTGTGGACTTGCATATTAAACACTTAAAATACACTTTTACCAAGATTAAATTATGTTCTGTTTAATTTCTGCTTATTTCTTTTGTCTGATAATAGTATCCAGCAAAGAGTCCTGGATATGAAATCCAACCACAGTGTCACTTCCAAAATATCGTAATATGTTTACTTTATTAATTCAAGACTTTAAAAACCTATTATTAATCAAATACTCTGTGCTTTATTAATAATACTTTCATAGCTGGCTTTTATGTTTCCTACATAAAGAAAAAAATAAATAGCACACATTTTGTAAACAACTATACGTAAAAGTGTGAATAATATTTTACACAAATAAATATTAAACGCTTTATTATTGTTGTTTATTTTCTTTAAATGATCATAGCATTTAATTATGATGGCTTTTTATAGACCTGGCACAAGGGCTAAACTAGTTTCAGTAGGAATTTCTTATAACAACAGACATACGGTAATCAAAATCAGCCCCTGTGACAAAAATTACTTAAGAGTACAATTTTTTGCGATACAAATGACTGATTTTGGGGTAGTAACTGTGTGTATGTATATATATATATTTATAGTTTTTTAAAAAAAAAATTAAAACTGCTTTTATTCTAGCCAAAATATAACAAATAAAATTTTCTCCAGAAGAAAAAACATTATCAGACATACTGTGAAAATATCCTTGCTCTGTTAAACATAATTTAGGAAATATTTAAAAAAGAAGAAAAAAATTCAAAGGGGGGCTAATAATTCTGACTTCAACTGTATGTATGTATATATATATATAGATTTACCATAGGCGACTATGTTAGATGTGCAAATTATAAAAATCGAGCTTCTTTCTTTTGGTCTCTTGTCAAAACAAAATGTATGACATATCTACTGTAAAATGGCAGGGATTAAGTCAAAGGAAGGTTGTATAACTCTTATTTTTACCCATGATCTAACTTTCTCTCTCTCAGACCTCACTCAGGACATGCGTTAGGGCTTCCCCTACTGTAATACACCTAAAACAATTTATTGTTGTAAAACCCGTCAATGGCTGGGAGGCGTTTTCTCTCGTCAACGGCAGGAAAAGAATTAAACGAAATCATTCATCGATTTGACGCACATTATATTACCAGCCATACATAAAGCAAAAATAATGTCTTTCAATTCGGTCACGTTTAGCGGCCGTCATCGAACCAATCTCCAGCTTGTTTGCTCCATTTTTCTTTTTCAGTCTGAAGCGTGTCAAAACGCACAAAACGCCCTATTCGAGCCACAGGGTGTCTAATACCATCTTTGCATTGACTTCATGTGTAAATCACTCACGCTTTATCCACGTATACATACTGCACAAGTTGCAAAACAATCCTCTACACCCCCCTCCCCCCGCTCCATGTAATGGAATGTAATGTAATGATTGTGAGGGCGCAGGTGACACATAATTTTTCCTGAGACACTCAAATACATCACGTGCGCTGCGGATGCAACATCTAGAAGCCATGTAAAACAACTAACTGCAAACTGAAATCAATCTAATTTAATTATATGGTTTGGAATTGGATGTTTTATGAGATTATTTACATTTTTTGCTATTATTTTGTATTTAAATTAAGAATTTTACAGGATCGCAAAAAATTGCGCCTATTTATTGATTTTGTGTTGGATTCAGGGATCATGGAACCACGAAAATCTAGGGGTTCCGACTTATTACAGAAGTAATTAATACTTTAAAAGACCATACCTTAAGTACTCAGTATTTTTGTATGTAGATTGCAATTATTTTTTTGATTTGATTTATAACAAAGTGTCTTTATAAGAGTGTTAAAAAACATTTAAGGACACATACTGTAAATTACCTTCAATTTCATTAAGCCACAAGTACAGAGAGCCTATAATTTCTTCACACCACACATACACTACAAGTACAGTTGCTTTTTGCATTACATTAAGAGTGCAGTGACCCTTTATTTTATTACACTACGAGTATATTTCAGTAGACTACAAGCAGACTAAAAGTACAGTGGCTTTATATATTGCACTACAAGCATAGAGGCCTTTAAATTATACAACTGGTACACAACAATCCAACGCTCTTATATACTACACGTACAGTGGCCTTTGTGTTATGCTACAAGCACACTGGTCTTATTACATACTTATCATACAGTGGCCTATAATTTCTTTGCACAACACACACATTAAAAAGAGCCTTTTATTTCATTATAATGCAAGTACACAATACGTACAGTTGCCTTTAGTTTCATACACTACAAGTACACTGGCCTTTTCATTACAAGTACACTACAAGTGCATCAGCCTTTTCATTACACTATAAGTACAGAGGCCTCGTGCTAAACCTACACTACAACATCTTCACAGTCATTATAATTAAACACACTTTGTTCACAAGGGTGTGCCTGGAGATAAATAAAGAATCATAGCTCACGGCTCCTTATTCTCTCAATTACAGGACCAGTGTCCTTACTGTCCTGACAATGACAGACAGTCGGATCCAACCGAAGACAACTTTCCTAAACCTGCACAACCTGTGCAACTCCCAGTCTTCCCGTGGGTCCAGAGTTCCTCTCCAATCAACCCCAGAGACATCACATCAGCCCACATCACAAAGAACCACCGTAAACTTCTCCTCAAGAGCGGCCCACTCGTCCAGCAACACAACGCTGAACCTCCTGGCCAGACCAGAGAGAGTCTAGAGCAGGTGTTGCGGTCCCGCCAGAGGCTTATGAGGGAGGTCTGTGCCAAATACACAAGCGGAACCATTAAACAGACAATAACCCGCATGCACGTCTCTCGTATCTTCGTGGAGGACAAGCACAAACTGCTCTACTGCGAGGTGCCCAAAGCGGGATGCTCCAACTGGAAGAGAGTCCTCATGGTGCTTCAGGGTCTCGCTTCTTCTACAGGAGAGATCCAACATGACGAGGTGCATTATGGGAATCACCTTAAGCGTCTAGACTCGTTTAATCAAAAGGGCATCATCCGGCGTCTGAAGACCTACACCAAAGTCCTCTTCCTGAGGGAACCCTTCGAAAGGCTCGTGTCCGCTTTTCGAGACAAATTTGAGAATCCAAACTCGTACTACCATCCAGTTTTCGGGAAGCCCATCATCTCAAGGTATCGTAGCAATGCGACGCAGTACGCCTTGCGGACGGGAGCAGGAGTGACCTTCAAGGAATTCATCCAGTACTTGTTAGATGTGCATCGGCCAGTTGGCATGGACATCCATTGGGAGCCCGTCGGCCATCTCTGCAGTCCCTGCCTGCTGGACTATGATTTCGTCGGGAAATTTGAGACTCTAGAAGAAGAAGCCAATTTCCTTTTGAGAAGCATCGGTGCTTCTAGCAATTTAACGTTCCCAAGCTTTAAAGACAGGAACCCTAATGCAGAAAGGACGTCTTCGGAAATCACACAGAGATATTTCGCGCAGCTAAACGTGACCGAAAGACAAAGGGCGTATGACTTTTACTACATGGATTATCTGATGTTCAACTACTCCAAACCGTTTAAAGATTTATACTGAGGCCTTTTACCGTGAACTTTCTCTGGCCCTTCGTCTTAGTGAGGTTATTTTAATACTTTCAAAATGTTGTTTATCTGTCGACCAATTTCAATGTGATATATTAATCGCACTCTATAGTTACCTCTGCAAGCTGGTCCTTGCGTTTAGCTTATTTATGAAACATATTCAAATCTGTTCAGTGAGAAACCCCTCAAAGAGACAGTTCACCCATTTGGTCATCATTATGCGGGTAATGTTTCATTTTGGGGGGAACTTTAAAACGTCGTGTGTCATGTTTTCACAGACTGTCTAGAATACATAGACTACTAAGAATGTCTAAAACGTGTCATGATGTTATTTATTAAAGTGTTGCAGGCAAATGATTTTATGCACAGCTTTGAGGATCACTTTACTCAGTATAACATGACAAAACATGGTCAAGGATGTAGTGGTTGGGTTTGGTGCATCTGATAATGACAACATCTGCATTTTTGTGAATGTATAGGAACAGTTTGTCTACACAGTGTGTCATGTATCGGAGCATGACCTACCACACCTTTGCCTTACTTTCACGTTTCTTTGTTTTCTGGATATCAATAAACGTTTCCAACATCTTTCAATGTAGTTCGATTATGTCTCTGCATTATTTTTTAAATAATGATTGTTGTTGTGTTGATGCCCTATCATAAATGTCAAGTATTGTTTGTGTCTAGACCTCAAATTATCTTAGAAGTGAATAAGAAAGTCATTAAGTTCTTCATATTTTCAAGGCAAATATGTTAAAATACTATACTGTGTTTGTTTTTGTTAGATTTTTCTCTCTTTTTAAAGCTATTTCCTTTCAGTGTGTGTGATTGATTCATCACAGGTAAATAGCGAAAAGAATGACTAATTTAGTAACACGAGCATTGAAATCAAGTGTTTATTATGTACAGGTAATATAAGTTGAAGGAAGTCACCAGAAGGAAATGTGAAAGCCTTTCACATTTCAGATGAAGATGGCAATGCAAGTTCTTGGTAAAAATGAGGAATATGGAAGTGATATGGAAGTAGCCCACTTTTTCAGAAATATGTTTTCAATTGAATTCTCACATTGGGATTTTTAAAAAGTCTTTGTTTGTATATTTAAGCTCTGAAGTTAGTTTACCAGCTAGACAACATTACAAGCCTTCCTTTGAATAAGAAATAAGTATTTGAAATTTGGACATTACGCAGGAGTTCACTCTTTTGGTGAAATTTGCTCATGGCAACTCTCTGATTGGTGGAATTTTGTGTACAGCATCATGGGTAATGTAGTTTTTCCACAATGAATGCTTGACTAATACTAAAATAAGCTGAACTAAAATGGACAGGTTGCTTAGAAATATTTACCATCGATTAAAACTCAACACTTCTGTCTTTACCAGAACGAGTTATAAGTGAATGGAGTTGTTTACTGCACTTTGCTCTTAAATATTTGCTTCTACTGTAGCTGGTCAGTTGTGCCATCCAATAGTTTAAAGCAGAGATGCCCAAAGTAGACCCGCGGGCCAAAGTTGGCCCACTTTCATTTGGCCCACCATGCCATCTGAGAAGAGAGGGAGATGGATGGAGAGGGTTGGGGTGAATGCTTTCAAAAGAGATCATCATGCAAATGAACAAATGAAACAAATGAAATGTTTTAAATTAATCTGATTTAGTTTTTAAATGTAAATAATGTCACTCGACAGATGTTCAGGACTATGCAGAAGACATCAGCAAGCAAATCAGGGCAAAAACTAATTCCATTCTGTTATAAAAGAGATTGTTTTTACTCTAATAAGTTCATTATAAAGTGTAAAAAATGATGCTGTATTAGTTACTGTAAAGTATTGTTTTTTTAGTTATTTTTAAATAGCCTATAGGGAAAAATTGGTATATTAGGACTCTCCGGAGCATTTGGGCTGAATGTTTGACAGCATCTACTGAAACCAGGAAGTTAAAAAATATGTTTTATACTGAGTTATTACTGGAGAAATTCTGTGGTTTTATATTATGGATGGTGCTCTGCCGGTCATCCCTCCGTTAGTGGTGAGACCACTCGATGCACTATGTCAACAGTCGGTCGGCGAGTAAACAAATATAATGATTGAAAAATCATAGGCCTAATGCAGTGCTTAATTTGTACATTTTGAGGTCCCGGAACAGAACGGGGTTCCGACAGTGGAACCGCGACATGATTTCTACCTCACTGCTCAAGCTCCCAGGCTGTTGGCCCTGCCCGGCCCGATAAAAGCCCTGGCTCGCACTGGCCCATACCTGTCAACCCTCCCGTTTTTTCCCTGTATTTTACAGTTCTATCCCGCAATACAGGTATTTTCCTGTATTTCTCTGGTATTTTCAATATTTCTATAAAGGGTGGCAATAATATACACAACCCATACCGCCGAACCACCAGGGGATGCCCCTTGCTCTTAAATGTGAGTCTGTTCTGTGCTTTCACTTTATTTAGGCATGAAAACACTTTGAAATAAACATAAAAACGGCGCGATTCCCTTTTTCCGATTTCATTACAGGTGCCGTCGCCCCTCCTATGCAATCCTCAAAACAGTCACACAGCGGTACGTGACAGTCAGCTGACGCGCTCTGGTGTTTTGGGTTTTGGGTGCGTGTTTGAACAGACATATTTAATACACATAATTAATAATAATAACATCTAAAGATCTCGATCTTGGTGGGGTTGTTTTTTTTCAAACACAACTAATTTTGTCCTAAATGAGCATAAAAAGTTAGCAAAGCAATCACATGCTTTCATTATAACGTTAGATGTGTGCATTTTTTATGTAATCAAACAAAAAATCTAAATAAATGAGAATCGTTCTTTGCTATTTAATCAGAATGTTTGAGTTATACAGTAAAGAAAAGGTTCATTCATTCATTCATTCATTCATTTTCGTTTCAGCTTAGTCCCTTTATTGAACCACCAACTTATCCAGCATATGTTTTACGCAGCGGATGCCCTTCCAGTTACAACCCATCACTGGGAAACACCCATACACTCTCATTCACACACATACACTGCGCACAATTTTAGCTTACCCAATTCACCTGGACCGCATGTCTTTGGACCTGTGGGGGAAACCGGAGCACCAGGAGGAAACCCACGAGCACACATCAGGGAGAACACGCAAACTCCACACGGAAATTCCAACTGACCCAGGCGAGGCTCGAACCAGCGACCTTCTTGCTGTGAGGCGACAGCACTACCTACTGCATCACCACGTCACCAGAAAAGGTTAATAAGATTTGATAATTTAATTCTATTTCTTTATAATAGCTATTAATTTGAATAAGTTCAACTGTTTGCTAATTTATTTGCTGCTTATGTATACAATTTTTTCTTTTGTTAATAATGATAAAATATATTACTGACCGTTTAACTGTTTATTGACAACGAAAAAGCTCCAGATTAACATATTTGTAATTACTTTTTTGTTGTTGTTGTTGGAGGGGGGGGGGGGGGGGTTATGGTGGGTATATCCCTTATTTTCACATCCCAATGTTGACAGGTATGCACTGGCCCGACGGTGGAAATGCAGCTATTCCCTCATAGCAAATTAAAGGTTGTAGGATATGGCTGACATTGTCAGACTTTGATTAAAGATTACCAAAACAAACATTTTTTCAGTAGCTTAACTTGCATGGATTTACTGTTCACCCATTAAATGTGCTGTAGCAAAATAAATATAGTAAATTGTGATTTCAAGTGGACTTTAACGTTGTACATAATGGTCACTTTCTCGCACAGGCCAATCGTTTCGCTTCCTAAGACCCCAATTTATCATCAGGAAACGCAGGAATTAATTTTTGTTTTCCCTGTGCGCGCTTCATAGCAAGTGAGGACACTAAAATGTTGCTGAAAATTGATTTTTTTTAAGGAAATACAGCAATGTCTGGTTAACCCAATTATAAACTAATTTAAAATCAAATCAATAGTTAAATATACTGTAGACTAGCGAAGCCCACGTTAGCTAAACATTAACTATGTATCCAGACTGAGCTTCAGTTTTATAAGACATTATTTATTTTTTATAATATAGGCTATATTTTCAGCTGCTTTGGTGAAACAAAAGCACCCCCCCCCCCCCCCCTCCCTTGCAGCAGTCAAAACTGGTGTTGATCTTTACATCTTGTCCTCCCACTCCAATAAGTCCCGCGCCGCCCGGAGCAACTGCGGCTTTTTTAGCTCCACCCCCTCGTTACCCCCTCCTTATCTCGCAGAGCCCGAGGCTTTGACATCCTGTTCTCTCTCACAATCTACTGACTCAAAGGGCACATCAAATCAGCTACCATTTGTCACGTGGAAGACAGAACAAAGAAAATCTTCATTTCTCTTTCTTCAGCACCGAAATCATATTTAAAAAGGAGGTGGGGTGGTGGGGGTGAAAAATTAGTCTCTCCGTATGATTGGGTTTGGGAACGGAAAAAAGCTGGAGGCAGGAGAATAAGCTCTGAAGTAACTTTTAGAAATTAAGTTATTACAAAAAGACTCTGGAAAATCTAATTAGTGGAAGAAGTGTAGACAAAATGCAACAGCATCAAAAACGTGGAAAGTTGTTTCAGGTGAGAGGGGCGAGAAATGTTTGACGTTGCAAGTCCTGACCACCAGATGGCGTTGTGGCTTTAACGAGGAACGCGAAGAGAGAGCGCCTGCACAAGAAAATGTTTTATTTACGCATTTATGAATGTTACACGGGTCTTACAGATGTCTTTTCTTGTGGAAATTGTGTAATAATTCACAATATTAGAACTGTATGCATAAAATATTTTAATTGTCATTATAATTTAAACACTATTAGTGGTTATAAATGAAGAATGTTAATATTAGTAAGTCACTGAGGCGAAATTAGTTCACGTGAATTGAGAAAGTTTTCGATTTCGTTTTATTCAGGTCGTCTCAGTTTCTCTGTCTTCGGGCTGTTTTGTTAAACTCGACTGTAAGACCAGGGATGGTAAGTGTTACTCGGATATATAGTTTGTTGGCATGATGCACGTCATTGGGATAACCATTACTCCCCTCATCTCTCTGTAAATTAAGGAAATGAAGTGCGGGCGCTCGAGGCAACATTCTAAGCTATTTAAATCTTTAAATTTACATCTTCCTCCAGCGTCAAGTAATTGAACTAACTCCGGGCTTGTTCCTTTAATTGAACAAAATATCTTGTCTTCCTGCTGCTCGTCTGATGTGGGAAACTAATTTGAGCCAAAGGCGAGAGAAAAAAAATCGGTTGTTAAGTCCAAATAGTTTGCAACATATCCCTGTATACAAACAGATTTGCTTTACTGTGTTTTCACTCGAGAATGTGGGCTATTATGTTAAAGGTGATAACATTTGATCCGTGCTATACGTTTAGTCGCGAATTATTAAATGTGACAGAAAAAAAAGATTCATAGATTCGTTAGCATGTTTTAATTCGATGTTCAGGTTTCATTTTAATATATTTCTTTTTTTAAATCGAATTATTAATCTCATCTTAAACATTAGCACAAATAGACAATAGTTCAAACGTTTAAGGCATCTTGAGGTCTCAGGAAAAACAAGAAAGGACATTTCATGTGATCCCATGTGTTTCAAAGAACCATTTTTATGTATGTAGAACATTTTCATAATCAAAAGAATCCATTATAACTTTTTCACACTGTAAAAATGCTGGACTCCACACAATCGATTCGTGTTGGGGCAATATAAAGGAATTAAGTTAACTTATTCGTTTTTTACAAACTTAAGTGGATTAAGGATAAAACAATTAAGTTGTCCCATAAACAAAACTCAAGAATTGAGTTGTTTGAGCTAATTTTAAATTAATTGTTTGTACAAACAGCAAACATTATTTTTTGAGTATATATAAAGGATCGTGTAGAATAAAATGGGTCCACATTAAATGTTCTTCATGAACATTAACGCTAGGCTAGGCTATACCTTTAATTGTAAAAGTCAGTTTAAGGAACCGTTCTGTTATTACTACACTCAAAAAACAAACAAACATATTTTACTGGTTGTTCAAATTACTTATTTAAAATGAGCTGAATCGACTATTCTTAAGCCTTTTTGGGACAACTTAATTGTTTTATGTACAACCAACTTAAATTTGCAAAAACAATGATGTTAACTTAATTAATGTGTTGGGACAGCATGAAGGAATTGTGTGGAAGCCTGCATTTTTTACAGTGTATTTACCCGTTTTGTTCTTCTAATCAATATGGTGGTATACATTAACTAACTGCAAATGCAATAATAAACTAAATGTGAAAAAAATTGTTGTGGTAGGTTTGGTCACTGGTTGGCGCCAGATGTCAAGGTACAGAATAAACATTTCCAGAAGGACAACACTGCAAAGGTAAAAGTGTCTAATATGTTGAAATATGATTTCTGGTGTCCTTGTAGCCTTTATATGATTTTTAAATTCCAAACAAGAACAACAACGTACATAAAAGTGGCTTTTAGGTCATGAAAATGTGCATGTGACGTTTTAAATGTTTATTTAAATCATAGGTCTCAAACTGAATTCCTGGAGGGCCGCAGCTTTGCACAGTTTTGCTCCAACCCTATAACAAAGCTGATCCAACTAATCAAACTGATCAAGACTCTTTTGAACACATTGATTACTTGGATCAGGTGTGTTTAATTAGGGTTGGAGCAAAACAGAGCTGCAGCCCTCCAGGAATTCAGTTTGAGACCCATGATTTAAATGTGTAAGTTACTTCATTTTACTTTAAATGTCTCACACACCTTAAAGTTTGGTATGTTTTTATTTCACTGCTAAAACCGTTTTATTTTTTAGCCTAAATCAATTCACCTTTTTCTAAGCCTCGATATAAACCTATATTTATACAGAACTCTGAATATATATTGTGGAAATGGTGTAAACCCCTTTGTAGGCTGCGTTCACTTTGGTCACTGGTTGGCGCCAGATGTTAAGGCACAGAGTATTTCCAAGAGACGGAGAACAGCATTAAAAGGGTCTAAAACTGTCAAATATGCTTTTTGTTAAAGCCTTTCCTTTTCAGCACAATGCGCCCGTCTTTCCACCTGAAAGCTGTGTGCCATCGAGGCAGACATCTCTATCTAGCCGCGCGCAAAAATTGAAATGGCGCGTTTGGCCCGAGGCGGTTGTGTGGGCGCCTTTGCAGAGGCACAATGCATATCGATATACGTCATTTAGTTTTCATGGCCAGCAGAACATTATTAGGGCGCCGAGAGACACGTTTTGGAAGCAAATTAATTCTTCCATTAAAATAGAAACATCAATCAAAAAAAAGACGTTCGTAGTTAGAAAATTCAGTATATTATGTGGGTAAAGTGGTTTAAAACAACAGCCTTCTCCTTTTCCCGCTGAAGGTTAGTCAAAGACATGCACACAGGTAAACCGTTATCCTCACACGCGCGCGCGCTCATCATATCTTTGTTCATACGAAGAATAAATAAATGACGATAAATGCGACGAAAACACACACATACGCATCCTCCCAAATGCGAATAGCAAGATCAAATGTTGTTCTTGTAACTCGCCCCAGCTCAGGCAGGGTTGAGCTAATTGTAGCCTAATCCTGCCCCGGGGCGTTTGGAGAGCCTTGAGCAAGAATTCTTGTTCAGCTGTCCTCTGTTATTCGGGCTGGAACGCTGTGCCTTCAACGCACTCTCACGCTTCAACAAAAAAAGGAGCAAGAAAGAAAAAAAGCGAGGCTAAGACACGCCACGATCGATCTCATGTTTTAAAGAGGGCTGAAGATACATTTACAGCTATGTCTTCCAAGGTAAGGACGCAGCCTTGACTGACTCCCCTGTGTAGCTTTTGTGGAAAGTGTCTATAGCAGTCTGTGTTTTAGGCGAGTTTTTAAAGCCACAGCGACCTATATAGCGCTGCGTTCGCACCGGCGTTAGATTTCCGCTGGATTCCGAACGGATTCTGTACGAAGAGCTCTTGGAGAAAATATTACCAAAAGTTCTTTCTAGAGGACGAGCAAGCTTCATCGGAGAATCCTCCTCAGATTGCGTCGGACATCCTAAAATGTTTGAAACGGTACGGTACGGATTCTGTCAAATTCTCGAGTCTTTTCTCTTTATTGCATTCGTTCTCAGTGTGTCGTGCTTTTGCAGTTTTAGATCAGGGAGGGCTGATTTGGGTATACAATGAGAGGTCAGAGCACTACTGTATGCCCATTGCGTACAGGAAGTGCGGTACATAGAGTTGTAGGGCTATTTTACGCACTCCAGAGACCTGGCGCAGTTATCATCAACTATTATTTCGGACTTTGATGAGATCTTACTTTGCACTCGCTCGTAACGGCAGCTTCCTTTTCACTACGAATATCATTAGTTAGCTTTTCAAGTCATGTCTATCGTGATTCTATTGACGTGTTATATATATATATATATATATATATATATATATATATATATATATATATATATATATATATATATATATATATATATATTAGTATAACATTAGACATTACTCACTAAAAATAACGCAGTTCGTATTTTAGTGAGTTGTTGATTCAAACCTTTCCGAAAATTTCAGTGTTCATTGAATGAAGCATTCGTGTCTGACTGATTCTAAGTTAGGCTTATGACTCATTGAAAGATCCGGCTCCCAAGAGTCGTTACTTCGTTTTTCTAAACTGGTAGTATTTGTTTTTTTGGGAAACTTTTGAAATATGGGTTTCTTATTACTGTGGCGCAGTATATTAGTCTCATAGGAACGAATGAATAAGGACAAATTAACATTCATAGCCTTGTCAAAAACGTAAACAATTTTATAATTAATATAATTTCTTTAGTCGTGACTCTTAAGATTAATTGATGTTTTTTGCAATATTGTGAAAAGAGAGGCAGTTACTTTTATATTCAGACAAAAATGATATTATATATATTAATTATATTAAATTATATATAAATATTTAATCTGCCAATTTAAACAAACTATAATAACCTGCAGTTCATTGACTGAGTGAGATGTTGATACAAACCGTTCTTGAGAAATTCAGGGTTCATTCATTGAAGAATTTGACACATTGATTCTAAGTTATGAATCTTTTGTGTGATTCATTAAAAGAACCGGCTCATACGAGTTGTGCTATAGGCAATTTGTCACGCTAAGTGTTTGGTTTTTGGCATTTTTTAAGAAATTAATTTAAAATGTTTCTTTTTTGGTAGACAATATTTTAAGTTCATCTTCAAATGATTTAATGCTCACACCTGGGATACAAATAAAATAAAACCTGATGTTTTAGATGCATTTGGAATTGTTTAGCTAATATTGTAGCCTATTATTGAAATAAAATTAATATTCATTTTTATCAATACACATTTCATTCAGTTAAGAATTCGACAGATTTGAGTGACTCATTAAAAGAACCGACTCATAACAGTCATTTGGATTTCAAAATTTGAAATTTGCATTCTTGTCATTATTTCACTTTGTATTTTAATACATTTAATTTGATTAAAATGACGCAACATTCATATCTTTATACAAAATAAAACTAGCTGTTTTTTGGCAAATGTGGAAAGTGTGGAAGTTTTCTGGACACTGCTAGGTCAGAAATCATTTGTTGGCCAACATATACATATACGATGAATTCGACCTTTGAAGTGACTCAGGATAAGAACCAGCTTAAATTAAGAGTCATTTGATTGTTATGACCCTATACAGGTTGTATGTTTGTTTTCACATAGAAGAAATTTAAAATGGATTTTCCCATGCCATTATTTGGTGGTAGTCAGTATTTTAATCAAATATAATTCAAATGAATGAAGACTAACATACTGAATACAAATGTGTAAATACAGTTTAGTTTAAAAATAACTCTTTAAGATATCTTTATATTATTAAATGTATCATATTTCAGTAGCTTTAAACCCAACTATAGCTAAAACATGGATACATTGACATTTTTTGGCCTTTCATAGATAAATCTAAAGGTTAGACACAGTACACAAGTCCTTGACGTACAACTATGGGCACACTTTGCTCCAGGGATTGTGCTTCCAGAAATGGGACTTCAACCATCTGTTTAGGCAGGATTGTTCATTTCTCCAAACAAAAGGTTGATTCATGCCACAACAGCAGTCAGGCATGATGCTCACTCTAGTTGAAATGTAAAGTTTTTACATAGTAACTTCATTACACCGTTAGATTGTAATACTTGGCCTTATGGGAAAAAGTCTTATTAAGCCTCGTTTTTGGTTTCAAAATGTTGATTCGCAAAAACTTTTACAGAAAGCTGTTAGAGAAGAGGTGTTTTGCGTCTCACACATTCGCCCAATATCTTTAATTAGGAGTTTACACTTTTCCCCCTCTCTTTCCCTGAAGGTAGACACCTACAGTACTAGGATCCATCCCTCTCTCTCTCTCTCTCCTCCTCTCTCCCTTTCGTGCTCGCTAATAAGCATCACTCCATTTCTTCCCTCCGGTTCTATGAAAAAAGGAGGAGGGGGGATAAAAAACGGCAGGCAAATTTTCTTAATTAGACTTGTGGTGCTAATTCTTAAGGTAAAAACGCAATTTAAGGGAAGATGTGGAAGTGATCTCCAGCGTGTTTGCAGGCCAGAGTCGCACCTCAGATCTCGAAGACTCAACCGGCAGCTGTTTATCTGACACTGTGCTGTTTGTACAGGAGGGAAGGAGTATGTCTCGGCTGTCTTTGACCCGGTCCCCAGTGTCTCCTCTGGCCACTCAGGGAATCCCACTGCCGGCTCAGCTTACTAAAGCCAACGCTCCAGTCCACATTGACGTAGGTGGACACATGTACACCAGCAGTTTGGCCACTCTCACCAAATACCCAGACTCCAGGTAAGATGTCTCAAAATTTGACGCTTTTTTGGGGGGGGGTTGTGTAAATATCTTGTAATTCTGTGCTTCATTTTGTGTATGCACTTTTAAATGACTCAAAGTAGATGTTTTGTGACCACTTGTAGAGTCATGCAATTGCTACCTGCTGCATCAATGCCAGCCATTGATAAAGAGAGTTAAACGGACGCCACCTGTTAGAAAAGAGTGTGTGTGTGTGTGTGTGTGTGTGTGTGTGTGTGTGTGTGTGTGTTGGGTAAAGCGCGCGAGAGCTTCGCCACATCTGTTCAGGTTAACAGAGAGCGTGGCTCGCTCTGATTTATTAATGGATATGGAGCGAGAGAGCAACGAGAAGGAGGGAGGAGAGGAAAATGGGGGGAGGGTGAAAAGCAGGCAGCATTTTAATTGCTTTTTGGAGGGAAAAAAAAGAAGCTGAGATGAAAAACTAAGATTGCCTAAAGCTATATGGTGAAATTCTAACTGGGGGAACGGCAAGACCATATGAGAAAAGGAGCACCCGAGGCACAAAAGGGGGAATTGGTTTTCTTATTAAGTGTTTTGCATCGGTTTCCAGAATGAGAGAGAGAGAGAGAGAATGAAAGAATGGAGGAATGAAATAGGATGAGAGAATGAAATAAGAACATTTCGCTAAGATAAAGTCGATTTATCCCAAGAACAGAAATAGCGGACGACATCATTCCAAACGCTTGACCTCATTTCAGCAATTAAATCAGGTTAAATAATCAACTTCTTCAACTTATTTCAAATGTAACATGGTATTTTTTAGAGAATATTGGTAACAGTCCCGTAACTTTGGATTTGAATAATGTTGATTGTATGATTATTATTATTAAATGCTGTACAAGTATTTAGATTAAAGGGATAGTTCACCCAAAACTGAATTTTCTGTCATTATTTACTTGTTCTAAACCTGTCTGTCTTCTGTTGTACACACAAGAAGATATTTAAACGGAAACCGGTAATCATTAACACTTTCATAGTATTTGTTCTTCCTACACTGTAAAACCCAAAAAATTAAGGTAACTAAAACCAATTGGAAACCAATTGCAACAAACCATTTAAGTTCAAAAACTAATCCTAATGAGTACTGTGAACTTAATTCATTTGAGTAAACGAAGCCATTTGAGCACAGTAAAACCCAATTAATGAAGAGAACTTAAACCAATTGAGTACTGTAAAACCCAATAAGTTAAGTCAACTCAAACCATTTGAGGAAACCGATTGCAACAAACCATTTGAGTAAAAAAAAACTAATCTATATGAGTACCGTGAACTTACTCCATTTAAGTTGAAGTAATGAGGTATTTAATTACCTTCAACACGGAGTTCAAAACTTTTCAAATGAGTCGATTTAACGTTCAGTAAATTGAGTTCACTACACTCATTTCATTTGATCAAGTTGACTGTTGGGTTTTTACAGTGTACTATTGAAATCAGCGGTTCTTCAAAACATCTTCTTTAGTGTTCAACAGAATAAAGAAACTCATAAAAGTATGGAACCACTTGAGGGTGAGTAAATTACATTTTTTGGGTGCGCTATCCTTTTAATGGAACCTTATTGTAAAAAAATATCCAATCGACTTTTTATGTTGTGTGTTTAAACATCCTTCATTGATCTCCGATCTTCTCCCCTCAGAATCAGTCGTCTGTTCAACGGCACCGAACCGATTGTTTTGGACAGTCTGAAGCAGCATTACTTCATTGACCGCGATGGAGAGATATTCCGCTACATCCTGAGCTACCTGAGAACCAGCAAACTGCTTCTTCCTGAGGACTTTAAGGTAATCCAAACTTTCATTTAGTTCCTCTTTTTAGCATCATATCAATCGGATTGAGTCCAAACACATTAAAGAGATTTACACTGACTCACTCATGTGGTTCTAAACTGTTTTTCTTCTATTGAACACAAAACAAGATATTCTGAAGAACGTTAGGGAAAAAAAGCCACCATTAGCGAGGTTTCCATCCGAAAATATAAATTAGGTTTATGCGTAAAACTGGAATATGGCATAAATCATTTGCTAATAAAGCTCTGTTTACATCCAAGGAGTCAAAGAGAACAAAATCATCACTTCCTGATAAACTTGCGCCAGATATCAAAAACAAAATTGGAATTTGATATAGTACGAGGAGCCACTGTGAGCCTTTTTTCTTATTTGATGAATTAATTGAAATATGAAATTTAATGAATGTGTGGCGTTTTTTAGTGGAGCGAGATCACTCTTTGGGAGTGCAGATGGTCAAGACAGTTCTGGAAGGTAATAATACTGAACCACTTTAATGACTTTGGCTGAGGGATTTTAGAATGACCAAAACAACATTTCAGATGATTTACAATGTGATGACGTATTTGAGGCGCACGCTGGAATTTATTCAATATTTTTCAATATTATTCAAAATCTATTCAGCTTCAAAATGTATGCGTATGTTGGAATTTCCATTAAGAATTTCTATGCAATATTTCAAAATGTTTATAAAAATCGTTCGCTGGAAACAGCTATTGATGACCATAGTAGGAAGAAAAAAATAGCAGTTTTTCCAGCATTCTTTAGAACATCATGTTTTGTGGAAGAAAATAAAAATGAAACTCAAACAGGTTTGGAACAAGTACAGGAGGAGTAAATTAGGACCTTATTTTGGGTTTTTAATGGAAGAGAGAAAACTATAATGAATATAAACGACCAATTGAACATTAGGCCACACCATGTGTTTGGAATAAGCTGTATTTTTTTAAATGTTGCACATGTTTCTGGAGGCTTGTTGAACACTCATGTTATTCTACCATTCTAATTTGACTTTTGATAAAAAGGGTTCATCTGGAGGTGAAACGTCTCAAACTTGAGCAAGAGATTTTTGTCATATGACATTGTTTCTGAGAAATTCCTTAATATTTTTATTGGAAAAGACTGGCATACAGGATGTGAAGTTGTCTTGCCAAATTCTCTTGCATTAACACTTTCAAAAACACCAAGTAAAATACCAAATATACCAAATTCCAAAATAAAATAAAACCAAAGTCTAAGGAAAAGTAACATTCAAACACACAGCATTTATAATACCAATTATTTTGGCTATTATTATTTATACTATGCTTTTAGTAGTTATATATTAGCTATAATAGTACATTTCAAATGTGTGCATTAACAGTGTTAAATTAAAAAGCTATTTTTTTAAAAGATCAGTTTCAAACACACTTGGTGTAAGTCTTGGAGATTATTTTTTACTTTAAATTTAAAGTTAAATTTAACTTTTTAAAGGGTCACGAAACACCAAAACACTTTTTTTGAGCTGTTGACAGTCATATATGTGTCCCACGCTGCTATAAACACTATTAGGACACATATATTGCACTAAAAAGTGAAAATTGGTTGTTTTTGCGTTATTTTGAGCAAATTCGTTCTTCCGGTTTGAAACGAATTTTTGAAGCTACGTCACGGCCATGAGATACTTAGGTGTAAATCCAGCAGTACAGTGGCTGTCTGTCTTTTCTAGGGCGTTCTGACGTATCTGAGTGCGCAGTATTAATTCATGAGAAGACGTGCTTCAAACCAATCAGCGCGCTCTATTGTGTATGACGCGAAACTTCATTAATATGCATGATAGCTCCGGAGACTGTTTACCAGTTTACACTGTTCAGACGACAGAGAGACGCCACGTTGTGTTGCCAAAACAAGTGAAAGTACAAGAATTTCAAGACAAGAGTCGTAGGTGTTATTAGTGTGTTGCAACGAAGGTTTTGTTTTCATTTTCCCTTTATGGGAGAGCAGCTGGACTCACGTGTGGATTACAGTGCACGCGACACGCGACAGAAACGCGTTTGTAAGGAACATTTTTACCTGAGAGCTTTTTCTCATCTGGAAATGGTGAAATCCTGATTTGCCGCTCGTCTTCTTTTAATAAAAAGACACAGCTCCAGTTTGATTGTCTGTCTACAGATTTGGTAAGTGTTTGCAGTGCAGTGCCCTTTGTTTAAATGCTGCTCTCCGAGTGTAAACATGTAAACACAAACTATTTCCGTCGTGCAGGATTTTCGCCGCATTTTGTGACAGGATATTATACACACACGGCTTTCTGACGCTACCTACCGAGTACATAAGTTACAGAGAAATGCGGAGGATTTTTTTCTCTTATTCGCCGTAACAAATCAGCCTCTGTGTGTTTGTTTTTCCTGTCAAACTTAGCGCGTCCCTTCTATGCAAAATCTTATCCTCTTTCCCTCCCCCGACACTCCCACACTCCCAGAGCTGGACACGCCCAACTTTCCTGACTTTTTTCAAAACAGAGTTGTGAAAACACCCTGCTGAGACAGGGGGTTTCGTGACCCTTTAAAATTCAGACATACTTATAAGCAGCATAAATATATAATATAATATAATATAATATAATATAATAAAATATAATATAGGCGGCGCAGTGACGCAGTAGGTAGTGCTGTCGCCTCACAGCAAGAAGGTCGCTGGTTCGAGCCTCGACTGGGTCAGTTGGCGTAAAACATATGCTGGATAAGGTGGCGGTTCATTCTGCTGTGGCGACCCCAGATTAATAAAGGGACTAAGCCAAAAAGAAAATGAATGAATGAATGAATAATATAATTTAATGTAATATAATATAATATAATGTAATATAATGTAATGTAATATAATATAATATATTAGTAAAGTAGGCGATGTGGTGGCGTAGTAGGTAGTGCACTAGGTCAGTTTGAATTTCTGTGTGGAGTTTGCATGTTCTCACTGCGTTCGCGTGGGTTTCCTCTGGGTGCTCTGGTTTCCCCCACAAGTCAAAAGACATGCGGTACAGGTGAATTGGGTAAGCTAAAATTGTCTGTAGTGTATGTGTGTGAATGAGAGTGTATGGGTGTTTCGCAGTGATGTGTTGCAGCTGGAAGGGCATCTGCTGCGTGAAACATATGCTGGATAAGTTGGCGGTTCATTCCGCTGTGGCGACTCTGGCTTGACGAAGGGACTAAGCCAAAAAGAAAATGAATGAATGAATGATAGTATATAATAATATAATATATTATAATATAATATAAAACATCAAAGTATACAAATAAAATACAATATGAATATTGCCAACAAAAGTGTATAAATAAAATTAAAGTATGAGGAAAAACTGTGAAACATTGACAATTTCATTACATACCCATTGGCCTGAGAATTTGAAACATTAAAATCAAATCAAAATAAACAAATTACAGAATGAAAAAAGAATAAACCCTAACGCCTAAGGTAAAGTTTAAATATGGACTCAAAATAGTGTGAAATAAACACTCTCTGACTTCAAACACGCATAGCTGTGAGTCTTTTTTTTTCTCAATGGCTGCAGATAAGTTGGTGAAGTATTATTCCCGCCTCAGTCAAAAATCAGATGGGTAAAGGTATTTGTGTCAATGGGATTAATTAGGGTGAGACTAGTCATTCCGGCCTCGGGCTCCGTGGCCAGCTTTCCTCCGCTGCGCGAGACCGTTTGATAACAGCACATAAAATATGTAACTGCATAGAAGCACACCATTAGATCCCATTATGCTGAACTTTTCACATTTCGCCCATCAGAACGCATCATGTCCTGACCTGTGATAGAGAGCGCCAAAACTCACTAGCCACTGCTGGGATCGGCTCTGTAGTCTATAAATCAACGTTCTTTTTCCATCCAGAACCCAGAATGACGACTAAATAACTTCACTTAATTTAACAGATATTTACATACTAATGTAATAATATAAGCCAGTGTTTCTCAACCGTGTTCCTGGAGGACCACCGACACTGTCTCTTTTGTCTGTCAGGTCTTTCAGTCTCTGCTAATGAGCTAATGATATGAATCAGGTGTGTTTGGTTAAGGAGACATGGAAAATGTGCAGAGCTGGTGGTCCTCCAGGAACGTGGTTGAGAAACACTGATATAAGCAATAAAAAGCAGCAGCTCTATTTGACGTGAGATATTCTAGGCCTCTATTGGGATGTGTTTTGGTTGCATACATAAAACAAAGCCATAGTCACATTAACAAAATTTCATGCACATTCTCATACAAAAAGGCCAATTGTTGATAGAACACAACAGTCAGGGTTCAAGAAGTGAAAGCTCTGTTCATTTTCTTCATGGAGAATTTTTACAATAACTCAAACTTTTTGAAGACAGGCCTGTTGTGATCAATGAGGATGTTAATCGATTGTGTGCACATTTGATTGAAAACGATCTAGCTTATTAAATCAAATCACTTTTATTGTCACATCATCAGCAGCACGTGTGCTATGATGAGTTATTAGAGCAATCCATGCGTGAAACTACATTACCCATGATGCTGTGCAGTGAAAATCCCACCAATCAGATTCACATTGACTCAAGAGGTATTTAGCTATTCCTACAGTCACAAAATATTTTCTGTTTAAGTGCTGTTTAACGGAGCAAGGACATTTTCACAGTATTTCCTTTAATATCTTCAATTCTTGTTTATTCATATAGCGCTTTTACAATGTAGATTGTGTCAAAGCCGCTTAACATAGAAGTTCTAGCAAAGTCCAGTTTTCAGAGTTGAAGTTCAGTTTAGTTTAGCTCAGTTCAATGTGGTTTAAATTTCACTGCTGAAAGTCAAACACAGAAGAGCAAATTCATCGATGCGCAGCTCCACAAGTCCCAAACCAAGCAAGCCAGTGGCGAGGAAAAAACCTCACCAATTGACGAAGTGAAGGAAAAAAAAAAAAAAAAAAACCTCGAAAGAGACCAGGCTCAGTTGGAAACCATTTTTCCTCTGGCCAAACGTTCTGCTGGAGAAAATCTTATTTTATTATTTCGGCTGGAATAAAGCATTATACTGTACATAGAATTTTTTTTTTTTCTATTGGCTACAGAACAAACAATTGTTGTCCAACGACGTGCCTAATTTACCCAAATCACCTAATTAACACAGTTTAGCCTTTAAAGTGAGGAGAAATGGTCAGTCCCAACTGAGCCTGGTTTCTCTCGAGGTTTTTTTCCTTCACTTTTGTCAATTGGGGAAGTTTGATCCTCGCCACTGTCGCTTGCTTGGTTTGGGACTCTTGGCGCTGCGCATCAGTGGATTTGCTCTTCAGTGTTTGGACTTTCAGCAGTGAAAAATAAACCACACTGAACTGAACAAAACTGAACTTCAACTCTGAATCTGGACTGACAGTTTCAATTTCAACTTCTATGTTAAGCTGCTTTGACACAATCTACATTTTAAAAGCGCTATAGAAATAAACATGAATTGAATTGAGAATTGAAGAAGTGCACTGAACAGCTGAATACTAGTATCTTGGAAGAACTTATAACTGCCATCATGGCAAAGGCAGAAGAAATTAAAAACATTTTTTAAATAGTGTAAAAAAATCCCTCCATTAAACAGCAGTTGGGAAATACTTGGGAATAATTGGGATTTTGCAGTTTTGATTGATCATCTTGAACTTTTTCACCCTCATGTGAAACTCTTATGATTGCATAACTCCTTTTGGATAATCTGGATTTTGTGAATTTGCCTGAATAACTTAAAGGTCTCCTGAAGTTTTTTGATGCTAGTCTGTTGTTTTAAGAACATCTATGAGCTAGTGTGCTCCAAAACGTTCACATTTAGAAAATATAAAAGTCCAAGAGCGGTTACTCACTGAAGGTGTCCTAATGCCCCAGTAAAGTGAAGGGGACACTATAGGGGCACTATAAGGTCCGTGAGCACCGACTTTCAGATGAGATGTTAAACCAAAGTCCTGACTCTCTGAGGTCATTAAAAATCTCATGGCACTTCCTGGCCAAATTCCCTCCATCGGCCCTTACCCAGCATGGCCTCCCAATCATCCCCATCCACCGAGTTGGCTCTATCATGGTCTCTCCACACCACCAATAGCTGGTGTGTAGTGAGAATACTGGTGCCATTGTCCTGTGGCTGCCGTCGCATCATCGTCTGCACACTGGTGGTGGTGTGGAGAGACCCTTTATGATTGTGAAGCACTTTGGGTGTATGGCCATACACAATAAATGTGCTATAATGTAAATACATTACATTACAAACACCCAAAGTTTGCACACAGTAAAATTTAGTCAGTTCATAGAGTATTTGGTCCTTCTTTAAATAAATGCAAACAGGTTGGTAATAAGTAAAGCTGTTGTTTGTGGAGTTGCTTTAATGATCTTCTGCTGAGATTTTGAGAGATTCAATGTATTATATTTTCAGCTGATTTCATCTAAGGCTATGACTCAAGTCGATTGTAGTTTTGTGTTTCTGCTTATTAACAGCAGGTGTTCATCATCAGTGCTTAAACATCATCTAATTAATCCTTTGTCTCATTAACTTGAGTAACTTTAACTCAATTTAGAGAGGGACTAAACTGAGTAAATTTTGCTGCGCTTTTCTTTTGATGCGCTTGAGCTCAATCACTCACTTGGCAGAGCTATGAGAAAAACAAAACACTATTGGCTGTTCTTCCTTTTTAAGTTGAGATTACGTCAAACATCGAAAAAAAAAATGCACATTTCAAAGCACTTCATGGGACTTTTAAACATAGCAAAATCCGTTTGGTGAGATTTTAGCCCTCATGTGAAGCTCTTGATCAAACTAATTCCTGATGGAATGACTGGATTTCACAAATTCTCACGACCAACTTGAACCAGAGTGAAATCTGCCTGTTGAACTTTTCGACTTCATGTAAAACTCTAAATCTCTCAAATTACTGCAGGAATGAGTGGATTTCACGAATCTGCATGACCAGCTTGAACTTAAACTAAATCTGTGTGATCTTTTAACCTTCATGTGAAATTCCAATTCCTACTGGAATGACTCGATTTCGAAAAATTGGCACAACCAAGCTAAGCGCAAGTGAAATCTGCTTTCTGTACTTTTCGCCCTCATGTCAAACTCTCAATCCCACACGCTGCTTTTCCAACGACTGTATTTCGCCCACAAAATGGCACAGAACAACAGCAAATGCGACTGCACCTAAAGACCCAGCTCATCATCTTAATTTGTAGAGTTTGCTTTTGAAAGGCATGCAGCGCATCCAGCTTCATTTGTCCATATGGATATGGCCTAAAGACGAAATGTGTTCTTCTGTGGGACGTTGCTTTTACAGTACATTTTCTTTCCCAAAAGTGAGTCACAGAAGGAGCCCTGTTAAAACATACCCAGCCTTCACTGCAGACCTGGGAAAGAAGCGGAGCTTGTTTTTCTTTGAATTAGCAAGAGCCCGAAGGCCTAAAGTCTCTGTATCCATGTTGTCAGCACCAGTATGGGCTAAAGAAAAGAACATAGGGAATAAAGAGGAGAGCGTGAGGGAGGGGTGCGGGTAAGAAAACAACTCCTTTTCTTGTGGTAATTGTAAAAGAGCGTTGTGTATGAGATGGTCGGTGCTATTGTTCTCCGTGGCATAGCCTGCAGTGGAATGAGTAGTTTTACAGGGTGGGGATGAAGAGGGTCCGGATCACAGCTGTATCTCTCTCGGCCACCAGGCGCACAACTGAAGAAAGGTATCAGAGGGTTTTTTTAACCCTCGTGTTTGGGGCCTGAGAGACCCCAAGGCATTTTTAATATCTCGAGAAACATTAACATTGAAGTATCAGGTTAATTCTTCTTGACTTTTCCTAATCTAATGAGAGCTGACAAAACTGTAACTTGAGAACATCCGTCAAACCTTCTGAATGCACGAAAAATATTACCTCAGGTTTAGGGGTTCTGAGACCCCAGGAAGTTTTCACATCATTTTCAGATCATTATTTATTTATTTATTTTAATGAAAAGTGGTAGATAACAGGTTTATCCGTATGTAGAGGTATATCTATTTACATAGAGTTTGCTAAGATTGTATATATTATTAAATCATATAATATCTAAATTCAAATATAACACCCAACTAAATAACAATGATACACACACACTCTCACTTGAGCACCATTTTGTTAATATTTTGAGTTTTTTCACTCTAATTTTGACTAAAGATTGACTATTTTTGCCATGTTTGTATAGATTGAAAGATTTTAGTACTTAATGTAAGTTAGACTAATGATAATTGTTATAAATGTTATTTATATTTTATACATATGTACACACACAGTATATATAATACTTATCATAAAACTAAAGCTCACACAGACCCGAATTGCTGCATAAATCAGCTAGGCGTGGGCCGGTATAAGATTCTGACGGTATAATAATCTTCGATAAAAATATCACGGTTTCACGGTATCGCGGTTTTGTGGTTACTGATCTAAAATATATATTTTTTTAAATGTCTGGGTAAAAAACTAACTTTTTTCCCCCCTTTGAACACAATATATTTTATTTTGAGAAACATTTATAATATTTTGGAGCAGTGAACATGTTAGGCTAAATAATTTAAATGGATTATTGACTTCTGCTGTCTTCATTATAGTTTCAACAACACAGATTTCTCTACAATTTTAAATGGCGTCTTTGGATATCTTTTCTGCTGGAGATACTGTTGTCCTAAAAACAAAACAAAACAAATTAAAAAAGATCTTACATATACCTTAGGAACGGTATTGCAGAAAATTTTGGTGGTTTTAAAACCTTGACTGTTCCCAAATCGCGGTATACCTTGAAAAGGGTCTAAAATCAGCATTTAGGTTACACAAACAACACTATCTTAGCTTTATCATTTACTTCCCCCGATATGCCTATTCCAGCATGTCTATATTGGAATTATTTGGAGTTTTTGCAGTGTTTGTAATAGCAGGACTGAGGCGCGTTGCCATCTGCTTTAGTGGTGAATTAAAAGGCGAGTGTAAGCGGGGCAAATGTGCTGGAGGCTGAGAGATGCCTCAGGCAGAGGCAGCAATCTGTGCTGTCCGACCAGAGAGTCTGTGAGCGAGGGGAGACCCGCGGGGCCAAACCCCCACCCTCCTCCCCTCACCCAGCCCTGGATGAAGACGGGTCAGATGGGCAGAACTGCTCCATGTGTTGGGCTCGGTTCATGCTAAATGCTAAACGACATGTGCTCTGAAACGCACAGTGCTTGATTAGTGTAGGGGTTTAAATTCCTGCTTTCATTTCTTTTTTTTTGTTCCTTGTATGTAACGTGTTATGCTAGTGGGGGAAATTGAATTCAATTATATTTCTATAAATCTAATGTGCCATTCCTAATGGATTTATAAAGGTTTACCAAAAATCTGTAGTCATGAGAGTAAATTTGTTTCATGAGTCGTTTGTCTCATTTGATTCAAATCTTTATTTGTATAGCGCTTTTACAATGTAGATTGTGTCAAAGCAGCTTCACATAGAAGATTATAGTAAACTGAAACAGTGTCAGATCAGTTTTGAATAGTGAGTTTATTTGTTTAATGGGCAGTTCATTTGTCCAATCGTTCAGTTCTTTGACCAAATTTTAAAGCACTTGTTTGCTAGTTTATTAATGTGGTTGAAAATTTGTTGCCCATTTCTTTGTTTGTGCGTTTGTTTCCTCAATCTTAAAGGATTGTTTGTTTGATTGTTTGTCTAATCATCTGCTTGTTCACTCATTCGCTCGCTGCTGGTCATTTGTGTACATGTTAATTAATTTGATTTGTGTCTGTTATTTATTTGTCCATTTGCTTGTGCTCACACTTTTTTCCCTTTTCTTTAAATTATTCACAAGTTTGTTTACTCTGTAGTTTGTTTGCTTACTCAAATTTCGTGGTCTGTGTCGAAGGGATGCTCAATAGATCGGCTGAAGATCGGTATCGGCCGATAATCACAATTCATGACTCAATTGGTGCTCGCTGATCTGGCCAATCACAGGAACCGATCGAACCGAAGTTCTCTTTTTCACAATATTGCAAGTTGACTAAAACCTGGCAGGAAATATAAAAAATAAAAAATAAAAACACTTATATAATGTATATTTTTATAACGTCTTGTAATATACTTATTACAATAAGCAGAATAGACCCATTTCATTTTAGTAAAGAAGTAATGGATTTATAGGTGTGCATTTTTTCTTACAAAATGTTTTCATCTGTTTTATTTATTATTATTTGTAAAGCTGCTTCTGATCATGATGTTGTGTCCACACTAAACGGTTATAAGAGAAATGTTTAAGGGATTTTATGCAACATCGTTAATTTAGGTTCTCTTTAGGTTAGAAAAAGCTCTACCTACAGTAAGTATCATACTTGAATGGAAGAGGTGCTTTACAGTGTTGCCAGTTGTAGCTGACTGATTCTAGTCCAAAAACTATCCAAAACCCGCCGAAATGCAAAAACAACCACCCACCCAACATCCGCGATTTCACGAAAAATATACACTACCCACCTATGTCATTTTTTACCCGCACAATCGAATTCAAAACCGCCCAATCTGGCAACACTGGTGCTTTATGCAATGGTACAGTTATATAAAGCTTGAAGCATCAGAATCGGTACTCGGTATTGACCAATCACAATGACCAAAACAAATAAAAATACAAAAAATGTTTTTTTTTTTTTTTTTTTTTAAATCGGTACTCTGTATCGGCTGCAAAAATCCCGATCGGAGCATGCCCAAATGTTAAATCACATAGTGGTGGTTTGTTTGTTTGTAATTCACTTGATTATTTGCTTGTCTATTCATTTGTTTTATTCGCAATGGTTAGTTTGTTCACTCAATCGCTCACTTGAGTTGTTTTTTAGTCCGACATTTGTGATACAATTTTCACCCTGCTTATTCATTCAATAATTTGTTTGTGCATTTATTTGCTGATTTGTTTCCCTAGTTGTTTTGAGCATTCCTTGATTTCCTCAGGGCGTTATTTGATTTCATATCAATTTAATTTGAAGACTGCTCATTCATTCATGTTGTTCTGCATTGTAATGTCTCGTTCATTCATTCAATCGACGTTGCTCTGTGTCCACTCATTGACTGATTTGCTAGACGAATTGTGTTTGTTTTTCCATGTTCATTCATTCATCCCTCCATACTTTTTTCAATCCCACATTGACTTACATATGCTGTTCCTGCAGGAGTTCCAGCTGCTATACGAGGAGGCTCGCTATTACCAGCTGACGCCCATGGTGAAAGAGCTGGAGCGCTGGAAGCAGGAGCGGGAGCAGAGGCGGTCAGCTCAGCCCTGCGAGTGCCTGGTGGTGCGGGTGACTCCTGACCTGGGCGAGAGAATCGCTGTCAGTGGAGACAAGTCTCTTATAGAGGAGATTTTCCCAGAGACAGGGGACGTCATGTGCAATTCAGTCAACGCCGGCTGGAACCAGGACCCGACTCATGTTATTCGCTTCCCACTGAATGGCTACTGCAGGCTCAACTCTGTGCAGGTAAAGCAATGTCAGTTAGTAACAGCAGTATCTGATGATCAGTTCTTACTAGTAGGCTACCGTTCAAAAGTTTGGGGTTAGTACGTTTTTAAACAAGTAAAATGGTAATTTTGTATTAAGATTAAATGAAAACAAATATGTATTTATTTGATTATATTTTAAAAAGTAAATGATTAACTCAAAAGGTCATGTTCCGCACTCATTGAGTAATTGCATTGTATTTTTAATTTGACATTCTTCTGGAAATTTAACCAACGTCCAAAATGAAATTGATTGAATTTATGAAATTTTTCATCAGTAATATGCACACAGATTCAAAATATCTCAGGCAAACATTGTCCAGTCACACTTTATTTCGATGGTCCGTTTGTTGCATATAAGTTACATTGCATCTACATGTCAATTAATTCTCATTAGATTATAAGTAGACTGTTAGGTTGGAGTTAGGTTGGGGTTGGGGTTAGGGTTAGTGTAAGTTGACATGTAATTGCAAAGTTTCTTATAGTCAGTTAAATGTCAGTTGAAGGACTGTTAAATGTCAGTATCAACAGATATTAAGCAGACAGTCTACTAACACTCAAATGGACCATCAAAATAAAGTGTTACATATTGTCCTTCTAAACCTAACATAAACAGAATTTATTTGACTTTCAGAAAATACATCAAAATTTACCACAAATGCTGATTTGATGCTATTCTAGAAACTATTCTTCTTAAAATCAATGGTAAAAAAAATGGAAAGGCGTTATTTAAAATGAAAGTATTCTCTAACATTATAAATGTTACATATCTAACAACAAAATGTCACTTTAGATCAAATTAATGCATTCTTTCTTAATAAAAGCAATACTTTTTTAATAATCTGACCTCTATCTATTGTATGCGTCAAAGACATATGGTAACACTTTAGTTCAGGTTGCATTTCAAGGTATTAATAAGCCATTAATTAACACTACTAGCTTATTCATTCATTCATTCATTCATTCATTTTCTTGTCGGCTTTGTCCCTTGCGGGGTCGCCACAGCGGAATGAACCGCCAACTTATCCAGCACGATTTTACGCAGCGGATGCCCTTCCAGCCGCAACCCATCTCTGGGAACCTACTAGCTTATTAAACTACTAATTAGCTGTTTATTAATAGTTAGTAAGGTAGAAGTTGGGTTTAGGTTTGGGTAGGATTAGGGATGCAGAATAAGATTATGCTTTATAACTACTAACAAAGACTACAGAATACACAAGACATGTCACTTGTATAGTTTCGAAAGGGGAAAAGTGTAACTGTCAATATGGCGAATAAAACCTCCACTCTAGTACAAGAGCCAATCAGAGATCAATATAGACTGCTGTTTCTCCGGGGGAAGAGCACGGACCAGACATGTGCTTTTACAATAGTTTTTGTGGTCAACAAAGACACTGGAATCTCAGCGAATACTTGCTTCACAGACATAAGAAATATATCCAAATAATGCTTGGAATCTGTGCTTTTAAATGAACCAACTACACTTGAAAACAAAAGATTTTAGGTTTTGTAATCTGTATGAAACAAACGTAAGGTACAGTTCGTCCTGTCAAATGCACATTGCATGACAGCAACTACTCAACTTTTAATGTATGAATTCAAAGCTGAATTGCGTTTGAGTTACACACTAGAGTGCGAGTATGCGAAATTTGGTTGGAAGACGATGCGGGGAAGGGATAAAACAAAAGAAGGCGGGATAAAACAAGATGATGTGACTGCTAAAACGAGTGATTGCTCCATATTTCTGGATTCTATTTCATATTTTTGGTCTCACACATTTGCGTGACTAAAATTGACATCACAGTTTACCAAGCTTGAACGTTGGAGGTGGCACTTGAACCATGAGCATTGCGTTTCACATGCATATGAATTCAGCAGGAGTGTGGCTTAATACAGGTGTAAACGCTCTAAAATGTTGAGCTTATTCATATTTGACCACTTTCAGAGGTACTGTAGTCAAAACTCCTATGACTGGATTGCCGTTGTATCCCTCATGTGGTAGAATTTGTTGAAACAGCTACAAAAGAGCACCTTCTCTCCATCCACTGCCCGAACACATGATCATGTGTGTGAGAATATGCAACTGGGTGACTTATAACCACGTCACTGGAAACACAGTGAAGCCTCATTCACATTACGAGCGACTTGTAACGGCAAAGCGACCATTCATTTCAACAAAGTGAGAGACTTCTGCCGACCTCTGTCTACGAAAGCGACAGCAACCGTTGGCGACCAGGTGGGCGAGCGAGAATCCTTCAATTTTATGCAAATGAAGAGCGACATTCTTGAGCGACAGCCAATAGGAGCACCAGCAGAGCTCGGTTGTAGAGAGGCTGTTGTATTCTCCATGCTGTAAACCTACACAGACCTGCGTTTGCAGCAGGTTGCCACCCAGAGCGACAGGTGTAGTGTGAATGAGGCTTAATACCAGGCGAAAACAGGCGCACTTCCTTTTGCCGCATAATGAGCCTAGCATCAACTTTAAAGTTTAAACATGGACTTTTGATATCGAGCATGCTGTGCTGATGTGTCTTGGAGGCAGATTGCCTGCTGCCTGCCAACAAGCGGAGAGGGTGAAAGATGTGGTAGGCAGGTGTGTATAAAGGTGTAGCTCTCCACAGCGGTGAAGATGCAGTTCTGCCCCATTCCATCTTCTCACATACGCCACAGTTTAGAGGCGCTAAAACAAGTCACACATCCTAGCGCATTTTTATAATGTCCGGTACCTAGAATCCTGGAGGCGATGCTAATGTGGGGAATATGTAGTCATGAAACCGAGAGGAGAAGAGAGGGAAATGATATGCATAATTTATTTTTAACTCATCCTTAAGACAAATCTCTCCGTTTGAAAAAGTGCTCCAACATTTCTGCGCCTCGAGCGTTTTAAACACACATGCTACATTTTTAATACTGTACTTTGGTTTCTTTGAACAACCTAAACTGGTTTACGCTACTTTTTTACACACGCCTAATTGACTTGCTGTATAACTAATTAGTGTGTCTGATGACACCTTTTTTTTCCCCTCGCACTTTCGCACACTAAATCATTTTAAAGGGGTGTCTTTGTCGCACATCTCGGGTGTTTAAGAAAACCCACCTATGAAATATGAGAAGATAGATCAGAGGGAAATGACAGAGGACGAGAGATGTGGAAAAAGACAGAGAGAGAGAGAGAGAGAGAGAGAGAGAGCTTGTTGCCAAGAAATTGTAGCCGTTTACTGTAAGAAAGTTAGTAAGTGATGCAACCATCGGCGCAGTGAGTGTAATGTCAAAATCATAAGCCTTCAGTTATCAACGCATGAATACTTGAGAGGCTTGTGACACCATATACATACACATATATTCATTCTGGCTTTCTAACAGCTCTCGATATGGATGTATCTTATTAACGAACTGGATTAAATACAAATTAAACGAATAGTTGGCCAAGAATTCACGTCTCTTAACTCAAACACACAGTACTTTGAATGGAAGCCAGTTGGGGTCTTAAAAAGTGGGTTATGCCGAGTTCAGACTGGATGATTTTAGCCTAGATTTTGACTTGCCGATAGTTTTTGAGAAATTGGCAACAATTTTTGAGAAATCGCAGACAAATGCCTGAAATCAAAGGTAAATCTTTGAGTAACAATCACACAGCGTGAACTATCAAAGACGCAATCTGAGAGAATCACAGATGAGTCGCCAACACCCATCATAAATATCTGGATCTGTCGGCAATACAAAATCATGCCGTGTGAAATGAGTTCTGACTGAAAAAGACATCAATTACCTACAGCCAATGAGAGAGCAGCATCCACTAGTATGGGTATCTGCAGGCCAGCGGGATGTTGGGGGAGATGTTAAAAGGGCTTCTTATTTAGATGAAAAAAATGGAGGAAAAACTAGTGTAAATTTGGCAGGAGCACCAGTGTCTGTTTGACATGTCATCTGAACTATACCACAACCGGGTTGAAAAAGAAAAAAAGTTGAGGAGAAATTGGCAATTCCCTTTTAAAGGCCAGGTGAGGTAAATAAGTAAATTTTCTACCCAACTAAAGGCTTCTTTCTCATTATGTAGTTAATAATAAAAGATATACTACGTAAGCTTGCGTTGTTTTCATGACTCTGTTCGCATGTGTTTGGTTGTGAGAGACGTAGGCTAGTTTGTGGACTGAGACAAAGTTGTCGCGATTCTTCCTATTGTAAAGTCATGCAGTGTGAAACCCCATCGCCGATCAACCTTGCAGTATAAACAAAGCAGCTACGAAACGCTACCCCAGATAGTCACACAGTGTGAAAACATCTTTGAAGTGACTACTTTGAAAATCCTGCAGTCTGAACTCGGCATTAGTGGACACCTCAGGAACACAGAGGGTTTTTCAAAATATCTTCTTCAAGGGTGAGGATGTTTAAATATAAACCAACTGGAAAAAAGTTACGAAATCGCACAAGATGAAGAACTTCAAAGTTGAACGATTCTTGTATTAAAAGTTACTTCTGTAACACTGATGCAACCGAAAGCTACCATGTGCTTAACGGCGATACGTGTTCTTGAAAAGATGCTCCAAGATGCAATCTTTCTTTGTGCAGGGTAGGCCCTTGAATCATCTGCCGATGTCTTTCATACCTCATGTGTGCGTAAGTCGTAAGAAGTGTTCATTTCCTCTACAAGTTTCTCCGCAGCCTCAACTTCCAAAGTGAGGATAAGGGTGGACATTTTTTTCTCAGGCCCTGCGTAGTTCAACTGATTCCTTCGTCTTCTCTCTCTCCTTTTTTTTTTTTTTTGCGGAGGGACTTTTATCTGGCTCTGTAGCCCCGAGCCAGAACTTTCATTTTCATGTGAAGCACACTTGAAAGAAGTGCAGGAGTAAGTGAATACTCAAGGCTGCATGTATTGAATTTCAAAAAAATCTACAAGCGCTCCAACAGATAAAACATTTCGTTGGCTTTTTGCGGCGATGGCGGCGGGAATGACAGTGACAGCGGCCGCCCAGAGACGGCTCTCGGTGAGGGATCTCTGACAGTAGCTGAGATTGTGTGTATTGGGTTCGTAATGAAAGAGTCGGGCGGCTTCAGTGTGGGCTGTCAGTGGGGGAGCCTATTCTCATTTGACTCTGCATCAAACCCCTGTAAACAGCCCAGGGGATGTCTGCTCGCTCCTTCTCATCCCGCGTGGATGGTCTGGAGTGAGAAACGTCTGAGGGGTAATGCAAGCGTGAAGTTGTTGATAGCACTGTTACTGAGATTGCACATTTTAAATGCGTCTTGATGCAACTATGTGAAGTGCTGATAGAGTGGCATAAATAGGAGTTTACTTGGGGAAAAAAAAGAAAAAGAAAAACTTGGACCGAGTTTCTCATATTCGACGGAAAACTTGCTCACTGACAAACAAACTGCTGGTTTCTCTCAGGTTCTGGAGAGGCCATCCAAGTGCTGTCTTGATGCAGTTAGATGAAGTGCAGATAGAGCAGGGGTGCCCAAACGTTTTCTTATGAAGGGCCAAAAACTAAACTTGATTGAGGCTAGTGAGCCAAAGGTAAATATAGTTGGGTAATTTCCTAGTTTACTTAATGTTTAGAAACAATTAGAAAACATTGACTAATATTTACTAATACAGGTTTTGTTTACATTTAAAAATGTAATTTTTATTACAATAAAAACAAAACATTCTCATTTACAACAGAATTACACTAGTTTTTGCCTTGATTTGTTTGCCGATGTCTTCTGCATAGTCCTCTATCATTCGAGTGACAGTATTCAGATTTTAAAAAATCAGATTAATTTACAACATTTAATTGAGACATTTAATTTCAGTTCAGCTTTTTTGTAGCTCAGCAATAAAACAAACAAAAACAAAAATACATCAAATTAGAAATGACGATCTTTGTGTTAAAGGCTCATCCCAACCCTCTCCATCATACATACTTCTCTCAGATGAGATGGTGGGCTAAATCAAAGGTTACAATGGGCCTACTTTGGGCATCTCTGAGATAGAGTAACATAATTAGTGAAAAAATTGTCCTCTGGTTCTAGAGACTTTTTTTCTTGTTGGAAAAGTGTGCCGTTCATACTGGTGTAATCTTGATGTACTTAGGATGATTATATGATGGAGTTATGCAAAAAGTAGCATAAATTGTTGACCTGAAAAAAGACCAAAAAGTCCTCTGGTTTCCCTTTGATGCTGGAGAGATCAAAAGGGTTCCGTCTTGTGCTGCCTTGATACAATTAAGTGAGGTGTGATTAGAGTAGCATGAGTTTACTTGATGAAAAAATTCTCTCAAAATATATAAACTCCCCTGGTTTCAAGTAGGTCCTGAATAGACTGTTGCTATCTTAATTTAATTAGTTTGGTATCTTGATGCAATTATGTATAGAGTAGCCAAAATAGCACTTTAGTGTTTTTTTAGGGAAAAAAATGGCAAAAACTTCCTTGGTTTTTATTAGGTCCTTTATGAAATAGTTTAGTCCTTGTGGCATCTTGATGAAATTTTACTAATTTAGTAACATACAAGGCTATTTGTCTTTGTTTTCTTAGAAAATGCCATCTAAAAAAAGCCCAAAATGTTTTTTTCAAGTCGAAAAGAGTTGCTATCTTGACGTGGTAATGAAAAGAGTAGGATAGATTGTTTAACTGAATTCAAACTGTTGTCAAAAATAGAGAGGCTAAATGAGTTTAGTCTTGCGCCACCTTGATGCAAATAAGAGAAATGATAATAAAGTAGCATTAGTTATAGTTACGAAAAACACCATCTCAAAATAATGAAAAAAAAAAAAAAACCCTGGTTTCTCTTAGGTCCTGGAGAAACTCTTGTAAAAGGGTTGTGCCATTTTGACACAATTAAGCGAAATGCTGATGAAGTTGAGTAAATGGGAGTTTATTCAATGTGAACATAATATCAAAATAGAATTTTGGTTTCAGAAGGCTTTTGAGTTTGAGGTTTGTCTTGAAGGAACCTTAAGATGGTGATAGAGTAGCATAAAGAGTGTTCGTGTTGTTGGTGCCATGATTCAACTATGTAAAGTACTGAGATTCTCATTTTGTAGTCATAACAGTATCCATAAATTTGTCCTTGGTTTGTCCTAGGTCCTGGAGAGACTGTTTCAGAAAGGCTTCAGCATGGTGGCGTCTTGCGGAGGGGGCGTGGATTCTTCCCAGTTCAGCGAGTACATCCTGAGTCGGGAGGACAGAAGGTGTCAGACCAGCCACACACCCATCAGGATAAAACAGGAGCCTCTGGACTAGCCGGCTTTGGCACCAACCATGAACACCTCAGTCTGCTTTCGAAGAAAAAAAAAAAAAAATGCCAGCAGACAAACAGAAGACTCAATTTGCCAGAAAAGGTTTGCTTCAACTCTTTGGACTCAAAGAGGACTGAAATCTTAGTAAATGTACGAGTAATTTCATCCACAATCCCAAATCTCCTCCAACAGATGCTTTACAAATCCAAGCGAGTCACAGGATGGGCTTTTCAGCTACTGACCTCGAGTTGAACTTTTCGGCTCAAGTCATGAAAAATGCATTCACTGATCTCTATTTCCACAGTACAGAAGAACCATGTCATAACTTCACCGTTGTTTGTGTGTGCAAAAAGAGGAACTCTACAAGGAAGTTGTGTTTGTGGCAAATTCACCTTCCGGCTAGAACACTTTCAAATGATGCACCAGTCAGATCTCCAAGCTCTGGGGCAAAATTAACTACGAAATACAAAGTCTGTACTCTGATCCATTTTTAATCTCGATATCTAATGTTCTCATTTTCCAGTCTCATCTATGTAAATCAGTTCTTTTATGACCTACAGGTTTATTGCTGTTGTCTCGCTACATGAAGGATATGAGAGCAGTTCTCAGAAGTCATTTGGTTGTAAGTGCGGTCTGGAGTTGGCCGTGTAGAGGCTTTGACTTGAGGCTACAGCGGACAGTCTGCTAATGCATTCAGTGCTGGGCAAAGAGGCTTTTTATTCAAGCATGTCTAAAGGGAAACCTGGACTCATATGGAAGAGCTTTTCTGATGGCAACTTTCTTTTGGGTGCCCATTTTGTTTTCACGACTAGCCCTGAATGTACCATTTAACACCAGTGATTATATAAGAGTTAAGTAAACAATTACGAGCAAAAATCTTTAGATATGTAACCCCTTTGGTCCTACATGCTCCCCCTGCTCCAAGGTAGATCCAAACCAGTGTTTCTCTACACTAACTAGTGACTTGCTGGTTTTTAGCATCTTTGTTAATCTCTCGAGATCAAAGGAGTGAAGTTGATTTCCATTACTCCTCCAAAACTCACTCCCATCTGGGTCACGGCACCACTATAACTCCTCTGGTTCAAATCATTTACTCCGTAGTGAGACTGAACCAGCATTTCTAGCTTGGTAAGTGGCAAGAGTAACTAGTGGGGTCTCTTGAAGCAAGGAAAGTAAGTCTAATCACACAGCTCCTTATAGTTAACCATTGTACACTGCCCCCAAAAACACATCCGGGTCACGGCACCAACGAAACCCCTTTGTTTCTTCTCTCCCGCTCAAAGCAGGATTTGAACCAGTGCTTTTAAAATTAGAGGAGATGACATTAACAGGGGGCTTAAAACGGCAGAATCAGTTGCACAGACAGCTCCTACAAGAAGGTCTGTGTTACAAATTAAATGACTTGTGCATCCAAAACAACTTGTTTGATGAAAGCAATGAGATTAGTCAGATAGTTAATGAATGCAGCACTTTCAGGGGGCACTGCTTGGACCGGAGATGAAGGGGATTACTGTGCCCCCTTGAGGCCTGGAGACTGAGGGGCTAGGGGTCAGACGTCTCTCCAGGAGTTAAGGTCACTTTCCCACAATCCCTTTTGCTCACTCTCCCTTAGCAAAACAACGCAATCAGAGCCACTTGGAGAGAGACTGAGGGAGAATAAACTTGAAAGGTTAACTCTGCGGCTTGTAAACAGACTGAATTGCATAATGTGTTGTAAAAAGACACAGTTAATAAGATGGTTTTTTTAAGGCTCTCGGCCTTGTCATTTCAAAAAGAAGGGTCATGGATATTTTGTTATGCTATTTGGTTGTCTTAAACGGCCAACTTTTTTTTCCTGCTACGCGTTGTTTTTCAAACATTGTACATAAAGGCTCACAGACGCTTCACAGGTCCTCCTGAATGCATCCCGCTGCCGTGCAACTGCCATTTTGGGTTTTGATTTCATGGACAATTTACAAAGACGATCTTGTCTCCAGCACATTGATGGTCGGAGAAGTCAGATGTTACCTAAATCTTTAATTTAAGTACTGCTCTAATGGATGTTGTGTCAAGATGTATATTGCAGTATGGTCCAAATGTATATTATTTAAATAAAACTTTTTTTGTAATGGATTATTATTGATATGAATCATAGTGGTATGTCAGGCATGTGTTTATTCGAATTGTCGCATTCTTTTTGTAATCGGTGTTGATAAATGAACTTTTAATAAATTGTTGAAGTTCTTTCCCTATTTTAAACCACTTACAGCATGCATGTGAATGTGTTGGACAAAATGTTTGATACAAATGACAGAGAAGCAGATTCAGCTAACATTTCTTCTCCCTAAAGTAGAATTTTAGCATAGTAACATATAAAAAAAGCAGGGACATAACATGAAATATTATTAAGAAAAATGGATGTCTGGATGGAGAAGTGGTTCTGTGTATTGGTTGCTAACTGGATAGAGTGGATCTAAAAAATGTAATGTATGGATAAATTACCAATAACATGCATTAAAGAAATTTGGCGAATTTTCATTTGATGTCAAGAACTGAAACAAACAATAACTTAACAAAAAAAGAGGACAGTTTTTTTTTTTTTAGAAAATGACTCAATCATTAAATGCTGTGGTAAATATCAGATGAGATCCTTACCTGAATGAGTCTGCCGCCCATTGTCAGAAGAAAAATATCTGTCCCAGGAATCAGGCCACATGTTTTTTTTTTGGTAAATCATGTGCAATAACATTCAATTAAACATTACATTAAACACAGTACAACAGTTTTGACCTGCGTTAATGTTATGCCAATTTCAGACTACTACAACAATTTTGGCATGATCTGTTTGATGTAGCGTCATGTTATTTCACAGCATTAATGGGATGCAAGAACCTTGTATAGAGTGTCATCATAGAGGATGATGACCAATCTTGTTATTAAAAAGAACATCATGTTTATCATGATGTGCCATCGACCAATAGGAGCACAGAAGGCATATAACAGAGTTATAAATTAAGACAGTGATTCCAAAACATCGCTTTAGTAGCCCACTGTTCGTTCACGTTTGATTCTGGAAACCAGTTGCGCTGCAGTCTGACATGTTTCTTTTCAATGACACAACAAAACAAAAAATGTTCCAAAAATATTGTGAGTCTGAATCTAGCATATGAGATATCACGAAAGTCGCACCCAAAGTATAATTAGGAACTTTATTCTTTTACAAAAGTACAAATTTAATAGAGATGAGCACTTTTTTTCAAACCAACCAAACATTCAAAAAATTGTTAAATTTAGCAAAAATAGAAATTCTAATAGATATGTTTTTTTAGACAAAAGACAATCCCTTGATCAGCAATACTGTTTGTCCAAATGCCAGCACAAACAATACGGATTAAAAGCAGTCTGAGAGATGGAAAAAGATTCAAAGGAATCATTGCACGTGACATGAACGCTGACCATCTCCCAACATACATCTCTGTACAAACGCCAAAACGTAAATGTCAATGTCTCTTCCTCTCCTACTGCATGTCATAAAGGGCAGTATACAAATACTTGAGACATAAAATAATGCCCGATGACAGATACTAAATTTATAGCCAACGTGAATTTCAAAACACAAAAATACAGGATTCAAAATGCAACATTAGTATTTTAAAATCATTACTGCAGTCTGTCAAAGCCACCCCATTTTTAATGTACTTAATTAAAAAACAAAATGGTCAAATTAACGAAACGTACAACCTGCCATTTCTCCACAAATAAGTTACGAGAGATCCTGCTCTAGAATCGTTGTTGAAGCGATGCATATTAGTATTAGCATATTGGAGAATTCCATGCCGTGGATTTGCTTAAAAACAATGGTGCCCCAGGAGGGCCACATAAGGCACCATTTCACAGTATACTTAACACAGACACTAGTGAAACCGTACACTCCTAGAACCCCACACTGAGTGTGCGAGACAAAACTGTCACTGAAGTTCAAAAGACCATCCAATAGGATGAAAGACAGTCAGTGTTTTACAACACAGAGTTTCTTCATTTTGCATAAATCAGTAAAAAAAAAAAAAAAAAAAATTTGACGCCGTTCCCTCAGAGACTTAAAGATGCGCTACTTATAAGTTACTAAAAATACCTCAGACTCGTTAGACTTCTAAAAACCAGGAGCTTTTGCATTCACATTTCCAGTGTCTCTATTGCAAATGAGGCGTTCCGTTAAAAACAAGTCGTCCAGCCGCTATCCGTTTAAAACAATTCTCTATCCTGAAACGTAAAACCAGTCCGAGTTCAAGTTAATGAATAAAAAGATCAACATTGCTCAAAAAGGATGGCTCATTAATCCGAAACAAAGGGGAAATAAAAGCATTAAAAGGGCAACCCGGAGGGGAGGAAATATCACATGATGTCCACAGCCGCCTCCGTACGGGCTTTTCCAGAACCTTCTCATCCCCAGAACACCAACGTTTGGAAGATTTACAGCAACACTCTAGTACTCAAAGAGTTTATGCCACAGGTGAGTCTGAAGGCACAGACTGGAAATGAATGCGGAGAAGGAGAGGAAGACTTGAACGCGTTACTGAGGGAGAAGCAGGAGTACCATTAGCGCTAGCGTGCTACTTCAAAAGGGCCTTGTAGAGAAGCGTGGACCTGGCCGTGGTTCGCTCCTGCTCCAAGCAGAAGATCAAGTCCCTGAGGTTGACCCGGGTGATGCGCTGACGGGTCTGCCGGACTGAGGATGAAGAGGATGAGGTAGAACCGGTCGCTGTTCCGGAGGAGCCCGCAGGAAGCTGTGGGAAGGAAAAAATAATTCATTAGGTCACGGTCATTGTCTAGCTGCCATGTCAACCATGATTGAACTGATGTTTTTAAAGGCTGTGACTAATGACGGTAAACAGCTGAACTATTGAGGTGGCTTTTTTTTTCCCTTTTAAACTCCACCATAAACAGCCAACATTTAGATTTTATAAAATCTTTACTAAATGATTTGTCTGTTGTCATTTTGTTCTCTGCCCAGTAAAATGGCTAAAGCAACAAATAATTTTTAAATGCTAAATAATAAAATAAAATATCAATAATTTAATTAAACAGATCACACAAAACTTGTGGTTCCAAACCACAATGCATTTCTTTATTCTATTAAAAATTAAGGAAGATATTTTGAAGATATCTGAAAACCTGTAACCAATGACTTCTAACAAATAATATGGAAAACAACGATTTCAGGTTTTAAGCTTCCTTCAAAAAATCTTCCTTTGTGTTTAACAGAAGAAAGAATTTCATAAAGTTTGACAAAGTTAAGGGTGACTAAATAATAGTGGGCAAAGCTAGGTTTCATAAAACACTGAAACAGTCTAACCAAATGTGTCGAAGCTTCGAAACCTGTCTCTACAGTGTTACCTGGTGGTCTTTATCTATTGCTCTGGAACAGCTTCAGCAAAGAAACAGTAAAGTTCCCCCATTGTAGAGTTGAGGCTTCAAGCGATTTAGTGGAGCGGTGAGAGTTCTTGACTACCATGTCGAGATAATGGGTTCGAATCCAGGGTGATGGAGCTATAAATGTTTTTAAATGCTCTGTTCTTGTGACGCGTTTTGTTTTAACATTGGTCTGACATCCGAATGAACACTTTGTGAATAAATTTGTCTTGTTTTGGTAACATTAATACAATACATCAAGTTCTAATTTTTAGAGTATTTGACAAGTCAGGATTCAAACTCTGGCCATTTGCAACACAGTAAAGGCTGATTTATACTTCTACGTCGAGTGATCGGTGTGACCCATGGTGCCTGCCTTGCGCGAAGTCGTTCATTTATACTTCTGCGTGCTGTTGCTTCCAACTTTCGAAGCTGGCAGTAGGTAATGTTATGTTCCTCTGTATTGAGTTCTTTGTGAGTTTTTTTTTTTTAACGCTACCTTAATGTACAAGTAGCTAAAACTTGCTCATTCAAAGGTGGGAACCGGCGGACGCGCAATTACACTAATCATAGGGTAAACACAAAACAAAAGTTTCCATGTGGAGCTATTTATAGGACTCCACACTTGTAAACAATCGCTCCAACGGGTTGGCGCGAGCTCACCAGTCCCCGCCCACACTGGTCACAGCTACCAAGCTGACCAATCACAGAGCTTGCGATACTCGTCAGTGCAATGTGTAGTTACATTTTTGGAGAGGTGTGCGTTAGCGTGAGCCACAGCGAGGACTATCCGACCACGCGAAAGTTGCGCTGGAGCATATGTGTGCGCTTGAAGCAGAAGTATAAATGAGCTTTAACCCTGCAAACACACAGTCCACTGGGCTACATGAGATAGAGACTTTTTGTCAACCCTGTGAGTCAAATGTAGATTCGCCAGGTCTCAACACTTCTCAAATGACCAATGCTTTGAATCACTTTAGTCACGTGACCTGGGTCTTTCCAATAACCTTAGTTCCGTGACCTGGGCGTTTAAGATCTGGCTTCGGTGCAGCATTTCAAAACACTTGCGCTTCTGGATCTCGACAAACGCTGGTCAGCCATCCCTACTAAATGACAGAATTTTCTATTTTCAGTGAACTATCCCTTTAAGTCAGATTCTGTTGACCTTCAAATTGTAAAAAGTGCACACTATATACACATATTACCTTAGCTACACTGTTTTGGCCTTATATACAAATGTAACAAAAAAATTACCAAAACCAACTACTTGTATCCAACTAAGTTAAAAGCCAAACAAAAGAGAACCATGCCAGCCCAGACTTCACTTTGATTCCTTGCTCATTTTCAGTCGTCAAAGCTCCTCTGCTTTAGTGCTTTTGTGTGTTTGTCAGCACACCTGCACAACATGTGATCATGTGTTCTGAGCTCGAGGCCATTTAGAACCACACCTCACGCCTCGGGCAGCACACTTTTGATCTCCGCTTTCAGACGCCAGTGAGATTACAGCAAAACTCTTTCCAAAAATCATACTGAAAAACCATATGCACATAAAAACAGTCAACACAATCAAACCAAGGGTTTGCAAGCAACCGCAGAAACATTAAGACGGGGTGAAGACCTTACATCTAATTCCCTGAGGCCAAAGAGAAAGAAAGCATTGTTTATGATATTCATCATCCATGCAGGGGGTCTGTAGTGTCGCATCACTCGGTGGGAATGAGGTTGAGGGTCTTCAGTCTTCACTGAACATCAAGTGTATATATAGAACTTGAGAAGGTGTAAGATGGCCCGGGGGCACAAAACACACACCACACCCTACAGAAACAACCTGCAGCTCTGTTGGGATCAATATCACCCTCATACATGCTCCTCCACACCCTGGATGATTCCCACTCTCACACACACCCAGGGCTGGCAGAGCTCACCACATGTTTACGCGGGCAGGTCGCTGCGCGGTCTTGTACGCTCTTAATGTTAGCTCATTATTCTGAAATTGTCAGGAGGACTTGAAGGGAGGAATGAAACGTGAAACTGAAATCAGAGATTGGTGCCAAAATTTTTCAGTCATGGGCGCGCCCTGAGGAGGAAGTGGAGAGCAAGATGCGATCAGGTGATAGTGAGCCGCTGGTTATGTATTGTAGACATTTAAATAAACCTGAAATCAATGCTAAGTATTGGATGCTGTGTGTGTTTGTGTGTAAGGCGTCAGCGTCTGACTCAACACAGCGCAATAGTCGAGAAATGTCATATCAACAAACACTTAAAGACAGAGGTGCTGTATTTGGTGATTTAAAAAAATGGGTCAATGATATGGTGCCGAAAGTACAGGTCTTATTCATTCAAATATGCAACTCTTATATGAAAATTACGAAGTACACCTCTTCTGGTGCATTCAAATGAAAACCACGTGCTTAAAAAATTCCTGGCTCACACAATTCTATTACAAAAAAGCTAAGTTCTGCATGCCGGGCCAGTAGGTGGCAATGTGACTTCGTAAAGAAATAGTACATGCTGTTCATATATAGTCCTGTAGTCCGTCGTTGTTTTGGTTCTAAAGTACTCATGCATAACTACAGTATAGACTGAACCTTTAATAAACATGCTTTGGTCAACACTTTCACCAAATCATTCAATTATTCATTCATTATTTTCTTTTCGGCTCACCAAAGCGGGATGAACGGCCAACTTATCCAGCATTTGTTTTACACAGCAGATGCCCTTCCAGCTGCAACCCATCACTGGGAAACAACCATACACACTCATTTATACACATACACTACAGACAATTTAGCTTACCCAATTCACCTATACCACGTCACCAAATTATGTTTTTATAGTTTACTGAGATAATCATGTTATGGTTTATATTATTGTGAATAGAAATATTAAAAAAAGTATATAAAAATACAAAAAAAAAATACAATTGACAAAAGTACATAAAATGGTTCAAATGACCCATCTGGTGCTGACAGAGAGAATTGTTTTATATTTAATTCAATACTATTAATGTACCAATATTTAATGGTAATAAATGATATTACGGCCTTCATTAAAATCCAATCATCATCATTAATCACATTTTGAGCACTGAAATAATATAAACTTTAAATGTTGAAAATCATGAATGATTCTGAGATCAGTTTGGTCTCTTTTTAAAGAAGACATATGGCAGATTACTGTTGAAGTTGAAAGCATAAGAATAAAATGAAAGTAAATGACTATATAATACTATTTTATGAACACATTTTCCAAAACAAGACATTATTTGTGATTTGAATTTTGAAAAATTGCTTTCATGAAGATTTTGTTAGGACCCAGTAGCAAAAATTCTTAAACCTTTGCAGATCATCAAAACATAATTATATTTTTTGTACGTCCACACTTCGCATAGCAAGTGTCAAAACTTTAAACACTTTTTTTGTACCATTGCAATAAAGTAAAAAAAAAAAAAAATTGTAAATGTTTCTTTAAAAAGTTCTTAATCCATATTGAAAGCAAAGCACATTTCTAAAAACTTCCTAGTAGCATTTTAAACTACATTATTTCACTGGACACTTCATCTTTCGCCCCGTAATAAAATATTAACAAAAAGCAAAGCTGCCATTATCTGTAAAATAATTCATTTTTGAATAAATATCCAATATGTAAGCACCTAAACTCTAGCCTTTAGTAAGAGACTGTTCTACTTGCTCAACTCGACACTGCAGTACAGGAAGACTGCGTTTCACAGTTAGCATGTGTGGGTGAACACGCTCAGGGCATTTTGCCACTATCCTAGTGGTGCGTTAGAGATGGAGCTTGTTAAGCCTGCATAAATGTGTAAAGATATGGATGAATATATTACAGATGTGAGCATTAACGTGCCCCGGGCGCTCAGAGAAATGTATTTTTTTTTAAACCACATTAGCTGTGGAGTGGAATGTGTAGGGTGCACAAGCTATCTTTTCGAGTGTCATTAGGGTTAAAGTGTGTTGTAAACCCTTCAGTTGAGTTTGTGTGTAGGACAGCGAACACCTCCAGAGAAACAGACTCCAAACCCTGAAGAGATGAGGCAGCTTACGCTTGTAGGTTTCTGAAAGGCATGAATTGAGCAGAATGGCACGAAACCTCTCCTTCAACCAAACATCTTAAAATGTTCAAAACAAGTACAAGTTGTGAAAAAAGCAAAGCTGCTACGATGCTAGCCTAGAACCGAATAGCCCTTCAACTAAAAGGTGACCAAACCACCACAGAGAAAATCTTCTCCAGACAAAATGGAGAGGGAAAGAGAGAAAAAAACCTTATTACTCCACCTTATTCCTCCAAACGACTGTGAGCACTTCTGGCCTCTAAAGGTTAGAGAGTGCCTGAGGGTGCTGTGTGTCTCCAGCGTTTGGGGAAATGACTCGCCTTGCCTCTGCACGAACACAGCCCAGTCTCTGCAGAACTGCCGCCTGGGGCTACGCAACCCTGCTCTGCTTCACTTTAACCCTATACTAGCCTGCTTTTTGATGGCGGTCTTTTACTTTGATCCAGGACCATCTAACCTTGTGCAATTACAAAACTATGAGGGACAAGGTTGGATTTCAAAAACAAGCTAAACTTCAACCACAAAATCTTCATACTGTAGTTCCTTGAAGAAGATCTGAAGTCGCAAACACACTTAAAGATAAGGGTTCTTTGGTATGATTTCCAAAATCAACCGTTAACCTCCATGGAATCATTCCAATATCTACATGAAATCCAAATTTATAAAGTTTTATTGTTAGTCTAAAAGAGCCCCTATTATGGGTTTTCGAAAATGACCTTCCATGTAGTGTGTAACACAGCTCTAAGTGAATGAACACATCCAGCTGAGGTTTAAAGTTGAAAGTGCACCATGTTTAAAACTTCTGATTTTTCAAGGAAAGAGTCGACTCAGAGTCAAATGAATTATTCGTTTTGCAATCTGATCTTTTGCCAGCTTGTATTGGCATCGATACGACACATTGACAAATATGAAGTGCCGGATCCGGTAAAACGTGAATGTGCCTTTCACTTCAAACACTAGTGTAGCAAAGGGATCCAAGATTGATCATGCTATGAAGATTACTATTATTGAGAGAAGGACAGATGTGGGTAATAAAGGGTTAGTTCATTTTCACAACAATATCACAGTATACCATTTGCTGTGTTTGTTTCTGTCATTTTTCTGATGATCAATACAATAACCTACGCTGCAATGTGAAATTTGCCTGCCATTTATTATTAAAGGAGGGATCAGCAAAGACTATTAATCTATGGGACTTTGTCAGTAACTGTTACACAGTTTATACAGATCAGTTTCTTGTTCCTCCAGATCCTATAAGTGTTTCTTTTTCCTACATAACCTGTAAGTGTGATTGAAATGGTTGCCTCATTTTCTGTAGTTTTTAAAATATGTATTTAATTGTGTGTTGTAACTTGTAGTCACTCCATGTAGCTTGTAATCACTTATCTATTATAGATCAGTACTTGTAATGTCTCTCTTAGATTAAATCTTTATGGGCTATTCACATATCACGTCCAAAACCACATAGAAAATGTGATACATGCTTCCATCAGCTGTTCCTACACACGCATGACCCGGTCAATTTACAAAAAATAATTAAACTTTTGCCATGGTGCGGAATAACACAGAAATTTTGTAGTTGTTATTACTTGGGGTTATGGTTAGGAATCGAGTAATATGCTGCTGTTTAACTGCATTGATTTAATGTGCTCCTGCATTGAGCTCACACATATACTCCGAACTCTGTCTACTTCATAACCATGGTAAGCGTTTCTTACCATCTCGTGCTGAACCCAATTGACCAATCAGCACAGATTAGCATCAAGCCAGGGAGGGATTTGGTAACAAATGAATCGCTGAACAAAATCATATGGGAGTCGCTGGGATAATTAAGTAAAAATAAATGCATATTATAAGACAATAAAAGTGTTTTATGACCTTGCATACATATCAGACTGTTGTTGGAGACCCCCAAAACCAAAATATGGCTTTTTAAGATGAACATTCTATGGTAATCTTTAATCAAAAACTGACAATTTACTTCCACTCTGGAATTGTAGTCCTTCTCTTACAACATTTCGATGGCTTGGACAAAGAATTGCTATCTCAAGCCCTTTCAACTGTTAGTTTGCTGCAAGTAAAAGATGAGGAGTGCAAAAATAAAACCCACCCATCTACTCAATAGCAGTCTCATTTAAGAGGCTGTATTCCAGAAGTATGCATTCAAAAGGCTTTTTTATCATGCCAGGGTGATGTCTCAATTCGAAGGCTCCTTTAAATGTAGCCACCAAATGCATCCTTCAATGCCTAGTAGTGAAGGATGCAATCAGTGGACCAGTTGCGGCCTTGAACATCCCAAGATTTATTGTGAGCTGATAATGGTATTGAAATGCGTTTCAGTCTACTTGGATATCTAACTAAACGCGAGTTGGTTTAAACTATTTCTAAATAGATCAAAGGACATGTAAACACTTGACTGGAGTACAAAATGAAAATCTGAGTTTTTTTTCACAAGTTTTGTGAATGTGTAGAAACTGTGTAAATGACATACGATGCACAGAAGTAGTTGTTGATGAACATAAGAGAACGCATTTCACTCTCTATAGCTTAAGACAATAATGTTTCTGTCTTTCATCTATAGACGCCTTTTGTTCACTGAATGGGGCATTTTACTGCTCGATAAACAGGCAGTGCAGCATGAAGCTTTTTATGCACCTCATCTCCCGAAACAGATAAATAGGAAGTCTTTTAAAAATGAAGATAAAATGCAGTTGGGTTTTCTTGTATGTACATCTTGAAACAGCAGGAAATTATATTCATGGAGTGTCTGCATTTCAGAAGATCAAATAAGATTTGAAACTTCTGACATCAAGCAAATCACTTTATTAAACATTAATGCAAACAATATTTGTGGATTCATCAACTGGAATTAATTTATTACAGCTGATAGCAAAAGTTATGGTGTAAAGGTCGCTTTAGTGTCTGTTACTTAATGTGGCGTTCATTTTGAAGTTAAATGAGGGTCATGAAATATGACGTCTGTAAGATTTTCTGCATGATCCAGCGTATGTCAGTGCAGCTTAAATTGTCCTTTATGTTATTAAAAAGAGACCAGATCATTAAAAGGTTCTTTGGGGAACCCAAAATAATTTTCTTATGGCAGCTCTTTGAAACGATGCCAAGATCTTTCACATATACGTAAGGACACCATATAAAGACACAACTATGGTCATTTTTCTGGTCCATTTATCACACACTTCTAGTTTGTGGCTTGGTGTGTATTAACCATGGATTAAATCTGTAAACTAGTTGACACTACACATAATTAAAAAGTCTTGCTGTGGGGAAGGGGATTTTCTAATTAGTGAAATAGCGACAAAGCTGCAGTTCCTTTGCCTCTAGTGAAGTTGGGGAGCTGAGGGGCAGAGCTGGGATAAAATCCAGGCCCGCGGCCCCAACCAAAACACAGGCATGTGAGGCTTTGTGGTGTTCCATCATTACCTCACCACATAATTAACTACAGACACAACAAAATGTATGCATGGTAGTCCAACTGATGAAGATACTACTATAAACCCAGAATCAACCCTGAACCCAACAACACCAAATACTTTTCAGATGTTTTGTTTCCTTCAGCCTTTAGTAAAAGCGCAACTGGGAGCTTTAAACAATGCTAGATTTAAAATGCAGATAATATTTCATCCTCAGAAAAAAGCGATGCATAGTGGATGCTGTATGATTGTGTGGATTGCTATATGATTATTAAAACAGTCAGACCACCCCAGAAATATATTAGCAGTGCTAAATGTTCCAAAATACCTTCAAAACAAGTGTTTTGGGTTATCTTTATCAATTTTATGTAGTTGCTAGTGTATTCTGTGTGGTTGCTATGACTATTCTAGGGACTTGTTACACATAAAAAAAAACCCTGAAAATTCACCATTCACTCAACCTTTAATTGTCACAAACATGTTTGAGTTTCTTTATTCTGTTGAACACAAAAGAAGTTATTCTGAAAATGCCATCTATGGTTACAGAAAAAGGAAACTCAAAAATATAGAACCACTTGAGGGTGAGAAAATTTTCATTTTTGGGTGAACTATGCTTCTTTAAGTTAATCTGGCTCATAGTTGGCTATTAACATGCTGTTACGCACTGACTGATTCTCATGCTTATGTGGTTGAATGTGTTAAACTGCCACAAAAAAACATCTAGTGTCTGCCAACTGATCGACAATGCACGTTATTTCCATGCACAAACAAAACCTAACGGCTGATTTATACTCGACACATTCGCAAGTTCGCTTGAGTTCAAGCGGCAACTGTGACGTCATCGCAGTGTTTAGGGAGGTTCACTCTGGGTGCGTGCAACATGATTAATATATATATATATATATATACACACTGTATATTACAATTTTGAATTTAAAACAATTTAAGTTACAACACTAAAACGAAGTAACATTATTTCTTTGATAACTGGAAAAGAATATTTGAACCAATTGGTTAACAATATACTGATGCCCTTTTTTTCTAGACTTTATGGGTGATAATGGTCAGGAATGTTGGACCATTATTGCCTTTTTATCATATCATTGCACAAACTAGCCCGACTGTAATGTGTGAATTGTGGAGAGGGCTAAAAAAACAAAAAAACAAAAAAAAAAAAAACGTCAGTTTTATTTAGTAAGTGTACTTATTTTGCATTTATTCTTTCCATAACAAAAAAATATATATATTTGTAGAGCAACTCATGTTCTTTAATGGGTAGAACTGTCCGAGATATGAACAAAAGCAAGTGTGGCATCAACATTAGATTTTTTAAAAATCTTGAATGGTTATAAAAATCTTTATAATCATTAAAATAATTTATAAAAATAATAAAAAATAATTTGCGTAAAAATCTTGAACAATATTAATGATATGACGTAGTTCTGGAAACCTCCTACTTCTATGTTTATAAGTCTGATTTTACGGTCGCATTCTTTTGACCGCCCCCTGTTGTTATATAGAATATTACAACGTCGAATGCGTCGAGTAGAAAAGCCTTGTCCGTTTCATGTGGTGTGCACACAGTCAGCGGAGGTAAGCGATGCGGTGCCAAGAGAAAGTATAAATCAGCCTTAAGAGGCTCCAAGTGGTTTTCACCAACTTATGCAGTTTCTAGGGTATTCTGGAGGGTTGGTATGGTGTTTTGGTGGTAGCTTATGGCCCACCATAAGTCTCTAGCACGGAGATGTAGAACAGGTTCTAGTTATATGACGTTCTCCACTTTATCCATAACCATTGCCAATAACCATCAAATTTGCAATGAATGCCAATTCAGAATAGCTCCGGGAAAATCTTTACTGTAATAGAAAAGTGCAGCGAGTATGCCAAATACTTGGGTCAGAGGAGATATGAATGTCAGAAGATGCCATATACTGTGATTCATCCAGGCTGTGGGAGTTGACATCTTCAGACCTCTCCAACTCTGTTTTTCGAAGATTAAGCATAATTTAAGTGTCTAATTTGACAACATACATCTTTCCAATTTGTGTGGTAAACATCCACGCTGCAGATTCGAGAATATTCTGCACACGTTTTAGAAACAGCATATCCTCTCTTTTTTTTCACCCTCTTTCACTCTCTCAGCACAAAGAACCGGGATGCTTCAGGCAACACTTGCGGGAGAACGAACATTCTGCCTACATCTGCCTGCAATTCAAACAGCTCTCCCACATTGTGTTGCCTGTATAAAAAAAGAGCACTTGTCAACAGCTTACATGGCTACAAGGTACACATTAAGCTCGAGGGCGATGCTATACAAACACATGAAGTAGCTCAACAAAGATTGTGGCATGATGGTCTTTAAAACAGTCTTTTAGTTTGGAGCACAAAACAAAAATGTTCTATTAAAGCAAACAGCATAGTGAATGTCTGCGCTTTTACTGATTTTGTGTCTTGTATAGCTCTTATAATAAGTTACGACATTTTGCATATCAGTGGAATGAATTTAACAAATAACATGGCATGCAAATGGCAAAATACACATCAATGTTTCAATCCAAAATATGTGCAATGTATAAAGAGCAATAGTATGAGCTGTAATGGTAGCTGAACAGCTTGAGGGAATCAGGAGGGTAAGCCGAGATGGTGCCAATACCCCTCTGGCTTCTACATACACAGAGGGTCATTGCAGTAATATGAAACAGATTATTTACACAACCAACCAGAAATCTCTGGCAGTGGGGGAAGAAAGAAAAATGTATTTAAAAAACAAAAATACATAAACGTAGGAAATCCAAGACCACAATGTATAAAACCATTGCGAGTAGCAGCTGTTTTTACTCCTAAAGTGATCATCAAATATGCTGGAAATAGATCTGTGGAATTTCCTTTTACATGAACAACAACACAAACATAAATTTTACAGTATATCAAGATGATATTCACGTCTGTTATGATACAAATCAATAATGGCATTCCAAACCATGATTTATGTAGACCTGACAATGTAAAACTGATAAAGGAAATCTACAATCTTGACATGTATAATAACCAAGGAAACTCCCATAGTAAATCTAAAGTTTATGATAAAAATGTTCAACAAATACATGCTACTGAATACTTAAGAACTAAATGCTTGAGGACGGAGGGAGCGTTGCGATTGACTGTTCTAGTTAATAAACTGCAGAAAGGTGTTTACATTTAAGATTTAAGAAAAAAAAAAATCAAATAGAGATAAGCCCGCGTGACTTATGCGAGGTTGTAACTTGTTCCAACTGATGAAATGGAGTGAGAATAAACTAAATGTATGGAAGGACACAGAGAAACGGGAAGGAAAGCGATAGAGAGAGAGAGAAAGGAGAGAAGTGGTAGAGTACGACTTGAATTTAATATTTCATGATTGCCTGAAGGATTTTTCACAGATCAATGTGACTCTGTACCCAAGCCAGTGTCAGCCAGAGAGCGTCAGGAGAAAGCAAAAGATCGAGAGAGAAAGAGAAAACAGTTGAAAGTATGAGATATATAGAGTAAAAAGACAGAAAAAAAAAAAGAGTTAAAGAAGGACAAGCGTAAAAAAAGAGGAGAGAAAGAAAGTGACAGTGAAAGAAATATTTGGCTCATCGGTTTAGGAGACTGTTAGTCTTCTAAACACCAGTGTGTGTTTGCTCCATGAGAGATACACCCTCCACTGCCTCTGTGGCCGAGGGCTTTGCCAGAGGCACACATTACCTCTGTTAATGGGTTTCCATTTGAGCAGCAGAAAGGAAGCCAATAACCTATCCACACTAATGGATTAGTCTACATGTAGGCAACCTCTGCAGCTAATCTTGGACCAACTGTTTTCTTTCTTCGCAGAAGAAACAAAGGATGTATCCATATGTGGGTACAAAAGTGAAATTACAGGAAAAAAGAAAGTAGAAACTTCAAGCCAACAGATCCACAAAAGCCTCCTGCTGTTCTGACTGGCGTCACTCAAGCCAGTTTTCACAAAACTCTAGCAGTTGGAGGCAACTTGGTGAGTGTTGTCCTTCCACGGCCATCATGAACCAATAAACTTACCATTTTAATTAGCGAAGATTAACAAGGGAGGTAATTAATTTCTGAGATGGGCATCTTAAAAGCGCCAAAGGCTTGACTTTGTTGACGGAGCCGAATGCTTTTTCATTGATGTGGGCAAAATAGAGGGGCATCATTATAAGCTGGCGAAAAGCATGCACTTGCATTCTAAAAGAGTCGATGGCTGGAAACGTTTCTTTTTGAGAGCTATTGTGTTATTATTATTGGAACTTAATGTAGAGCACCTTATTCATTTCATCAACGCCCTGATTGAACCTTCATTAGAGATAGCAGGTAAATAAAGACAAAAGTCTGCAATAATCACACAGATCACAATCCAGGAAACAAAGAACAGCAAGTAGCAAATGTAAAGCCCCTAGCTATATTTCTACACCTATTTTTATGCACATTTTGGAATTGTGCATAAAATGTTTAATGGGAAAGACAAGGTGCGCATACATTTTGAAAATGCACATTAAAAAAACTAAAAGTTTAGGAAGAGAAACTTTTTATAGGTCAAAAAGTTTGATGGGTTAAAATGTGTATAAACTATGATGGTAATGTAAATTTGTGATAAGAGATCCAGCCTGGTAAAAAGAGTGGTTCCTTTTTCTCAAAAAGCAGACCTTTTTGCAGTTATTTGCCTCATTTTCTATGTATTATGAGATTTAAATTGTCAGCTGGATCATAACCACACTTTTTGATACAGCAAAAATATTTCCTAAAGATTTATAATAAAAAATTGTGCAGTGGGGAAAGAGTACTAAAAAAAATCATACTTAAGTAAAAGTACCATTACTTGCCTAAAATTGTAGTGCAAGTAGAGTAAAAGTAAATGCTGTAAATATTACGAGTAAAAATTAGACCTTTCAAAAGTACTCGAGTAGTGAGTAGTACGCTGTAAAAAGCTGATGCATTTACATGTAATTTGTGGATGTGCGTAAACGCAACATTCTGTAGTGCATGTCATAAGACAATGATATTAGTTTAGATTTAGGTTGTGATGTCAGGTGACCAAAATTCAATGTCTAGCCAGTCTCAAAGGATTTAGGATGTGTTAGAAAGTGACCAAAATCTAACAGAGCCAACATCTAAAACCAACGTCATATTGACGTCAAATACTGACATTTATTCGTCATTTACAGCAACCAAAATCCAACATCTGATAGACGTCGTAGTAGCAACGTCCATACATTGTAATGCTGTAACATCATTAAACGTTGATATTTGGTTGATTTAGGATGGACGTTGTACATTGGGGTTCTGATGTGATTTTAGGTTGGATGTTGGGGTTCTGATGTCAACCCGATTTTCATTTAAAAAACAAAATACTACGTCCCTATGACGTTGGGGTACAACATCAATCTGGTGTCAAAATTATGTCTGCTGGGTGTTTAAGGCCATATAGGTCATCATACAGTAAACATCCGTCATCAGTGACATGCATCTAATTATGGACATCTTGGACATTTTTAATGCTTCCAAACAGTTTGCTGTAATTATAGATCGCCCATGTCTTGAGGTAGTTCATTATCAGCGATGTATCTTCTATGTGCGATTTGATTGGACAGGAATCACAAGACTACTCAGCTAATCCCCATAGACAAGAAAGAAATTAAATAGTGACTGCAGGTTAAAGGAAAGTATTGGAGTAAAAGTACCGATACAGCACTAAAAATGTACTCAAGGGAAAGTAAAAGTACACATTTATAAAACCACTTACACATTACATTACATTACAATTTCTGAGAAAAACTACTCAACAACAGCCAAAATAGTATCTCAATTTCAATATGGGCCACTTTTGGTGCTTCACACCTTTTTATTGCTCATTTAATATTTTAAGAATAGAAGATCCAAGATTTAGAATAAAAATTACCTGTAAAATGTTTTCTCTGTTTAAAAACAATACAATAGCGAAAGAATTCACTTACGTCAGATTGTAAAATGAAAATATTTGTCAGCACTGGCCAAAACGGATTAGCTAAAGTCTCACCGAAGCGACAGCCAACAGAGGATTCCACTTGATCTTAAAGCCTTTTTCGATTGGTTATTTTCACTATTTATGAAGACATAGCAGTCAAAATAGGACAAATGAGCTCATGTATGGGACAAATTCTGGACCTTTGTCAGTGAGGGGTAGGTCTTCTGAACTGCCCGAACCCCCCTCCTGGCTATGGGCCTGATGTGATAACAAAAATGGGTGCAATCTGACAGCAATAATGGACAAAACAGCAGACCAACCACATTATTAAGCATCGGAAATGCTGTTTTGGTCATTCTAAAAAGTCCGTCATCAAAGTGGTTTGATATTGAACTGAGCTCCCAAAGAATGCTCTCATGCCTCCGTTCATTGCGTGGTCTTTGTCTTCTGAGGCGACCACCAAAAATCTATTTTTCCTTTTGATATTTGGAGCCAGTTAATCAGGAAGTGACTATTTTGTTCTCTTTGACTCACTGGATGGAAAGGGTGCTTTATTCGCAAATGTTTTATATTCCAGTTTCGCATATTATTTTATTTTGAATCTTTGGATGGAAACATATCTACTTGCATATCTAAGACGCACCAAACAAGAACAGGTTATGAAAACTGAAACATAGGGCTGCCATTCTGTAACAGCAAAACGGCAACAAAAGATGCTTAAAGTGGAGGAAGAACAACACTCAAAGCCCAGAGGAATAGGAAAAAGTTATAAGTTATGATGAGCTGTATTTCCTTTTTTATATTTATCCAGACAGGTATACGTTTTGATGTTACGTTTGAAGTCAAGATAAGGTCAAATGCATTTATGGCCTCACCAAGTTCCATCATTGAACCACCATGTGAAGTTCATGAGCACACAGTAGGAATAGTAAATCTCATCTCCATCCTTCAAGGCACTTTTTTTTCTCATGGAGAATGATGCAATATTCCACTCCACACACTTCAAGAGTTTTATAACAGTATTCCAAGAAGGACTGAAAATGTTCTGGAGGGCCTGCTCTTCATTTGATCATAGCTACATACTGCAAGGGATTTTCCATTCTGTCAACTCCCTGTACAAGCTACAGTAAGTCTACTGAGTGTTACGCATTGCATGTGTCTTTATTTAAGGCTTGTATTGTCAGTCAACCTTTAAAAGAAGCTTTGCTTAAAAAGATTAGCACTGTGAATACAGAAAAAGATTCATCATATCCAGATCTACAAAGAAATATTTAATGCTTAATAAGAAAGAAATTGTATTAAATATTTATATTTTTGCTAAATTAATTGTTTTTTGACATATCTTCAGTTGAATTTCACATGAACACAAGATGATAGATAGTCCTCTGCAGTTTAAATCTTTTTTTAGCATGACAAAAAGATTTATCTGGGTCGAACAAATAAACCCAATTTGACCTCCCCTAATATATTGGATGAAAAAATGTCTGTCAAAGAAGGACTTGATCAATACAAAATTAAGAAAAACAGAGCACATCATCACTCTTTCAAAGACCTAACCACTAACAGAGACCTTCCTCTTCTTGCAACGACAGCCTGGGGTCGGAAAGAGGCAATTTTTGGCATTACGTTATTCCACGCAACCCCTACAAACTGATAACAGACTCTTCATGCTCCTTCTTATCATGTCAAAACACATGCAGATAACCCACAGATAGCACACACACACACAAGACTCATCGCATCACCTCGCATGAAAAAACACTGGCACTCCAATCAACCGGAAAATCTGCCACGGGAAACAAGAGAATCTGTGTGAGTTTTATATTAATGATCTAACTTTACACAACAGTGACAAACCACAGAGATGAAGCATCATTTGTAGCCAAGGTGAACCCATGTAAAGACTGCCTGGAACATGAAGAACGGATATCTAAATGAGAAATATCTGTAAACCACCGATTTATTAGGATAATGTTTACAAATTTGCATTCAAACAAAATACTTAGCCAATTATAAAGAGCACAAATAAGATTTGAAAGATCAGTGAATAACTTAAAATTCAGTCTATGCCTCTAAATGTCTGGACTTATATATATAAAACTGTAAAAATGTTTTGAATGTGAATTTAGGAAAACAATCATCTCAATTAATTTTGAAAGAATAAAGTTGCAATGAATCAAAAATTTCTTCTATACTGTAAATAAAGATGTTTATATCATCTATTAGATACCATCTAATATTAATAATAAAATCTAATAATTAGATATAACGAACTCAAATACAACCTTTGACATCTGAACAATTGAATTGAACAATTTGACCGATGTACCACCTGACCACTGCTGATTTATTTAGGCATTTGATTATGGTAAACAGTAACACACAATTCCGATGTAATCTCTTTTCTCCTTGATGCTATGGTAATTGCGACATGGCATAAACGCAGTCATGCATCCGAGTAAATATTATTTGAAAAGAAAATATACATGTGTATAAAATTTGTTAGTTATTGATTAACTTGAAGGCGACGCGGTGGCTCACAGCAAGAAGGTCGCTGGTTCGAGCCCCAGCTGGGTCAGTTGGCATTTCTGTGTTGAGTTTGCATGTTCTCCCCACGTTCGCGTGGGTTTCCTCCGGGTGCTCCTGTTTCCCCCACTAGTCCAAAGACATGCGGTACAGGAGAATTGAAGAAACTAAATTGTCCGTAGTGCATGTGTGTGAATGAGTGTGTATGGTTGAGTGTGTAAGCCCCTATTCCATTTCAGTTAGAAGTTCATCAAACTATTGAAAGGTCTCAGCTACTTCCGGTTCACATGATGGACTTTTAGCCTACTAAATGAATGAAGAATTCTGACATACATTAACAGAGAAGTCTTTCATAACACAGTCTTTAGGTGAAATTTGAATTCATGTGTAAATTATAAACAGGCAAATTTTCAGATTTTAACTTGAATTCATATTTCGCATTTAAAGACCAACTTTAAGTTATTCGAAGATGGCAAAGGTCATTTGAATGTGAAAATAAGATAAATCAGGGTATCCTGCAGATCTCACCAAGTCAAACTTAAGATTTTTAAATACCTTTTTAAGACCATTATGAATGAAGTTTCAGACTTATACAGGGCTAATAAGGATTTTTATTTGCCCCATAGAGAAAATTCGAATGACTTAAATACCGTGTCAAAACAAGCAAACCATACAAACTTTTCTTTGACCAGCTTTAAAAACTAATAACCTAAAATGTACAACAGGCTTTCCAGGTCAGTGTCCTCACCACATATGGTCTACAAATACATGGAGAATTTACAAACGTTATTGTGAGGAACCATATTGTTAAATAGAGTTTTGTTAAAAGTTTTATTGAGATGAGTTGTTGGTGACTGTACTGTATACCGGTGCTGGCCTGATTGTGGAGCTTTACATCCACATTAGAAAATTAAGGGTAACACTTTATTTTGATGGTTCATTTCAGTATTAGTAGACTGTCTGCTTAATATCTGTTGATACTGCTCCTTCAACAGACATTTAAATGACTATAAGAAACTCTGCAAGTACATGTCAACCTAACAGTCTACGTATAATCTAATGAGAATGAATTGGCATGTAGATGCAATGTAACTTAAAATCGGACCATCTAAATATAATGACCAATTTAAGACCCATTTGAAATGATTTAAGACCTACAACTCAATATTTCAGCGAATTTAAAACTTAAAGCCTTAAATTTTATTTTTTAAATTTATGACATTAAGACATTAAGACCCCACGAATACCCTGCAAATACAGTAAATCTATTCAAGGCCAAGGTAAATTGAATTCATCAGCTCATGCTCCAATACCAACACATGCGAAGAATTAGATAATATCTTCTTGGCTTATTGAATTATGCACAACTCAAAGATGTCTTGTAGTGAACCAAACGTCTCATTCATTCATTCATTAATTTTCTTTTTGGCTTAGTGCCTTTATTAATCAGGGGTCACCACAGCTGAATAAACCGCCGCAAAGTGTCTCAATTCCCATAATTTTTCCTGCCACTCTCATCACGTTTAGCTGGGTTCTCACTTGTACTGTTAGATTTCCAAACCAAACAATATTCCATATCTTAAAATAGATTCTATTGTTGCTTTGTAAAAAGTTAGCATTATGCTGCTACTTACTCCAAATAATCCTAGTCTTCGTAAAAAGTGCTGAAGAATTCTTACGCAAAGACTTGACAGTGAGAGTGCCAATCAATATTCACCCCTCATAATCAATATTTACCCCTAAATATTTATATGAAGCAACCTGCTTAATATCTTTATCATAAACCACAACAGAGAGAAGCTCTGACCCACTGACCTGGGGTCTATGATGACCTACTCCATTTATTAACATAAATTTCCAAATAGTGGTTATCACACCAGCTGATAAACCATTTTACAGCCGCTATACAGTGTCATTGAAAAACGTAAGAATATATTGATTTGTCTGCTGACTAACGCAGTCAATTGTATAAAGGGTGAACAAAAATGGTGAACTTACAGACACACACCTGAACTTATTGAGCATTTCTATCAGCATTGTGTCTGTGTTCTCAGAAGAAATTCATGTGAAGGTGGGCAAATGATGACATTCATGTTCAGGCGGACTATCCCTTTAACAAAAGCAGACTCTCAGTTCAATGACTGGTAATGTTTAAACTCCAAGTCCACTGCTGCAAAAAGCTGTGCTTTGGTAGTGCTCATTACTGGCTACACATTTGAATCTGCCTTTGGTATTCCATGTCTGCCCCCACGTCTCCCTCCCTCCTTCCCCCTTTCAGTCTCTGCCCTCTGGCCGATCTGGCAGAGGGGGAGATTTTAATTGTGGCTATAGAACTCTGCACGGTTCTTTGCCTGTGAGCGAGCCCTCACTTCAGTGAGTGAGAGCTTGCTTTAGTGATATTGGGTCCAGTCCATCCCTTCAGGCTGCTTTTAATGGCCCTCTCCTCTCTTTCATAGCCGGAGCTGAGATTGTTTTCCATGTGATGCCTGTTAATTCTGCTGCAGGGAAGGGCAACCGTATATCCATTCTCCTTTTCTGAACGAGAGATACATTTCTTCTTACTTTCCGTCTCCATTTTTCCTTCTCACAACACTCATTTTTCTACACTTAGCTGAAAGTTAAAGCCAACATGCTACAGAATGCACATGGGCTGAGATAAAGTTGAGAATAAGGTAAGCCAATAATCATAGTGATAATCAAAAATGATAATAGCAATAATACAATAATAATGCTTAATTCACTCTAATTAAGCACTGATATATTGTGGATTAACATATGCCATTTTATCTGTGCACTGGAGAAGTAAAAAGTCTAAAGTCTCCTTGGGCCATTGCAAATATACTGTCCACCTGATTTTCATCATCATGAGGGTCTGTGGACGTCTACACAGACCACCTCAAGGTGAGTGCTAAACAAGTCCACTAGGTGGTACTGTCATGTACTGAACTCATCCACCAATAGATGAGCAAAAGCTGACAGAGTGATGGAGAGACAGAGTGAAATGTGAAATAAAACCTGAGCATGAAAAACAACATTAAGGTGCTTTCACAACTTGAGCTGAAAGTTAAAGCCATGCAGAGCAAGATGCTTGTGGTTAGCTGGCATCAAGAAACATGCTGATCTTTACACACAAAAAAGGATAATAATACTAATAACATAAGAAGTCCACCAGACACAACAGGAAAACATCAGCTCTCCCTCTTTTTCCACATGGACTGTTTCTCAATCCGTCGTTCTCTTCATCCCCCTAGCCTCAGGACTGGGATGAACATGTTAATATGGGCTGCCTATGTTAGGACAGCTCAACTCTGAACCCTCATGTGTGTGATCTGCCTGTAGGCCTAGTCTGGTATGCGGGCCCACAGGAACTCTGCGGCCTTTATTACAGCGTGCCCTAAAACTCGCCCTTCAGAAACGTCCTCATCACCTGCCCTTGTGACTAATCTACCCTTGAGCAACTCTGCAGGGCTGCCTCCTAGCCTAAACGCTTCATCAACCCAAAGACAGACGGAATAGCAATCAAACAACCAACTGCCTTGAGGGCGCCGAGGCCAGACAAAGGGCAAAGCGAAAACTGTGCCCTTTTCTCAACCGCTGCAAACACGGACTTGACTATTTTATCTTGACGCAGTTCCTCGCAGAATGACACCGCAGGAAGCTTTTATTTAGAAGTGAACGGGGAGCAAGGACGAGGTATTTTGCTGTCAGGACGCGGGGGTGGGGGCAGAATGAGTGAAGCCATTATGACATGGCTGCCTCCTGCTTTAGGCAATGCTGCCCTTCAGGCACATTGCTGTGGAGATGAAATCTCTGACTGGACCCTTCAGAGCAGGCCCAGCCACGGACCCCTGGGCGAGTACCGACCCCTTTAGAAAAGTCATATTCACTTTGCTCTACATCGAGGGGTGTGTGCGCGAGTTTCTGTGCACGTGTTGGGGGAGGCAGCGCCAAAGGCAACGTTGAGTTGGATGTGAAAGACAGAAATGATGGGCTGAAAATGAAGAGAGAAGACGTCTATTTGCCTTCATTCTAGACATCGCAAGACCCAAACTCTCATACCTGTATCGCCAAACAGGCATCAGCTGTGTAATCAAGGTTTAGTTGTGTTTGCTGATCTGTTTTAGTCATGTTTTATGGGGGTGGATGAAGGTAATACATAGTGAAAGAGGTCGGCAGTGCATTCATAGAGCAGAAATAATGCTTTTATTTGGTTATTTATGCTCTCCATAAAGGGACATTTAGTGCCCTCCACTGCAGCAGATTGCTGCAATGCAAGTGAAGAAAAGATCTAAGCCATGTGGCGGGTCATTAGAATGCAACCCCTACTGTTAATGTTGATAGTGGTAATGATCGCTTATGTGCAATATTGTGTGGCGTGTCTCTTATTGATAAACTGCCATGGGCAGCAGCATGTGAAGTCACAGTATTTACACACAACTGAAATGACACTTGCTTGATTTACTAAATTAGCACGAATAAGATTTGCCCAAGCAAAAAAAATCAGTGAGCATGTGACCGGTTGGGGCATTTGTTATGGTCATATATTTTTGATCTTGTGAGTGCAACAGTCTGTTCCCATGGAAAAATAAATCTGTTCATTTTGCCCACAGAAACATTTACACAAAATTGTTAACAACCAACCACGAGCTCAGAGGCAATAGCTGATAGTATACACAGTCATATGTTACACTTACAAAATAAACATATTTATTTCAGGAAATGAACTGTGCTATTTAAAAATCCTGTTAACAACATGGTACCTATTAGAAAGTTAAGGCAAACAGAATTTGTGAATATAAATAAGAACAACTAACATGATGTTGTTACACTCCTAGACACTCAGAAAAACACAGACATATTACATTTACGCCAGGCTCACACTAAAGTAATTATCAGTCAGTCTTTCCCCAATTTCCCCATCAGGACAATTAAAAAAAAACTTTACCTTGGTCAGTAGTGCCTGTACAGCGGGGGCAATAAGCATTCAACACGTCACCATTTCTTAGAAAACATATTTCTAAAGGTGCTGTTGACTTGAAATTCACAACAGTGTTGATAACCAAACAAATACATATATGAAAAGAAAACAAATCTAATTAGTTTACAAATGAATTTATATACATTATATACATTATATACATTATATATATATATATATATACACACACACACACACACACAGGCAGTGCAGAATTATTAGGCAAATGAGTATTTTGACCACATCATCCTCTTTATGCATGCTGTCTTACTCCAAGCTGTAAAGGCTCGAAAGCCTACTACCAATTAAGCATATTAGGTGATGTGCATCTCTGTAATGAGAAGTAGTCAACAGGGTCGCAAGCGTGTGGAAAAACCAAACCAAAAACCAAGGCGCAAAAGAACAAGGTGTGCAATACTCAGAGACATGGCCAAGATAAGAAAGACTGAAAAACGACCACCACTGAACAAGACACACAAGCTGAAACGTCAAGACTGGGCCAAGAAATATCCCAAGACTGATTTTTCTAAGGTTTTATGGACTGATGAAATGAGAGCGAGTCTTGATGGGCCCGTGGCTGAATTGGTAAAGGGCAGAGAGCTCCAGTCCGACTCAGACGCCAGCAAGGTGGAGGTGGAGTACTGGTTTGGGCTGATATCATCAAAGATGAGCTTGTGGGGCCTTTCCGGGATGAGGATGGAGTCAAGCTCAACTCCCAGTCCTACTGCCAGTTTCTGGAAGACACCTTCTTCAAGCAGTGGTAAGAAGTCTGCATCCTTCAAGAAAAACATGATTTTCATGCAGGACAATGCTCCATCACACGCGTCCAAGTACTCCACAGCGTGGCTGGCAAGAAAGGGTCTAAAAGAAGAAAAACTAATGACATGGCCCTTGTTCACCTGATCTGAACCTCATAGAGAACCTGTGGTCCATCATCAAATGTGAGATTTACAAGGAGGGAAAACAGTACACCTCTCTGAACAGTCTGGGAGGCTGTGGTTGCTGCTGCACGCAATGTTGATGGTGAACAGATCAAAACACTGACAGAATCCATGGATGGCAGGCTTGTGAGTGTCCTTGCAAAGAAAGGTGGCTATATTGGTCACTGATTTGTTTTTGTTTTGTTTTTGAATGTCAGAAATGTATATTTGTGAATGTTGAGATGTTAAATTGGTTTCACTGGTGAAAATAAATCATTGAAATGGGTATATATTTGTTTTTTGTTAAGTTGCCTAATAATTATGCACAGTAATAGTCACTTGCACACACAGATATCCTCCTAAAATAGCTAAAACTAAAAACAAACTAAAAACTACTTCCAAAAATATTCAGCTTTGATATTAATGAGTTTTTTGGGTTCATTGAGAGCATGATTGTTGTTCAATAATAAAATTAATCCTCAAAAATACAACTTGCCTAATAATTCTGCACTCCCTGTATATATATATTTAATTACAATTAGCCTGTGATTCCCACTCCTAGTCAGAGGGAAAGTGGAGATCAAGGACTTTTTTTGTGGAAGAACATGACTGGCCAGAAGACATGTATTGGGGAAAAATACAACAACCATAAGAAATTGATGAGTGGGAAATCATCAATGTGAGAAAAAAGCTGCACACTTGCTGACAAATATAAACCTTACCCGTTTAAACATCAGTCATGATCATTTTAACAATACCTTGTACTGCGTGACACATCACAATTTTCAAACTGTGTAGTGTGCACGTTTAAGACCTTTAAGACGTGCTTAAGAAAAAATCTGGGATAATTTTTATTGCATAAAAACTGGTAGGTTTTATACCCGAGGAGCTTTACAACAGATGTGCAAAACTAACTGACTAGACCAGGGGTGCCCAAGCTCGATACTTTAGTCCACTGTCCAGCAGAGTTTAGCTCCAACCCCAATCAGACACACCTGAACCAGCTAATCAAGCTCTTAATAGTCATATTAAAAGCTTCCTGGTAGGTGTATTGAGGCAAGTTAGCGCCAACCTTTGTAGGACATCGGCCCTCCAGGATCAGGTTTGGGCACCCTGGACTAGAAAATACTGCTGTTGCTATTTCTCTGACTCAGACACACACACATTCAGTCTTTTTATCACATTTATGGTTCTTTATGGCTTAGGTTTCCAAAGTATACATTTGATGTATGCATATAAATAAAATTATTGATAAATTATAATATGCAACATTCATTTTTATCATTACATTTATTTATCAGACACATTATCAATAGCCCATGTTTCTGAAAAACACCTGTCAATTCTTAGTGTGCTTTACGCAGGTAAGTGGTCTTGACAAACCACCTGTAGGTGACACTCTTTTCCTCTGTACATTTTTCAGGTTTTTTATTTTTAATAAATTTGCAACAATTTCAAAAAATCTGTTTTCACATTGTCATTATGGGGTATTGCGTGTAGAATTTTGAGGAAATAAATGAATTTAATCCATTTGTGAATAAGGCTGTAACATAAAAAATGTGGAAAAAGTGAAGCGCTATGAATACTTTCCGATGCACTGTATCTGTTTGTTTCTCATGTTTCCGTTTCTAATGCACACTTTAAAAATTCTTGGGAGAGGGAATTAGGAATTGACATGTCGTCCTATACTTGGGAGGAGGGATTGAGTTGTATTCACTCTTGCTCTATAAATGTAAGACTACGGCTCATACAATTTACAATTTAGTGATGCATAGATTACACTACACTAAAGCCAAACTTCATAAGCTGTATTCCCTTCTATCTCTCCTTTGTGTGATAGATGCAAAGTTGCAGTCGGGACCTATGGTCATATATTCTGGTCCTGTCCAGAAGTATCTGAAGTTTGGAAAAGTATCTTCGGACTTTATTCTCAGGCTTTTAAAATGGGCATTAACACTGATGTGGAATTAGCATTATTTAGATGTTCAGACCAGTCTCTAACTTGGCCTAAACATCAACAACTCTACCTTATGTTTGGCATGGTGATGGCCGAGAGAGTGCTTCAGATGTTGAAATCCACGACACCTCCAAGCTTTTTTAAAAATGGTTTCTGCCCTCAAGCTGAAAAGATTAAGTTTCTCTAGATTTGGAAGACGTATGATAAAATATGGGGTGTCTTCTTTATGATTTTTTTTTTGTAATAATTTTTTTCTTCTTCCTTTTTACGTCATTCTATTTTGTTTCTTATGCCATTAGTCTGGCTGAGATTCTTTTGATGGTGCTGCATAATTGCTGTATTGTTTGCTAGTGTTTTTCATCAGTTATATCATCACATATCATCAGTTATCATAATTTTGTTATCAAATATACATGATGTACATCCAATGTGTTATGTTTTCATAAAAAGTTCTATAAATAAAATAAAAAAATACATGTTTGGAATCTTAAATCTTAATTTACCCGAAATTAGTTTTTACTAGATTTAAAGAATTCCGTTCTAAACGTTTTGTGAAGGAAACAGCTTTCATTTGAGGAGCTGACATGCTTTAATCTACTTGGCACTAGTCCACATGAACCTTAGTGTGGAGGTCCATATAAATAAGGGGCCTGAGGGTCTTACCTCTGCACCTGCTGAGGCCCCAGGAGAGTCGAGCTTGCGTTTCTTGCGGGGTCCAATGGCGGCAAGGGCTGTGAGGTTGGCATCCCGCTGTCTCATCTGGGCGAGTTCCTGCTGCTGCATCTGAATGGCAAGAACATTCAATCAATATTAACTGCTTGAACACCATCTCAACACGCTCCACACAATACACTCAATTCATACATACTGTAGATCTGCGAATAACAAGTTCCCAAATAAGAATAACTGTATATCACATTCCCTTACTTGAATTCTCATTTTCAAATATTTGTGTGCGGTGTATTTTACATTCATTCCAAACTGCCCCGAAGAGCTCTATAGAGCAAATGAAGCTTCCAACATCACGCACAGCTTCAATGCAGCAAATAACTCTGAGCTTTCGCCGTATCTGGGTGCTTAATTCAATTTCTTTCCACGAGGGAACGAGGGAGAAAGTGAGTGAGTGTTTGAGAATGAGAGAGCGAGCGGTTTTCAAAAAGCACAGCCCGCAGGTAAAGTCATCTCACCCTAGCAGGCAGTGACAGAGCCAGCCATGCCGGGAGGGGTGGATGAGGAGGGGGGCTGCGCGTCCTCTGTTCCCCCGCTCCGAGTGAGTGCTGCCGGGCACAGAATGCAGAGAGAGTCCTCACCTCTTCTCACCCTGACACTCACACCACTGCGGCCATGAACTCACACAAAAAAACACTAGCAGCAAGAACGGCTTTGTGTGTCATCGACGGCCCCATTAGAAAGTGCATTTACTTAGCAACAAGGGCCACTGGACATATGAAGCGAGGAATATGTGGGAATCAAATATTGTAGGTGGGGTATAGGAGGGAGGACGTTTTTAGAAAAAGAGATTCCCAAACAGAAGGACCTGGGAATAGTTTAGATGTGAGATAAGCTTTTTTTAGTATTGTGGTGTGTAAATAAGTGAATCAGCTTTTGGACGGTGCAAATGCAGGGCGGGGCTTAAATTAGAAATTGATTGTTTTATAGGATCACTGTAATTTGCATGTGATTGACAGGCTGTCCCATCCATTAGCCAATAAATGCATTATATATTTGTAATGTTAAAAGATGTTGTATGTAAGTTTTTAACTCTTCTGAAGCATACAAATACCATAATATGTTTGCAGATATTTCAGAAACATGCTAAGTGAACATTGTTTATCTGAAAAACGATGCTGGTGGACAGTAGCAGACTCCAAAACAAGACGCAGGTTCAGAATTCCACATAAGGTTATTAATTAACAAATAATACAAATATTATGAACATAAACATTAGATGAGCAGGTTACATTGTAACTGCGTAGCCTAACAACACGCTACGTCAGGAGATTTGCAGTGATAAACAATTAGGCTGTTTGCACCAGACAAAACACGACAGAAATTATAATACAGCCATTAAGAAGCACAGAATATGCACTCACTCACGAAATGGTTTATAATCGAATTAATACATATTGACCCTCTTTAACATTATTAAATGTAGATGCTGAATCACTGATACAGTATGTGCTGGTTTACATTATTTCACAGTTATTTCACATTCTTTCGCAGTTTTTAGCTATATTTTGTTGTATTTTCTTGTTATATTCTGTTATGTTTTCTTTATTTTGTGATGTTGTATTATGGTTTGTTTCTGTATTTTTAATTTTTAATTTCTAAGTTGAATAAATCATAAATGTTTATTTTTTCTATTTTTCTTGATGTGAGATAATATGGGAGATCATGTGATCTGGAAGTGTACAAAAAAAGCAACTTATTGTGATGAACACTGTCTGATAAAGACCTGTGTGCTCGAAACGTTACATGCCTTGTATCAGCCTTTTTAATTTAATAAATTGGCATTTTGGAGCTTTGGTGTTGCCGCCTCTTTGAACAATAATAATAATAATAATTCTTTACATTTATATAGCGCTTTTCTAGACACTCAAAGCGTTTTGCACATTGGGGGGGGGGGGTTGGGGGGGGTTGGGGTCTCATTATCCACCACCATGATATATATTTTGCACAGTTCTAAAGTTCAATTTCAAACGGTTTATTTTATTTTCAAGATCTGAGGTGAAACATCTGCTGTTGCTTTCAATAGGATGGCAATAAATGTCATGTAAAATGGTATTCAATCTCACATTGTTAGCATTTAACTGAATAAAGCACGTGGTGTACCTGAGGTAATCATTGTCAGTTTTTCCCTGTTGTTCACCTGTGAGAAATAGAAGCCGTTTCTAATGTATCAATTCGAGGTGTTGGTTAGGACAAAAACTCCTTTTAATATGGAAAATATTCCTTTTATCATGTGCCGTTGCTTTTATTTAGAACACGACTTAAATCAGCCTTTAGGCTTGAGACACGCTTCTGTTGGTCATCTGGCAACCTGCGCTTGCGATTGTTTTGATCTAGGAATGCAATACCTAGGTCAACCACTGGGTGTCAAACTTACATACTGCACCTTTAAGCAAAAAAACAATAAAAGTGTAGAAACATTTACATTTTGTACTAGAATGTGTCTTGACTAGTTTTTTTTACTGAGCAAATAAATCTTTTTATACTACCTTTTATACTTTTTGTGCTACCTTTTACAGAAGAAAAACAGAAAGTTCAGTTAATAGAAACACTTTTCTGGCTTGGTGTGGACTGCCTTGCAGATGAAGCTCTGCTGGAATGTGAAGCCAAAACATCTGTATTGCACGAATGATGTAAATCAGTCACAGAGTAAAACACTTTTAGCACGCATGTACATTACTTTTGATTGACTGAATTTCTCACTTGCACTGCTAGAAATAATTTGTCCAAATTATTGCGCCGCCTGCCCGTCCCTCCTTTTGTAAAAAAAAAAAAAAAAAAACTAAATAACATAATGAAGAGGGGGGGAATTGACAAAGCGCTAATTCAAGGCAACGTTTACATGCTAATTAAGTCAGGGTTATGCTAATTGGAAGGGAAGTTGTGCACATTGCATGCACACGCATGGATGCCCCAGAGAGAGCGAGCTGACACGTAAACACGGCCCGCGCGACTGCTGCATGCCAGTGATCTGGTGCATTGAACTTTCACCTGACCCTCGCAGACACGGTAAACGAGCCTGAGGACACGCACAAAAAAGAGACATGGACGGCCGGGTGAGCGAATCTATTTGAAGTAATGAGAGGTAAGGAGGATCCGAATGGACAATGCCGCGTTAAATGGAAGGTTCTGGGAGGACAGGCACTGTTTGGTGTCGCTGCTGATCTTCTGTTTGCCGCCTGCAGCTACAGCGCTGACTTCCGCTCATATTCGATTATTTGATGAGGAGTGAAAAGGGAACCCAGTTACGCCATCTGTAATCCACAGCGCTGTGGCTCCACATAATCACTGTTTAATGACTGACCTCAATCACAAAACCTGCTGCTCAACTTTACCACGGCTGTTCGCCACTGTGAATACTGATCAAGGATTCTCCACTTGCCGCATTAACATCAAAAGTCAAGTGTTTTAGGATGCTGTATACCGCCTTTTGCATAGTATGTGATGTTAACTGCCTGTGTTTAAGACAAGTGAAACATGCAATAATGATAGCATCTCTATTACATGATCTCATCAATGTAAATGTTAGTGCAGTTAACTCTCTGAAACAACAGCTCAAAAGTGCTAATAATTGAACAACTGAAGTTTGGAAGTGGGACTACTTATTTCAAAGACCAATTGCAGAAGGGGTGAGATGTACAGAGCACTGATGTTACACACTTGACCTTTAAATTATTATTATTAAGATTATTATTTATCAAACTGCACAAATAATAATAATACAAATACTACTACTACTACTGATAATAATAATAATAATAATAATAATAATAATAATAATAATAATAATAATAATAATAATAATAACTCCTTCCTTTTAAATAGCGCTTTTCTGGATACTCAATGCGCTTTACACATTTTGGGGAGAATCTCCTCATCCAACACCAGTATAAATACATAATATTGAATCCATACAGAATGTTAACATGGATTAAAAATAAATTAAGTCAAAACAGAATAAATAATTATATATTATTAAAAATATTGATAATTGAACAACATAAAAAAGATTATTAGGGTCCAGCAGCAATAATAAAGTAAAAGATCATGTTGAGATTAAATTAATTATAATACTAGAATAAACTTTTACATTTCAAGAAAAATGTTGAAACAAAATGTTGAAAAAAATCCAAACAACTGTGACTTACGTTTTTCTTGAAAATTAACTATTTCATTTACATGTTTTTTAAAAACATTATTATTTTTGCTTTGTCTTAATCCTCTTACGTACTGAACAGTTAATAATTGCCAATTTGCAATCAGTATTATTAGTAAAAAATTACAAATAGCAAATGACATGTACTTTCTAAGTTATTAATAAGTCGTTCTAAATCACACACAACAAATCCTTAATTTTCATTACATTTTTTATTTGACTTTTTTTATTATAAGACTTTTCTTCTACTTTAAGTATCATAGTATTTTACATTTTGATAACAGCATACACACTACAATTTACACTACAATAGAATACGCAAATGTTTCAAGTGGACCCAAAAACGTGATTGACGCCACTGTGCCATGACTATTGCTCAATGAAGTTGTAGGTGATCTTTGAAAAGGGAGATTTTTTTGTTAGTCTACTTTCACATCCTATTTCCTTGTCTTTTGCATTTTTTTAGCCTGAATAACCATAACCTAAATAACCAGGTGTGTCACGTTTTAGGGTCCTCTTGAAATATTTCCATTGTGTTTCATGCTATTTGAAGGTGTTGTGAGAAAATGCAGCGCGTTTTCGTAAATTGTTTGTGTTGTGCAGCGCATTTTTTTAAATATGCATGCCTTGTAAAGGATTTGCAGCATGTGTGCTGTCAAACTGATCAAGATCTTTTTTTATTTTCCTGCCGTTTTTTGTAATTGCGTGTTTTCTCCTAAATTGCAGCAAGTTAAGCTCTTTTGGCCACCATAAAAATTACATTAAAAACAGTAATATTGTGAAATACTTCAATTCAAAATAACTGATGTCTATATATAGTGACTTTCAAGAATATTTGATGAACGCAAAGTTTAAAACTGCAATAGAAATCATTCATAATGCAAGAATTCACTGTCAGTGCTGATCAGTTGCATCCTTTCTGAATAAAACTACTATAAACTAGGACTAGATCTGTTTTGGGTATACTGTCTATATAACGTCCAGGCAATGTTGATGTGCTCTAGCCCTAACGGCCAAGTTTAGAAACGACCAGTTTGGTCGAAAATGCCATTTTCTCCCAATTGCCTCTACCTGTCTGTTGGAGAGACAGGAGGCGGCGAAGAGCGAAATGCTTGTAGTCTATAATCATTTACAAAGGTCAGGCTTTAGAGAGAAAGGCAGAGACAGTGAGCCTGCCAGCGCTGCTCTCCATCTCTATTGATCCCTATCTGCAGTTCGGCCCACCAGAATGACTCGCCTGAGAGAAACACCTCAATAACCGCACCGCTTCAATTAGGGTTGCTGGATGAAGTCAAGGACGTGAGAAAACACGAACACGACTCCTGATCCTAATGCTGGCATGATATGGGAGTCTTTGATATGCTGAATATCATCTGCAGAGTGTTTTTTTTTTCTGTGAGTGAGTGGCAGTTCTGGGCTCTGGGGGGTTCGGAGGATCTATCACCTTCCAGAACTCCTTATTAACAAGGTGAAGCACGTGCCGTAAACCCTTGATAATGAGCCAAAACCCAAGAAAACAAGAGAGCAGAGCAAGTTTCCAAAGACAGTTTTTTACATCCCACCAGCATCAGGGTACGCATTTAACTGCTGTTTTTGAAACTCTTGGGCGCTAAATGAAGTTGTTGATGGGTGATCAGCAACATGTTGAAATCAATCTGCAGTTAAAAATAAAATGTAAAGTCATAATAACTGACAAAAAAACTACTACACAGCCATAACAGAAACACATCAGAAAAATAAAAAGGTAAACTTACCAAAAAAATATAAATAAAAATGATTGCAAAATATTGGCAACATTTAATGAAGAGCAAGATTTATATTTACTCTGACATATGCACATAATATGCATATTATACAGTATATGTGTAATACAGTGTTGGGGAAAGTTACTTTAGAAAGTAATGCATTACAATAATGAGTTACTCCGCAAAAAAGTAACTAGTTCCGTTACTTAGTTACTTTTTATGAAAAATAATGCGTTACGGTACTTTTAAGTTACTTTTTCATACCTGCCTGAGGTTTTATCTCTTTCCAAACTTGCAGGGTATTTTTCTTTTTTTTAAATGGAGGAGCTCTGCATTTAATGACAGACTGTATAACCTACACCTTCATTTACCTTAAAAAAAAACGAATGAAAAAAAATTTAATAGATGTTACCTTCGGAAAACTTCCTGACGCTATACAGTACATGCCGTAAATACAGATTAATGAAAGTTGAAAGCAATGCACTTGCTATTTTTGTAATTTTGTCTTTTTAGTTCAGTAAAATCACTGTCTATTGAGACTATAATCCCCTTTTCTTCAATGTGTTCAAAATAATGAAAATACTTCCATCACAGAAATGTAAGGCTCTGCCATATTGGTTTTTGTCTGTTCCCGCGTGGGCTAAGGTTCTCATTGAGTGTGATTCAACATGATTACACTCATTTTACTTCAGCAAACTATTTTTAAAACTGTATTAATTAATCTAAAAAGCAACGAGTTACATTTTTAGAAAAGTAACTCAAATATTATTACTTTTAATTTTTTTAACTAATGTGTTACTTTACTCGTTACTTAGAAAAGTAATACTATTACGTAACTCGTTAAAACTGGTTTATTAGCTTGTTTATAAAAATCAAAATTTGATTTTAGCTTAACACTAGAACTAGCGAGTCAGTCAATTTGACCATTTTTAATTGTGGAAATGTAATGACTTTGTTGAAATAAAACAGATAAATCTATAATACCATGACTTTCCTAAATATGTGTATATTTCCTTTTACAGTCATTTTATTAAAATTACAAAACACAAAAATAGTTATGAGCTGAATTGAACTGAATTAAACTAAACGTCAACTGTGACAACCGAATTGAATTTACTAGAACTTAATCTATGTTAATCTGAAGTTTTGTTCCTTGCCACTGTCCCCACTGACTTACTTGGTTTGGGACTTGTGGCTGTGCGCATTGATGGATTTGCTCTTCAGTATTTGGACTTTCAGCAATGAAATTTAAACCACACTGAACTGAACTTCAACTCTGAAAACTGGACTGACACAGTTTCAATTTACTAGAACATCTATGTTAAGCTGCTTTGCCACAATCTACATTGTAAAAGCGCTATAGGAAAAAAACATGAATTGAATCTGCTTGACACAATCTAGACTGTAAAAAAGCGCTTTAGAAATAGAAAGATCAGTATGAGAATTTCTACCTAGAACTACCATGTCAAAATGGCCTTGCATTTCAGTGTCTGCTACTTTTCCCTGTGACTTTAAATATGCATGTCTCTGTTGCCTAGCAACTTCCTGCTAGCAAAAACAACTTTCTGTTGGCAAAAACAGCTTTACTTGATATATATCTTTCAAAAGAGCATATTTAGTGATACGAAAAAGCCTTCTCAGCTCTCTGTGAAAGTGAGGCATAAATATTGTAGTAACCCAACTATACATTTATAGGCTGCATTACCAAAAAGATTGTATTTATAGGGTGATGACGTAGTTAAATATGACGACAGACATTCAAAGCCTAAATTTAATATCTCAAAAGAAGTTTTGTATGTAAATATGATGTGAAAATATGACGTCTAATATGAGAACAGTCAGAATGACTGCTATGGTTAATTCTAGTAGTTCCAGTGTTAATTTCTACAAAATAAATTACTCAAAATCTGAAATTTGATGTATAGGAAGAAATTTTATCAGATCTTCATAGAATTTATTACACATGGGTTACGCATCCACAAAAACTGAGAATTTTCAAGATGTGTCTTACGGTTTCATGGCTATAAATCTAGCCATGTAATTTAAAGTAATTAAGAATTTATATAATAAATGTTTTTGAAGATATATAATATAGGCTATAATTAATAATTATAATGTTATACATATAGAAAAATACAACAAAATAACAACATTTAAGCTGCAAAAGACATAACAGCAAAAATGTATATTGTATAAATGTATGCATATTTATTTAGTACATTTTGCACCAAACAATTGTGCTATAAATTGCATAATATCATATTTTTGAATAATATATGGTTTGCATAGAACATATGAATTAAAATGTTAAATTAAACATGATAAATAAATTAATTTAAATATTATACACAGATTTCACTGCTCTGCCTATGTGAAATAAACATCTGAACTGTTAGTCCAACCAAAATCCCTTATTTAAAATAGGAGACATCCCTTCACCCCTGTCCTCCAGTTTCTTATTTCAGCAATATTATGGTGAGAAGACAAAGGAAAACGAGGAGGAGGAGGAGGCAGCTGTCTAGGCTTTCAGACAGGCCTTCAACAACTGCCATTCTGCTTTGAGGTGAACCATGTAAATAAATATACAGAACTGCGGCGTTCAGCGCTTCTCTTTACTAGTCTCGTTAGCTATATTGTGATGTGAAAAAAGGAGACGCGGCAAGACCAAAGAAGCTTCAAGAAGTGCTTCTGTTTCTCCATAACGATACGCCCTCAGGTAAGAAAAACAACAGAGTGCTGAAACAAACAATATATCCAGAGCTACAGAGACACAATGGGCTATGATTTGAATAAAACATGCTTGGAATGATCAGAAACCATCCTCTTTGACGGATGAGATTCGAGAGTGACTGTCAATGCAAACAGAGCCATATGGTGACAAGCCGACATATGGTGTGTAAACTGCTTATTTACAAAAAGGGAGGGAAAGTGACAACAGCACATTTATTTGTTTGTTTTTTTCTAAAAAAAAAAAAAAAAAAAAAAATTGGGCCAGTTGCTGCATCCAAAATTTTAAGTTACTACTTGGCACTCACTTGCACTATGATGCTAATAAAAAATAATAAGAAGCAATAAGCTAAGTCTAAACAGATCATTTTTAATGAAAAATCTAGATTTAATACAGAAAATAATACAGAAAATAAGACATAAAATGAGGTTAGTGTGAGGGCAAAAATAAAATGGAACAAAATAAAAAATTTAATTGGGCCCTAAACTGTTGGAACAAAAAGATATTTTATTTATTTATTTTTATTTATTTATTTATTTTTTGCATTAAAACAATGCAGGCTTGATATACTGCAACCTTTAGTCAATATATTTTATGGAAATTACATTGTTTTACAATTTATTTATATATTTTCATGCTTTTTTATTTATTCTTTTACAATTGTTTATCATTTTTTTAAAATATCTTAAAATGTAATTTTTTTGGTTTATAATTCATGCATTTTTTTATCATCTATTTACAGTAGTTAGATTTCTGCTCCGGTATGTTAGTTACTTATAGGTTTTCAAATAGCTCTTATGTCCAGTTTTGTGTTCATAATAATGATTAAGTAACATGGTAGTCCTACAAGGCACAACATTTTGTTCCACTGTATGTCCACACATGCAGTGAAATGATAATAAAGCATAACTTTATTTGATAATAGATATTATTAAGATATTTAAAATTTTAATGGATTTAATTTAAATATAGAAAGCAAGGTCCATTGATAAGTTGTATGTATATGTGTTATAAGTTGTGTGTATATATTAGGAATGTAACAATATAATATCAAGAAATCGCAAATAAAATGTGCCAATGCGTATCACTGATGTAAACTATGGCTGTGTCCAAATAGCCTACTACTCAGTAGGTACTCTATTTGAATTTAAGCATACTACTCGGTCATTAGAAAAGTACGTTCTATACAGTATGAATGTCAGTAGCTGGCAGCTAGCTCTCTGCAACTCTCACATGGCCACTCAAGAAAGCTAAGCAGGGCTGCACCTGGTCAGTACCTGGATGGAAGACCACATGGAAAAGCTAGGTTGCTGCCAAAAGTGGTGTTAGTGAGACCAGCAGGGGGTGCCCAACCTGTCGTTTGTGTGAATCCTAATGCCCCAGTATAGTGACGAGGACTCTATACTCTATACTTAGTGACCTAACCATCCCCATATCATAATTGGCTACATCACTTTGTCTCCTCTCCACTAATCAGCTAGTGTGTGATGTGCGGTCTGGAAAAATATGGCTGCCACCTCATCATCCAGGTGGATGCTGCACACTGGTGGTGGATGAGGAGATTCCCCCAAAAGCGCTTTGAGTGTCCAGAAAAGCGCTAAATAAATCTAAGGAATTATTATTAGTATTAATATTATTAGTTGCGTCGCTTCACTCCCATTCATGAATTTTTTCACGGTGCATTATGGGATAGCGTAGCTTCTATTCGACGCGCACTTCAGAATCTCGCCAGTAATAAGACATCCGGGTACTTCTCAAATACTGTTTTTTGAATTCTAAGAATTCGGACATACTACTCGGCTCACATTCTCTTTTTAGCATACTATATAGTATGGAAGTGTGTGATTTCAGACGCAGCTTATAAGATTGGCAAAACTGAGCTTGTTTTATCCAATTTTTAATTTGTATCCAATTTATAAAGCATATTTCACTCAAAAATGTATTTATTGTATCAAATTCAGTATTCATCGCATAATGACATATTCGAAGCCACGAAATCATGTGGGCTGACACACTTGAGTATGTTTACCTCAGAGAAACCTACTTCAGCATGTACTTCAGTCATGTAAATGACATGGGTATTTCTTATAGTTCATAGTAACGTGTTAGCTAGCTCTTAGCAAATATTTTTGAGCTGGTTGATCAAAACCAGTTTTCAGGTGAAGCACACATTGGTAATTTTAAGATTACACAGAGGAATAAAGACTGTGGAAAATGAGTTGCAGAAGTTACTACTAATGTTTGAAGAAAAGCGCATGTATTTCCAACTGTGATCAAAATTGACTGGAACTAGCTATGTATTATCAGAATCAAGAATTTTTACAAACCACAGAATAAATGATATATATTTATACAACAGTTCTGTCTGGTTCTCAAATCTGATTGGTTGATAGCAGTGCAATATTGCACTCGTACACCCTCTTCACCCTTATGTATTACTCTGTACACATTAACTGCCAAGCAAAGGACTAAACTCATTACTGTTTGACAAATATTGCAGCTGTTCGACAATATAATGTACTTTTTAGGCTATGCAATTTATTTATAAGGATAGTGCCTATTTGAAAAACAATTTGCATAATTTCGGAGACGTTACTTTTTGTGCGTCTGCGGCCATCAGCTTGTCATATATGGCCACAGCCATATCACCCTGCAGCCCAAAACCAGTTACTCACCAAAGCTAAGCAAGGCTGAGCCTGGTCAGTACCTGTATGGGAGACCACATGGAAAAACTAGGTTGCTGTTTAAAGTAGAGCTGCAGGATTCTGGCTAAAATGAGAATCATGATTTTTTTGCTTAAAATAAGGATCACGATATTCTCACGATTCTGTAGATGTAAAATAAAGGTTAATATGAGTAGGATTTTATTAATGTTAATTCTCAAACATACGGTAAAACAACAATAACATTATGTGTGCGTCTACTGTTGGTTAAAATGCTAAATTTTGAATAGACTTTGAACGGTGGACTTAGACTTTAAATTTGTCCTGGTCGTTATGACATCAGAATACAACCATTCATAATTCTAAAGTTGAATTATTATGTTTGAGACATTTGCTTGCAATTTATTATTGATAACATTATTAGACTATTTTTTTTTCTATCAGTAAAATGAGACATTTGTCATTATCAGATTCCCTCTTCAAACCACATTCAACAATATACAAGCTAGAGTAGTTATACTGACACTGCTAAACACATTTATTCTCATGCACAACACACTGTGTTCGCTATGAAAGAAAAACATTAAATACTTGTCGCAATCATAACTTTACAAAAAGATATGATTATTTAAATGATGTGCGTGCTTTCGGTTTCATTTTCACTGCTAAGTGCAGTTCATTCGTCCCACGCGGCTCCCAAACGATCACTCTGTGCCACAAACTGAATGTTATTTACAACTTTATTACCTGTTCACAGCCTATGCAGGTTCTGTTCACTAAAGTAGACTTCATTCACAGGCGCGCTCCCGCCCTCTCTGTGGTAACAGCTCACAGTCAGCTCATGTCATGTGTGATTTCGCGGCCACGAATACGTCATTACATGAAGACAGAAATGACATTAATGACATTACTTTCAACACTATTTGGAGGTGTCTATGTTGCCGAGCAACGTATATAAAATAATAAGACTTGTGTGGCTGCCTTTGCTTCTCTCCTGAACTTGAAAATATGATTTGCAGAATCGTAAAAATGCTGGATTAAGATCGTCTAGGGCAGGGGTTTCCAAAGTCGGTCCTGGAGGGCCAGTGTCCTGCTGAGTTTAGCTCCAACCTGCTTCAACACACCTGCCAGGTTTCTAGTATATCTAGTAAGAGCTTGATTAGCTGGTTCAGGTGTGTTTGATTAGGGATGGAGCTAAACTCTCCAGGACACCGGCCCTCCAGGACCGACTTTGGACACTCCTGGTCAAGGGGGTTGAATCGAGATCGTGAACTTTTTTCCATTAATCGTGCAGCTCTAGTTGAAAATGGTGTTAGTAAGGCCAGCAGGGGGGCGCTCAAGACCTGTGGTCTATGCGAGTCCTAATGCCCCAGTATACTGAAGGGGAGACTATACTTTCAGTGAGCGCCATCTTTCGGAAGAGACGTTGTACCAAATCCTGACTCTCTATGGTCCTTAAAAATCCCATGGCACTTCTCGTAAAGAGTAGGGATATAGCCCCGGTTTCCTGGTCAAATTCCTTCTATTGACCCTTACCCATTATGGCTTCTCATACATCCCTATCCATCGAATTTGCTGTATCATTGTCTCTCCAATCACCAATAGCTGGTGTGTGGTGAGCGCACTGGCACCACATTGCATCATTCAAGTGGATGCTGCACACTGGTGGTGGTGTGAAAAGACCCCTCCCCCTCACGATTGTAAAGCGCTTTGGGTGTATGGTCATACATGATAAATGCGCTATATAAATACACACATTACATATTATTCAAAGAGCAAAATAATTGACGGTTGACATTATAAAACAAAATGGCGACAGAGATCATACAATAAGTCCTTAGGGGAAGAATATATTTTTGTTTTTTTATTTTTGATTAAGATTCTTTTATTGTCCTTCACTATCCATCTCAGATTGACAGGTCTTCAGTTTTCCACATAATAAACACAGACCTAGCTATATTTGAAATCATCGTTTTTTGTCTCCCGTCCTCCATGAAATAAAGTAATTTTGCTGTCATTGGCATTAAACCTGATGAAAAATTCATAGTGCTCAGATGTGCCGTGCCCCCCACAAGTCAAAGATTAGCCCATATTAGATTCATAATGGTAGCAGAATGATGACTTCTCCCCCATGCGGTAATAAACTTGTTAGGAGACGTAGAAGACCATTTGTCTCAATGTCAGACTAAATGATGTCAAAGTCATAGCAATGGCGTAATCATGAAAAATGTATGTCAAGCACTTTTATTAGTACTATTAAATAGTCTTCCATAAAGCTCACCTCTTTAGCTTTCTGCTTCAGCCGGGCCTGTTCAGGATCCTCCTGCCTCGAGCGACTCTGCAGGCAAACAGAAACATTACAACTCAAATAGACTGCTTTGAATTAAGTACAGGATTCAGACAAAATGAAAGCAGAAGTATGAATAGAAAACAAAAATAAAAAAAACAACATTTGTAGTTATTGATCTGATGCTGTGGAAATGTGTAAATATTGGTAAAAAATCTAAAAGAAAAAAATTACATTATTGGGTATTTAATTTATTCATGATGATTTTATTCTATCAAATTGTTCTTGATGATGACCATCTGACACTAAATGTTAATCATAATAAAACCTTAAAATTAACACTTTATGTTGTTTGTTACTGTTACAATACCTCAATGCACATGTAGTATCTAAACCTGGATTTAGTTTGTAGTGCTTATAGTTTTATATTTGACTTTTTTGTATTTAATATTTTACTGTTAGTTTTTATTCATTATTTTATAAAAACAATTTTGTAGCTTAGATTTCTAAAAACATTGCTACAATTTAAATATTTTAAAATTTATTAATATTTGTATAATTTATTTTATAGTTTATAAACTTTTTGATACTTTCACAAGTTAAAGTGTCATGTTTTAAATTATTATATAAAAATAAATTATATAATTAAATAGATTCTTAAAATGCAACCTTTTACAAACAATATTTTAAATACATTACTTAATATTTGTTGTGCAGGCAGTCTTGTCACCAATCAAAGTTTTAGCAACAAAAAATAATAACTTCTAGTTGATCATTTGGTATCAGAATTGGCTTATATGAAAGGCAAAGGCCTCCAGATTACAATTATTTTACCAAAATAAAATATGATCATGCCTTGTTTTTTATTATTTAATTAGGACAGTACGGTCTGACTTTGCTTGGACAAAAGTCTTGCCACTTAACAGAAATAATGTAAAGTATAGAATATAAAGTCATGGTGCAGTGGAAAAAGAATTAATAATTAAACTTATTAAATAATAAATTAAACTTCAATGCCTTCCCCATTTTACCCCAGACATGCTCAATAATGTTTATGTCTGGTGACTGGGCTGGCCAATCCTGGAGCACCTTGACCTTCTTTGGTTTTTAGAAACTTTGATGTGGATTCTGAAGTATGAGAAGGAGCGCTATCCTGCTGAAGAATTTGCCCTCTCCTGTGGTTTGTAATGTAATGGGGAGCACAAATGTCTTGATACCTCAGGTTGTTGATGTTGCCATCCATCATGCAGATCTCTCGCATGCCCCATACTGAATCTACCTCCTAACCATGATTTTTCTATGAGAATTTCTGTGGGTTCCAATAGGTCTTCTGCAGTATTTGTGATGATTGGGATGCAGTTGAACAGATGATTCATTAGAAAAATTTACCTTCTGCTACTTTTCCAAATGATCAACTAGAAGTCGTCATTTGTTGCCCTTCCAACTGGGATCGACAACAAGACTTGTCAGGTAGTGTATAGCCTATTTCTTTTCTTTTTTTTCTTTATTCATTTATTTAAATCATTTATCTCTACATTTGCTGAATATTAAGAAAACTTCTGCAACCAGAACCTGTGACTGTCTAATATTTCACCTTGATGATAAACTACTGCTATACAGCGATGTGGATGTAAATAGGTCAACTCTATCGCCAAGCACATATTTATATGAGACCAGGAACAACAAAACATAAGAACAATAATCTCCTGGCTGACGTCTCAATTATCCGCCTGCATTAATTAGAATGGGGCCGGCGCTGCACTGGGAGTGCGGGACATCGGCAGCGTCATCATCTGCGTTTGTCGTTTAAGTCGACTAATTACCTCGGCTTTCATGTTGCCTTGTCCTTCTCCTGTGGGGAATCGTCACTCCCGCACTGTATCTTAAGGATGTGAAACTTCAAGGGAGAGCAGTGCATGATGGGAAGTTGCTATTAGCCGTTTTCTGGCACTCTGGAAGCTATATGTGAATCTCAAGCGTCGCCAGTGTCACAAATGAAATGGTTATGAACTGGTGGGTGAGTGATATGAAATTTCACTGAGGTGGGATTGAATTGGATTGGTTAACTCATTACAGTGGAAAGATAGGAGTTATACTGCTAGAATCTAGATATGTTGAGTGCACTGGCTACAGAATTTTGTGCTATTAATTTAAACTGTTTACATAAATTAAGCCTATTTTGTAGATATCAACAGGATGGACTTTAAACAGTATTTGTGAATCTTTAACATTTCATTAATATTAAAGCTTGTTGCTCCTTTTTTAATGATTATTAAGGCATAATTTACCACCGACTAACCCTAAATTAAACATAATAATCAGATCATTTCTAATTAATAGATGATATTTTGGATTTTAAAAACTAGTAATTAATGGCACTGAACAATTTCAATATTTAATTGTATTAAGAAACTCTCACTTAGTTTTTATAAGAATTGAAAACAACTGAAGCTAACTTTTAAATGCTTTTAAAACCTTTAGTAAACTCCATAACGAGTATCCATTTTCATTTTGTACATTAGAAACGTGGATTTTATCATTATTCTAATTAGTTTCACCTCCTTATATAGTCTACTTTATTTATTTATTTATTGGCTCATCAGCAAATTATAGCTATTTCATGGCAAGATCAATAAACCTAAAAACTTGATAAGAACATAAGAACAACTTTATATTTCAATATGAGATAATACAAAAATAAAAATAAATAAATAAAAGTCATAAAAAATGTATATTAAAATTTTAATTAGTTTTTTAATTCGATATTTGATAAATAACTTAAGGAAGGAAGAACTTTCCTGGTGACACCTTTCATATATAGTCTTGTATTAATTTCGTAGCATACATTATAAGGTTCATGCTATTTTTATTTAATATTATTTGAATCTGTCAATATTAAATTTCACTACACTACCTGACAAAAGTCTTGTCATCGATCCCAGTTTTAAGAGTAACAAATAATAACTTGACTTCTAGTTGATCATTCGGAAAAGTGGCAGAAGGTAGATTTTTCAGATGAATCATCTGTTGAACTGCATCCCAATCATCACAAATACTGCAGAAGACCTATTGAAACCCACATGGACCCAATATTCTCACAGAAACCAGTCAAGTTTGGTGAAGGAAAAATCAAGGTTTGGGGTTATATTCAGTATGGGGTAGTGTGAGAGATCTGCAGAGTGGATAGCAACATCAACAGCCTGAGGTATCAAGACATTTGTGCTGCCCATTGTAATTACAAATCACAGGAGAGGGCAAACTCTTCAGCAGGATAGCAATCTTTCTCATACTTCAGCCTCCACATCAAAGTTCCTGAAAGCAAAGAAGGTCAAGGTGCTCCAGGATTGGCCAGCCCAGTGACCAGACATAAACATTATTGAGCATGTCTGGGGTAAAATGGAGGAGGCATTGAAGATGAATCCAAAGAATCTTGATGAACTCTGGGAGTCCTGCAAGAACGCTTTCTTTGCCATTCCAGATGACTTTATTAATATGTTATTTGAGTCATTGCAGAGATGCATGGATGCAGTCCTTCAAGCTAATGGGAGTCATACACAATATTAATTCTTTTTCCACTGCACCATGACTTTATATTCAATACTGTACATTATTTCTGTTAAGTGTTAAGTCAGACCTTACTGTCCTATTTAAAAAATAAAAATCAAGGTATGATCATATTTTATTTTGGTAAAATAAGCATAACCTAGAGGTCTTTGCCTTTCATATTAGCCACTTCTGATACCAAATGATCAACTACAAGTCGAGCTATTAGTTGTTGTTCCTAAAACTTGGACAGGCGACAAGACTTTTGTCAGGTAGTGTTTATATTTTTTTACATACTGCACTTTTAATAATACACACTTGTAAGTTATAAAAGAAAACATCTTTAGGATTCGTTTTCAGTTTTATTACTCTTTGGAGTGTTTATAGAAACATTTTAAAATAAAATATATATATTTGATCATTTTAAACATTTGATTATTTAAATTATATAATTTTAACCATTTGAAAACTTAATTAAAGCCAGCATTTTACTACCATTGCCTACCAATGTTTATAAAACTACAAATTCAATTTCAAAACCACCCCGCAAGTCCATCCAAAAACCCTCAATTTATTTAACACCTAGAAAGCGCCTGTAATCCTCATGTCTGCCTATATAGCAATTTGAAGCCATATAGCCTTGATTAATTTATAAGCAGTGTTCAGTTTGATTGGCGCCAAAAAGGTAAAGGTAGTGCCGCCTTAAGCTTCATCCATTACATATAACGTGATTTCTTCCTCTCAACAAACTCGGTGAGTGAGATCGTGTCACTTCCTTAGAAAGAAAGCAACTTGGAGGCAAATTTAAAACATCCTCTCCCCGCTCCCTAACAGAAGACTCATTCCCTTTCCCCTGATGTACTCCGGTCCAGGCAAAAGTACAATCAAATCAACTCGAGACTGCAGAAATCCCTCTGGCTTTGCCATTACTGCAATTTGCTACAGTATGAAGCTGCAGAGTGCAATCTTGTGTCTTAATAACACTGCTGTTTCTCTCCGAGGCTTAAAAGCACAACCGGTTTTCTTTTAAACGCTGTCCAACACGTGCCCGCATTCGCTGGATGGGCAGAGACTGGCGCCGACAGCCACTCCCGTATCGTTTAAACCTACTTTTGCGGCTTTCATTAGCAGCTCCCGTTCCTCGTCATCTTTCCTCTGCTTCTCGATCTTCTCCAGCTGCTCGAAGAACTTCAGTTGGGTCCGAACATCTGACGCCTGCTCGTACAGATCTTCATCCTGAGGAAACACAACATTGCAATAAGTTCTAAGTGTGTGTTTTAACACACACAAAAAAGTTTCACCAGGGTTTCTCCATGTTTTATGAGGCTAAATTTAAGACTAACACTTTTAAGAACCCACTAAAGAAAAACATAATAAAAAAGGAAGAGAAAACAATACAGCAATAGGTTGAGAACTACATTTAATGTAAAAAAAGAACAAAGTGTTGTGTTTATAGCAAAATTTCATAGTAAAAATACAAAAAACTGATATAACTTTAAACTGACAAATATGAATTGATTTTAGTTGAGCATGTTATTGGTATTTATATACTTATTTTATATTCACATTTCTAATAATTAACATAGTGCATTATAATGTTGCCGTGCTTCAATACACTTGCAAAATCTAAAACAGTTGACTTTAATTGAGTGTTTCATTGGTATTTTAAAATATAAAATACTATAATATATAATAGATTAAACATCACTTTGATATGCAATCTTGTGCTGTCAAACAAATATTCACATCCAAATTAAAGTTAACATTTACGGTAACAATTTAACATTTACAAGTTAACATCTACATGTCTGTGAATGAATGTGTCTGTACAGTGTATATTTATAATGTACATATAAATAAAAATACACCGCATAAATATACAAAAATGTATTTACTAGTGCTGGGAAATAAATAAATACCAATTTAAATACCAATTAAATATCAATTAATTCATAACGAATTAATTAATTGTAGCCTACCCTTTTCACTACCTGACCCACATAGTCTTTTGCTTCACCCATAACCAAACCATAAATGAATAAAGTTACACACAAATTACCACCTGTCAATCACTTTTTTTCGCGGGACTCTGGCATGAATAGGCAGAGTGATCTGTGTCGTTATAATGGCTTTTTCCCACAGATTGTGGAGGAGACGAGAGTTCGTTTGGAGTTCACTGTAATTTGTATTGTGATTGATGTCATGATAACCGTTTTGGTCGCATATGCGCCCGAAATTTTTATCTACACGACCAAAAAATATATTTGAAAGCATTTGTGCGAGTGCATACATTTTCACTGTTTTCACTGCAAAATCCTCACCGTGTACGCGAATTTAGGAGACATTTATGCAGAATGCATCTTTGCACCTAAAAACACCAAACGCAGGAACAGATTAAAACAGTTAATATGTGAACTTGCTGAACTATTGGCCCACTGCTCTAGAACTGAATGCGAATAGATTGGTTAATATCAGCTGTCAATCACTCAGTCAACGCCTTCTGCCTTCAGATGACAGAAGCTACAACTGCGGAAATGTGAAGCGCTGAAGATGAGATAATGAAAATAACACTGACAGATTTTGTTTTAGAAACCACCTAAAGCTACTAATAATGGCACATCTTATTAGTGATCATGTGCTGAATGTTAATCCACTATTTTCACTTTTCCAAGAGTGGATAAATGACTTCTAGTGGCTTCAAGTCCGCTATGAAAATAACTAAAGCCATTCACTGTAATATCTTAGGGACGGGGTTTGCAGGTAACAGCGTTTGCCACTGAATCTACACATTTTAAGTGCGAGAGGTACTGTATAATCCTTCATTTAATCCTCACGATGTTGTCAGCCGTGCAAGCGGCAGCTATATGTAAAACTGAACCCTAGAGATACACACACATACTTAGGGCCCTATCATACACCCGGCGCAATAAGGCGCAAGACATGTTTGGCTCGATTTGTTGCTATTTTCCGACCAACCCAACCCTAATTTTCCCGTTTTGCACCACGTTGTTTAAATAATAAATCCATTTGCGTCGCTTTGTGGACTCATGGGTGTTCTGTTCTAAAAAGGAGGTGTGTTAAGGCGCATTGTTGGCACGTTGCTATTTTGAGGAAGTAAAATAGACTGTGCAATTGATCAGCTGAAAGCTGGTCTAAAGTCCAGTGCAAAGCACATTAGTGGTGTACCTTAAACACATACACATTGCTTAATTCACACAGGATGTACAGCAATACGCAAATATCTTTACAAATAAAAAAGAATTAAAGGATTAAAATATTACAAAAATTAATATTTTCTACATGAGTATAAAACCCATTGCCTCCATGCCTTCATCTCAGGGTGCTTTTGTATAGCGTTATGATTATTTATTTTATTATTTATTTATTATTTATTATATGCATATGATTTATTATATGCATTATATGCATATTTATATTTGTTTTAATAAAAATAAGCTTAGACTTGTCCACCTGTCAGGTTTTGGACCATATGGGGCATAGGACGCGTGTTTGGATATATGTTTTTTTTACCACACTTTGTTATTATTGTTCATTTATTCCTTTGCTGGAAATTAGAACTGAATTTAGAAATAGTTTTGAAACAAATCTTTGCGCTTATCAAACTAAATTAAAAATGCAGGGTACTGGATGTCTTCAGTGGAGTGCGTACAACACGGTTTCCTTATCCACGAAAGGAGTAAAGAGTAAAAATAATGAGAAAGAGAAAGTAAAAAGGTTGAATGAAGGAGGCTTGTTCTTTGTCCTTGTGCAGATGGTCTGTTTAACTATTTTTTCGCTACTGTTTTTCCACTGACAAAGTCTGCCATGTAAATAGCAAATGCGCCATGGTGCGACACAACTGACTCTTAAAGGGAATATGAGATGAGACTCTGATTGGTTTAATGTACATTATGCTCAAAACACACCCATAACTCATTTAAGAGAATAAGCACAACCCTGTTAGACCCTGTGCAAACTATATTTTTCCATCCTTAAAATAGCAAAAGTGGATTAAGACACACCCTTAATGCTTTTGCGCACTGCACTTTAGACTTTGCACCTAGATTGTTAAAATAGAGCCCATAGAAACAAAACTACACAAAACACAGATTGTTACATAGATATTTAAATTGATACATAATTTGTATCATATACACATATATTTAGTTCTAAATATTAATACGTTTTCTCAGATATATGCATGCCTGTATGTATTTATAACTAATAAATATACACAAAATATAAATTTAAATTGACAAAAAAAACAAATTTTCATTACACATGCTAATTGAATCATTTTTGCCCAGCACTAGTATTTAAATATATATTTGATATATAATTTGTATTAGGTATAAATGTTTGATATACAATAATATACAAATATATACAGTTGAAGTCATAATTATTAGCACACCCTCCCGAATTATTAGCCCCGTTTATTTATTTCCCTATGTTCTGCTTAACGGATAAAAAATTTCTTCAACACATTTCTAAACATAATAGTTTTAATAACTTATTTCTAATAACTGATTTATTTTATCTTTGCCATGAAGTAAATTATATTTGACTAGATATTTTTCAAGACACTTCTATACAGCTGGTGACATTTAAAGGCTGAACTAGGTTAATTAGGTTAACTAGGCAGGATAGGGTAATTAGGCAAGTTATTGTATAATGATGGTTTGTTCTGTAGACTATCGAAAAAATATATAGCTTAAAGGGGCTAATAATTTTGACCTTAAAATGGTTTTTAAAAAAAATGTAAACTGCTTTTATTCTAGCCAAAATAAAACAAATAAGTTCTAATAATATTATCAGACATACTGTGAAAATTTCCTTGCTCTGTTAAACATAATTTGAAAAATATTAAAATAAATAAATAAATAAATTTGAAAGGGGGCTAATAATTCTGACTTTAACTGTACATGTATATAAAATATATAAATCCAAACTCTCATTTTGAGTACAATTAATCATAATTAATCTTTTGACAGCACTAATGTAATCCATTATTCATACTGTACATCTTTACATTGCGATCCATCACTTATCTAAAATTGTGGTTGTATATAGCTTTTCATCCTCAGGAAACAAAACAACAACTCATCAACAAGTTCATCACCTCCACGAACTAACTTTTCCCTCAGCTCGAAAGTTTCATTCTTTTTTCCCCTCTTTCGTACGTAAATGAAAGTGAAGTTAGTAGGTCACCCAGAGCTAATGGGATAATTGTGCGTTTCGCAGTGTTTCTGCAAGGCAACCCCGACTCTTTTCCCTGCAATGGTTCAGGTAAAAAAGCTGCGTGAGGACCAAAGCAGAGCGACACACACGCATTTTCACACACTTCTGAGGCTATAGCCTATTAGCGGCAGGAACGGCACTGCTCTTCTCATCTCTCCTCGCACGCTCTCTTTTGCCTGACTCGCAGGGCCAACTTTTTCCCCGTCTTCATTCAAGTTTGGCTTGTTTTTTCGCTGATGTCAACAGGCTGACTTCATACAGCCGAGCTGGTTGCTCATTTCCAACAGTTTGTTTCAAAATCAGAACGGGACAAATCGCAACATGACACCGTATTCTCGTTTTCTTCTTAGTGCAGAGCAAGTCTTGAGTTTTTTTTCGCCCTCAAGCAGCATCGCATTTGGTTTTTCTGTAATAACAAGGGCAACAAATCGGGGCAAATTGTGGATATGATAAGTAATGAATAATACAAAACACTCTCTTTTTAACTTACAAATAAACAAATAATTTTACACACATTTAAACTAATTTAAACAGGCATCTTTAAAGTGGATGTGTAGAAATCAGAAATCTTTGTTATAGTGACTTGAGGCCATTAAGTGAACTGCAGGTAGTAATTTATTGCTAGTGCTCGCACTAGTAGCGTCTGTCTGTGGACTGCAAGACAGGAGTGTAACATGAAGGGGCTTAACTTGTTGTAGAGGAGTAACTTAAAGTTATGAAGATCCACATGTCAAAACTACTTGTCGGTAAGATAGCGCTTTACCCACTAGTTATTAACATCTATAACTATCACAGTTATTAACAATCACACCTATCACAACCCTAAACCCAACCATCAGTTATTAACGTTCACACCTATCACAACCCTAAACCCAACCATCAGTTATTAACGTTTACACCTATCACAACCCTAAACCCAACTATCACAGTTATTAACAATCACACCTATCACAACCCTAAACCCAACCATCACAGTTATTAACAATCACACCTATCACAACCCTAAACCCAACCATCACAGTTATTAACAATCACACCTATCACAACCCTAAACCCAACCATCACAGTTATTAACGTTCACACCTATCACAACCCTAAACCCAACCATCAGTTATTAACGTTCACACCTATCACAACCCTAAACCCAACCATCACAGTTATTAACGTTCACACCTATCACAACCCTAAACCCAACCATCACAGTTATTAACAATCACACCTATCACAACCCTAAACCCAACCATCACAGTTATTAACAATCACACCTATCACAACCCTAAACCCAACCATCACAGTTATTAACGTTCACACCTATCACAACCCTAAACCCAACCATCAGTTATTAACGTTCACACCTATCACAACCCTAAACCCAACCATCAGTTATTAACGTTCACACCTATCACAACCCTAAACCCAACCATCAGTTATTAACGTTCACACCTATCACAACCCTAAACCCAACCATCAGTTATTAATGTTCACACCTATCACAACCCTAACTCAACCATCACAGTTATTAACGTTCACACCTATCACAACCCTAAACCCAACCATCACAGTTATTAACGTTCACACCTATCACAACCCTAAACCCAACCATCACAGTTATTAACGTTCACACGTTCACACACAGTGATTAACGTTCACACCTATCACAACCCTAAACCCAACCATCACAGTTATTAACAATCACACCTATCACAACCCTAAACCCAACCATCACAGTTATTAACGTCTACACCTATCACAACCCTAAACCCAACCATCACAGTTATTAACGTTCACACCTATCACAACCCTAAACCCAACCATCACAGTTATTAACGTTCACACCTATCACAACCCTAAACCCAACCATCACAGTTATTAACGTCTACACCTATCACAACCCTAAACCCAACCATCACAGTGATTAACGTTCACACCTATCACAACCCTAAACTAAACCATCACAGTTATTAACGTTCACACCTATCACAACCCTAAACTCAACCATCACAGTTATTAACGTTCACACCTATCACAACCCTAAACCCAACCATCAGTTATTAACATTCACACCTATCACAACCCTAAACCCAACCATCACAGTGATTAACGTTCACACCTATCACAACCCTAAACCCAACCATCACAGTTATTAACGTTCACACCTATCACAACCCTAAACCCAACCATCAGTTATTAACGTTCACACCTATCACAACCCTAAACTCAACCATCAGTTATTAACGTTCACACCTATCACAACCCTAAACTCAACCATCACAGTTATTAACGTTCACACCTATCACAACCCTAAACCCAACCATCACAGTTATTAACGTCTACACCTATCACAACCCTAAACCCAACCATCAGTTATTAACGTTCACACCTATCACAACCCTAAACCCAACCATCACAGTTATTAACGTTCACACCTATCACAACCCTAAACTCAACCATCACAGTTATTAACGTTCACACCTATCACAACCCTAAACTCAACCATCAGTTATTAACGTTCACACCCATCACAACCCTAAACCCAACCATCACAGTTATTAACATACACACCTATCACAACCCTAAACCCAACCATCAGTTATTAACGTTCACACCTATCACAACCCTAAACTCAACCATCACAGTTATTAACGTTCACACCTATCACAACCCTAAACCCAACCATCAGTTATTAACGTTCACACCTATCACAACCCTAAACTCAACCATCACAGTTATTAACGTTCACACCTATCACAACCCTAAACCCAACCATCACAGTTATTAACGTTCACACCTATCACAACCCTAAACCCAACCATCACAGTTATTAACGTTCACACCTATCACAACCCTAAACCCAACCATCACAGTTATTAACGTTCACACCTATCACAACCCTAAACCCAACCATCACAGTTATTAACGTCTACACCTATCACAACCCTAAACCCAACCATCACAGTGATTAACATTCACACCTATCACAACCCTAAACTAAACCATCACAGTTATTAACGTTCACACCTATCACAACCCTAAACCCAACCATCACAGTGATTAACGTTCACACCTATCACAACCCTAAACTCAACCATCACAGTTATTAACATTCACAACTATCACAACCCTAAACCCAACCATCAGTTATTAACGTTCACACCTATCACAACCCTAAACTCAACCATCACAGTTATTAACGTTCACACCTATCACAACCCTAAAACCAACCATCACAGTTATTAACGTTCACACCTATCACAACCCTAAACCCAACCATCACAGTTATTAACGTTCACACCTATCACAACCCTAAACTCAACCATCACAGTGATTAACGTTCACACCTATCACAACCCTAAACCCAACCATCACAGTTATTAACGTTCACACCTATCACAACCCTAAACCCAACCATCACAGTTATTAACGTTCACACCTATCACAACCCTAAACCCAACCATCACAGTTATTAACGTCTACACCTATCACAACCCTAAACCCAACCATCACAGTGATTAACATTCACACCTATCACAACCCTAAACTAAACCATCACAGTTATTAACGTTCACACCTATCACAACCCTAAACCCAACCATCACAGTGATTAACGTTCACACCTATCACAACCCTAAACTCAACCATCACAGTTATTAACATTCACAACTATCACAACCCTAAACCCAACCATCAGTTATTAACGTTCACACCTATCACAACCCTAAACTCAACCATCACAGTTATTAACGTTCACACCTATCACAACCCTAAAACCAACCATCACAGTTATTAACGTTCACACCTATCACAACCCTAAACCCAACCATCACAGTTATTAACGTTCACACCTATCACAACCCTAAACTCAACCATCACAGTGATTAACGTTCACACCTATCACAACCCTAAACCCAACCATCACAGTTATTAACGTTCACACCTATCACAACCCTAAACCCAACCATCACAGTTATTAACGTTCACACCTATCACAACCCTAAACCCAACCATCACAGTTATTAACGTTCACACCTATCACAACCCTAAACTCAACCATCACAGTTATTAACGTTCACACCTATCACAACCCTAAACCCAACCATCACAGTGATTAACGTTTACACCTATCACAACCCTAAACCCAACCATCACAGTTATTAACGTTCACACCTATCACAACCCTAAACCCAACCATCAGTTATTAACGTTCACACCTATCACAACCCTAAACCCAACCATCACAGTTATTAACGTTTACACCTATCACAACCCTAAACTCAACCATCACAGTTATTAACAATCACACCTATCACAACCCTAAACCCAACCATCAGTTATTAACGTTCACACCTATCACAACCCTAAACCCAACCATCACAGTTATTAACGTTTACACCTATCACAACCCTAAACCCAACCATCACAGTTATTAACATTCACACCTATCACAACCCTAAACCCAACCATCACAGTTATTAACATTCACACCTATCACAACCCTAAACCCAACCATCACAGTTATTAACGTCTACACCTATCACAACCCTAAACCCAACCATCACAGTTATTAACGTTCACACCTATCACAACCCTAAACCCAACCATCACAGTTATTAACGTTCACACCTATCACAACCCTAAACCCAACCATCACAGTTATTAACGTCTACATCTATCACAACCCTAAACCCAACCATCACAGTTATTAACGTCTACACCTATCACAACCCTAAACCCAACCATCAGTTATTAATGTTCACACCTATCACAACCCTAAACTCAACCATCACAGTTATTAACATTCACACCTATCACAACCCTAAACCCAACCATCAGTTATTAATGTTCACACCTATCACAACCCTAAACCCAACCATCAGTTATTAATGTTCACACCTATCACAACCCTAAACTCAACCATCACAGTTATTAACATTCACAACTATCACAACCCTAAACCCAACCATCACAGTTATTAATGTTCACACCCATCACAACCCTAAACCCAACCATCACAGTTATTAACATACACACCTATCACAACCCTAAACTCAACCATCACAGTTATTAACGTTCACACCTATCACAACCCTAAACCCAACCATCAGTTATTAACGTTCACACCTATCACAAACCCTAAACCCAACCATCACAGTGATTAACGTTTACACCTATCACAACCCTAAACCCAACCATCACAGTTATTAACGTTCACACCTATCACAACCCTAAACCCAACCATCACAGTGATTAACGTTCACACCTATCACAACCCTAAACTCAACCATCACAGTTATTAACAATCACACCTATCACAACCCTAAACCCAACCATCACAGTTATTAACGTTCACACCTATCACAACCCTAAACCCAACCATCACAGTTATTAACGTTCACACCTATCACAACCCTAAACCCAACCATCAGTTATTAACGTTCACACCTATCACAACCCTAAACCCAACCATCACAGTGATTAACGTTCACACCTATCACAACCCTAAACTCAACCATCACAGTTATTAACGTTCACACCTATCACAACCCTAAACCCAACCATCACAGTTATTAACGTTCACACCCATCACAACCCTAAACCCAACCATCACAGTTATTAACAATCACACCTATCACAACCCTAAACCCAACCATCACAGTTATTAACGTTCACACCTATCACAACCCTAAACCCAACCATCAGTTATTAACGTTCACACCTATCACAACCCTAAACCCAACCATCACAGTGATTAACGTTCACACCTATCACAACCCTAAACTCAACCATCACAGTTATTAACGTTCACACCTATCACAACCCTAAACCCAACCATCACAGTTATTAACGTTCACACCCATCACAACCCTAAACCCAACCATCACAGTTATTAACAATCACACCTATCACAACCCTAAACCCAACCATCACAGTTATTAACGTTCACACCTATCACAACCCTAAACCCAACCATCAGTTATTAACGTTCACACCTATCACAACCCTAAACCCAACCATCACAGTGATTAACGTTTACACCTATCACAACCCTAAACCCAACCATCACAGTTATTAACGTTCACACCTATCACAACCCTAAACCCAACCATCACAGTGATTAACGTTCACACCTATCACAACCCTAAACTCAACCATCACAGTTATTAACAATCACACCTATCACAACCCTAAACCCAACCATCACAGTTATTAACGTTCACACCTATCACAACCCTAAACCCAACCATCACAGTTATTAACGTTCACACCTATCACAACCCTAAACCCAACCATCAGTTATTAACGTTCACACCTATCACAACCCTAAACCCAACCATCACAGTGATTAACGTTCACACCTATCACAACCCTAAACTCAACCATCACAGTTATTAACGTTCACACCTATCACAACCCTAAACCCAACCATCACAGTGATTAACGTTCACACCTATCACAACCCTAAACTCAACCATCACAGTTATTAACGTTCACACCTATCACAACCCTAAACCCAACCATCACAGTTATTAACAATCACACCTATCACAACCCTAAACCCAACCATCAGTTATTAACGTTCACACCTATCACAACCCTAAACCCAACCATCACAGTTATTAACGTTTACACCTATCACAACCCTAAACTCAACCATCACAGTTATTAACAATCACACCTATCACAACCCTAAACCCAACCATCAGTTATTAACGTTCACACCTATCACAACCCTAAACCCAACCATCACAGTTATTAACGTTTACACCTATCACAACCCTAAACCCAACCATCACAGTTATTAACATTCACACCTATCACAACCCTAAACCCAACCATCACAGGTATTAACATTCACACCTATCACAACCCTAAACCCAACCATCACAGTTATTAACGTCTACACCTATCACAACCCTAAACCCAACCATCACAGTTATTAACGTTCACACCTATCACAACCCTAAACCCAACCATCACAGTTATTAACGTTCACACCTATCACAACCCTAAACCCAACCATCACAGTTATTAACGTCTACACCTATCACAACCCTAAACCCAACCATCACAGTTATTAACGTCTACACCTATCACAACCCTAAACCCAACCATCAGTTATTAATGTTCACACCTATCACAACCCTAAACTCAACCATCACAGTTATTAACATTCACAACTATCACAACCCTAAACCCAACCATCACAGTTATTAATGTTCACACCCATCACAACCCTAAACCCAACCATCACAGTTATTAACATACACACCTATCACAACCCTAAACTCAACCATCACAGTTATTAACGTTCACACCTATCACAACCCTAAACCCAACCATCACAGTTATTAACGTTCACACCCATCACCCCTTCCTCTTACCCCTACTCCTAGTTCTGCACGTTGCCATGAAGGGGTGGGGGTGTCCCAATTCTCTTTAGCTTGAAGGCGAAGGGCTAAGGAGAAGGGGTATACAACCCTTCGAACAAAGATTTTTTAGGACCACACTCGAAACCAAAGGGTAAGACAATTTCCCAGAATACACCAGCTACAACGGCAATTTCGCTGCATCCGGAAGTAAGGAGAGCCACAAATTTGTATTTTTTGTCATTATTACAATTTTGTACAACAAACAAACACGTTTTAATATATTAATAACCGTGTTCGTGTTTTCCCGTCATAAAAATAAAAGCCGCTAAATTTTGTGATCTATAATTCATAATAATAACTCCTGTACAGCAGTCCCACAACATTCTGACACTCGATGACACTCGAACACCCTGTCAGAAAAGCATAAGAGCTTTTTACAGTGTCTGCTATAATGTTAATGCTGTTTTTGATGTGTTTACATAGATGAATATGGCCACGGTGTAAATGTGCAGTACAGTTGCGATCTTATTGCCTCATTAGATCATTATGATAACATAATATATGCCTTCTGTGATTTCCTGAAGATAAATACCAAAAAATAACACAACTGGAATAACTACAGCAGTCGCGATCGTCTGATCTCATATGAAGCAAGAGACTGCGATGACATCTGATGATGTGTGCAGGTGCTGTAGTGCTGTCCCAATTCTTAGGTATACATTTTGAAGCCCTTCCCCTTCACACTCGTTTTTAAGGGTCAAGGGGAAGGGGTAGGGGTACAAAACAGAATTGGGATTGGGCCTAAAACTACATCTACACAACAATGTAGCCAAAAAAATTTAAAACTAAATTTTCTTCATTTCCCTTGTAAGTATACATGAAAACATTTTCAAAACAATCCTTGTTTACACGTCTGTGAAAAAGAGCAAAAACAACCGATTACATATGCCAGCGGTCTGTACCATGGCTAGCCAGTTAAGTTTCAGTCTAGATTTCACCAATTCTGGGTTTTAGGTACCATGAAGGTAGCTCAGCTGCTCCATAATATCATGGCAACAAAGATTGATTCAATTCAAGCTGCCTTAAGGCTGAATTATACTTCTGCGTATAATTATACACCTTGCTTGTAAACAGTACATATAAGAAAGTGACGACATGCCATCTGCGACTCAGGACTGATCTGTATGTAGAGTTCGCTGTGTGTGTGTGTGTGTGTGTGTGTGTGTGTGTGTGTGTGTGTGTGTGTGTGTGTGTGTGTGTGTGTGTGTGTGTGTGTGTGTAAGATGCATCTCTGCTGTTGGTTGTAATGTGAAGCAAATTTACACTAAGCTGTGGAAGCATTAAGAAACACTACACCACTATTTTTGTTTGTGCTTGCATTTATCTACACTTTTCTAAACATGTACTATTCAAGAGCATGACATCATCGTTTTCAAAGACGCATTTTTGGGTGTTTACACTAAAATGACAATGATGTTTTTTTTTCCATGGTGATTTATGCGTTTTTCAGTCACAAGAAAGCAAGATTACTGGCGTTTTGGGCTAATAACATCATGCAAGCAGCCCCTGAATGAGACTCTATGCCCGAATATACTACTACTTTAGATCTTCATCTTTCCTTTTGATTACAGAAAAAAAAAAAAAAAAAAACATACCTATGCAGTAATATACTAACAACATGCACCTGCTTTGGGAATTTGCTTTGAGATTGACATCTGAAAGCCCATGCTTACCACAAATCCTGTGTGTCCCACAGGTAAACACAACATTGCGGTGGTGCTGCTGTGTGCTCATCTCATAAATACAATCATTTGGACATGACTTGAAGGCAGTAAAAGTAAAAGCTGCGAAACATTTATTTACTTAGCTACTGTGTTTCACCACACAGCACCCATAAAGAACACATTCTGCAACCATTACATATAGCAGATTCTAATGCTTTGTGCAATTAATGAATTATCCCTTAAGTTACGCCAAATAAAAAAATAATCAAATAAACAAAGAAAACCTAGGACAAAATAGATTTTTTTAAAAGGGTAAAAACACCAAAAAAAAAAATTGAAATTGAAATTACTTTTAAAAGTTCATATTTAAAAGTTTTATTCATCAAGTTGAGTTAATATATCTGTATATAGGTCAAAGATGAGATTTTTGTGTGAGCAAAAGACCTTTTATATACATATAAAGCATGAAATATAGTAAATAATTGTGATGTAAATAACATTAAAATATGGGTGAAATAACGTTTCAGTGTATCTTTCTAGTTTATACAGTTTATTTGAAGGATAATGGTAAACAACACAGATTTAAATGACAAATAATTAGAGTATTGTGGCTGCATTGTGATCTGTAACCCTTGTCTATAGTTTAAATTTACTACCCTTTTGTTGGTGCTATTTTTGCCCCATTGACTTCCATTATATTGACATATTTTGATTGCAATACCATGACACCATATAATCATTCATTTCTCATAGTATGTAGTTTTCACTCTTGGGAAGAGGCACAATTTGTCATTTTCACTGTTGTTCGTCAGTTGGCAGCATTAACCCTTTAGATAGACCTGCTTTAGAAAAGGCTATGGCTATTATATTGTTCTATGAGGGAAAACAGCTAATTATAGTGTGCGTGCATAAATACACGTACTATGTTTACTATATTCTGAAAGCTGCGGTACTTTAATTTTCTCAGACATATCAATATAAGTGTGCAAAGATTTCTCTTGCACTCACACACACACTATACTTCATATAAAAGACAAGCTTAATTAGCTTAATTGCAAATTTTACCTCTTCCCAAGAGGGAAAACTACCAGAAATCAAGACTACATATTAATATGGTATCATGACTTAAGTGCTTAGATCGAGCCCAAAAAATTTAACCCAACCGTACCCGAGCCTGTGCACCTTGTGTCCAAGCCCGACCCGGTCCGACACATTAACTGTAATTAGCCTGAGCCCAATTTAAACCAGACTTTTTTTAAATAAGTGGCTGTTGTAGCAGATATCTCAGCTACAATTCTTTGTTGTTTGAAGTACAGAAATTAGTTTAGATTTATCTTAACTTGCTCTCAGGGGTATGCTTGAAGAAGTGACAAAAGAGGACATTGCATGCCTGTCAACCCTCCCATTTTTGCTGGGATTCTTTTGTTTTTTACCACTCTATCCCACTATTATTCAGTTTAAGCATTTTCCCATATCTTTCTATGAAAAGTGAAAGTAGCATCAAAGAGCCGATCTTAACCTCCTAGGGCTTGAGTGTCCACATACGTGGACAGCATATTTTAGCTTTTAAGTGGCTATTTAAAATACTTTGAAAGTTTTATATTTTGTTACAGACATACAGTGTCATCCTGCAACTGTTTTGCAGCATATGAAATTTATTAAATGAGAAAAAAATTGTTTTTACTCTCTGATAGTCAAAAAAAAAAATTCTATATTATATATGCATTAAAAACATTCAGGAAAAAGTGTTATGTAAATTCGGACCACGAGTCTACATGTATGGACATCATTTTTCTCTAAAAGTACATCATATCAAAAGATGATACTTTTATTCTAATTAGGTTCCAATAGGCCCAAATAGCAAAGATAAATAAAAAATGCATGTAAAAAAACACAGTGGGCGTTAAGAGAATATATGTGATATAGTCTAATTGCAAGAGCTGTTCAAGAAAATTATGCTTTCGCTTTTATTTTGGTTTGAATCCAGGTTGAAAATTTATATAAAAACGGCCGCATTTACTATGTAACTTCTGAATCAGTCAATTCATGTAACGCCCGTTTCACACTGCATGCTGAAGTTGCTGTGAGCCTTGGTGCAAATGAAAAGTAAAAATAAAAAGTGTATATATACAGTTGAAGTCAGAATTATTAGCCCTCCTAAATTATTAGCCCCTTTGTTTATTTTTTTACCAATTTATGTTTAACGGAGAGCAGATTTTTTTCAACACATTTCTAATCTTAATAGTTATAATAACTTGTCTCTAATAACGGATTTATTTTATCTTTGCCATGATGACAGTAAATAATATTTTACTAGATATTTTTCAAGACCCTTCTATACAAATTAAAGTGACATTTAAAGGCTTAACTAGGTTAATTAGGTTAACTAGGCAGGTTAGGGTAATTAGGCAAGTTATTGTATGACGATGGTTTGTTCTGTAGACTATTGAAAAAAACTATAGCTTAAAGAGGCTAATAATTTTGACCTTAATATGGTTTTTAAAAAATTAAAAACTGCTTTAATTCTAGCCAAAATAAAACAAAGACTTTCTCCAGAGGAAAATAAATGATCAGACATACTGTGAAAATTTCCTTGCTCTGTTAAACATCATTTGGGAAATATTTAAAAAAGAAATTCAAAGGGGGGCTAATAATTCTGACTTAAACTGTATATGAAGATAGAAAGGTAACTAGATAGAATAGAAATAGATTGATCATTGCAGTAGCCACCAATCAGCGGCTGCACAGCTGCTTCTGCTCTTCATATGCACTGCAGACAGGTGACTGATGAACGAGCTCTGTATAAAGACACTGTTCTCAGATCAGCTTCTGCACATGCAATTTGAAGATTAGCGAAAGTAGACACTTTGGGATTTGGGTGTGTTTTTAAACAGACAAATACACTTAATGATATGTAAACATGTCTATCACTGGTATATTTTATTTTAAACACAAATAATTTTGTCTTAAATGAGCACAAACAGTACGAAAGTAATCAAATACTTTTATTATAGATTTGTGCATCTCTCCACTTGAGTAGCTCTCCATGCAATTAGGCTAATTAAGTAATGATTAAAAAAAAGTCTCGGGCAAAGAATCTAAACTTAACATGGCTTTGCCAAAAAAAAAAAAAAATATTGTTATAATAGAAGTCAATTGGGCAAAAACAAGTGAAGGTTCCAAGAAGAAGATGGGATATTGATAAACTTTTATTGCAAAGAGAAGTGTTTTACATTTACACATTAAATACTTTGTCTCCGAGAGGTTTAAATTTGGTTTTTGATTTGAAATCTTATTTTGTAATTGTATTTATATATCTTATATTGCCTTATGTATACTAAATATATGTGTGTATATATTTACTGGCCTGTTGGTTGATTGATGTGATTATTTTATATTATATTATATATTTTATGTTATATTTATACACTGAATACTTTGTCTCCGAAGAAGTTAAAATTTGGATTTTTATTTGAAATCTTTTTTTGTAATGGCATGCATGCATCTCTTATTGTCATATGTATATTGTTGTATGTGTGTGTGTTTGTTTACTGGCTTGTTGGCTGACTGGGGTGATTGTTTGCAGGTGTGATGTGTAGAGATGTACCACTATTTCTTGAGTTCTCCAATTGTATCGTTTAACCCGATGGAGAGCATGTAGGTCAAAACGTTGTGACATTGAACATTTTTTGAGAGCTAAAGTGTCAGTGTGCCAATTTTCTTTTGATCTTTTGCTACTGTGTTTGTTTTGATCGAGCACCTGCCTTTAAGATTCCTAGATGTGCGCACATTTCTGTTTCTTGGTTGCTTAAAAACAGCCACAATCATGACCAAAGGGTAGTCAATTTGCCAAAAGTGTATTGTTGAGTTTTTTAAAACTTTCAAAGCATTTTCCCAAAATATTTGTCAAAATAAGGTTTGCCACCAAAAATCAATCCGTTTGCAGAAACACAGGGACACTTGTGGGCAAATTCGGACTCAAAATCACCCCAGAGTGAATGAAAACATCCCCAACAGTTCTCAAGTGTTAAACAGGAGTTTTATAAAATGCCATCAAAATGATTCTTGCTCTAAATATGCCTGAAAAACGTACAAATTATGTACATAATTGTGCTGTAAATAAAACACTCAAACATGGGTGAAATAATGTTTGTGTATATTTTTCATATATATTTATATTTATTTAATAATGATTATTGAATCAAATGTAAATTTGAAAAATGACAAATGGGTAAAACCTAGTGGTTTGAGGGATAATGGTACAGTACACAGAATTTAAATTACAATAATTGGAATTGTGTGGAAGCATTGTGATCTTTAAACCTTGTGTATTGTTAATTTTTTCCCCTTTTGTTATGTTGGATCTGTTTTTGCCCCATTAACTTACATTATAGCAACCGTTCTTTGATTGCAAAGCAATGACACTATATAATCATGCATTCTTGACTGTTGGTGGTTTTCCCGGTTGGAAGAGGTAAAAATTGTATTATTTACTGTTGATCATCAGATGGCAGCATTAACCCTTTAGATAGACCTGCTTAAAAAAAGTTATGGCTTACAATTGGGACTCAAAATCACCCTAGAGTGTTAAAGTGTTAAATATGAGTTTTATAAAATGCCATCAAAACGATTCTTGCTCTAAATATGCCTGACAAGTTTTTTTGGTATATAAATAAATGTTTAAGTGTTTGTTTATTGTGTTTAAGACACAATATCGCAATAACATCATAACATATTACTGCATCAAATTTCCTTTAATGAGCTGTATACGTATATAAAATATATACACATACAAATCAATTTAACCTGAATCATTTTTTACACCAAAACTAATCTTTAATCAAGTGATCACTAAATAATAAAAAAGTACTTAATGACTTTGGAGAAATAAAAGTAATCTATAACCAATTAGGACGGTTTAATTAGTCCAGTTTAGTGTGATGTCCAATCTAAGTCTCCTATTAGTAGTAGACTCAACTCTTACTAATGTATCTCCAGTGATCAAAACTCAGGTTAAGGTTACCATTACCAGTTACATTTCCAGCGTGAAGGACGTATAATGAAAAGTGTTCGATGGTGAAACTCAGTCTGTGGTTTCTCTTTGAAGTACTGGAGTGTGTGGTGTTCAGGTATTGGTTCTTACTTTACATGAATCAGCTCGGTGTTGCGCAACGGCTGACACTTTCTCCAGCATGGAGCGCAGCCTGGACTGAGTGGCGTGAGAAATGAGAGTGACCGTCTCCATTGACACCTCCGTCACGCCGAACTTCTTGGCTGAAACGAGACAAAGTTTGGTGTTAAAAAGTCATTCGGGGAAGGTAGAGGAGGAAAAAAGTGAAATGAAGAGCAATTCTTTGAGCCTGGAGCGTCAAGCCAATTAAAAGACGTGTATTATTGTTTTGCTTCTCAATCCTGCCTCGTGATATGACCTAATTTAACTGGTAAACACTTCAATGCCACACTTTTGCATCTGTCACACCCACACACTCGCTTTCAATCACTCGCTTTCTCTCTCCAGCAGGTGGCGCTACACACTCCTCCCGGTTTCCTCCTGCAGCCATCTCACACACACATACGCACACTCACACAGAGAGAGAGAGAACTCCCCCGGAGGAAGATTTACATTTTTAACACACTCCACCCCCCTGGCGACAGCATAACAACCACAGCCGGGCTCCATGTAATAGCACATATCCGCGGGCACTCATTGGTATGCACTGTGTGCTAAATCAAGCGCACGGGGGGAGAGAGAGTTTGCTTAAATACAATAATGGAGGGCGCTTTTTGGGATGAGAGAGATCCAAAGACTTGCCTCGTGTCTGTACGTTTCTTCGTGGTGTTTAGGATGCCATTAATATAATTTATATGAAGGTGAACTATTTATTACCGATGAGATTGGATGTGGAGCGTTAAAGTGTCTGGTCTTGATTATAGACTGGATTTTGTGTTGATATGCACTTTTGCTTATTAGTAATGGAAAAAAGGTAGAGGACTTACATTCCAAGGAATTATGGGTTATGTTTACACTACAATTGAAATTTCTAATACTTTTGATTCTTAAAAGTCCAGTAGGTGATTGTCTTCAGAAACACTGTTTGTTGTGCTGGTTGAAAGTCTCTTCACATTCAATAGTAATGAATAAAGTAAATGATCTAAATGTATTTTTATATTCTGGGTAAGACATAAGACTAAAAAAAATGTTCATCCAATTAAAAATTGTCTGGCCGATAAGTCCCATAATTCTTATAAGTAGCCCAAACTGTCTGTCAACAAATGTAGATATGTACAACTGCGCATCCCTACTCACGCAGATCCACCTTAAGCGCACCACGTTCATTTGGACACGAATGACAGCATTAAAAACAAATGCTGAATCAAAACTTTTTTAAATTCAATATTGGAGTTACTTTTGCACGCTGGAGGAAAGATGACAACATGGCTGAAATATTTCTTTTAGACAGGTAATGTTCTGTTTTAAAACTAGTTTAGTCAAGCAAAGCTGATGTAGATTGTGTTGTATTAGGAATGGGTTATATGCACAGAAGTGTTGTTCAGCCACTGAAATCTTCCGGCGAAAGATTGATGCGACTATTTTCAATTTCATAAGGGACCTTTTACAGCATCTATAATGTAGATTTTTATTTAGTTTACCAACAAAACATCAGTAAATGGCGCTATTCCACCTAGCCTGCTTTACTGAGGTTTTATATTTAGTTTTATATTGACATTAGTTCATTTTTGAACAATGACATGTTGTGATGCGCTCCCTACATTGTTTATCATGCTACTTTGAATATTGGGTCTGAAATAGCACGTAAGTATGGCTTAGTAATAAGTGTAATTCCTGCACCCTGCCGGCCAACCACTAAGCATACAGTAGTCGCTTTAGGACAAAGCGTGTGAGAGAGTGAGACCAGCGATTCCTGCTTGCTACACAACTGAAAACATGCTAGATATAAAACAGTTTTTCATTCAGAATTGTAGGATTATAAGTAGTACTATGAAGTTTTTCTGATGAATGACATGATCTAGTGGGTCTCTGTCATCTATAAGGTGTGCGTGCGTTCGTGATTTCAGGAGGCGTGGCATTGGACGGCAGGGGAAGGACTGTGTTTCAAACATATTATACTAAGCGGTTAGCATTTAGGCAATCACCTACTGCACCTTTTAAGTATCTTATGCTCACCAAGTCTTAGTTTATTTGATAAGTAATATTATTACTATTATTATTATTATTTCAAAGAACACTTATTATTTTGGACACTTGTTATTTTGGAATACCATACGATCCTTTCAGCAACACCCTAGCTACCATCTGGAATAGAAACGTTGTGTCTGAAATCACATATAGCATGTGAAAAGCAGTGTGCAAGCAGAGTGAATAGTATGTCCTTTTACATGGAAAAAAACAGTAGGAAAGTACCACCCGGTTGACCAACTACTTCCAGCAAAATTTTTAAAAATGCGCACCCAATGGACACTTTAACTATTCCATGAGGCCAAAGGAGAGAATTTATAAATGGGAGTGAAGTGATGTAACTTATGCGGGTCGGCCATTTGATAAATGGTGGATGTAAGGAGTCTAAATTCCATTCATCTTACTCATAGGCTGCGTCTAAAAATCACATAAAACTCAAGTAGGTACTACATTTGAATTTCCTACACAACTATTAGAACCATTAGTCATTTCATATAGTATGAATGCAAGTAGCATAAACTCAAGTCAAGTTGAGCTTTATTGTCATTCCGCTACACTGTAAAAAAAATGTCAGTGATATCAACAGTAAAAAAATATATATAAATAAATAAAAAATAAAAATAAAAAAAACTGTAATACTGCTATGGTAACAATCCATATGGTCAAAATCAAATTTCATATATGATGAGTAACTGTAAATTCACTTTTCCAGAATTCCATTTATGACATTTCACTTGTTATCCTTTTTTGTTGACATTTCTAAGGTACTTTTTTTTTTCTCTTGAGTTATTACAGGATTTATGTTACATCTAAGGTTGATAAAGTTTATTGCATTACTTTAAATATGTGTGTTACCATGAGGGTGTTTAGTAGTTGTGAATGACACCGAGCATCTACTATATATTACCATGTTTTACTGCTTGTGGGAAAAGTTGATGAGCATTTGTTTATCATATGACTTTCTCATCCACACCTGTTTATGATTGTGTTTTTGTCTGTCAAGCCTGATTTATACTCGACACATTCACTAGTTCGCTTGAGTGCGGGCGGCGAATGTGACGTCATCGCAGAGTTTGTGGTGGTTCGCTTTGGGTGCACGCGACATGATTTTGGCTGGCGGAGCGCATGAAATTTTTTGAGACTCGATTGAACAGTTCACGTAGCGCCACATTTCATTTGAGTTGAATATGAATCACTTTAAAGAGATTTTGTTTGAAACAGGTGCAAATGTACAGACATCTTTATAATCCGTCCATGCGTGATCATAGGGAGACCAATAATTCTTGGCTAGAAATTGCAACCAGTGGGAAAAGAAGAAAGTTTTTGTTAAAAAGTTCAAAAAAACTTGAGGGATAAGTTTGTTAAAACCAAAAAAAAAGAGGCCATGGCAAAAGTGGAAACCCATGTGGTTTTAATACACAATTAAAGAATTTGTTTTTCCACCATTCATAGGTTTTACACTGCTGTATATATTACAATTTTGAATTTAAAACAATTTAATAGTTACAAAACTAAAACGAAGTAATACAATTATTTCTTCTATAACTGGAAAAGAATATTTGAACCTATTGGTTTACAATATACTGATATGCCATTTCTCTAGGCTTTATTGGTGATAATGGTCAGGAATATTGGATCATTATTGCCTTAGCAAATAAGCAGAGGACACAAACTAGCCAGACAGTAATGTGTGAATGGTGGAGTGGGTTAAATCAATAAAAAGAACGTCAGTATTTTTTTACTAAGTGTACTTTTTTTTTGGCATTTATTCTTGCCATAATTAAAAAAATATTTGTAGAGCTACCCATGTTCCGCTGTCATTGATATTTAACTTTAATCAGTAGAACTGTCCTAGACATGAACAAAAGCAAGTGATGCATCAAAGTTTGATTTAAAAAAAATCAATATTGAATGATATTAATGATATGACGTAGTTTCGGAAACTTCATACTTGTATGTTTATCCATCTGACTTTACAGTGGGGTTTTTTGACCGCCCCCTGTTGTTTTAAAGAGTATCACAAGGGCGAACGTGTCAAGTATAAAAGCCTTGTCCGTTTCATAAGGTATGAGCGCCATCAGCGGAGGTCAGCGACATGACGCCAGGCGAAAGTATAAATCAGCATTTACAAAGTTATGTTGTGTAGATTTTAGTACTTCAAAAAAAAATTCAAAAAAATTGGCAGTTTACCATAAAATTTTGAAAATTAATTCACATTCCTAGTGTGTTTTTAACAGTTAAATTCCGGCAACCACAGCTGCCATTTTTTATGTAACTCTTTCTAATTTTTCTTTTCAAAGAGTGTCCATTTGTGAACAAAGTTGAATAAAATCTTGTGTCTCACAGGACTACAGTGCAACCTAAATAAACAATCATAAATATAAACAAAAACACTGGATGTAAGTGCAACACTGGACATAGGAGCAAAGTATGAATGGAATTTGACGTACTACATTCGCCATTTGTCATTATCACATGACCTACCAGCATCCGTTGCGCCTATTCAGAAATTTTCTGGCATGGCATCATGGGATAGAGTCCATTGGACGCACACTTCAGAATCTCAACAGTAGTAGCTCATCCGGGTACTTCTCACATATAGTTTTTCGAATACTATGAATTCAGACATACTACTCAGTTCACATACTGTTTTTCACAAGCTACATAGTAGGGAAGTGTGCGATTTGAGACACAGCTCTCCTCATACTATATAGAATGTAGTTTTCTAAAGATTGTGCAAATTAAAATAGTACCTACTTAACTAGTATGCCATTTCAAACACAGTTACTCATTATGTTCAGGCAGGCATTTTCTTCACAAAAAGCAAATTAGGACATTTGTTTACATGTAGAACGTGCAGGTATGTCGATCTTAATCCATCTGGTGCTTAAAATGTGCATTGTTTGTTTATGCAGGGACATTCTGAGTGTGCAAGCAAGTGACCTTGTCAGGGAAGAGGCCTGAGGCAACCTTTCATTTCAGCACATAGCAGACTAACAGCGAGCCATCAGAAGACGGCATATAAAGTACTCATACGCAGAATGAGAAGCCCTCGAGCTCACACACAGGGCATTCATTACAATGACTGAGCAAGTGAGTGACCAGCTCTAGTGCACTAGAAAGTGGACTAGTCTTAGGTGGAGACCAAGAAGAAAGGATTGAGAGATACCAATCAATAGATCTTTATGTAAAGGGTGGGTTATGCTTAGAAACTATTTGATTTGTAAGCCTTTTCAGCTTTTAACGACTGCCTTTTTATACAAAAACACAGTTAAAACAATAGAATTGTGAAATATTACTTCAATTTCAAATGACTGTAATTATAGCTCACTTTTGAGTTAAATTATATTTTAAAATGTAATAATTCCCATAATCAGGGTTTCTGCAGATTTCATCAAGTCTAATTTAAAACTTTAAGACCCTTTTAAGAGCATTATGAATGAAATTTTAGACACATACAGGGCTAAACACTAATTATTTTTATTTATCATTTTTGCTTGCCACAAAAAACAATCTAATGTAATTATTTCCTAGCAACATACGTTAATTTGTCAAAACAAGAAAAGTATAGTTGTATACACCATTTTCAACAATATATATATATATTTTTTTTAAATGACACATTTAACATTATTAAAAGTATATTTATTGTGGAGGCAATTACATAAATAATCAAAAATATATATTTGTTGGCTTTTGGTCCAAATTGATTGAGTATAACTTCTATTCAACCTAATGCATTTCTGTTATTATCACAAGGAACTGTGTCATTGTTTTTACTTTTCTTTCCCTGATTTTAATAAGATGGATTACTGGTGATTGAATGGATGTCAGCCCAATTGGGTAGCTTTACTTGGACAGAGGAAAATTAAGACCTACAACAAAATATTTCAGTGAATTTAAGACTTTTTAAGGTCTAAAATGTGACATTTAATGACATTTTAAGACCCCGCGGACAACCTGTATAATACTGAATTAGAATTTTCAGCATCATTGTTCCAGTCTTCAGTGTCACATGTCCTGTCAGAAATCATTCTAATGGACCCTTTTCACAGGACTGTTATGAAGCGCATCATCATAATCTTAAAACATTGAAAGTTTTTAATATTTTGATTGTTAAAAAAAATGTATAAAAGTTTATAGACAATTATAAATGTATTATATCATCTTAGCGTCAAATTACAAAAAAACGAATTATCGCGTATGCGAGGTTTTTCTAATGTAGTCTCTATGGGGCTGAGAGTAAATTTGACGTTATTCTTTCCTCTGGCTGCCGTCATCAGTCTCACACTATTTTTTCCCTTTTTCTGAAAGCCTTGATAACACCATTGTGGTGTTTTTCTTTTATTATTTCAGCAAATAAGATAGTAAAAAATATTTGTTGTACTCTCCTATTCACTGCGCTTTAAGTTTACCCAACTATGACGACTTCCCTGCCGAGAAATGTAAAGAAGGTTTACATGATGATTTGCTACTCTTATTACTATTATTACTTGTATACTCTACTTTTAAATGGTTTGTAATATCAATGTTTAAAAATCTAATCAGTTTTATAGTTCTCTGGATACAGACGTTCATTTCTTTTTTCAGAATTCTTTGATGTTAAATGTCATATTAGCAGCATTAATTTGAAGAGAAAAATGATTGGGAACAATCTAAATCAGTTTACTAACACTTTATATGATTTGATTACAATTATTTATAACAAAAAAATCTCAATGTCACTTTTTCAAAAGCATGAAGGGACACAAATGATTGCAATATTGATTACACTGTAAAAATGTTGGGTTCAATATAAATGACTTAAGTTAACTTCTTAGTTTTTACAAAATAAAAGTTAATTAAACAAAGCAATTAAGTAGTCGTATAGCAAGACCATGTGGATAGATTCGAATAATGGATTTCCTTCATTGATAAATGCATAAACCTTGTAAATCAAGTTTAGTTGTTTGTATTTTTGTATAAAAAAAATACGGGCCGAAATAAAATATTATTAATAAAATAAAAAGGCAAAATATTAAAAGTTTTCCTGCGTGACTCTGTTGTCATGACATCCAGTGATCATACAAGTCGTCAGGTGATCAAGCGGGCTAATCGCGCGCACCTGCTTTAACACACTGCAGCAAATCGATCATTTGAATGCATGAAGGTGTCGGTCTCACAGAAAATAAAACTTGATGAAGAGAATCAACAGTTCAAAGTTGAATGGACAGATAAGTATGTGTTTATTTTGCCACAAAGCCATTTTGCTTGATTTGTAATGAGACAATCAGAGTAAAGAGTGGAAATGTGAAACGCCACTATGAAATGAAACAGACATTTTGAAAGGCAGTATCCACAAAATACAGATATAAGGACCTCAAAACTACAACACCTAAAGTGTGCATTACACACCTTTTGTATTTTTCACTTTTTTTGGAGAGAGGTGTGGATGCAGACCTGGTGTAATTGGCCTGATTGCAATGCTTTTTAATGCCCACACCTAACCCTACACCTCATAGTGACGCCAAATTGAGTGCATTGTGTCTGACATTGCATCTCTGAGATTTGCAATCTCAGCTTGCATAATCATGGCTGATCCAGATACTATTGGGCCAACCTTTTGTTGTGTTTTGTACAAAAATGCACTTATATTATATTAGTGGTTTAGCAACATTTGCTTTGAATTTAATGTGTTTTAAATAAAATGCCACTTTAATTAATAAAAAATACATAGTGTTGACTTTTGATGCATGTTATGGATGTATATTAAAAACATGTTATGTAATTTCAATTGTTCCGGACCTTTGACCTTAATAAAAATTCAGATTTGGACCTTTTAATGTAGACATTGAGAACCCCTGATTTAGGGATTTGATACGTGGTTTAGCTGTTTTTTGCTAACTTTAAAAAATGTAGGTTTGTTATTAAAATGTCATATTTTTTAATAAACCTAAAGACTATGTTTGGCTTAAATGTAAAGATTTGAAAGTTTAATTTACATGCCTATGCATTGAGAATTTTAGGGATTAAGTATTACGGAGTCAAGTAATTAAATTACTTATAGGGAAATTTAATCAGTTTTTCTTTTTAGATTAAGTAACTAAAAAAGTAATTAAAATACTATGACATAATTAGTAATTAATGTCTTTGTAAAAGTAACTTATACAACATTGATCTGCAGCATTAAATCATCATATAAAAATGATTTCCAAAGGTGTTCTGTCATGTGACTGAATTACTGGAATAATATTTAAACTACAATTTAAAATACATTAATATTATGCACACACATAGTTATTATTATTCTTTATATGCATGTAAAGAAACTACCCTAATTATACAGTGCTTCTTAAGCTGTTATACAAAGTGTTAATGTGCAGTAATCTATTCATACTCTCAAATATTAGCTCTCTGTGTGGCATTTAAATCAAGCAGTTGAATCCTGATGCTTATAGAAAGAAATGACACATGTTTCCCGTCTCATCGGGCCAGCTTTCATCAGCTTTTTGTTTAAATCCATTCATAATCCCACACCCATTTGAAAGATCCGCCCTCAAACAACGTCAGTCAACACTGATACAGTAATTAGACAGAATATTAACTGCCCACACAGTGGCGGTGCAGCTTAAACCTCTTTATGACTGTAAACCTGCCAGGAGAAACTGATCCTGACAATCACATTGCCAGACTGCCGCTACGGTATGTGTGAAAGGGTGTTGTGGTGGCTTATAATATTTGGTACCGGTTTCGAGGAGTCGTTTGTGGAGCAGGCTGGCAGGAAGGAAGGCCTCATCCTTACAGGAGCGGATCTGAGTGCCCACCAGCTCTGAACCCGTGGCCAAGATACGGGCGTTTTCCTCGTTCAGGTTCACACCAGCCATGGATGCCACGTCATTGATGTCGTCATCATCCCTGTGGACATGAACGGAGGAAACAGCAGATGGGTTTTTCCATGTATTAAACAGGTATATTATCATAACATATTTAAATCTAACAATTTTAAATAATTCAGTCAAATATTTTTACATCAATTTATGATTCTATTGTTAGGCTATGAATTATTTTTGTATAAAAATACAACATAAAAATATATAGTTATTTTTATCATGATTTTTTTATTTAAAAGCTTTGTAATTACATTTTTAAGATGTAGTAATTATGCTTCAGGATACAAATACATACACAATTGTATGGTAAAATCATTGTATATTTTAAATATTTGTCCTTTTTTTCAATTTCAAGAATCAACATTAAAAAGATTAAATATTTTACACTTTTTTGATTACAAATTTGTATTGTTACATATTTTTTACATAGTTTTTGTACAAAAAATTATTCATTCAAAACATACAATATATTCACAGGATAATCACAAATATTTTTTATGAATTATTAAAATTACTGTGTATATTTTAAATATTTCCTTCCAATATAATAAAGCTAAATATTATGAATATACAGAGAAACATTAACTTTTTTCAATAAAACACACACACCTTACATCAATTTATGATTATGTAATACGCTTACATAAAGCTGTAAATTATATATCAATAAAAACAATATTAAAAAATATTGTTATTATTTTATAATAGTATTTTTTATTTAAAGGTATATTAAATTACATTTATGTATGTACTAATGCTACTGCATAAAAATACATACCCAAATATATGGTACTGTAAAATCACTGTATATTTTAAATATTTGTCTTTTTTTACAATTTCAAGAATCAACATTAATAAAAATGTTATTTTTAAACTTTACACTTTCTTTTACAAAGTATTGTCACATATTTATACACACAGAAAACAAAACCTATATTTTGTAATAAAAAATCATGAAATTCATACAGTTAGTTCACTAAATAATCATAAATATATTTTTAGAAATTATTAAAATGACTGCCTTTTAAATACTTATTTCAAAATATAATAAGCTGAATATACAGATACATATTAACTTTGTCACTAATATACACACATATACACTTGAGTATTTTGCAGTGTACATTTAAATATTAAAATGTTTAATTATGTAGTACTATAATTAGTGTTTTAGTAAGAATTGTTCATCCAAATATTTTTTATATTTACAAATGTTATACTAACACAAAATTTTAAATAGAATTTTATTCTGATCAAGGCAGCATTTATTAAAAGAAAAAAAAATTGTAAAATTTTTATTACAATTTTAAATAACTGTTTTCTTATTGTATGCCGTTTCAAATGAAATAATTACTCCAGTCATTATTGCTTATATTACTATTACCATTAATAATAATAATTAATATTAGAGTGATTTCTGAAGGATCATGTGACTCTGAAGACTGGAATAATAAAGCTGAAAAATCATCATTAAAATCACTGGAATAAATTATAAACTACTTTTGAACAGTTATTTTATAGTGCAATAACATTTCACAATTTAGCTAATTTTTACTGTATTTTAATGAAATAAATGCTGCCTTGGTGAGCAGGAGAAGCTTATTTTAAAACATCTAAAAATCCTTCTGACCCCAAACTTTTGACCGGTAGTGTGTATGTATATATATAATTTGACAATTCTTTATTATTTGTATAAATAAATAAATATAAACATATTTATAAATAGATACAACTAAATATATACACATTTTAGTGAAATAATTTTAATAACAGAAAAAAACTAAATGGATAATGAATTTCACAAATCTTTCACTATTTAATTATTTTTACAAAAACTATTCATTTTTCTTAACCATAATAATAATAAACAGTGACAAACTTGACTTCATTCCATCACACCCATTCTCACATCCTCAAATTCAGCTCCCAAATGCCAAGAAACAAGCAGCAAATCTAGAGAAACGCTGCCACCTACTGGACTATTAGAAAAGCTACCTGAAAGTCCCACCCCCGGGGTCATTGAGCTTCTGTTTCTGATTGGCCGAGGCATGAATGGCCACACCCATGGGGCTCCTCACTTGCAAGGGTGTCCCAATAGCACCTGCAATAAAACTTGCAATTATACTGCGGTACCTCCACTGGATTCTTGCATGAGAAAAAGAGCACTTAAGCCTCCATAACTTTCCTTTAGTGGGTTTAAAATGGACTGTAAGCTCATTAAGTCTCTCAATAGCTTACCTTGAGCACGAACCGTCTGTGTAATCACCACCGGCATCCGTGTCGGAGTTGTCTGAACTCCAGGCCTCTTGACAGCCTGGGGACACAGAGGATATGAAAAATTGTAGACAAGTGCTGGCTGACTTTTGTGAGACTTTTGATGATTTTCTTTTAAAGTTAGTAAATTAGTAAATGTGCTCTGAAAAGTTATCAAATAAAACATTATTTTATTTAAACAGTCTTTGCTAATAAAGCTTAAATAAAATAAAACTTATATTTCCATGAAAAAATAATAAAATACAGAAATATTCATGCAATTTTTAATAAAACAAACGACAAAATTGCTGACGAAAATAATAGAATAAGTCTACAAATTTTGATCAGTGGTGCACAAAAACGTTACTTTAATTCTTCAACATTTTAAAATTGTATTACAATGTATTTCTGTTCAAGTCTGAAACACCATGCAAATGAATTGACCACTTAAATCATTTGAAGTTCTTTTTTACTACCATGGCTTAAATTAATTATTGAGCGAATATAGATGTTTTTATTAAAAGTAATACAATTTGAATGAGCTTTTATGCTTTTTGGTTCACTTTATTTAATTATAAAGTTTAAATACATGTTTAATAGCTTTTGTATTTTGTCTGGATATATTTTTATTTTATAGTTAAACTAAATGGAAATTAGTAGCAACTAGCTAAAATAACATCTTGGTTTTTTTTCATCTTACAAATCCTAAAATACTAAGGCAAAATTATTATCCATTCTCTGAAATTAATTATTTAAATAAAAAATATTTCCTAATTGCTGTTTAACAGAGGAAGGAAATTTTCCAAAGCATTTCATAATTATATATTTTTTTTCTTTTGACAAGTCTAATTTCTATTAATTTGGCTGGAAATAAATAAATATATATTTTTTAATTATCAGCCCCTTAACATTTTTGTTAACTGCCCAGATTGCCTAATTAACTAAACTTGTCTAGTTAACCTAATTAAGCATTTCAATTTTACTTCAAGCTGAATACTATAGTATCTTGCAAAATAACTAGTAAAATCTTTCATTTCGGCAAAACCAAAATAATTGTATTATATTAATAATTGTATCAATATTATAGTATAATATTATAGTATAATTTTTGAATTTCATTATTAATATGCCATATTAAAATGATCAAAGTAATGCACTTTCTCAGTTCTCTAATTGATTACTTCAATCAGACTAATACACATAAGCCTGTTCATTCACAAACTGTGTGAAGTGAAAGAGAAAATCTCTCTTTGTGTATTTTTGTGTGAACTATGTAATATACAGTGGAAGTTTTTCCTTTTTTTTCATATTTCCCAAAAGTTTAACAAAGCAAGGACATTTTGACAGTATGTCTGATAATATTTTTTCTTCTGGAAAAAGTCTTATTTGTTTTATTTTCAGCTACAATAAAAGCTTTTTTTAATTTTTTAAACACCATTTTATGGTCAATATTATTAGCCACTTCAAGCTATATTTTTTTCGATAGTCTACAGAACAAACCATCATTATACAAAAACTTATTTTACCCTAACCTGCCTAGTTACCTTAATTAACCTAGTTAAGCCTTTAAATGTCCCTTTAAGCTGTATAGAAGTGTCTTGAAAAATATCTAGTAAAGTATTATTTACTGTCATCATGGAAAAGATAAAATAAATCAGTTATTAGAAATGAGTTATTAAAAGTATTATGTTTAGAAATGTGTTGAAAAAAATCTTCTTTCCGTTAAACAGAAATTGGGGAAAAATAAATAGGGGGACTAATAATTCTGACTTCAACTGTATCCACATAGTTGTCCAAATTAATGCCCTGTGAGTGTTTTATAATGGACGTGCGCCCATACAGGAGGATCTAGCGAGGCTCAACAGTGTTTCTGCCATAGAATGTAAAATAATCTGCCATAGAATGTATAATAAAATATATATATAGTTTTAATATATAATATATTTTATAGTTTTTAGTTTTGTTTTAGTTTTATAAATAATTAAATTGAAATAAAATTATATATTTTTATAAAATGCTGATAATTGCAAATAATAGAAGGCACAACAAATGTACTATATATATATATATATATATATATAAAATTAAATACCAGCATTATGGTATTGGTTTACTGGCCTAAAATAATTACTTAATTATTATATTAAAGTAATTGACCCTTCGCTAAGCCACACCCAAAAACCGCCATGCACCAATCGTGGCTTAGCAACCTTAGCTACGCGCAGGGGCTGTCAAGCTTTCGAGCGAGGGAAACAAGCCAAAGCATTGGGCATATGGATTGTGCAAATCTGACTGACACCCGGTATCCTAAAAGTTTGGACAGGGTGGTGGAATTATTTCCCTTTCCAAAACCCAAGGGGAGAAATGCCAGCGTGGATCAAGCTGTGTGAGGGGCGCTAAAGGAGTGGCGTTAAGTTGGTTTTGTTTTCAATATTCCTGACACATTCAGTGATAGACCGACGGCAATAACTCACACACCTCTTACGTTACCCTAAAACGATCTAAAATGTGTTTCCTACTAATATACAAAGCAGGTTATGTTTCCCAGCTGTCTTTTTCTTTTTTTTCCGCTCGATATTATGAGCACTGCTCCGTTTAAGCCCTCGCCATCATACTAATGGCAGTCATGTTCCATCTGTTTCAAGCTACGAATATTTGAAATTACAAATCAACAGAACAAAACCAAGATGTGATCATAAACTGAGCACTTGCGATCAATATACTTTAACGTTACCCGCAGTTGTTGTTCAGTCATTTATAAAGAGCACACAAACATACTGACAGTTATAGGTAACTTACTGTATGTTGTTATGGGTCAATGATGCTAACATTTGGTACAAATCCATCAATTTCCCCTTATTGGCTCTTCTTTCTGTGAATGAATTATGTAGAAGCACCATCCATGCGAGTTTCCTCGTGGGTTAGTAACGCTATATTTCATTGCACAACAATAGTCTATCAGGCTTTTTGGCTAAAATAGAGAAATCACGGTTTAATCTGTTATTATTAGATTGTTTTTAAATTTCACCTCTCCTGCTGTGCATGAACTAAGCTGTTGAATGGTCAGCGTATGAGGCGGCTAGGCTAACCTAGCTTCAATTTTGATTGAATCATTTTCTAATCGGTTGCCTATTATGTCGTGAATATACCCCTGTAATGCATACTGCAGTCCTTTTTTGTCTGGCTTTCTCGGATATCTCACCTGTTCGCCAAAAATCACTAATTATATCACTGGGAATGTCTGACACTGGCGCATACATATTGTAATAGACGGGCCAGACACGAAAGCTTGACAGGCGTAGCAACAGTAACTAAGGAGGGCAGGGCTTAGCGAAGGGTCAATTACATAAGATTGAAGACTAAGAACATTAAATGATCTTTAGGAAGAAAAGACCAAACTTTGTTTTTTAAATTCAATAAAATGATCTCAATTTTCACAATGCAATTTCACTGTCAACATTAAAATAAAAAAATATTATTCAATATATTCCAATGACAGGAAAGCAGGAGTACCAGTGCTCCGGTGGGTGTGAGGGCAGTGGTGGGTCTGATGGTGGTGGATAACGTGCTTGGTGCCGGAGCTTTAATGGTGTTGACCGGCAGAGGAGCTGCTGCTGTAGCAGAGGTCTGAGACAGCTGAGTTAAAGACTGCTGGGAGTTCAGAAGAGTCAGACGCAGAGCAGGCAGGCTTTTCTGTACAAAGACAAGGAGGAAACATTTCACACTTAAAAATTAAAATCAAGTCATCATCTCACTCTCATGTCAATAAACACATGTATTGAAAAATGCTAATAACCAAACAGTTCTCACCCACATTGACCCACATGGCATTTTCTGTCTATACTATAAAAGTCAATTCTTCAAAACATCTTCCAGTGTTTTACAAACGAAATGCATACAGGTTGGGCCATAAAGCGATGATAGAATTTTCATTTAATTTTGGTCCATTCAGATTTCACAATTTAAAAAGGAACGAGTGCATGTCTTCTAACAAAAGTTTGATTCCTACCTTCAGAAAAGGGATCAGGTACGGTTGAGGAGATGATTTCAACTCCGTCTGCAGGCGATTTGTAAACTCCTCTGGCTCAATTTTTGCATCCTTTGCAGGTTTTAGGAGGCAAAATGCACATTAGTTATGTCAAATAACACCCATGCATGATTTATGAAAGGATTTGCTTGTTATACGTGTACTGGAGATTTCAATACGCACTTTTAGTTTAAGGAAACAATTCAAGGCTTAAAAAGAAAGATTGCCCTTTGTACAAGCACCCTTGATCAAATATACTTTGTGTCGTATGCATATTCATTCAACATTCAAGATTGTGTGATGTATTAAAGTTAGTAAATTTTGCTAATATAAAAAATAAAACTGACTTTCTTTACTGTAAATACTTCAAACTTTACTTAATTATTCTAGAAATCATTTGCTACAAAGCTTTAAACTCGGAACACTTTTAATGGGAAAAGTGGCAATGTGTGTGAATTCACAGCTTTATTGAATAGTGCGTTTTTATAGTACTAAAGTACGTAATTCTATTTTTAAATAAAACAATGTTGGGATGAATGGATGGATAGATGGATCCACAGACAGACAGACAGACAGACAGACAGACAGATAGATCCACAGACAGACAGACAAATAGATTGATCGATCGATAGACAGACAGACAGACGGATAGATAGATAGATAGATAGATAGACAGACAGACAGACAGACAGACAGACAGACAGACGGATAGATAGACAGACAGACAGACAGACAGACGGACAGACAGACAGACGGACGGATAGATAGACAGACGGACAGACAGACAGACAGACAGACAGACAGACGGATAGATAGACAGACAGACAGACAGACAGACAGACAGACAGACAGACAGACAGACAGACAGACAGACAGATAGATAGATAGATAGATAGATAGATAGATAGATAGATAGATAGATAGATCCACAGACAGACAGACAAATAGATTGATCGATCGATCGATAGACAGACAATTACAGACAGACACTTCCAGACAGACACTTACAGACAGAAACTTACAGACACTTAAAGACACTTCCAGACAGACAGATAGATAGATAACACAGGCCCTTGGGGCACTCGTGTTCAAAACCTTGATCATGATACAGATGGATAGTAAAATTATTGGCAAATTTTTTAGGCGTGTCATTTGCTTAATTTTTTTTATTCTAAACTTACATTTCAGTTTCTTTAATCTCTTATAAGATAAATTTACACAGAAATAGTTTTGGCACAGAGCCCCCTTAAATTTACAGCTTGTCTAAACCAGCAGAGAAAAAAGTATTTGAGGCCTGCAATTGCTGACATCTACAGTTTAGCATTAGATTAGAACTAGAACTCATTTCTTTTAAAATGTCAAAAATAGTTTTACCATCCTTTTAAATCAAATGAAACAATAATAAAGTTACTAAATCAAAACATTGCCGCTAGTGAACACATTTCAACACTAAATGACAGACTCACCAGCAGATCCTGTACTAGTGCTTTCACGTTACGAGATGTTTCTGGCGAGGGGGAATTATGGGATGCCAGTTTGATGAGTGTTGCTAGAAAGTTCTTGCACTTCTTTACATTCTCTTGCATTTCCTGAAATGAAATGGAAAAAATGTTAGAACACACAGTGAATCAGTATCCTTATCCTTTAATAATCAGAGTGATGCTAAATAAAGCGCTTTATTTAAAAGCCAATTCACAGTTCACCAACAGACACATACAGATGAGAAAAAGCACTTTGTGGTGTTTTTTTATCTCTCTGTATGTTTACACGGACAACAATATTGCAATATTAAAATGATTCATAATACTCTGATTCAGTAAAAACTAAGGATGTGCACAATTATTCGATTAATCGATTAATCGAACGCATCAGAGACGATCGAACATGAAAACGATGACTCTAAAATTAAATTACTTTCAATCTTTCTGATTGGTTATGCTGGTATTTGGGCGGTAGTTTGATATTTGATTGGTTATGGCTGCAGGGAGTTGCGGTCTAGACAAGACCTGAGAGCAGATCTATAGGGGGTCACACACCAGAAGCGCCGCGTCGCGCAGCACATTTCAGAATTCTAAACGTACACAGCGGTGCCCAGCACGACTCAAAATATCATGCGAATGTGCGGGTCTGGTGTGTGATACTTTCAGCTGTCATGTGCGCGCTGTCTCGACACTCTTTTCGGGGAGGACTAGTCTATACGGCATGAGTGATGTTTCACCGGATGACACCAAAATCGAAAGCTACTTCAGGGAGCCATGCATCTCTCTAAACCTGGATCCTTTATTGTGGTGCAAAGTAAATGAGTCTCGATATGCAAGGCTAAGCAGCCTTGCCCAGTTGTACCTGGCTGTTCCTGCAACTTCTGTGACTGCTGAGCGCCTTTTTTTCTGCGCCGGTCTAATTGTAAATAAACTTCGCACTCGGCTTTCGTCGGAGCATGTAGATCGACTGATCTTTTTGGATAAAAATATGTGGTCCTTCCTTGTGTTAAGTTTTATTAGCCATGCATGGTAAAATATTCAGGCTGTTTATGTTTTAAGTTTAAGCAGCATAGTTAAATTAGGCCTGCTTTATTTTATTTACTTCCACCGACTGATCATTTTGAAAGAAATGTTATTTTACCTAATCTTTAAGTTTTATAGCTGTGGTAAAAAATATTCAGGCTATTTTTATTTTAAGTTTACGCAGCCAAATTATTCTATAATTTTGGTTGGGCTATGTGCTACTTAACAGCCGTTTGGTTAAGTTTTGGTTAAACTTTATTTTTGTGAACCTTTTACAATTAAAAAAAATCCTTTTTGATCCACATCTGTTGTGATGCTGCTGAAGTAAATAAGTATATATTGTTTTGGTAAAAATGTCAGTTGAATAAAATAACTGAACTGCAGTGTATCATATGTGTGTTTATTGTTGTTGACAACAATATAAAAAGGGTAAGTTATAGTTTTAAAAACGGATCCAAAATATTTATAGTAATAATAAGACACATATTGAAGGGGATAATACTGTAAAATAACTTTGGTTTCTTTTTTCTGCGCGGCTTCAGTTGCCGTTGTTTTAAAGCGCTCTGCGAACCGCATCCACTGTCTGGTTGGCATGTAGTTCAAGCTCACATGCATTTTGTGCAGATAAACACAATTTGTATTATAACATTTTCATATTGTGTCTCTAGGCTTTATGATTAATTTTATTTTACAATGCCTCATGTAGAAAACCTTCATGCCGCACCTCAGTGGCGGTTCTAGTTTAAATGCCACCCTGGGTGAACCACCTGCTTTTAGAAATTTACTTAGAAATAAATATAATAATAATTATTATCATTATTATTATTATTAATATTATACAATTATCATTCTCAATAAATAACAGAAATCAATCCTAAATGTAACTGGAAAAAAATTAGACAACTGGGGTGATATGCTAAGATCTCTTAAGAAATCTTTTGCTTGAATATTAAAGACAATCCTATAGAATACAAAAAATATATTTAATGTAATTATCTATTGTCTTAGACCCGACTCATGGCTGAGAATTAATGTTATTAAGTCTTACCTCCCTGATTCATCATCTCTCCTTTCTGCTTCATAGCCATATAGTCAAAATAAGATCATCATCATATTATAACTTTAGTTTTTTCCAATTGCAAAGCTCGCTTGCGTGCCGACACCTCTACATAAGTTACTCCGGTTTCACAGTACATAAGCAGCATGTATTTTTTCAGCGTGCATGTACACCGGGAAATTAGCAGCGCGTGAGGTGCACGGGAATGGTTTTCTGCAAGCATGCGTCAGTTTGCTGTTTTGGTTGCACATAGACAATAACAAACTTGCACATGCAAAATACGCCAAATGTGAATGGCCTCTAACTTCTTTATTCTGGGATTACTACTTTAAATGAATACACCTGCATGAAGTAAATCACAAAAAGCTTTTACTGGGGCTCATTTTTTTTTTTTTTTCGCACCCTCTCCCCGTGCCACCTAGATGCCGCGCTGGGCATCGACCATATTGCCCATGACTAAATACGCCACTTGATACACTTCTTTAAATGTTTACTGTGTTAACCAATATTGATGGTGATTTTTAATAACCCAACAGCATTGATTTAATTGTTTTCTGAATCCTGTCATAGTTTTTTCAACAACATTTTTAACAGGGCTTTAAATATATATATTTATTTTTTATTTTTATTTTTTTTATTGAATGTTATTAAATTGTCACTATGACGCACGCAAGCCCCGCCTCTTGCTTAAGCCCCGCCCCCGATTAATCGAGCACTCGTTTGTCAAACCTGTGGATTAATCGAAATGAAGAATGGTCAGAAATGCCCATCCCTAGTAAAAACCTAGTAAGTAAAAAAGTAAAATGACATTTGTTGATTACCTTAATGTGGTTAAATCCTGACTTAAGACAAGCAGTTTTTCTAATATAGTTGCATTACTAAAGTGCATTACAACATTGCATTACAACAATGATAATATATTTGCCTTATTTTGCCGAAGTTTATCTAAAATTATATTAAACATACTATGTATGTATGAAAATCGGAGAGGCAGGCAGGCTAAAAAAGGAGCAGTTTTGTGAAAAATGCAGCCATGAGCTCATCAGAATGGAAAATGTGGAATATATAAGTGAGATTATAATTTATTCAGCACCTATCCAAATAGGAATAAGGTCTGTTTAAGTATATCTTTTATTAGTTTAATGTGTATATTGATAATAAGAAAACAGGCATTTAAACTGCGGAATATAAGTATTTATGGAACATTTATGCATCATGTCATATTACACAGCTCTTACTGTGAGTTTTATGAAGTAAAAGAGCTTAGTTTTTTTTGTCTGTGATTGTCTGTGGGGATGTTGACCGTTCTTGCGCGCACAGAACCAGCTTTATGAAACGTGTACAGCAAGAGTTACACTGCATGATTCATCGTTCGGGTATGTTATTATATTATATTATATGGTTATATTGGGCGGATACAAAACAGTGTAAAAGGATGATGATAATGATAGTAAACAAATAAAGTATCACCAAATATACTTGAGCAGCCGTTAATATACCTTATAGTAAAGTCATAGTAAAAGGTACCAAAAAGAGAACTGTACCACTTTTTGGGTACCCTTTGGGTACCTAGCATGACAAAAGATGCGCAGCTGAACACTATTGGTTTATAGAGATACGTCACTAGTGTACACAAGCAGAAGAATGGAAAAAAAAAACGCCATTTTTAAATACACAGCCGAGACATTACACCGTAATAATATATACATATAATAACAAGCCATGGTCAATCCGAGCTAAAACAAACAACAAACGACTTGTCGTCGTCTTGATGAACAGTCACAAAGCCAAGAAGAAGAGCAGAATCTACTCTGTGCCCCGTGGTTGTTTACAAGTTCGTTTAAACGAGAGCGGTGAATATAACAAACTTCTTGAGCTGATGATAATAACGTACGCATGATTACTGAAGCGCTTGCAACACAAGCGAGAGGGAGGTGCGAAACAACAAAGGAGAAGCCAGAAAAAATAAAGCAGCAAATTATTTTTTCAGCAACCTAAAACATAAACAAACTGCCATGTTTAACTATTATCATCACCTTTTGGAGTATTATGAACTTAGAATGAAGGATTTACTCTCTAACAGAGGTTACATGTGCTGGTGAAGATTAAAAGACGCAGATGAGAGGCTTGCACTGACTGTGGGCAATATGTTGCTTGTTGTTTTTGAACCCAAATAAGGACTAAATGTATGCTGTGTGTAGTTTTTCTGTAATTGGTAACATATCGGAGACTGTAAGGGTCTGTATGTGTTCATATATGTTGCATTTATTTATTTATTTTATTTAATTGCAGACATTACAGTAGGCTATTTTGCTCTATCACTGATCTGCAGCTATAATAAAATCCTGTTTATAGAAAGGTTAGTAATGAACATCTATACACAAGTATTTATGTGTGTAAAGCATCTGTTTTATGAGAAATGCTTCTCATATGATTTGTGAACGACCCGTACAGCTTTACTTGACATTTCCTTGAGTGAGAATGACGTCGACTTAAACTTTCTGTCGTACACTACATCCACCAAAAGGATACCATTTGGCAGTGGAAACGCAAGCCTGATAAAGATGACCCATACCAAACCGTACTGTACCACTCAGTGGAAATGGGCCATTTAAGACCATAAACAAGATGAACAGTTTGACAGCTTTGACAGAATTTGTATCTGCAAATTATTAACTGCACTTGAAGCTTGTAAATCAGAACTGTAAATTCAATTGATATGTGAAATTTTGGAATGTTATAGTTAGTATTAGAACATGTAAAACGGGCACATGAATGCACATTCTAAAAGCAACACTTCTAAACACCTTAATCATATTATTGGTAGAACAAGGTATAGAATTCAATTACTGACATCCATGTAAACAAACCCAGTGCTAGCTCGCAAACTTGTTTTGCCAAATGGACATGATGAATTGCTGTGTGCCAGGTTGTCTTAGAGCTGATGCGCTCCACATTTGTCGGTGTGGTGCGAATTGGTATGAACAATACCTGAGAGAGGACAGGGGCTCTGTTAGCCGGGACAGTGACAGGGGGGGTGCTGGGACTCTGAGGGATCACGGAGGGCTTGAGGACTGTCTGTGGGGCAGGCTGCACACGTGCTCCTGCTGTAATGACTGTGGTGGTGGGCTTCTGAGCTGAGGTAATGGTTACCACTGCTGTCTTCTGCTACAAAAAACAAAAGTAATCCCAGTTTCAAGTTAGTTCAAAAATTATGATTAATCAAAATATTTTGTCCAAGCAACCAGTTTTAAATTTGAGTTATGCAATTAAAAAAGAACAATGCTGCATCACAAATCGTCTACTTAAACTACATCCTAAAAGTATTTACTATTTTTGCGAAGTACATACATTTACGCTTGTAACAGAAGAGAATATACGTTTTGGAATATACTACTTTTTCATTAACAACCTATTATGTTGATCAGTTACGTGCTTGTCAAGCATCAACACATTATCCACATTTCCTTCAAATTTAATTTCTTATCACATTAAAGAAGCAGCAGCAGGTTAATCTGCCATTTTGCGGGTCTTTCATGCAGAGAAATCTCCTCAGGGGTTGGCATAATTATGCATTCAGAAGTTAATGGCCAAACACATCTTCATAAAAGTGCACATAGTTGTTGCAGATGAAATTTAAAGCAGAAAATGTGGTTTAAATATTTTCCAATCGGTTTGATATTAATTAACAGTCAAACTTCTTCACCAAAGCCATCACTTAACAGTTGGTCTTGTGGCCATGTTTGTAGTTTCTTAACACTATTTACCCACATTTTAGTTGTAAACGAATTCACCTCCAACTCACAATGTATCATGGGCAATATTAATTGTTAGTGTAAGCAAAGATCTAAACTTCGAATTTTTACCTGAAATAGTAGACCATCTGGGTAACTTTGGAAAACTTACTTTAACATACTGTAATTAGGCACATACTAATTATATTTTTGAATATTATTTAGGATAGATGGTATGCGAATTGGAATGCAGCACAAGAAATAAAACAACGATGAACAAGTTTTCAAGTAAGTTAACATAAAAATAAAACAAATTAAATTGTTTATTTACTATTCAAAATCCATCAAAAACGATTGCATTTTTATCTACGAAAAGAAATCCGTTATTTCTTATTTTCATTTTACTCTCCCTAATTGTTTTTATTATTTAGATTCTGTTTTGATTGAATACAAATTCAATATTAAAGCTGCAAGCAGCGATGATAGGGACCTCGCACCCCGGCTCACCGCCGCCCGGGGGCCTCAAGATGACAGAGAACAGCGAACAGTATTAATTTAAGCCGATATATAGAAAAACCTGAGAAAAATCACAGATTTATGGCAAATTTCCTTCTGTCAGCAGGTGGCGCTAAGACTGTGACTCAACATTGGCATGTAGATGTATTCAGGAGAGGAACGTTATCAACCATGTGAAGTTTCAGGCAGATCGGACATTGTGTGGTAGAGTTATAAACCAAACTACCTTCTGCCAGTAGGTGGCGCTATGACTGTAACTGGATATTGGCATGTAGATGTCTTCAGGAGAGAACTTTTATCAACCATGTCAATTTTCAGGCAGATCGGACATTGTTTGGTTGAGTTATGAGTAATTTCCTGTTGCCAGCAGGTGGCGCTATAACTGTAACTGGATGTTGGCATGTAGATGTCTTCAGGAGAGGACTTTTATCAACCATGTGAAGTTTCAGGCCGATCGGACATTGTGTGAATGAGATATAAGTACTTCCTGTTCCATGGCGAAGCGTTGATGTTTGTCAGTCCACCACAGACACGCCCCTCGGCGAAAACTCTAGATCTTCACAATATATCATTGCTAGAGCTTTCAGATAACACCACCCAAATTTGGTGCTGATACGATAAAATTTGTGGGAGGAGTTTGTTTTGCTGTAAAACACATCACTTCCTGTTGCCAGCAGGTGGCGCTATAACTGTAACTGGATATTGGCATGTAAACGTGTTCAGGTCAGGACGGTTATCATACGTGTTAATTTTGAGGCAGATCTGATAATGCGTGCCCGAGTTATAACAACTTCCTGTTTCATGGCGAATCGTCAAAGTTTGCGAGGCCGCCACGGACACGCCCATCGCCGAAAACTCTAAAGCTTCGCAATTTAACATCGCCAAGGCCTTTAGATGACAAAACCCAATTTTGGTGTTGATCGGATGAAATCCCTAGGAGGAGTTCGTTCAAATACAACGCCTGGAAATGGCAAAAACGCCACTTTTTCGAAGCAGGAAGTTAAAAATATCCGACTTCCTGTTGGGTTTGAGATATTGCTCCAAGAGACTTTTTGGTAGGTTTTGGCATGTTTGAGGTGTGTGCCAATTTTCGTATGCATGCGTGATTCGTAGTTCGGGGGCTCGTCCGTTCCAAGTTTATAGGTGGCGCTGTTGAGTCATTTTGCCACGCCCATTTCCGAGGCCCATATCAACCGGTCATTTACACCGCCTTTGATGTGTGTGCAAACTTTCATGAGTTTTCGAGCATGTTTAGACCCTCAAAAGTGCCCCGATAGGGGGCGGAATAATAATAAATAATAATAATAATAATTAAAGCTGCAAGCAGCGATGATAGGGACCTCGCACCCCGGGTCACCGCCGCCCGGTGGCCTCAAGATGACAGAAAACGGTGAACAATATTAATTTAAGCCGATGTATTAAAAAAACCTGAGAAAAATCACAGATTTATGCCAAATTTCCTCCTGTCAGCAGGTGGCGCTATGACTGAGACTCAATATTGGCATGAAGATGTCTTCAGGAGAGAAGTTTTATCAACCATGTGAAGTTTCAGGCAGATCGGACATTGTTTGGCTGAGTTATAAGTGATTTCCTGTTGCCAGCAGGTGGCGCTATAACTGTAACTGGATTTTGGCATGTAGAGGTCTTCGGGAGAGTACTCTTATCAATCATCTGAAATTTCAGGCCGATCGGACATTGTGTGGTTGAGTTATAAGCCAAAATACCTTCTGCCAGCAGGTGGCGCTATGACTGTGACTCAATATTGGCATGTAGATGTCTTCAGGAGAGCACTCTTATCAAACATGTGAATTTTCAGGTAGATCGGACATTGTTTGGCTGAGTTATAAGTGATTTCCTGTTGCCAGCAGGTGGCGCTATAACTGTAAATGGATTTTGGCATGTAGATGTCTTCAGGAGAGGACTCTTATCAATCATTTGAAGTTTCAGGCCGATCGGACATTGTGTGAATGAGATATAAGTACTTCCTGTTCCATGGCGAAGCGTTGATGTTTGTCTGTCCGCCACGGACACGCCCCTCGGCGAAAACTCTAGATCTTCACAATATATCATTGCTAGAGCTTTCAGATAACACCAGCCTAATTTGGTGCTGATACGATAAAATTTGTGGGAGGAGTTTGTTATGCTGTAAAACACGTCACTTCCTGTTGCCAGCAGGTGGCGCTATAACTGTAAGTGGATATTGGCATGAAAACGTGTTCAGGTCAGGACGGTTATCATACGTGTTAATTTTGAGGCAGAACGGATAATGCATGCCCGAGTTATAGCAACTTCCTGTTTCATGGCGAATCGTCAAAGTTTGCGAGGCCGCCACGGACACGCCCATCGCCGAAAACTCTAAAGCTTCGCAATTTAACATCGCCAAGGCCTTTAGATGACAAATGCCAATTTTGGTGTTGATCGGATAAAATCCCTAGGAGGAGTTCGTTCAAATACAACGCCTGGAAATGGCAAAATCGCCACTTTTTCGCCGCAGGAAGTCAAAAATATCCGACTTCCTGTTGGGTTTGAGATATTGCTCCAAGAGACTTTTTGGTAGGGTTTGGCATGTTTGAGGTGTGTGCCAATTTTCGTGCGTGTGTGTGATTCATAGCTCGGGGGCTTGTCCGTTTCAAGTTTATAGGTGGCGCTGTCGAGCCATTTTGCCACGCCCACTTCCGAAGCCGATATCAACCGGTCATTTACACCACCTTTGATGTGTGTGCAAAGTTTCATGAGTTTTCGAGCATGTTTAGACCCTCAAAAGTGCCCCGATAGGGGGCGGAATAATAATAAATAATAATAATAATAATAATAATAATAATAATAAAAAACATTAGAAATCCAATAGGGCCTACGCACCGTTTCGGTGCTCGGTCCCTAATAATAATAATAAAAAACATTAGAAATCCAATAGGGCCTACGCACCGTTTCGGTGCTCGGTCCCTAATAATAAACGGAGCAATTCCAATAGGGCCTACGCACCGTTTCGGTGCTCGGTCCCTAATTAAAGCTGCAAGCAGCGATGATAGGGACCTCACACCCCGGGTCACCGCCGCCCGGTGGCCTCAAGATGACAGAAAACGGCGAACAATATTAATTTAAGCCGATGTATTAAAAAAACCTGAGAAAAATCACAGATTTATGCCAAATTTCCTCCTGTCAGCAGATGGCGCTATGACTGAGACTCAATATTGGCATGAAGATGTCTTCAGGAGAGAAGTTTTATCAACCATGTGAAGTTTCAGGCAGATCGGACATTGTTTGGCTGAGTTATAAGTGATTTCCTGTTGCCAGCAGGTGGCGCTATAACTGTAACTGGATTTTGGCATGTAGAGGTCTTCGGGAGAGTACTCTTATCAATCATCTGAAGTTTCAGGCCGATCGGACATTGTGTGGTTGAGTTATAAGCCAAAATACCTTCTGCCAGCAGGTGGCGCTATGACTGTGACTCAATATTGGCATGTAGATGTCTTCAGGAGAGCACTCTTATCAAACATGTGAATTTTCAGGTAGATCGGACATTGTTTGGCTGAGTTATAAGTGATTTCCTGTTGCCAGCAGGTGGCGCTATAACTGTAAATGGATTTTGGCATGTAGATGTCTTCAGGAGAGGACTCTTATCAATCATCTGAAGTTTCAGGCCGATCGGACATTGTGTGAATGAGATATAAGTACTTCCTGTTCCATGGCGAAGCGTTGATGTTTGTCTGTCCGCCACGGACACGCCCCTCGGCGAAAACTCTAGATCTTCACAATATATCATTGCTAGAGCTTTCAGATAACACCAGCCTAATTTGGTGCTGATACGATAAAATTTGTGGGAGGAGTTTGTTATGCTGTAAAACACGCCACTTCATGTTGCCAGCAGGTGGCGCTATAACTGTAACTGGACATTGGCATGAAAACGTGTTCAGGTCAGGACGGTTATCATACGTGTTAATTTTGAGGCAGATCGGATAATGCATGCCCGAGTTATAGCAACTTCCTGTTTCATGGCGAATCGTCAAAGTTTGCGAGGCCGCCACGGACACGCCCATCGCCGAAAACTCTAAAGCTTCGCAATTTAACATCGCCAAGGCCTTTAGATGACAAATGCCAATTTTGGTGTTGATCGGATAAAATCCCTAGGAGGAGTTCGTTCAAATACAACGCCTGGAAATGGCAAAATCGCCACTTTTTCGCCGCAGGAAGTCAAAAATATCCGACTTCCTGTTGGGTTTGAGATATTGCTCCAAGAGACGTTTTGGTAGGGTTTGGCATGTTTGAGGTGTGTGCCAATTTTCGTGCGTGTGTGTGATTCATAGCTCGGGGGCTTGTCCGTTTCAAGTTTATAGGTGGCGCTGTCGAGCCATTTTGCCACGCCCACTTCCGAAGCCGATATCAACCGGTCATTTACACCGCCTTTGATGTGTGTGCAAAGTTTCATGAGTTTTCGAGCATGTTTAGACCCTCAAAAGTGCCCCGATAGGGGGCGGAATAATAATAAAAAGAATAATTAAAGCTGCAAGCAGCGATGATAGGGACCTCGCACCCCGGCTCACCGCTGCCCGGTGGCCTCAAGATGACAGAGAACAGCGAACAATATTAATTTAAGCTGATGTATAAAAAAACCTGAGAAAAATCACAGAATTATGTCAAATTTCCTCCTGTCAGCAGGTGGCGCTATGACTGTGACTCAACAATGGCATGTAGATGTCTTCAGGAGAGGACTTTTATCAACCATGTGAAGTTTCAGGCAGATCAGACATTGTGTGATTGAGTTATAAGCCAAACTACCTTTTGCCAGCAGGTGGCGCTATAACTGTAACTGGACATTGGCATGTAGATGTGCTCAGGAGAGGACTTTTATCAACTATGTGATGTTTTAGGCAGATCGGACATTGTGTGATTGAGTTATAAGCCAAATTACCTTCTGTCTGCAGGTGGCGCTATGACTGTGACTCAATATTAGCATGTAGATGTCTTCAGGAGAGGACTCTTATCAAACATGTGAATTTTCTGGCAGATTGGACATTGTTTGGCTGAGTTATAAGGGATTTCCTGTTGCCAGCAGGTGGCGCTATAACTGTAACTGGATATTGGCATGTAGATGTCTTTAGGAGAGGACTCTTATCAACCATGTGAAGTTTCAGGCAGATTGGACATTGTGTGGTAGAATTATAAGCCAAACAACCTTCTGTCAGCAGGTGGCGCTATAACTGTGACTCAATATTGGCATGCAGATGTCTTCAGGAGAGGACTCTTATCAAACTTGTGAATTTTCAGGCAGATCGGACACTGTTTGGCTGAGTTATAAGTGATTTCCTGTTGCCAGCAGGTGGCGCTATGTCTGTGACTCAGTATTGGCATATAGATGTGTGCAGGAGAGGACTTTTATCAACCATGTGAAGTTTTAGGCAGATCGAACATTGTGTGACTGAGTTATAAGCCAAAGTACCTTCTGCCAGCAGGTGGCGCTATGACTGTTACTCAATATTGACATGTAGATGTCTTCAGGAGAGGACCCTTATCTAACATGTGAATTTTCAGGCAGATCGGACATTGTTTGGCTGAGTTATAAGTGATTTCCTGTTGCCAGCAGGTGGCGCTATAACTGTAACTGGATATTGGCATGTAGATGTCTTCAGGAGAGGACTCTTATCAACCATGTGAAGTTTCGGGCTGATCGGACCATGTGTGAATGAGTTATAAGTACTTCCTGTTCCATGGCGAAGCGTTGATGTTTGTCAGTCCACCACGGACACGCCCCTCGGTGAAAACTCTAGACCTTCACAATATATCATCGCTACAGCTTTCAGATAACACCACCCAAATTTGGTGCTGATACGATAAAATTTGTGCGAGGAGTTTGTTATGCTGTAAAACATATCACTTCCTGTTGCCACCAGGTGGCGCTATAACTATAACTGGATATTGGCATGTAAACGTGTTCAGGTCAGGACGGTTATCATACGTGTGAATTTTGAGGCATATCGGATAATGCATGCCCGAGTTATTGCAACTTCCTGTTTCATGGCGAATCGTCAAAGTTTGCGAGGCCGCCACGGACACGCCCATCGACGAAAACTCTAAAGCTTCGCAATTTAACATCGCCAAGGCCTTTAGATGACAAAACCCAATTTTGGTGTTGATCGGATAAAATCCCTAGGAGGAGTTCGTTCAAATACAACGCCTGGAAATGGCAAAAACGCCACTTTTTCGCCGCAGGAAGTCAAAAATATCCGACTTCCTGTTGGGTTTGAGACTTTGCTCCAAGAGACTTTTTTGTATGGTTTGGCATGTTTGAGGTGTGTGCCAATTTTCGTGCGTGTGCGTGATTCGTAGCTTGGGGGCTAGTCCGTCACATGCGCATAGGTGGCGCTGTCGAGTCATTTTGCCATGCCCACTTCCGAAACCTATAACAAACGTAAATTTTCGCCACTTCTGGGGCGTGTGCAAAGTTTCGTGAGTTTTCGGGCATGTTTAGACCCCCAAAAAGGCGATTCATTCCGCGGAAGAAGAAGAAGAAGAAGAAGAAGAAGAATAATAATAAACGGAGCAATTCCAATAGGGCCTACGCACCGTTCCGGTGCTCGGTCCCTAATTAAAATTGTGTTTAATGAATTTAAATAAAATATGATTTTTATTCACTCTTGTTTTCTATTGGTCAACATCTTGATTGTCAATTTATTTTTCAGTAAATATTGCCTTATTTTTTATTAGATTTTTTTCAATTATTTAAAATAAAATAAAATAAAAAATAAGGCAATATTTACTGAAAAATAAATTGACAATCAAGATGTTGACCAATAGAAAACAAGAGTGAATAAAAATCATATTTTATCAAACTTATAATTTTTTCAATAATATTAATATCATTAAGAATTGTGTTTTTGAAATATACACTGGCTGTTGTCATGTTTATTTCTGCAGTGTTAAAGAGCCTTCGATTAACCTATAAAGAAAAACAAACAAACTTTATTTATTCAACCAATATTAGGGTGTTTTCACACCTGCCTTATTTAGTTGGGCTGAATCACACTGGAGGTGGTTTTCCCTTTTAGTGCAGTTCGTTAGGGCAGGTGTGAATATAGCAATCGCACTCGAGTGTGCACCAAAAGCGGACCAAAAAAGCGCTTTCAAACAAACTCTGCAGCAGTTCGTTTGATGTGAGAACAAGATCCGAACTAGAACACACCCAACTTCAAAAAGTACTATGCCTTTCTGGACTAATCCAGCTTCCACAGTCCGATGCGCTGTGCAATATGGGATGTGAAGGAAAAATATTTGTTGACAATGCTTTACCAACAGTTTTAAGCAGAGAGAGCGAAAGAGAGAGGGAAAAACTTAACCTGATCTGGATCATTGGTAATATTTCCGAAAGATGACCATGTTGCAGTTAGCTAAATTAATTCTTGTCTCCTCCTGAAGTGACTTGCTATGCGCCTGCACCGTTTGCAATGCAATAAAACACTGTTTTCCAGCCACAGCCACGCTTCATTCTCGAAATGTACAGTTTGTCTATAGTGATGTATACAAAATATATAGTATACTATGACCAGGGATACAATCAGTCAGTCCAGTCCTTCCTCTATAGTAAAAAGCGACATTTTGTGTCTGCTGGCTTGTTCACTTGCAGAACTTCCATTGGCATTTTCCCACATGTAACTTCTGATCATTCGAAAAGCAGTTTAGGAAACACGTTCAATAACATCTGGGCAATGAGTGATGTGGATTTTGTCACATGACTGCATTTTAGTTCTTTTCAACTGGTTCGGACCAAAGCAATCAGTGTAGTGTGAATAGGACCCAAAAACGGCAGAAAAATGCTACAATGCATCATTTGTGGGCCTTTGTCCGGACCAAATGAACCAAACCACAGATGTGAAAGAACCCTTAATCTCAACTTTAGCATGATATTGTTTACCACCAGTCTTATGTACTACAGTAAACTCAAGTTCTTTAAATCTGAAAGAATTTTGAATTGATTGATTCCACATATACTGTTCCACTGTTATCATTATGGTGTGAATTTCCTTTAATATGCTTATTTAAACAACACAGATCCTGATTTAAACTGTCCTTAACATTCCCTGATATGAACTATACAAGAAATAGATAATCGATATAATCTTAATTTCTGCACAAGCAACTGCAGACTGTCTTAAATCAGTAGACAAGATATTTTTCACTGCTAAGACAATGCTGACTTCCACTATGATTTGGCTTTCTCTTACCTGGGCGACAGGTGTGGTGACTCTGAAAGGTGCTCCAGCAGTGGGTGTAGCAGGTCTCGGGGACAGGGTGCCTTTATTTTGGTTCTGAGCTTTGGCCTGAGCCAAGACCTGCTGAGGAACCAACGCCAGCTGACCGGCCTCTGTACGGACCAGCACCATACCTTCAGAAAAACACAGGCACAAATTCATACATCAATCATACAGGAGACTGAGCTGCACTTAACCATGTTATGTGCTGTTAGGGATGTTTTCATCCACTCTGGAGTGATTTTGAGTATTAAATTGGCCACAAGTTTCTCTGTGAGTTTTGGTGACAAATCTTAATTTGGCACATATTTTGGGAAAATGCTTTGATAATAAAAAAAAATTCAACAAAACACTCTGTTTTTGCCCAATCGACTTCTATTATAAGGAGATTTTTTAATTGCAAAACCATGACACCAAATAATTGTGCATTCTTGATTGTTGCTCTTTTTCCCTCTTGGGAAAAGGTAAGATTTTTACTCTTGACCATTAGTTGCAGTGCAAAAAAGCTTAGTTTATAGATTAAAATGATATAGTTACATTTGAAACCAGAAGTTTACATACACTGTATAAAGAGGCACATAACCATTTAAAAAAAGTCAGATGTTAATGTGACTAAACATTTTCTCTTTTAGGTAAGTTAGGATTATCAAATTTGTTTCTGTTATGCTTAATAGCAGAATAATGAGAGAGAGATGTTTTTTGAGAAATTGTTACAACTTTCTTGAAAGTCAAGTTTACATACAATAAGATTATTAAGCCTCTGAAAAAGCTCAGATGATGGTGTCAGGGTTTTGGAAGTTTCTGATTGGTTAATTGGCAACATTTGAGTTAATTGAAGGCACAACTGTAGAATAGTATTTAAGGAAAACCTCAAACACACTGCTTCCTTGTGTGACAACATGGGAAAATCAACAAGCCAGAATCAACAAAAAAGCCAGATTACAATTTGCTAAATTACACTGGGAAAAAGAATATCTTTTTATAGATTTTTGGAGACATGTCCTGTGGTCTGATGGAACTAAGATTGAACTGTTTCAATATCTTCCAGCCCTAATTTAAAGGCACAGAATTAAAACATCCAAAAACCAAGAGACCCGTTCCATATATTTTGCAAAATTGAGTACTTACATTATCCCAAATGTTGAATAAACAACTTTAACTGGTGACACTTTCCATGAACTTCCCATAGGATGTAATGAAGACAAATCCAATGATTCCACATGGCATCATCAGAAAAAAGCTTAGATTTAGTTATATTTTTCCTTGGATGACAATTTTTAAAAATAGCATTTTTCTTAATTGCCATTGTGTGAAGAGCTAGTCACAAAACTTCAAAAATAAGACTAGTTTCCCTAGTTTGTCTGAAAGTCTGTAGACTGAAGCATGTTTTGCCAGGATGTGATTCACAAATGCTAATAATGTTCGGGATAATCCTGAAATAACCCATCTGTATTGTAATATCAACATGTCATCTAAAGAAAAGCGATTCATTCAAACTAGGGTCACACTATATTTTGATGTTCTGTTTGTTGAATTTAAGTTACATTGCATCTACATGCTAACTAAGTCTCATTAGATTATAAGTAGACTGTTAGGTTGGGGTTAGTGTAAATTGACATGTATTTGCAAAGTTTCCTATAGTCAGACAGTCTACTAATACTCAAATGGACCATCCAAATAAAGTGTTACCCAAACTAGTCACAATTAGTCAGCTCAACATAGTTTATCTATGGTTTCAAATAAAATCCAGCTATAAGTGTAATGTTAATGACCACAACTGTCACCATGAGGCTAGTGAATTGCAGAGCTTGTGCAAACATCCATATCACTACGATCAGATAACTTCTTAATTGCTATTAGCTCATTATTCTTGTGCATTTATCTTGCTATTAAGAGAAAAAAGACACTTTAAAATAAATTTCCCAAAAAAAAAAAAAGCAAATAACCCTATGACCATTGTTATAAACAACAAGGGGTCTTGAAGTCAAAAGCTTAGAAAAATATTAATATAGCTTCAATTAAATGAATAGTTCACCCAAAAATGAAAATTTTCACACCATTTTCTCACACACAAGCGGTTCTAAAGTTTTATGTATTTCTTTCTTCTGCTGAACACAAAACAAGATATTCTGAAGAATGCTGGGGGGGGGATAAATCAGCCACTGACATGCATAGTAGGAAGGAACAAAAAATATTCTGAAGTCAATGGCTCTTTTTTGAAATTCTACAGTATATCTCTCTTTGTAGGCTGCTCTGTGGCGCAGTGGGTAGCACGTTCGCCTCACAGCAAGAAGGTCGCTGGTTCGAGCCTCGGCTGGGTCAGTTGTCATTTCTGTGTGGAGTCTGTGTAGGTGAATTGGGTAAGCTAAATTGCCCGTAGTGTACTAAATGTGTGAATATGAGCGTGTATGGATGTTTCCCAGTGGTGGGTTGCAGCTGGAAGGGCATTCGCTGCGTAACACACATGCTGGATAAGTTGGCGGTTCATTCCGCTGTGGCGACCCCTGATTAATGAAGGGACTAAGCCAAAAAAAAAATGCATGAATGAGTAATTAGATTGCTATATTGTCAGTGGTTGTTGCACCAAATTTTTTTTCAAACCCTAACATTTCTGTGACTATTAATAAACTTTTTGTTTGTCAACTCTGTACAGTAGGGTTCCGTTTGTTAACATCAGTTAATTTAACAATTATAGGTGATGTTATTTTCTTAGGTAATGCTTAATAACGCATTAAAAAGTTGCAATAATTGTATTAAATGGAGTTAATAACTAAAAAAATCAGTTGTATTTTTAAATGAACTTGTGTGTTTTTTTAAATGAACATGATAATAACTTTAATTAATAGAAACAAGAAAATCTGATACCAGCAGAACCCTTGTCATGAGCACATTTAGAACAGTCTGCTGTGTGTGTGATCTTCTAGTTGCATAATGACGTATGTGAAGCCTCACACATGAACTGATGCAGTTTGTTTACAACATATGATTAAAGGTAATACTACTGTAAATGCTTAGTTTCTCGAAGTTTGCTGTGCTTCATAAGACCACAATGTATCATCAGCAGTGATAGGCAATACTTTTTTTTTGCCCGTTTATGTTTGTTTTACTATTAAAAGTGCTGGTAGCGGTTGACTTGCATTTTCTTAATGACCAGTGTCCACACTTTCAGCGGAAAGTTTTTTTAATATTATGCTAAAGAAAAACATAGTCATCTACAATAAACGAATAGGAAATTTCATTTTAGGTGATCCTATCAGCAAATGATGCAGGAAAAAGCTAATTCACTTGTCAATAGTGCAGCCAAACACAATTAACAGACAGCAAATATCAGGAAAAGACACTTGAAGAATGTGAAGGCGCAGGCACAGTTTTAAGGAATAGCCATGTCAATAATGGCTTTTTATAGGGATGCTTCAATCAGGACTTTTACAGCCGATACAGAGTAAAGTTACCTTGTTATGGTGATCGACTGATACAGAGTACCGATACTGATGCTTCAAGCTTCATAATGCATAAAACACATTTTTCACTAAGTATGATACTTAAATGGACATTTCTCCTTACCTAAGACAATAAATGAAGGATGCTGCATATAATGCCTTAAACATGTCTCTTTTAACCATTTAAGTGTGAACATGGCATGATCAGAAGCAGCTTTACAGAACATAATAGACAGCACAGACAAAATAATTGTAAGAAATTTAATAACAATGCAATTGTTAAAATTGTCAGAAATACTATATTTTATGTTATAAAAGGCCTACTTGAACTTAATTAATAACTCCCTTAAGGACAAAAAGTATTATTTGCACCTCACTTCACTTAAAATGTATTCATTCTTTTTGTTTATTTTGTAGATAACCGGCCAAAAAGAAATACATTATAATAAATAAAGATACAAATTATACTGAATTCATTTTTTTCCAACAAAATTAGCCAATATGAAGTGGTCAAAAATGTTTCCTGTTGCTATTTTGGGTTATCAATTTTTTCCCAGTCTTATCAGGTAACAATCCAAAGTAATTCAACATTTCACTTTGTAAGTCGTTCTTTTTAAGAGATTGTCACGATTGTTGTAGTTACTAAATCATATTGACAGGAACAGAAATGAACCGATTCAGAGGTGCGTTCAAACTGAAGCATTAGAAAACGTGCAATAGGCAACCATAAAAGGTGCAAATTCTACACAGTTTTGCAACCTTAAAGGGCTCCACAGACTATTCAAATAAAATGGTTTATTGCACAGACGTGTGAGCATTTTAGTGACTTTTTCACATGCAACATTATCTATTGTAGATAAACCGTTAATGACAATACTACTGTTTACAAACTACAGTTGTACCGCCAGTATTTTGGACCCATAGTATCGCGATACTACCATAGTACCGGTAAACTGTGCAACCCTACTATAAACTACTGTTTATTGCAATAAGTAAATTACAAGAAGCTACATTATTAAATACCCATATTAAAAAATAGCATTTTTATGTTTTTTTTATCTAATATTTCCAGCCAGGTTTTAGTAAACCAAAAGCAATATTGTGAAAAAAAACACAGAACTTTCAGTTCTTATATATAAAAAGTCCTAAATACATGCAGTAGCTGCTATATGTATAACCCAGGTGCACACATGCATCTTCCTCTGCTTGTAAACACATAAACAAACATTTGCAATCAGTTCAGGAGATCGCCCAGATGAGTGAGTACCGATCGAGTCATTAAATGTGATTATCAGCCGATACCGATCTCTGGAAGAGCATCCATATTTTTTTTTAAAAATATTTTCCACATTCTTCAAGTGCCTTGGACTGATTTTTGCTGTTTATTCTGATGAATCCCTAACTCAAAGAGCACAGACACATTATTTAAGCTACCCCTGAGCACTTTTTTACAAATAACACTTTCAAGCCATTTTCAGTCGGTCACTTGGTGAAATTCTGTGAATTTGTGCAACGCATTTGTTTCATCCTTCCTATCAAAGAAACCAGACTCTGACTGCCAACATTTGAAAAATAGATGTTATTGTTTTTTGTTTTGTTTTTTTTTTTACAACTGAAGTCAATGGGGTCCAGTGCTGTTGTCTTGGACCCCATTGGCTTTCATTATATGCACAAAATAGCATTTCTCTAAATGTCATTCCCAATGTATGCATCACACATGTTTGGAATAACATGAGTAGACAATTTTCACCTTTGAGTGAACTAAACACCCCTTTCTGTGCATCTACTCATTCTTGAGTGGTTACCTGGTGGTATGGTGAATCCTGGTGGTAACTGAATGGTAGTTTGTTGTGGCGGCCTGACAATCAGCTGGGTCGTAGGAGCCCCTGGGCGCTGTTGGGGTGTCGCAGTTGGTGTCCCTTGAATGGGCGTAGCGGGTCTCAACAGGGTGGTAGGCTGTCCTACAAGAGCAGTTGCTGCTGGCTTTGGAAGGGCAGAGGGGGTGCTTGCCACAGGAAGTGAGGTCACCACAGGACTGGACGACACAATTATTTGAGTGGGTGTGCTGGGGTGCAACCCTACAGGAGCCCCTGGGAGCTGGTTCGGGACGATGGCTTTAATCTGGTTTTGAGGGTCAGATTTGGGCTCAGTGTTTGTGAACGCCACAGGGGTGGGCACAAGAGCAGCCCCCTGCACGGGCAATCCTGAGACTTTAGGGTCACCTCCGTTGTGGACGACACTAGTGATGGTGTTAGGAGGCCTGTGCAGTGCTATGGTGGGATTTGCTTGACTATCTAGTGACACATTCGCATGTGGCAGTGTGCTGTTGGGCTGAGCGGGCACAAAAGCAGTATTTGTACTAGTAGGAGCAGACATGTTGCTTTTACCACTACCTCCACCTGAACCAACGTCAATACCGTTCACAGAAGCAGGAGCAGAAGCGATAACAGAAGAGTTTAACGTGCTACTGCTTCCGTTCACGGGCTGTGTTCTGGCGGGAACCGTCCGGACAGCAGACGCAATGTGATTTGTGTTGGGATGAGAGTCTGTTGGTGCTGCTGCGTCACTTGAACAAGTTGATGGATTTGATGAATGATATTGCGCCCGGTTCGCGGCGGGAACCAAATTCGCAGAAGTGTTCGCGGGCAGGTTCGCGGTGGCAGGGACAGAATTGGATGCCGGTATCCTGTCCGGACCGTTTTCTTGAGAGTTTCCCTCCTGGTTTCGTTCTGCTTGCCGCTGCCGCTGCTGCTCCAGTGTTGTTCCTACTTGGGCGGGCAGTAATTTCCCCAAGTGTGGATTTAGCGCGTTCGAAGCTCTCCTGGCGTCGCCTTGAGGACCGACTGTCTTGTTTTGTCCACCCAATTGCGATTCTAACGAGCCTACGAGGTCACTGACGGCTTTTTCGTCCACTTCGGAATAGAGCATATCTTCCAGTGGATCGGGGACACCCGCCATCTTTGAGAGACGCTTGAGAAATGCGTACGGCGCGTGCGTTGTTTTGCTGCTGAGGCATTGTGGGAAACGTAATGACATCATGGCCAAGTTTTGCAGCTGTTGTCATACAAGCCTGTCACTTTAGGATTTCATTTATAGAAAGATTTAAAAAAAATATATATATATATATATATATATATATATATATTATATATATATATATATATATATATATATATATATATATATATATATATATATATATACATATTTGTTGTAAAAACTAAATTAGATATTGCCACTGTGCAACATATGGTATTTTTTGTTGTAATTATGATACAAAATGCAAAAAGAATGTGATGATTTATTAAATATTATATTTTATTATTATAATTAATATTTTAAACATTTCTGTTTTCATATATTTCTACTTTTTATTGATTTATTCATTCATTTTCCTTCGGCTTAGTCCCTTATTTATCAGTGGTCGCCACAGCGGAATGAACCGCCAACTATTCCAACATATGTTTTAAGCAGCGGATGCCGTTCCAACCGCAACCCAGTACTGGGAAACACTCATACACTCATTCACACACACACTTCAATTCACATAGGGCATGTCTTTAGACTAAGGGAAACCGGAGCACCAGGAGGAAACCCACGCCAACATGGAGAGAACATGCAAACTCCACACAGAAATGCCAACTGACCCAGGATTCGAACCAGCAACCTTCTTGCTGTGAAGCAACAGTGCTAACCACTGAGCCACCATGCAGCCCAGCTACTTTCTATTCAACAATGCCAAATGTATTTTTTTCTCTAAATAACTACTCACGACAAATTGCAAATTGTGAATGTATAGTTATTTAATCAATAATTTTATTGTATTTTTTTGTATGAAATCATGCTATGTACCTATAGCCAGGATCAGACACAATCTGGGGACATTTTTTGCTATTTCTGTGTAGAATTTTGTAAAAAAAAAATAAAAATAAATAAAATCTGCGCAATTATGCAGAATTATTTGGGGAGTATCGTAACTAAAAACTTAAAATATCAATTAAAAAATATACCTTTTTACGTTTACAATGCAAATCCAATTAGATCCACTTATTTGGATAATAAAGCAAATGTCTCATACAATATATCTACTAAAAGGCAGAAAATATTACTTTACAAAGTGTATTGTAAACAAATCATATTAACATTTTCATATTAGTCAATAATATTACAAACAAAATATTTAAAAACTGAATAAATATAAATTTACACACATGTACACTAGTAAATAAATAGACTCAATGGTGGACTAAATATCTGCAGAAATCTGCAGATTTCCGCATGTGCAGATTCCGTCTGGTCCTACCTATAGCTAATTAATTAAATGTATCTTATTTTCAGAGTTTTGTGTGTAGATCTCATCCTATGTTCTTCATTTTGAAATATACTGTGGTTCATTATTATGTAATTAAATATATTTACCTGAATTAAAACAGAAATTACCATGTATACATTTATATACAATTGTAAATAAACATTTATATTTTTTGTTTTAGTCACACACAGTTAAAACCTCATAAATATGTAACATGATATATCAATAAAATATGCAATATAAAAATGTAATATGATTACTACAAAATACAAAAAAGAAATAAACATAGCAACTATTTAAATCCTAAAAATGTAAATAAATACAAAATAAAAATAAATACAATACAAAATAAAATAAATACAAATTAATTTTAACTCATTTATAAATGTAGTTTACTCTTATTAATTTGTGAAATGTATATGTGCAGAAACTAATTCTAATTGATGTTTAAGTTAATTTGGCTTGCTTTGATCTGATTTCTTTTTATTTATTAGGAATCAACAATTCAGACAATTAACAACATGTATTTTTGCATTAAGTTTTTTCAATCATCCTTAAAAAAGCACTTTTTTTATACTTGCCTGTTTGTGAGGTGGGTTTTGTAGTACTTTAAATGTTTTGACTGGTCTCACAATTACGGTAACACAATATTGTTTTATTTTTGTATATTTTAAGTTTAAAGCACTTTAAAAATGATAAATAAAGTTATTATATGATTATTATTTTATCATAAATATGATTATTATTTTCTTTAAAAGTACTTTAAAACAATGTAACATTTGAAAAACAAGAAAAGTGTAAATTCTTCTTAAATATTTTTTAAAAATTAACAATTCTTTTTAAAAGTTATTTTATAAAAATAACAATTTTATTTGTTTTCAATTTTGTATATTTTCTGATGATTTTTGAAAACAGGTTTCAGGGTTGATTTTTGATTTATTTTACAAAATAATTTACTTTGACGAATACATGATTCTTTTTTTGAATTGTAAAACTGGCTATGATACACTCGATAATGCTTTGAAGTTGATAACTTTTCTTGGGAAGTTTCACATACACAAGGCAAAAGTAATGTCTATTACTCCCTCCATTAATTCTTTCTGTAAAGATTTTAAAATATTTTATAATTCTTTGACCTCAATTACAGGAAACAAGAAGGCTATAAAAACCTTTCTAATAATGAAAAAAAATAATCTGTACAATCTAATAATTTAAATATGATGGATCTCCTCATATATGTAATGTAGTATTTTTGTATGACTGTTACATATGTAATTATATAATCCTGTGTGCTTGTCAGTTATATTGTTGCAGTAATGTTAAAAAAAGTGTATCTCAAATGTATATGTTAGGGAAAAATACTGAATAACATGTTCAAAAATAGCAGAAAAATCAAGAGACACAAAAAATATATACAATTTTGTTAAAATGTTGTAGTTTTTGCAATATTTTGCATAAATTTAAATGTATCATCTTTCCATTTCTAAAGATGTTCTGGGACTAAAATAGTTTTTAATAAAAATATCTGTTTAATAAATCTGTTTTGTTCAAATGCACCGATATATATTCCCCATATTCACTGAGAAATGGATAAAAATATTTCTTTTCAAAATGGGGTGTACTCATACGCCGAGCAGTGTATCAAGACATTTAACCATAAAACAATTCCAGCTTCTTCTTTTAAATGGCTGGCCACATATAACATAAATTGGGACGTTACTTGGAATCTTCCACATAAATATTTGCTAACTAACAAAGTAAAAGAAATTACATATAACATATTACATAGATGTTATCCGTGTAATAGCTTACTTAGTAAATATATTCTAGATATTGAAAACAAATTTACTTTTTGTGACTTGGAAGAAAACATTGTTCATCTTTTTTGTGAAGGTACTTGTGTGAAATTATTTGGGATGGAACTATGTATCTCTCAGAAATAACAAGGGTTGATATTTGTTTAAATACTTTTGACATCATTTTCTTTTATTGCAACTCTAAATCTTGTATTCAGTACATTGTTAATCTTTTTATTATAATGGGTAAGTTTTTGTTCACAAGTATACATTTTTTGAAAAAAAATCCAATTCTGGCTATTTTTTTGATTGACTATAAGTCATATATTTTGTCTTTAATGGGCATAAAAACAAAAAGTCCTTTAAAAGTAAAAAATGGCTTTCAATGTATAACCTTTTTGAATATTTTTTCTTCTGGAGAAAGTCTTATTTGTTTTATTTCGGCTAGAGTAAAAGCAGTTTTTAATTTTTCAAAAACCCTTTTAAGGACAACATTAATACCCTCTTTAAGTTATTTTTTTTCAATAGTCTACAGAACAAACGATCATAACTTGCCTAATTACCCTAACCTGCCTAGTTAACCTAATTAACTTAGTTAATCCTTTGAATGTCACTTTAAGCTGTATAGAAGTGTCTTGAAAAATATCTAGTCAAATATTATTTACTGTCATCATGGCAAAGATAAAATAAATCAGTTATTAGAAATGAGTTATTAAAACTATTATGTTTAGAAATGTGTTGAAAAATATTCTCTCCTTTAAACAGAAACTGGGGAAAAAAATAAACAGGAGGGCTAATAAATCAGGGGGGGCTAATAATTTGGACTTCAACTGTATATATATATATATTGGTAAAACACGATAAAAATAAAAATAAAAATACACATACAGAAAGATATAGATAAAACAAATGTTACATCAAAAAAAATATATATATAATATTAATAATAATAAGGTCAAGTTATCGCTTTGTTATGGCCACCCTGAACAGTTTAAATATTTGCATTAAAAAATCTAATTAAAAAATAATAAATGTCTTGATACGGTTTTTTTATTGGTTTCAAAAACAGTTAACAATAGATTGCAGAAACTTGAAACTTTAGAAAAAAATTAGATGTTGTTACAATCTGCATAATACATTTTAAAGAAGAACAAAAAAATTATATATATATATATATATATATTATATTTATATTTTTTTATATAAATATATATATACTGTATATATATATTTTTAATCTTTCTGTGTTTTAACAATACAGTCATATTAACCATAACAATGGATGACATTAAGTACAATAATAAACAAGGGAAATTAATAATAATAATAATAATAATAATAATAATAATAATAATAATAATAATAATAATAATAATAATAATAATAAAAAAACAGGGTACAGAGGCAAACTATCAAATTAAATAATATTTACAAAGTCCTTATCAAATTTCACAGTTTTAACACTTTTTTGCTGTAAACGTTTTGTAAAGTAGTAATTAAACTATTTAAGTCACAGAAAAAATTCTACAACTTAGGTAATGATGAAGAAAATTTACATTTGTGAATATAATATTTACCCAATAAAATAATTAAATTGCCTATAAATGTTATGTTATGTTTGTCATGACAAAAGTAACAATTTATATCACACATGGAAAAATCAATGTGACATTATTATAACAACAACGTTTGATCAGGCTCTGCGTAAACATAACGCAACATTGAGGTGTCTAGTGTCTGGTTCGTTTGAAGGTCACGCGGTACAGAGATGGACCAATAGGAATACGAGTCGTGTTGTACTGCCCAAATATTAAAAACAACAGTATCGGTTTTGGTCATTTTTAACGGTGCTGTCAGGGAGAGTAAGTAAGTGCTTCAAATATGCCTGCATTAACGTTTTTGTATTTATTGCTTATATTTATGTGCCATATTTTAACACAGCGAGTGTATCTAAATATCTGTTATTGATAATGTTATAAAATGAAGTAAAAATCAGACATAATGTTAGCAAGCTTGCTAATAGAGTTCATCAGTCATAAAAGTTGGTATCGAACAGCGTGCTGATAAGGCTTTTATAATCTCTCAGAATAAATAAAACAATATAAAATAAATATGAAAAATTGCACCATATCTCAAACGTACAGACTATTCTACATACTGTAACGTTACACTGCAAACGCGGTATTTCAAACTGTGATATAAACAACAATTAAATCATCTTTAATAAAATTGTAATTTAATATATGTATATATAAATTTTTATTTCATGTTTTAATATAAGTGTACTTTAAAACACTAAAACCAGTTAACCGAGGGGGCGTGGTGCATGTACATGATGAATATTACCAGAACAACACGTTACTAAATATGATGCATGATTTCTATTAACGTTGTACAAACATATACAATTGCATTACATATGGGACATGTAATTTTACTGTATTATTTGGAGGTAAATATTTTGTGATTATATTAATTCAGTGTTTATATTTAAATTCAACTGATAAATTCCATCTCTTCCATCCGTTTATCAAACAGCCAGAAGCATGGCCACTGCACAGTCCACACTGATGTTTGCAGTGTGCATCTTGATGATAACAGAACTCATACTGGCCAGAAAGGACTACTATGACATCCTCGGTGTGCCAAAAGATGCTTCTGAACGTCAGATTAAGAAAGCTTTTCATAAGCTTGCCATGAAATATCACCCAGACAAGAACAAGAGCCCTGATGCAGAAAACAAATTTCGAGAGATTGCTGAAGGTAGGATTAAAAGTCAAAAAGCTTTGAATATTTTCTTGCATTGTTTTAATTTTATGGCCAGTAAAGGGTTTTGTACCTCATTTGGGGTTACGAGAGTTGGAAAAATTAAGCAAACTAAGTAAAGTTATTAAACTTCAATGCAAACATGGCTGCCAGCTTTTCTGAGAGTGGCAATTATTCTTGATCTAGCTATGTTAAAAGATAAGAAACTACTTGAAATTTCTCAGTTTTTCTGGATTTACTTTATTGTTTGGTGTAACATATTAATTTTTGTTATTTTCTATAAAGGCCTGATAATTTTCTTTCAAATTAAAAAAAAAATTCCAGAAAATAACGGATTGGCAGAATAACACCGTTTTTATTTGTTGTGATTGAAAATCAGGGTTATTCCACTAAATACGGATTTCTTTATTAAAATAAAACATTGGAAATATTTTAAATGCAGTTTAAAGGGATTATTCACCCAAAAAGTAACATTCTCTCACTCTCAAGTAGTTTATCTAATGAACTCAAAAGAAGATATTTTGAAGAATGGTAGAAACCAGTACCCATTGACTTCCAGAGTAGGAAAAACAAATACTAAGAAAGTCAATGGTTATCAGTTACCACAATTTCTCTCTCTCTATATATGTGTGTGTGTGTGTATATATATATCTATATATCTATATATCTATCTATATATATATATATATATATATATATATATATATATATATATATATATATATATATATATATATATATATATATATATATATATATATATATATATATATATTAGGGTTTCACGATTTTATTATATTTTGTTTATCTGCAATTGATATTGCGATATGAATATAATTTCAGAAGATAACTTTAGGAACTTTATTTGGAAATGATTTACCAATTACTAGTTTAACTTTGACTGGGATATTATAAGTGAGTGCATGTGCATTAAATATACAAAATTACCCCAAAATGCATAAAAAAAACAATAGAACAATGATAAAAAAATTAAATAAACCGTGCTTTAGAGTTTAACAGTATTGAGGTAGAGAAATTCAATAATCAAATGTAAAATAATACTGCATGTCGTCTTCATTGTATAAATAAACATAATCATTCTTTGTTAAAGTTTCAAACTTTATAATTCTTTGTGCCCAAATGGTTTAAATTCACTTGAAACCTTAGTCACGGGACTTGAAAAACTATATCATTAAAATAAAAATCTTTCACACTATTATTTTAGAGTTAAACTTTGCAATCAAATCATGTGCTCTGAACTGTAGTTCCTGGTTAATTATAATCGCAACTTGATGTTGAAGATCCTGCAACGTGACTATTGCCGTTTCGCACATTGCGATATCATAAATATATCATAAATATGCTGAAATAATGTATTGTGCAGCCCTTATATATATATATATATATATATATATATATATATATATATATATATATATATATATATATATATATAAATTATATATTTTATATATAAATACGCATTTATTTTTTTTATTTGTATTTTTATGTGAAATATCCCTTTGTTATCACTCATCATTTTTTGCAAAACTCATTCTGCAGCATATGAAACCCTGTCGGATGAGAAAAGACGGCAAGAGTATGACCAGCTAGGACACAGTGCGTTCACCAAAGACGACACGAATGGAGGAGGAGGAGCAGGGCAGCGTTTTCATCATTCCTTTGATTTCAACTTTAACGACATGTTCAGAGACTTCGACATTTATAGCCAAAACAGGCACGCTCGCCCAAAACGGCACTTTGACGAGCACTTCAGGGCCCAACAGCAACAACACAATCGCCACAAGAGACACTTCCAGGGTTCTTTTGGAAATGGAGCCTTTGAGGACATGTTTGAAGACATGGAGAAGATGTTTACATTTGACCGACACGTAAAGAGGACAGATAGCAGGTTTCAGGGCACAACCAAACAGCACTGTAGGACGGTGACCCAGCGAAGAGGAAACATGGTCACCACGTACACAGACTGCTCTTCATCCTGATAGTTTAAATTGAGTTATTCATTTGCTGCTGTGACAAACAAGGATTGGTTTTGTCCTTGACTGATCTGTTTCGTATGATGAGGATTGGTGAATTTGGAGATTTAGTTACTTTGACTGACATCTGTAATTGACACTTTGTTGAGTGGGGACTTCTGAAAGCCTAAAGTATACTTTATTTACGCATGTGTTAGCGTATGCACATAGTTTAAAGCAAAGCCCTTTAAAACGTACACCATTTAATAATATTTACAAAAACAGATGTTTGGCAGATGAGCGCTAAATAGATTTTTGCTTATCCAGTGTATGCGTTTTGTCTCTCCAAAATTTATGAGCGATAAGTATGTCTATATATGTTCTTTGATATCAACGCACATTTACTCGACTTTTGTAGTTTTTTTTTTTTCCGACCGTAAAACAATGGTGCAGTGTTGAAACCTTGTGGACAAACAGAGCAGTGGAACAACAGATGTGTGCGCATGGTTAAAAATGTTTAGATATTATACATATGCCCTTGCAGCGTATGCATAAAAACAAAAGTTGTTTTTGCAAGTAAATTTATGTACTTGCGCAACCATGTAAAATGTACTTCATGAGGGTTCAAGAACCCATAAGCACCAAAGAGCTTCATCCTAGTCTGCGCTTTGTCTTTTTAAAAGTTCTTAGCGAAAAATATGGCTGCGTCCGAAATCGAGGCGAATAGTATGTCCGAATTCCTAGAATTCGAAAATCAGTATGCGAGAAGTACCCGGATGACCTACTACTTCCGGCAAGGTTCTAAAGTGCGCATCGGATGAATGCCAGGCTATCCCTTGATGCCCCATGAGAGAATTCATGAAAGGGAGTGAAGCGACGCAACTCACGTGGGTAGGTCATGTGATCATGAAAAAATGGCGGATGTAGTACGTCAGAGTTCCATTCATAATGCTCACATTCATACTGTAAAGAACGTATTTTTCTAACGGCCGACTAGTACATTTAAATTCAAATGCAGTACCTACTGAGTAGTAGGCGGTTTCGGACACAACCTATGTCTTTCTACTCTAAAATAAGTTTTAAACGTCTTTTAATTAATTCCTGCATACATGCAGTTGCCTATGTAGGCATCTATTATTTTTATTGTCATCTTTAGTAATTTGTTGTTGTTGTTCCTTTCTTTTCTGACTGTAAAACAACAGCTGGCTCATGGTTGACACCTTGTGGACAAACTAAGTTGTGCAAAAAAGTTCAAAGCTCGAATTTGGGAAATTAGTAAACAAAGTTTACTACATGTGTGCTTTGATAACAAAATTTTAGTTAAACGCACTGTATGTATACCCTAGCATATGTGTAAAAACTGACGTAGACTGGTTTGTAGTAAACACACACACTTAAACGCAGATCCCATGCTACTGTAAATATATAACTATGATATAAGTATATATAGAAAAGCATACATTTGACATATGCACACTAGTCATTCTCGTCCAGTGTCTGCACTTTTTCCTCTCCAAAAGTTATGAGCGATTATAAAGTCTTTCGAAAAATCTATTTACTTTAATCCCATCACACATTGCGTTTGTTGTTTTTGCGATTTTTAGTTGTTTGTTAAAATTTGGGTTGTGCAATTTACGCATTCCCTAGCATACATGTGGAAATTGAAGTATACTTTGGGCCTAATATTTAAACTTTAGGTATTTTATTAGTTTGTTTTCATCCCTGTGGCACCAAAACATGGTCATGAATTTATTGATGACTTAATATAGTTGATGTTTCTCAAATAGTAGTACGCAAACATTTAAATCACACTTTTTCTGAACATATGACGTGCATAATCTCCTGTTTTTACTATATTAAAAAAAACGAATGTGCTGAAATGGTTAATTATGACAAAAAGCATCGTATTTAGCTCTTCCATTCACTTGTACCAAGTTGTATATTTTGTTGTGCTGTGCTGAACGCTTACTATATGAGTCTTTGAGATTCACTCATCCTTTGTTTTTATTTGAAGCTTAACAAATGTTTGCTGTGAAGAATGTAGTTCATCATATTGAAGTAGTTTCTTTCAAACTCACACTTGCTAGATAGTGCCTTCCCCACTCATTTTAGTAGATCGAGTTAAACGTAAACAGATTGGAGCACTTTTATGACCTCGCGTGTATTATTTACTTTGCATGGCTGAGAGAAAGTAGTTTTTTTTGTCGTGTACAGCGATTATCCAGTTGGGTTGGTAAACAGCTTTTGTTTTAGGAAAGTACAAGTCTGGCATTGTTCTCTAAGCCAGAGTGTGTTTTGGCTGAACCTTTTCTATGTTTGCGACAAAACAAAAGAGTTTAGACTGATTTCAACTGGGGAATGTACCAACTTAGCATTTGCCTGCAGATGTAAAGATGTGGGTTTTTTTGTAAATATGATGTATAACCCAGCTGTGTTCCTGTGTGACATCACCTGTGACCTGTTTTGTTGAACAATCCTATGTGTGCAATATTTAAAGGCAGCTCTCCTGTTGGTTTACCTGTTATCCGCTGACATAGTTGTTATGTTCTGAGTCTCAGTAGACTCATCTGGCACTTTCCTTATTTTAATCCTATGGATAAAAAATAAATCTGACATAACCTGTTTGACCCCAGATGTATGTACAGTATACTTGGGTTAACAATAAAAGGTGTTTAAAATACACATATTTGTTCTTCTTTTGTTGTGATATAGTAGCAATTTGATTACAATTTACGTACTTTGTTTTTAAGACACACACACAAAATATGTCACACAAAATATTTTAATGACTGTATTAATAATATTACACAAATCATATTATTTACAGATGAGTTTTAGCATAAATCTATGTTCTAACTTATTCATTTTCCTTCGGCTTTGTCCTTTTATTCATCAGGGGTCGCCACAGCGGAATGAACCGCCAACTTATCCAGCAATTGTTTTACACAGTAGATGGGTCAATTATTAGCTACATTTATGTATTTATGTGACATATTTACTTCGTTATATAAATATATGGCTAGGTCAACGAAAATAAACAAGTTTTGCTTTATAAACCATTAATATAATCACATTTGAAGCGACATTTCCAATTTGATCAATAAGATCTGGCGAACTAGCATGCTAACAATAGTCCTGCTGATTTACTCATTCCTGTTTAAATAATTGACACTTCAGGTATATTATGCGAAAGTTTCTACTGCTAAAATTATGTTTTTGATTTTACAGAATGAGCAGTAGCTTTAATTGGTTTAATAGCCACAGCGGAATGAACTGCCAACTTATCCTGCAAATGTTTTACACAATGGATGCCCTTCCAGCTGCAACCCAGTTCTGGGAAACATCCATACATACTCAATCACACACATACACTATGGCCAATTTAGTTTTATTCAATTCACCTATACCTGCATGTCTTTGGACTGTGGGGGAAACCGGAGCACCCGGAGGAAACCCACGCAAACATGGGGAGAAAATACAAACTCCACACAGAAATGCCAACTGACCCAGCCAGGACTCGAACCAGCGACCTACTTGCTGTGAGGAGACAGTGCTAACCACTGAGCCAACATATGTTATAACTATCTAAGACTATGTGTTTAATCCTGTTGGAAATGTTAAAATATCTTCACAAAATTGTATCAGTGTTAAAACGTGCAAGTAGTGTGATAAATCATGTTAGCAACATGTTAAAATGTCAGAAAAACTGTTTAATGCTAAAAGATTGTTAAAACATTAGCACATGTATATGCTAGTAATGTGTAAAATATAGTATGAACATGATAGCATTGTACTATAAACCCGTTAGCAATGTAGAGAATGTTTAACAAATGAAAGAAACATGCTAACAACATAGCAGTATGCTAAATCATGTTAGAAATATGTTGAAACATCCAAAGCATGTTGGCAACTTGCTAAGACATGCTAGCTTTGTAAATCACACAAGAAATATGCTTCCTGTACTACCTGTGTGTGTTAAGTCATGGTAGCAGTTAGCAGTATTTTGATGTTTAATCAACCCTGCTGAAAAATCCAGCTTAAACCAGCCTAGGATGGTTGGCTGGTTTTAGCTGGTCGACCAGCCTGGTTTTAGAGGGGTTTTGGCCATTTCCAGGCTGGTTTCCAGCCATTTCCAGCCTGGTCTTAGCTTATCAGGCTGGAAAATGACCAGCTGAAACCAGCTAAAATCAGCTTGACCTGCCTGGTTTAAGCTGGGCATAGCTGGTTTTGGCTGGTCAAGCTGGTTTTAGCTGGTCAACTCCCAGCCTGACCAGCTAAGACCAGGTTGGAAATGGCTGGAAACCAGCCTGGAAATGGCCAAAACCCCTCTAAAACCAGGCTGGTCGACCAGCTAAAACCAGCCAACCAGCTTAGGTTGGTTTAAGCTGGATTTTTCAGCAGGGAATATAATGTGCTAATCAGTACAACACTGTATTATATATGACTCTGATTGAAAATACTCACATTTAATTCATTTAATAGCGTGACATCTTGTCTTGTTTACATGTCTGATTTAACAGTCAATAGCTTTTCCAGTTATTTGTAAAATGTGTAAAAATGTTTGTTTCGCTTGGTTTGCATAGAAAAAAGATAAAAGTGTATATGCAAACTCAATAATAGAGTTTTAAATGAATAATTGTTTACATTCCGAGTAAAACATTATTTTTGCATGATTCTGTAAACTCCTGATGACGTTTCATAGAATCTTCAAATTAAAATGTTGTCATATAAATCATTTTATTGTATAAAAACTGTATACGTTTGTTATGTTTTCAGTTTCTAGTCATTTTAAGGCAACACCATAGTTCACACAACACTGAAGAGTCTGTCATCATTTACTCAGCCTTTCCTTGTCACAAACCTGTTTGAGTTTTTTCTTCTGTTGAACTCAAAACAAGATATTCTAAAGAAAACTTAAAACCGGTAACCATTGTCTTCCATATTATTGTCTTCTTTTAGGTTCAGCAGACAAGAAGAATCCATCCCTTCAGAAATGTAAAAAACCCAAAATTTCAATCACAATTTAGTTCAAGTTTATTTGTATAGTGCTTTTCACAATGATTTCCATTTCAAATCAGCTTTACAAAAGGTGCACATTATTATATTACATTACAATCAAAATCCGAAAGTGTTAAGGTGTCGAGTGTGGAATATTATCCCCCGTTTTATTTTCTCTCATATGTGTGGTTTAGAATTGCTTTTAATGTGTAATTATAAAATTCAACAACTCACAATTAAACTAAATTTCACCAACAAGTGCCTACGACATGGAGGCAACACAACTTCTCCCCACATAGTTTTGTTATTTTGAATAATGCCAATATCTTGTATAGAAATAAGTCACTATTCTTTCACACTGGTTTAGCAATGAACTAATATTAGTTAATGAATTATTTGATAATGAAGGAACATTATTTATTCATTCATTTTCTTTTTGGCTTAGTCTCTTTATCAATCTGGGGTCACGACAGCGGAATGAACCGCCAACTTATCCAGCATATGTTTTATGCAGCAGATGACCTTCCAGCTGCAACCCATCACTGGGAAACATCCGCACACACTCATTCACACACATACATTACGGACGATTTAGCCTACCTAATTCACCTGTACCGCATGTCTTTGGACTTGTGGGGGAAACCGGAGCACCCGGAGGAAACCCACGCCAACACAGGGAGAACATGCAAACTCCACACAGAAATGCCAACTGACCCAGCCGAGGCTCAAACCAGTGACCTTCATGTTGTGAGGCGAATGTGCTACCCACTGCGCCACCGTGCCCCCCCCCCCCCCCCCCCCCCCCCAACAATATTTAAATTTACAGAATTTATCACAAGATACAAAATCCCTATTACATTACAGGAATTTATGATACAATGTGGGCAATACCTGTTGGTATATATGCTGTACAACAGCAGTGTATGTACATCAGCGCATTCTGTTTGTCCTCCTACACCTGAACAGACCTCAGTTGGTTTTATCTGTTTCTCTGGATTTAAGCCGAACAATCACAAAATTGGATCTTTAATCTTAAAAGAATATGTCAATACCTTATGTTGATTTTTTACTGGAACATATCTTTCTTTAATAATGTAAACTGTACTCAAGTATGGTTATTACCTCAAACATTTTTCCAACTCATTTTCTGGAGGGGTAAAGCACTAAATGACAAGTTTGTATGTCAAATTAGGCTGAAATGTTATCAAGACCTTTAGAATATAACGAATATTAATATTTTTAAACACATACGGGAAAAAGAAACTAATAATTGCAGTTGTTCACATTATCATATTATTACAACCTTTTGGCTACTAATGCAAAGCATTTCCATGACACCTCACCCAAAACATGTTTTTTTCTGCGTGCACCAAAATATTTTTGTTGCCCCCCATAGTTACGGTTGCCTTGACGCATTCACTCGGAACAATGCTTGGAAATGTAGTTTGATTCCAGAAAATTCAAAAGTGGGTCAACAGCTGTCGCGTCGCCTAAAACTACAGTTCCCGCAATGCACCGCTACGCAGTTTTTCCGCGGCCGGGTTGGTTCATGGTGGCTCAGTGAGGGACATTGGATGACTTTGTGCCGTGTTTAGCCGGGGTGTTCGCCTTAGCTCATTCATTTTGACAGGGGAAGAGATCGTCAACGCGATGGAGGCTCTTATTCCTGTCATTAACAAACTCCAGGATGTTTTTAACACAGTCGGGGCGGACATTATCCAGCTGCCTCAAATTGCAGTGGTGGGAACGCAGGTAATATTTTAGTTGCGGTTTCCATTCAGACTGAAACAGGTCTATGCAAGTATCTTAAAACCTAGCGAGTCACCTATAAAGACAGCATTTTGAGCACGAGAGTTTAAAAATGGAATCTAAAGTTCGCGCGCGCCCGTAAAGCCCCCTAGCTAGGCAGTTCAATTATTTTGAAACACAGCCCATTATTAGCTACAGTTATGCATTTATGTGACGCATTTATATCTAATTATACGACAAGGTCCAGAAAAATAAACAAGTTTTTGATTAGTCGAACCAACCGTTAAAACAATAAAATCAAATCTGAAGCGAGCTTTCAAATTTTTATCAACGAGATCTGGCTAACTAGCATGCTAACAAGAGTCTGGCTAATTTACTCATTCCTATTTGAATAATTGACACTTCGGGTATATTGTGTGAAAGTGTCTACTGCTAGGATTCTGATTTAGATTTAAGAGAACGAGCAGTAGCATTAATTGATGATTAAAACTGCGTTGATGGCAGTACAGTAGGCTAACACATGATAAGATGCGCCATGGTCGGTCTGAACTTGACAGTTCTGGCAGCATGTTTGGGCTGAACAGCTGCAAGGGATCGTTATTGTAAATGAAGGACAAAATAGATTAACGTTAGTATTAATGTGCAAAGCATCTTGAAGGTTTTCCATGCTGATGTTACACAAGATATCTGTCAATTCATTATGGAAATATTGCATACTTGATAGTGTTATTGTGTAAACATTTAAAGGGACAGTTCACCCTAAAAATGAGAAGTTGTTCATTTACTTCCCCCTTAGGTCAACGAAGATGTTTACTTATTATTTTCTTTAGTAGGATGTTAAAGAAGATTTTTAGATTAGTCGAAGCACTTTGAGTATCAAGGGGAAATACTGTAAAAATTGCTGGGTTCCAAACTATTGATTTGTGTTGGCACAAAATGAAGATATTAACTTATTAGTTTTTATGAATTTAAGTGGATTGAACATAAAACAATTAAGTTGGCCCTCCAAAAACCTCAACAATTGTGTTGTTTCAGCTCAATTTAAATAAGTACAAACAGCAAATGTCTGTTTTTGAGTGCAGTAAGGTCTAATAAAGCAAAATGATTGTTCTGTTTACAACATTATTAACTTTAATACACAGCCTCATGAAAGTCCTGAGCAGACTGTTTTTTTGATTTTTGGGGGATTTTTTTTTCCGCATAGACATGGCCATGGGTATTAATTTTGTGTTGTCTATACATTTATTTTGAGCCACATTCTGGTAGCCACAGACTTTAGTTTAGAATGATCAAACGCCTGTTTTTGCTTAAAACAATCTGTTTTTATGTCAATCTGAAAAAAAATGATCTTAGATGGTATTAGGGTGAGTTATATTCACGTCAAATTAAATGTAATATACTATCCTTTTAATAAAAGCAAACCAGAAGCTGATGTGATGTAAAGCAGTTTCCCGCCGTCTGCCTGACACATTGGGTATAAAGAGGTTAAGGAGTCTTACAGCAAAGACTTTCACTGACTGTTTAATTGGATATGGCTGTCTGAGTCTTGAAGATTGTGTTGACCCTGAAAAGCCTGACATTTGAGGTGATAGTTTGGGAAAAGGAACACTTTATTGAACATTTAGGCAAAGTATTAATTAAAATGTATGAACTGTCAATCTTACAGGTACATGTACAAGAATGCAAAACTTTTTTTCAGGAATGTTTTGTTCAAGATGATGATTTAAAGAAGATTGTGTGCATTGTCAAATATGATACAGTAGACAATAGGAAGAATATATAGTTAGCTAATTTGTGGGAGAGACATTCTCATTCTGGGGTGAGTTTCCGAAAACCATCGTTAACTAAGGTCGCAAGTTTCATCGTTACAAACATAGTTTGTTGATTTGGCGTTTCCCAAATCCATTGTTCCAACGAACATTCGCAAACCGCATCACAAACTTGCACGCTTGCAATTACACCTCTAGAGCTGTAGCTAGAAGCATAGTTCTTGTTTGTGTTCTATTTCCAGTTATCCCCCCTATGCCCTGCTCATTTAAAACATTCTAACATTTAAACTTGGAATTATTAAAAAAAATATACATTAATGTCATCTCTCTTACGTGTAATTTGCTTTCAAAGTATTTTTACAGTTCAGTTTTAGCGATCTTCATATTGACAATTGAAATGTATCTGTACTGTATATGACATGGGCCTGTTGGTATACATTTCTGCAGTGGTTTGAATGTGTAAAATTGTAAAAGTAGACTTTAAAAAAAACAAAAAAAAACAATATCCTATCTAATAATAATAATATTATTATTATTAAGTAGGATTTTTTTTTCATTTCTTAATAAGTAGCCTACTGTAAATTACAACCATTAATGATTTATATGATTTATATAGGAGATTAGAATGCCTGTTAGCTAAGTGATTTATATGGAATTTTCTTAATAATATTTGTAAAGAAAACATTGGCCCTATATGTGCCATTTACATGTATTTCAATTAATATGGAAAACGAGTGCGTGATTTTACCAAAACTATTTTAAAATGCGAGTGTATATAAAACAACAATTTGCAAAGAAACTACGGTTCTGCGAAACACTCGTCACTACATTGTTCTTTTCCCAAACGATGCATCGTACTATGATCATTCAGCCGTGAGTTATGTCGTTGTTTGGGAAATGCACCCCTGAAGAGCATTCGATTGGATAAAAATCTGTGTAGTGCAGAATGAGTCATAAAAAAAAAACCAAACATTGGTTTGTCAAATTTATATGAATAAAATGTATTTTGTCATGGACTAAAAGCCACAAAAGTTAGTTAAAATAATAAAATGTTTAGAAATGAACGGAAACACGGTTAATACGGGTGCTGGAAATCTTTGGGAATGCTTGAATTTCAGTGTAGTATTTTCAAGGTCAGAAGTGCTTAGATTTTTGGATGAAGTGCTGGAAATTGCATAACAATTTAATTTTGTAGCTTTTATAAAAATTGATCTTAAATGAAGGATTTAAATAAAATGGTGTGCTTGCTTTTGCATAAAATTAAAACTGGAGTCTCCTGAAAACTTTTTTTCTCCTCTTTGAAAAGTGCGTGGAGATTATCACATCATGAGTGAACAGTGCATTAAATTAAAAATAAATATACATTTAAACTGAAAGATGACGCATTTAAGATGTGACTAAATGACATTTAAAAGAGTGAAAATTCAGTGTTGGGCCTGGGGCAAACATACCAGCAAAAATGTGGTATGTTTTCACATTTTACTGTAATATATCACATTTGTATTTGGAAAAGGTGCAAGAACTCTGTAACTATATTATATCTGATAAAGAACAAAAACTCAAACAGTGGTAAATTCAATTTCACTTTCACAGTGAATGCTTTAATTTGGTTAATTTGGTCTTTAATTTGGTCTCTCTGATGATGTGATCAAAATGCACAATAATGACAGTTCACAATTGCATATTTTTAAAGGTCCCATGAAGTTCTTTGAATTGTGCATTTTTTATTCAATGTTTGACAATCTAAAATGAAAAATGAAGAGAGGGTGGGATATAGAGTAGCTTCTACCCTTTAAAAAAAAAAAAAAAGCAGCCAATAGCATTTTGTTTTTATCACCGCTCTGCCAGTGAGAGTGTTTTAGCTCAAGCGCATAAAATGAGAAGCGTCTTGAAGGGGGCGGGGCCTGTCAGATTCTAGAGAGCATTTGATTGGTCAATATTTGGTGGAAACTGAAGCAAAAAAATTGTTGCTCCATCTAGGCCAGTGGTCTCAAACTCAATTCCTGGAGGGCCGCGACTCTGCATACTTTAGCTCCAGCCACCTCAAACTCACAACTGCTTATTAGTCTCTGGTAGTCTTGAACACCTTGATTAGTTGGATCAGCTGTGTTTGATTAGGACTGGAGCAAAACTGCAGAGCTGTGGCCCTCCAGGAATTGAGTTTGAGACCTATGATCTAGGTCAGGGGTCACCAAACTTGTTCCTGGAGGGCCGGTGTCCTGCAGATTTTAGCTCTAATCCTAATTAAACACAGCTGAACAAGCTACACAAAGGTCTTACTAGGTATTAGGGATGCTCCGATCAGGATTTTTGCAGCCGATACCAAGTACCAATTCTTTGTGATTGTGATCGGCCAATACTGAGTACCGATTCTGATGCTTCAAGCTTTATAATACATGAAGCACATTTCCCCCCCCCCAAGTATGATAATTAAGTGGAGATCTTGCCTTACACCTCAGAGAATAAATAATGTTGCATATAATCCCTCAAACATGTCTCTTATAACCATTTAGTGTGGACATGTCATGGTCAGAAGCAACTTTACAGAAAATAATAGATGAAACAGATACAAAAAAAGGTAAGAAAAACAACTAACAAAGCAATTTGGAAACATTGCAAATGATGGAAGAAGAATTCGACATGTCTCAATCAAGAAAAAGGACATATTTGATGCATAAGATGTTGAAATGCACATCTATAAATATATATATTTGTTTATTGCAGTAAGTATATTACAAAAGGTATATTATGAAATATTCAATTAAAATTTTTTTTAACGTTTTTAATTGCATTTCAGCCACGTTTTAGGGAACTTGTAAAAATGTCAAAAACACAGAACTCTCAGTTCTTATATATGTAAAAAGGTCTAAGGCCATTCCAATATTTTGCTCTCCAACTAGCATGTCTGGTTCCTCTGCATATAAACTCGTAAACAGACACCTGTGATCAGTTCATGAGATCGGCCAGATTGGCGAGTACCGATCGAGTCATAAAATGTGATTATCGGCCGATACCGATCTCTGGCCGATCGAACGGAGCATCCCTACTAGGTATACTTAACACCCAGGGAGGTGTGTTGAGGCAAGTTGGAGCTAAACCCTGCAGGGACACCAGCCCTGCAGGACGGAGATTGGTGATCCCTGATCAAGGTAGAAGTGACAAACTGCAAGCTTTGCATGTTTATATCAGTTTAATATCTTCTAAATGTGAATTGTCACTGTTTTGGAGCACACTAGCTAATAGATATCCTGAAAACTAACAGACTAAAACTAAAAAACTTAATTTTAATGTCATGGGACCTTTAAAATGATCTTAGATGGTAAATATTGCACACCCCTAGGACTTACTGTGGTGTGTCTGATTTACAGAGTAGTGGGAAGAGTTCAGTTTTGGAGAGTTTGGTTGGCAGAGACCTCCTGCCCCGCGGGACGGGCATCGTCACCCGCAGGCCCCTCATCCTCCAGTTGGTGCATGTAGACCCAGAGGACAGAAGAAAGACCGGCGAGGAGAATGGTATCTGCTTTTTTTTTTTTTTTTTTTTTTTTTGTATAAAGCATGAATAAATGTCCTGCATTGTGTGTTTGTGGGATCTAGGAAGTTACTTGGTGATAATTTGTTTCTAATTTGCTTGCTCAATCTGTGATGTCAGGTTATGAGGGAAAACAGTGATCTGTGGCGAGCTGATTTACTGTACACTTACAGTCAGAGTTTAGAATAATTTAGGTTTTTAATGCTGCATTTCTTTAATTACAACGCTGAAAAACAGCATCATAATTGCATTTAAAAGTAGTTTACTTTTGTTATACTGTATGTTTGATACATAAAACAAATTGAAATTAGTTTTTGTGTGTTCTTGTTTATTTTAATTTTAGTTACAGTTTAAGTATTTTAGTTTTATTTTTTATTTATAAATTTTTAAGTTATTAAGTTTTATTTTTATAATATTTTAGCTGTAATTTTAGAAATAAAAGTTTTTTATATTTATTACATGTTTATGTTTTCAGTATGTTTAGGTTTACAGTAAATACATTGAAACATACTGAATGTTTTAAATGATATATAAAACTAATTGAAATTTGTTTTTATTTTTCGATTTTCTTGTTTCATTTTGACTTTAGTTAAAGTTTTATTTGTGATTTTTGTTTATTTTTTATTTATAATTTTTATTTAAGTTTTTTTTATATGTCTAGAAGTTTTATTTTAGTTTTATTTTATTTTTATAATATTGATATGTAAGTTTTTTTAGATTATTTAGTTTTTATATTTTTATGTTTATTTTTTCAGTTTTAGTTTAAATACATTTACTGTATGTTTAAAATGATATATTAAACAAATTGAAATTAGTTTTTTTTTATTTTTCGATTTTCTTGTTTCATTTTGAGTTTAGTTACATTCATTCATTCATTTTCTTTTCGGCTTAGTCCCTTTATTAATCTGGGGTCGCCACAGCGGAATGAACCGCCAACTTATCCAGCATGTGTTTTACACAGTGGATGCCCTTCCAGCTACAACCCATCACTGGGAAAAGTTTAGTCACAGTTTTAGTATTTTAGTTATAAATTTTGTTTTGTATTTAAACAGTTTTATTTGAAGTTTTTCGTCTATACGTTTTAGTATATTTTTTATTTTTTGTATTTATTTAAAGGTGCTGTATGTAAGTTTTTGACTCTTCTAAAGCATAAAAATACAATAATATGTGTGCAGATATTTAAGAAACATCCCAAGTGAACATACTTGTTTAACTGACAAACAATGCTGAAGTCAGATATTCTGCTTTGAAAATGTTTTTTTCCGTGCCGGAACGATGTCTTTGTTTAGGTAATTTTCACATGCACATGCCAGTTTAACCAATTATAATTCAGCACCCCGGGTTGCCTTGTTGGAAAACAGCATATTTCATTCATTCATTCAGAAAGACTCTGAAAGCATGCGTCCATGAGCGAAATGCTACAGTGTAGTGGAAAGTATCAGATGTCAAAATGAGACAGATTCAGTTCCACATGACGTTAATTAGCAAATGACATAAATATTAGGAACGTGAGCAGGTTACATCGCGTGTCCTAACAACACGCTGTGACGAGATTGTTATGAGTGATGAGCCATTTGGCTGTTTGCACCACAAAACACGGCAGAAATTTAAATACAGCCTTTCAAAAGCACAGAATATGCACTCACTCACAAAACGGTAACGTTTAGAATCTATTTAATACATGTTAACCCTCTTTAACATCATTAAAGGTGAAGTGAACTTTCTGCTTTCAGTATATGGTAATACACGTCATGTAAAATGCATTCAAACTCGCATTGTTAGCATTTAGCACTGAATAAAGCACACGAGGCTTACCTGAGGTGATCTGTCATAGGTTTCTGTTGTTCAGCTGTGAGAAATAGAAGCCGCTTCTAATAAATCAATTCGAGGTGTTGGTTAGAACCAAAACTCCTTTTAATATGGAGAATATTCCCTCAATCGCGTGTCGTTGCTTTTATTTAGAACACAGTTTAAAATCCCTCAAACTGGCAACCCGGCGTACCTTTATTATGATTCAGGACTGCAATACCTAGTTCAACCACTGGGTGTCAAACTTACATACTGCACCTTTAAATTTAGTTTTAGAAATACATGTAAGTTTTATTTCTTGATTATTTAGTTTTTTCTTTTTTATTATGTTAATTACATGTTTAAATTACTAAAAATAACTAAAGTTAGTTCAGTGTTTCCTCTAGGATTTTTTCCAGCTGTGGCGGCAGGTCTTTTGATCTACCAACTACCTATGGCGTTATTTTAATGACAAATGTCATGATGCAGTACTACAAGTCGAGATCGGATTTGTGTAATACGAGCATGCAGATCTTTTTGCTTGCGCTAGGATTTCCTCTGTTCGTGCACAAAACTTCTTGCATGCCCTCAAATATACGCTGCTCAAGTGCAATTAAGCGGGTTTACGTGAATATGCCTCCAACCTTTATTCGATTTGCTAGGAGTATTTATGAACGTCTAGAATAGACCTACAGAGCGGTATTAATGCGTCCTGAGGTAAAGTGAAACGGCTATAAACTCCAGCAAGATAAAGTCTTTGTTTGTTGTATGCAGAGCCATAGACCTTTATCTATAAATAAAGTATAATTATGGAAACTGTTCATCCTAACTGAAAGCTATACACCGTGGTTGCTGGCCTCACACATCACGCACCTGTCAGTCAGTCAGTCAGTCAGCATGTCACCTTAAAGGGTTAAACAAACAACGCACAGCACTACTATGGTTACAGAAAAGTTTGCGCTGTTATAATTCACATACCTTTTAATACGTTTTGGCACGATTATAACCCGCTATTTAAAAAAAAAACGACAATGTTTTGAATGAGAAGCTGTAATGTAGCCGTGGTGCCCCGCCATGGAAAAATGAATGTAGCGGAAACCTTGTAGTTAATTAGTATCTATTTTAATATGCGCCCAAAATTTTATCTATGGGCAACGCAGTGGCGCAGTAGGTAGTGCTGTTGCCTCACAGCAAGAACGTCGCTGGGTCGCAGGTTCGAACCTCAGCTGGGCTGGGTCAGTTGGCGTTTCTGTGTGGAGTTTGCATGTTCTCCCTGCGTTCGCGTGGGTTTCCTCCGGGTGCTCCGGTTTCCCCCACAGTCCAAAGACATACAGTACAGGTGAATTGGGTAAGCTAAAATTGTCCGTAGTGTATGAGTGTGAATGTGTGTGTGGAAATTCCCAGAGATGGGTTGCGGCTGGAAGGGCATCCGCTGCGTAAAATCGTGCTGGATAAGTTGGTGGTTCATTCCACTGTGGCGACCCCGAAAGGGACAAAGCCGACAAGAAAATGAATGAATGAATGAATTTTATCTATGCGACCTCAAAATATATTTGGGAGCACTTGTGCAAGTGCATAAAACTGTTGCTATGTGACTGGTTTACACTGCAAAATGTTCACCGCATGCACAGATTTAGGAGACATTCACGCAGAATGCATGTTTGCACCTAAAAACGTGAAACGCAGTGCTCGGGAATAGTTTACAACAGTTATCATGTCAACTTTCTATATTAAATCCCGCAATGCTTGCCCCGCCTTCAAGCTCTTCTGATTGGCACACTGCTCTAGAACTAAACGTGAATGGATTGGTTATTATCAGCTGTCAATCATTCAGTCAGTGCTTTATGCCTTCGGGTGACTGGGTCTTTGGGAGCAACAGCCGCAAAAATGTAAAGCGTTGAGAAAGTAAACAACTCTGACAGATTTTGTTTTAGAAACCATCTAAAGTTACAAATAATGGCACATCTAATTAGTGATACACTTTTCGATAAGTGGATAAGACTCCTAAAGCCATTCACTGTAAAGTCTGTGGGACTGTGTTTTGGTGTAATCGTGTTTGCCACTGAATCTATAGTCTATATGTCAATATCAACTACGCAATATCATACATTACCCGTGAGAACATCATCGTTATTGTTTACTCCGTTTATCTTATTTATGTCAAGCATTGCGTGCAGGGTCGTTGGGCACATGCCAATTTTCTTTTTGTTTGTTAGTTTTGATTAGTGTTGATTTCAAACGCAATAAACCTGTGAATATGAAACTTTTAGTAACGGCACATAATTTTTGGTGGGTGTGACACAATTTTGCCTGGTGCGATTACATTTTTAAAGTTAGTGCTACCAAGCAAAAAAGGATCATTTCGAGCCTTGCTATTACTCGACTCTTCAGTCTCACATGATCCTTTAGAAATGTTTTTAATATGCTGATTTGGTGCTCAATTATTAGCGTGTATTAGTTATTAGTTACAACTAGTTATTATTGTTACTATTTATTAGTAATGAATCTTATTATGCAGCTTTCAAATTTTAAATTGATACAGTTCTGGAAATTAATTCAGAGAGGAATAAATTTCATTTTGTACATCAAAATAAAAAGAACTGTTATAATAGTTTAAATTACAATAATATTTTATAGCTATGATAAGCCTAAACCCATTTCAATCATAAAATATAAATATTATTCCTAATTTTTGACCAGTATTTCATTCATGTGAGCTGTTTAATTAAATAAAATATCTGGCCTTCCACGATACGCACAGAATCCAGTTCATAACAGTCAGGGGTGTGTTTCAGTTGAAGCTTTTAGCATGGGTGTCTCTGCGTTTGTGTGCTACAACACTAGAGTCCTCTAAAGACTGCACTGCTGCAGGCTAACCCTCTGTCATCTCTTTTTAAACACAGAACCCAATACCTGGAAAAATGGACGCCTTTACAAAGGTCTCCTTTTCCTTGTTCCTTGTCCTTTTGCTTATTTTGAGCAGCTTTGTGTTTTTCCTTCACCCTGCTTTCATGATTAAGCTTTGGCTGTGCTGCCAATGCAATGCCTTCCTTTAAACAAACCCAGAATTTAGCGTTCAATTTTGGTTTCAGTGGTGAGTATGAATGATTTTGGACTTTAAACGTCCGTTTACAATTCAATAACTCTCTAACTATGATCAACTGCTATTTAAATGTCAATGTAGGTTAGTGTGTATTGAGCTAAGTAGGCTGTGCTACCCACAATGCACTGCGCTTGTTTTTTGTTTTGTAGCAGTTTTTGTTTAATTTGCTGTAATGGTGCTTTTATAAAATTGAAATGATATTTTAATGTGAATCAAATGCTTCTCCTATCTAGTGGAGCAAACTCTTTGAAGAAAGTGAAATTGTTGTAACTCAGTATTGTGTCATTGGCAATGTTGGTCATTATTTTTCCACAGGAGTGGATGGAGAAGAGTGGGGGAAGTTTCTACACACCAAAAACAAGGTATGGAAAGCAGTACACAAAAGATGCTCAGAGAAAGAGTTCACCATCAGCACCTGCTGAGGTCAAACACCAATGACCCTGTGAGCTGTTTAGGCATTCATTTTGAACAATTTTCTACAAGTCCAAATCTAAAGTTTATATTGTATATCATTCATTTATTTTAGTAAAATAAAATGTCATGAAAAATTAAGCAGTTGGCAAATAATTTAGAATAGCCTTGTTACACATATCCTTTTTTATTGTTTTAATATGTACACATTTTAATAAGAAACGGCTATATGGATGAGCTGGTTGTGTGCTGGTTTTTATTTTGCATTGACATGAAAGCATCACAAATAGACTAACAGATGTGGTATACAGTTGAAGCTAAATTTCTAGCCTGTCTCTGAAAATTCCCAAGTGATATTTAACGGAGAGTTTTTTTCCAACACCTTTATAAACATAATGGGCTGTATAAGTCATCTGGTGCAATGACGCTTGACACAAGTGGTTTTTGCTAGTTTCAGCCCTGTTTAGGTGTCATTAGCCGCATTTCCACTGTCAGGCCGGTGCGAGCCAGGGCTTTTATCGGGCCGGGCCAATAGCGTATCCACTGTCAGGCCAATAGCTTGCAACACAGCATGCAAAACCCACCCCCAAAACGTCCCCCGACTTAAACGTCACAACCCGCCCAGTTCAGCGGGAAGAGAAAGTCAAATCTGAATCAGGCAGATAAAACACACCATCATCATCATCACAAAACAATTAAATTGGAGACAACCGAAACAAGCAAATTACACTTTACTGTACAGCATTACATTATATGTCTATACGCATAGACCTGCACCATGCTGTTTAAATAGCAAATGCATATTGGGTTTACTTTTTTTTACAAATAGGCTAATTTTACAACTCCCCCAGTGTTAAACAGTAGAGTTTTATCATTTTGAAACCATTGTATACTAAGACCAACAGAAAAAGAAAAGTTGCTATTTTCAAGACTGATATGGCTAAGAACTATACTCTCATTCCAGCTATAATAATAATCAAATGTCATACCATGGCTGCAGCAGGAGTAATAATATTACACAGCATCGTTACCTAGGTGGGAACTATTTTCAGGTTTTGTGTAATATTTGCTCCGGCTACAGCCATGGTCCTGCAGCAAAGTTCTTTGATTACTGCACCAGAATGAGTGTCAGGCAGGCATATATTATATATATATATATATAAAATCACATTTATAATAATCACTCAAATATTTAATTTAAACTGTAAATTAAACTGTATGTTTTGGTTTTATGGCAACTTTTATGTGAAAAAGGTTGATAATTCATTAATGGTATTTCTACTATAATTTACAAGAACAGCCAAGACATATGACTTTAGACTGCTAAAAATGGCACACAAATGTTTTAGGATCAAAAGTTAGCTGGGTAGAGTTTAAGGATTTGTTTAAGCAGTCTAAAACAGTTAATCTAATCACCAAACATGCTTAATTTCACATCTGGAACAAACAAAGTGGTATCGATAAGCTTTGTTAGCGAACAGAAAGACTGACTTAATCACTGTGTCTATAACTTTTATTATTATAAGCTTTATTTTACCAGGAAAGACACATTGAGATTAAAAATCTCTTTTACAAGAGCGTCCTGGCCAAGATTAGGCAGTTCACATGCCAAATGGGTCTAACAAACAACAAACAAAAAAACAATTAACAGTTAGCTTGAATCACACTGACAAACTATTCATAACATCTACAAGCCTGTGTTTCAACTTCTAAATCATTTATAGCCTTTTTAAAAGCTTTTAGTGAAATAAAGTCTTTAAACTGCAACTTTGTTTGCAGATTATTCCTTGCTGCGTATTGAAAAGCCTTTTTCCCCCATCTCAGTTTGCACTTTAGCAACAGACAGTAAATAAATATCCTATGACCGAAGGCCATAGTTAAAAACAGGCTTTTTACAAATGTAATTCTGTAGATATGATGGGAGTAAACCCAGTATAGATTTGTAAACAAAGATATGCCAATGCTTGAGCCTACGAATGGACAAAGCAGACCAACTTACCCCTTTTATCTTCAGTTTATTTACACATATGCACCCATACATAATGTAAAATATTTTACAGTTCGCACACATGTATTTTTAGTCACTGTTGTGAAGTTGAGAAATGCTTGGTCTGGGTCATGTGAGCCGTTAACATCGGAGATTATCTGATATTCCAAAAAAAATCTTTTAACATCACCCACTCCTAACTCAATCTCAATAAACTCATATGTAGTTATTAGTAAATCATGGTTTGCTTGGGAAATTTAGCATTCTGTTAATCTCATATTATTGCTGTTTATTGCCGAATGTTAATACTGTGTCTCTGCCTTTCAGATCTACACAGATTTTGATGAAATCAGGCAAGAAATTGAAAATGAAACAGAAAGAGTTTCTGGCAATAACAAGGTACAAAGTCATGTGATGTTTTTTGCACACTGTACTGTATGTAGTGGACATTACTTTTCAAAATGACGTTTATATATGCATATGTTATGTATGTACAGATTATAAATGATTGTAGTATATATTAATTATTATGAGGATTATAACATTAAATATTAAACAATGAATACATCAACTAATGTGTTTTAAAATAGTACATGTTAATTTGAGTAATTCATAAATATTGAGTTATTCATCTGCATTTAATCAAATATTTGGTAACACTTTATTTTAAGTAACAATTCATGCTATTTACTACTGGCTTATTACCTGCCTATTATTTAGATAATTAACTGCTTATTAGCACTTATAAAGTATAATCTTATTTTACATCCCTAATCCTACCCAATACCTAAACCCAACTTCTACCTTACTTACTATTGATAAGCAGCTAATTAGTAGTTTGTTGAGCTAATTTTCTTAGTTAATGGTTTGTTAATAGTGTGAATTGTGACTTAAAGTGTTGCCAAATATTCCTTTATATAATCAGTGTGCGAATTTTACATTGATTATCAAGGGTTTCGGTTAGTTTGTGTAATACACGCTTCAGTCATTTATGTATTTATTTTTAATTACATCTAGTTTATTAATAAAACATTTAAGTTTTTAGCGTTTTGAGGGATATTTAGTGTATTCTGACCTACAGTATTCTCTGATTAGCTATTTCAGAGGTTACTGTAGGTTAAACTACAAACTATGCATCTAATTTGATTTTATTTTCAGGCTGAATATAGATACAAACACCTATTTTACAAGAAAACAAAGTCTTGTTACCACGATGAACACTTGGGTGCGCTAGATCTGCTGCTTTCAGACTATTTTCTCGAATAGACTGATTGGCGCAATTATGCATTAACAATGGTTTGACCCAAAAAGGGGTGGTCAAATGTATATTTATTTTATCTATTATTTTAAATACAGATCAGAGTGAAATATTTCTCAGTATTAAAGAACTGATCCCCCCCCCATACTAGGGTTGGGTCGATAGACGATGCCATCGACGATCGACATCACGATTCTGAGCCGGCATCGCGATCCTCCGCCGCACCCCCGTCGCACTAGCAACCCACTCGCGAAAAATACACACTTGGGCCCCGTTTACACTAATACGTATTAGTTTTAAAGTGAAACTAACGAAAACGATCCACGTCCACACTGGCGTTTCATCTAGCATTTCTGAAAAGCCCTTTTTCCACACTACAGTATACCGCTGAAAACGCACATCACGTGACCACACACACTCTGTCATGCGCTCTAACATACGCGCACATCTGAGCTCCAGGCAGTCAGCGGGTGCGTTGAGCACAAAACCCCAGAGAGCAGTGCTCTTCGGACAGTTTATCAAGGATGTACCGTTGGATCTCATCTTAATAAAGTTGTTAAATGTGATATTTAATTAGTCTTGTCTCCATCTAATGACTCTTCTGTCTTTTAGATCTATCAGGTAACGTGTCACAGCGTCAGTACACTGCTTCAATCTTTCGCTTTCAAGCTTGTACTTAGTAACTTTAGCGAAAACCTCAGATACTGTTGGCTGGTTTCTGTTGGTTGTGCACCTTTTTTACCAACCAAGTTTGTTGACGCCATTATAATGACACAAATCACTCTGAATATTCATGCCAGAGTCCTGTGGAAAAAGTGATTGACAGGTGGTAATTTGTGTGTAACTTATCTTTATTTATTTATGATTTGATTATGGGTAAAACAAAGACCATGCCATTGTCCATTGCGATGTTTCACATTAGACATTGTACGATGCTAAATTGGTCAACATTGCTCAACCCTAACTCATACATCTTGTTTTGACCTTCTTCAGAGGGGATCAAGCGTTAATTAGGGGGTCAGTCCCCCCCAAACCCCCCTGTAATTCGCACCCTGTATATAATCCAAAAAATATAAAAGATTAGCATTCATTTATTATTCAAATAAATAGAAATATGTTATCATAACGGAAGACTGGAATAATAATGATGTTAAAAATTCAGCTTTGTCATTACCGCAATGAATGACATTCTAAAATTAATTAAAATAGAAAACTATTATATTAAGTTGGTAAACTGTTACTGTTTTTACTTTGTTTTTGATAAAATAAATACAGCCTTGGGGAAAAAATGTGACTCTTTTTAGCAGCATTAAAAATCAAAACAGTGTTAGTGTTTTCTTTTTTTTAGCTCTGCATTTTAACCAAACAGAATATCCTAAAAATCTGTCTTGTATTTTTTTCTTAGGGCATCAGTGATGAGCCCATACACCTGAAAATCTTCTCTCCACATGTTGTCAACCTCACGCTGGTGGATCTGCCTGGCATCACAAAGGTCTTTTATTCAATAGCGTAATGCTTGTTTGAATATTCATTTTGAGCATTTTTTGACGCTGACACTGATATATTCACGTTCAGGTCCCGGTGGGAGACCAGCCCAAAGACATTGAGTTGCAGATCCGTGAACTGATCCTAAAATACATCAGCAATCCCAACAGCATCATTTTAGCAGTCACTGCGGCCAACACAGACATGGCCACGTCTGAAGCCCTGAAAGTAGCCCGTGAGGTGGATCCAGATGGTCAGCACATTTACGCTTCTTTTACTGCATAATTTTTGCACACAATGTCTGTGTCTTTCAGTTTGTGTATTGTGATGTTTTTTCTCATAGCTGTGTGATGCAGATTTTTTTGAAACGCTGCACATTTTCTACTTTTAGGTCGCAGAACGCTGGCTGTGGTGACTAAACTAGATCTTATGGATGCCGGAACTGACGCAATGGATGTACTAATGGGCAGAGTCATTCCTGTCAAGCTAGGACTGATTGGAGTGGTCAACAGGTAAAAAAAAGAACTATAATTGTTTTTAATATTATACATTTATTAATTTATTACATATTTTCAAATAATAGTAATTAAATTCTAGTAATAAATATCATATATTTGTATTACTGTTGATGTATTATCATTTCATACAGGCAGTGCAGAATTATTAGGCAAATGAGTATTTTGACCACATCATCCTCTTTATGCATGTTGTCTTACTCCAAGCTGTATAGGCTCGAAAGCCTACTACCAATTAAGCATATTAGGTGATGTGCATCTTTGTAATGAGAATGGGTGTGGTCTAATGACATCAAGACCCTATATCAGGTGTGCATAATTATTAGGCAACTTCCTTTCCTTTGGCAAAATGGGTCAAAAGAAGGACTTGACAGGCTCCGAAAAGTCAAAAATAGTGAGATATCTTGCAGAGGGATGCAGCACTCTTAAAATTGCCAATCTTCTGAAGCGTGATCATCGAGCAATCAAGCGTTTCATTCAAAATAGTTAACAGGGTCGCAAGAAGCGTGTGGAAAAACCAAGGCGCAAAATAACTGTCCATGAACTGAGAAAAGTCAAGCGTGCAGCTGCCAAAATGCCACTTGCCACCAGTTTTGCCATATTTCAGAGCTGCAACATCACTGGAGTGCCCAAAAGCACAAGGTGTGCAATACTCAGAGACATGGCCAAGGTAAGAAAGGCTAAAAAACGACCACCACTGAACAAGACACAAGCCGAAACGTCAAGATTGGGCCAAGAAATATCTCAATACTGATTTTTCTAAGGTTTTATGGACTGATGAAATAAGAGTGAGTCTTGATGGGCCCGTGGCTGGATCGGTAAAGGGCAGAGAGCTCCAGTCTGACTCAGACGCCTGCAAGGTGGAGGTGGAGTACTGGTTTGGGCTGGTATCATCAAAGATGAGCTTGTGGGGCCTTTCGGGTTGAGGATGGAGTCAAGCTCAACTCCCAGTCCTACTGCCAGTTTCTGGAAGACACCTTTTTCAAGCAGTGGTACAGGAAGAAATCTGCATCCTTCAAGAAAAACATGATTTTCATGCAGGACAATGCTCCATCACATGCGTCCAAGTACTCCACAGCGTGGCTGGCAAGAAAGGGTCTAAAAGAAGAAAAACTAATAACATGGCATCCTTGTTCACCTGATCAGAACCCCATAGAGAACCTGTGGTCCATCATCAAATGTGAGATTTACAAGGAGGGAAAACAGTACACCTCTCTGAACAGTGTCTGGGAGGCTGTGGTTGCTGCTGCACGCAATGTTGATGGTGAACAGATCAAAACACTGACAGAGTCCATGGATTGGCAGGCTTTTGAGTGTCCTTGCAAAGAAAGGTGGCTATATTGGTCACTGATTTGTTTTTGTTTTGTTTTTGAATGTCAGAAATGTATATTTGTGAATGTTGAGATGTTATATGGGTTTCACTGGTAAAAATAAATAATTGAAATGGGTATATATTTGTTTTTTGTTAAGTTGCCTAATAATTATGCACAGTAATAGTCACCTGCACACACAGATATCCTCCTAAAATAGCTAAAACTAAAAACTACTTCCAAAAATATTCAGCTTTGATATTAATGAGTTTTTTGGGTTCATTGAGAACATGGTTGTTGTTCAATAATAAAATTAATCCTCAAAAATACAACTTGCCTAATAATTCTGCACTCCCTTGTGTGTGTATATATATATGAGCAATATCACACGAGTAGCAGTGCGATATCTCTGTATATCCGCATTGGTGGGAGGTATGTGTTGGCTTGAGGCCGCAGGCCAAGTGCCTTAGTGTCCTACCAGTGACGATATAGAGCCATTTCCCACTGCTACGAGTGTGATATTGCGTTTGTACAACAGTTCGACGGCAAAATCAAACAGAGTCTTAAAAACCCTTTTTTAAGAGGAACTACATTCTTCCGCCATTCATACACATCTGGAGCTGAAGTCAGAACAGCAGAAATCGTTGCTACTTCACAAACGTCACTTTAAAACTAGTATTTACATGATTCTCTAGCATAATGTCTAAAATTATGACAAAACAGGTAATTTTGCTCACATGTTAAGATTATAAGGCATGAAATGCCATCAGTTTACAGAGATTTCCCACTGTTTCTCTGTTGCAATAGGGAGATCACAATAATTAACGCTGAAAAAGCCAAAGTAAAGCAAACACTAGCATATTACTATGTTATAAATACAGCACTACAAAATACAAAAGAGCGAGATCGACTTAAAATGTCACTTACCTGTTCTGTAATGATTTGCTAAACTGTAGTTTGAAACATACGCTGAAAAATGCTGTTTTTCTCCCCTAAGGAGTTATTATGCGGTCTCTGTCGCCATCTTGTGGTGAAACGTCAACTATCTTTGCTCTACTCGGTATGGAAGGCTGGCCGCCAAAGCGCTGAATCTCCAAAATTATGAATATTTAAAATAGGCACTATCTATATAAATAAACGGCATTGTTGCAATCTAAACTACAACTACATTCTTGCCTAAAAAGCCTCAAAAGTACATTATGTTGTCCAACAGCAGCAATATTTGTCAAACTGTAGTCTGCCTGCCACTCTTGTGGGCGGATTAATACACAAGGGTTCAGAGGCTGTAAGAGTGCTGATATTACTTTAATATCGCAGGGTTATCAGCCAATCAGATTCAAGAACCAGACACAATTGTTGTATAAAATTTTACTTTTTTTAATATTTAAAAAGAATGCACACACAGGTTGTAACAGGTTATTCAAAACTACAGTAAATTATGCTATTTAATATTTACACTTATTTACAGTCTACTCGCGTATATGCGCACAGACATGCAATATATTATAAATTATTTGAATGAATAGACTTGCATACACAGACCTTTATTATTAAATATGACTAAATGTCTCCGTATAGGAGTCAGCTGGACATCAATAATAAGAAAAGTGTGGCAGACTCCATTCGTGATGAACATGGCTTCCTGCAGAAGAAATACCCTTCCCTCGCCAACAGAAACGGGACTAAATATCTGGCCAGAACATTGAACAGGTGAGAGTTTACACCTGAAACATGTCTTTTTAGTGGTGAGGAGCTCATGCTTTTTACAGCACTAATCTCTTCTTTCCTTCAGGTTATTGATGCATCACATTAGGGACTGTTTACCTGAGCTGAAGACCCGTATCAACGTTCTGTCAGCCCAGTATCAGTCTCTGCTCAGCAGCTACGGAGAGCCGGTGGAGGACATGAGTGCCACACTGCTGCAGCTTATCACAAAGTTCGCCACAGAGTATTGTAACACTATTGAAGGAACGGCCAAATACATTGAAACCGCTGAACTGTTAGTTCCCACTTTTCATTCAGTTACTGAGTTATTTCTATTTGATCTGAAGTGTATTAGTACCGCTAGTGCTAACCACAGGTGCTATTTTTTTCAGTTGTGGTGGAGCCAGAATTTGTTATATTTTCCATGAGACGTTTGGTAGGACACTGGAATCAGTCGATCCTCTTGGAGGACTAACAACTATAGATGTGCTTACAGCTATTAGGAACGCTACGGTAGGTTGTGTACTGATTTATTTGAAAGACTTTTACAGTGGTGATAAAATTAGGTTATGTCTACACTAATCCAAATACATTTAAAATGTTGAATCCATTGAATTTTCGTTTTCAATTTGTTCCATCATCTACACTAAAATGACTGAAAATACTTTCGATAATGTACACACAGACTTAAGGCGCTTTTACCTGTGTTATATCCCATAACCTGGAAGTTTGTTTACTTTCCGTCTTTTTGAAATGTCTCCCTGTAAACATTCTGTGTTCTTTGAAGAGAGGCAATGTTAAGCATGTACAAACTGACATTAATCTTTTATTATTATTTCTTTTATTTAGCCAGGAGATCACATTGAGACATTACTGTCTCTTTTTCCAGTGAGACCTGGTCAAGACGGCAGGCAGCACATAAAGTTTCACATAAAAATCACAAAAAACAATGCCACAAAATTATAAAATCACCATTCGTAAAAAGGTCAAGTCATAAAAAACTATTACAAGTATCCCTAATCTTTAATAAAGCTGTTAAAATGGACTGTATTCAAACATCTGCTTTACAATGTCATCCACCATGTTAGCTAAATTAGTCGCTTGACTAAAATGTGTCATCGTTTTCGAAAGCCTTTGTTTTCATAGTACACACTGCAGCATGAAAACCGCATTTTCATAGGCTACGTTCACACTGCAGGGAAATGTGGCCCGAATCTGATTTGTTTGCCCGCATGTGGCTCAGATCTATTTCTGTCTTCAGATCTATGAACCGCTCAAACCGCATGGAATCTGATCTTTTTAATTCATATGTGTGCCACTTTCATATGTAGTATTAAATCAGACACAGATCTGATGTTTTGCCTTGTGAACGCTTATGTAGGATTTCATGTGAACATAATCTTTGAGCGACATGCGTCATCATTCTGTGCAGCAGCATAGTAGTATAGCACACAGGGAAAATACCACAGAAAGTTGGTTGTTCATTTAGAAAATTTTTTTGAAGGCAAAACTGGTGCTTGTTAACCAAACTGGTTAACGATTGGGCACAGGTTGATCACGAAGCTGAAGAGCGTCGAGGGTTATTGCGGATAGGGGATCCATGCGCAAAAGAGGGGCACTTTCATTTTGGGGGAACTTTCTCTCTGAGAGAAAAAAAGGGTAGGTGCCTCCCCTTCTGCTCGTGCCTGTTGTTTATAACGAAGTAAAATGAAATAACTCTGCAAACAGAGATAAACCAACTCCGCCTTCACAGCTGCTCATTAACCCTTGATGAGTTTACCACACCGGTGGTCAGAAAGACTCACACCGTGGTTGTCATAAATCACAAATGATCAGTGTTTTCAAACACAAAAGACTTATTTTAGGTTTCAAATGGCGAAATACACATTAGTAGTAGCAGAACAACCCTTTACAGGTCAAATACACCACGGTTCTCTGTGAAAAGGGCAGTAATCATATTATGTGTGCATAATTAGACATTTTGTGATGTCCGTAACTACTTTTGCGTTTGCAGGTCACTTTAGGACCATGATCTGTTCACATTGCAAATCTGAGATTCGGGCACGTTTATAACAATAATGTGAACAGCTATGCAAAAAAATCAGATGTGAGTTTCAGTTGTGGCTGTACCATGCTAGTGTTTTACTAAATAACCAAGGCTCTTCAGCAAAAACCCTTAAACTTGTGGAAAACTAAGAAATAAAAGTTTGAAAACAGCAATTATGGTTGCACAAAAGAAAGATTACAACTAAAATTTAAAGAAAAATTACAACTCAAGACATCTCTATTCTCTCTCAGGACATTACTACTCTCACACTGACATCACACACATTAAATGTATGTGTAAAACTGGAATATCACATGGAATAACACAAAAAGATTTGCGATTTTTTTTTTTTTTTTTTTTTTCAAAAAATCTTTGAATTTTTTTCAAAGATTGTTTTTATCCAATGAGTCAAAGAGAAAAAAATTGTCACCTTTTGATAAACTTGCGCCAAATATCAAAAAGAAAAACTGCGGTAGTAGAAACTGCATGAGTCTTTTCTTAATTTAATAAATTACCTATTACACTTCAGAAGACAATGCTAACATCCAATAAATGCATGATGGCATTTGGTGGGTTTAGATGCAAATGCTTTGAGACAGTTTTGGAGGAAATTAATATAATAATAATAATGCCGAAAAGTCTTAAGGCATTTTTGAATGACCAAAACAAGATTTCAAATATTTTGCGACGTGGTCTGCCCACTGGTTCATCCATTACTGTGTCCCATCACACACATTTTTATCATCACATGATCTCTATTAACAAAATTACATGATTTTTAATGCACATACTGGATTTATTAATTTTTTTGTTAAAAGTGTTTCCATTGTAGTTTTTGTGCATATTTTTCTTATCGAAGTTTATCCTACTCACTTTTACCACCTACTTATTTTTGGATTATCGCATAAAAATACTTGATGGAGATGCCAAGATATGCATACATTTTGAAAATGCCATTAAAAAAGCGTATTTTCTAAATTTATACATATCTTGGCATCTCCATCAAGCATTTTTAAGCAATAATCCAAAAATAAGCAGATGTAAGCATAGCTATAGACTGCACTCTGCATTGTGCCATGATCAGCTGAAAGACTGCAGCTTTCTATTTTAGCACAAGTCCTAGAGTGACTTAAAAAGGTTCTTTTGTGACAGCATATAGGAAGATAACCGAGCACAGCAGTTTTAGATGTACACAGATAAGTCAAAAATATTATGAAACATCTGTCTAATATACTTTTGGTGGACATTAGTAGCAGGTCTTTCAAAAGCTGTAGGTTGCAAGGTCAAGGCAGTGTGCATATTTTGTATGGTTGGTAATGTAGTTGTTGTGTTTGTTCAGGGTCCGCGTCCTGCTTTATTCGTGCCTGAGGTGTCGTTCGAGCTGCTGGTGAAAAGGCAGGTGAAGCGTCTGGAGGAGCCCAGTCTGCGCTGTGTGGAGCTGGTGCACGAGGAGATGCAGAGGATCATTCAGCACTGCAGCAACTACAGCACTCAGGTACACTGCACACATTGGATGAGTGCTTCAACGTGCTTCAATTTTTCCCTCACAGGATTTTTTTTTCTCACTGCTATACTATAACAGCTTGTTATGTAGCACATTGGTAGGGACAGACAGAATCTGCTGACATTTTTTGCTTTTTCTGCCATAACTAAAAACGTAATAACTGAAATAAAAAGTAGTACCTTTTTAACTTTTATTTAATATTTACAATGCAAATCCAATTAGATCCACTTATTTGGTAAACAAAGCAAGTCTCTCATATAATATGTCTACTAAAAGACAGAATATGTTATATTACAAACTGTATTGTATATAAATCATATGAACATTTTAATGTGTCAGTAATATTACTGAAACTAATTTAAAAACTGAATAAATATAAATTTACACAAGTAAATAAATACTCAATGATGGGCTAAAATCTGCGGATTTCTGCGCGTGCAGATTCCGTGTGGGCTTACACATCGGTTAAGATGTTTACATCAAGAACTATAATTTTTTAATGTTTTCTTTATTATTATTGTTGTTGTTATTATTATTTTAGATTAACAACATTGTTGTGATTTTAAAAATATCATATATTTATTAATTCTACGTATTATTATTATTATTTCTTTTATCTACTAGTACTGCAACTAGTTTTGTCATCATTGTTGTAGTTTCACTGAGTTTATTACAAATGTTATTGTTTTTAATAAAGTTTATCAAGTTTTAATTTTCTAAGGTTGTTTTTATTAGTAATAAGTTTTATTATAGTTGTAACAACATTAAAGTTGTTTTTTTATTTTTTGTTTTTTATTAGTAAATATACTGCTTTATTATCACTGCTACTATTTTATAGATGGATACATAGATCAATGAAAGGGCGAATGGATAGACAGCCTTTTTTTTTAAACCATTGTCATTTTAACAGCATTGTTTTATTATTACAATAGGGTACTATTATATTTATTATGGCTTTATCAATATTTCTTTTTTATTTGTTATTGTTCTGTTAAAATATTATTATATTTATCGACATTGTTGTTTAGGTATTATCTATTATTGTTGTTAAATAGTAACAATATAAACATTTAATTAGCTATACTAAGTTCATAAAGCTATATTTAGATAATTTTCTCCTTTTTTTTTTTGTCTAGGAGTTGCTTAGGTTTCCAAAGCTCCACGATGCCATAGTAGAAGTGGTCACATCTCTGCTCCGGAAGAGGCTTCCTGTCACCAATGAGATGGTTTGTGTCTTTCTCATGTTCTCTTTATTATTTGAACCATTATTGAGCAGCTTAAGTGCATATATCTCTTCTCCAAAGCCGCATTTGCACTCTGTTCCAGGTTCACAATCTTGTGGCGATCGAGTTGGCTTATATCAACACCAAACACCCAGACTTTGCGGATGCTTGTGGACTCATGAACAACAACATTGAGGTTTACAGATATTTTCATGGTGATGTTTTGGCTGAAATGTACCAATCGAAAAATATTTGAAGTGTGAAATTGATTTTCATAACAGGAGCAGAGACGTAACCGAATGAGAGAGCTTCCTACGTCCGTGCCTCGTGATAAGGTATGAAATTTAAGTTAATATTGATTATTGTGTTTTCTTACAGGAAAATATGTGACTGCCCGCCTCTGCTATTTAGTTTTTTATTTCACAAATCAAACTTTACTTCTTTTTCCTACACTTTTTTTTTCAGTTAGCCTAAAACCTGCTGCTTTCCTCTCTAGCTGACTAGTTTCTTGTCTTCCTGTGTCTCTCTGTAGTCTTTAAAAGGTCCCGGTGGGCAGTCAATTTCACCCACTGATCAACCGTCTGCTGAGGGCGATGGCCCTAAGGTGTGTTTCGCCCCCTGCGTGGAGGGGCAAAGCATGGAGTTGATTTTCAATCAAACTCTTATATCCCCCAACTGCATGATCGCAAACCACTAAACTGACAGCAGATCATACTTTTGCTGGGCAGTTTTGGTTTTACTGATCAGGACTTTCTCAAACCTCTGTTGTGTGTTTGCTGAGTTGATTTGAAGACCCTCGGCAAATGCAAGTGTGATTTTGCAGTTGTGTCTTTTCAGTTTGTGGCCACAATTGGTGTTTTATGTGTGAACTGATGTGTCTGGAAACTTGAAACACACTGTGAAGTATGTCATTTCTGTTGTATTGGTGTCACTTAGTATCTTTTCTAAGAATTTGGTGACCATACTGACAACCAAACTATTTTTTTTTGTGTTACCGGCTAATCCCGAGCTTTAATATTAGTGATATGAAAGCCGACTGTGGATTGTCACCAATAATCTTTCTTTTTTTTTTTTTTTTTTTTTTTTTTTTTTAGGAATAAATACTGCAGATGTTGCTTGTTATATTGTGTAAAGTTGTATATTGTTGTTTTAATTTAGAGTCAAATAAGCTCAACAGACATTTATTGTACATTTTTTGTATAGTATATGCAGTATGTATATATATATATATATATATATATATATATATATATATATATATATATATATATATATATATATATATATATATATATATATATATATATATATATAAATACAATGAATATACAAACAATATCAACAAAATTGTTGGCATATATATATATACACAGGAAGTGCTGAATTATTAGGCAAGTTGTGTTTTTGAGGATTAATTTTATTATTGAACAACAACCATGTTCTCAATGAACCCAAAAAACTCATTAATATCAAAGCTGAATATTTTTGGAAGTAGTTTTTAGTTTGTTTTTCGTTTTAGCTATTTTGGGAGGATATCTGTGTGTGCAGGTGACTATTACTGTGCATAATTATTAGGCAACTTAGCAAAAAACAAATATATACCCATTTCAATTATTTATTTTCACCAGTGAAACCAATATAACATCTCAACATTCACAAATATACATTTCTGACATTCAAAAACAAAACAAAAACAAATCAGTGACCAATATAGCCACCTTTCTTTGCAAGGACACTCAAAAGCCTGCCAATCCATGGACTCTGTCAGTGTTTTGATCTGTTCACCATCAACATTGCGTGCAGCAGCAACCACAGCCTCCCAGACACTGTTCAGAGAGGTGTACTGTTTTCCCTCCTTGTAAATCTCACGTTTGATGATGGACCACAGGTTCTCTATAGGGGTTCAGATCAGGTGAACAAGGAGGCCATGTCATTAGTTTTTCTTCTTTTAGACCCTTTCTTGCCAGCCACGCTGTGGAGTATTTGGACGCATGTGATGAAGCATTGTCCTGCATGAAAATCATGTTTTTCTTGAAGGATGCAGACTTCTTCCTGTACCACTGCTTGAAGGTGTCTTCTAGAAACTGGCAGTAGGACTGGGAGTTAAGCTTGACTCCATCCTCAACCCGAAAGGCCCCACAATCTCATCTTTGATGATACCAGCCCAAACCAGTACTCCACCTCCACCTTGCTGGCGTCTGAGTCGGACTGGAGCTCTCTGCCCTTTACTGATCCAGCCACGGGCCCATCAAGACTCACTCTTATTTCATCAGTCCATAAAACCTTAGAAAAATCAGTCTTGAGATATTTCTTGGCCCAGTCTTGACGTTTCAGCTTGTGTGTCTTGTTCAGTGGTGGTCGTTTTTCAGCCTTTCTTATCTTGGCCATGTCTCTGAGTATTGCACAACTTGTGCTTTTGGGCACTCCAGTGATGTTGCAGCTCTGAAATATGGCAAAACTGGTGGCAAGTGGCATCTTGGCAGCTGCACGCTTGACTTTTTTCAGTTCATGGGCAGTTATTTTGCGCCTTGGTTTTTGGTTTGGTTTTTTCACACGCTTGCGACCCTGTTGACTTTTGAATGAAACTCTTGATTGCTCGATGATCACGCTTCAGAAGCTTGCCAATTTTAAGAGTGCTGCATCCCTCTGCAAGATATCTCACTATTTTTGACTTTTTTTGACTTTTGGAGCCTGTCAAGTCCTTGGCTGCGTCCGAAACCGCATACTTCCATACTATACAGTACGCTAAAATCAGCATGCGAGCTGAGTAGTATGTCCGAATTCATAGAATTCGAAAATCAGTATGCGAGAAGTACCCGGATGACTTACTACTTCCGGCGAGATTCTGAAGTGCGCATCCAATGGACGCTGCGCTATCCCATGATGCCCCGCGAGAGAATTCATGAATGGAAGTGAAGCGATGCAACTGACACAGGTAGGTCACGTGACCATGACAAAATGGCGGATGCAGTACGTCCGAATTCCATTCATACTGCTCACATTCATACTGTATAGAACGTACTTTTCTAACGGCCGAGTAGTACGTTTAAATTCAAATGCAGTACCTACTGAGTAGTAGGCGGTTTCGGACGCAGCCCTTCTTTTGACCCATTTTGCCAAAGGAAAGGAAGTTGCCTAATAATTATGCACACCTGATAAAGGGTGTTGATGTCATTAGACCACACCCCTTCTCATTACAGAGATGCACATCACCTAATATGCTTAAGTGGTAGTAGGCTTTCGAGCCTATACAGCTTGGAGCAAGACAGCATGCATAAAGAGGATGATGTGGTCAAAATACTCATTTGCCTAATAATTCTGCACTGCCTGTGTATGTGTATATATATATATATATATGTATATATGTATGCCAACAATTTTGTGACACTTCTGACATTTTTGTCACACTTGTTTCACAATGTTTCAGATCATCAAACTAATTTAAATATTAGTTAAAGATAACACAAGTAAACATGTCATGCAGTTTTGAAATTAAGTTTTTATTAGTAAGGGAAAACAAATTACAAAATAGCCCTGTGTGCAAAAGAATTTGTCACCCCATTAAAACAGAACTCTGGAAACATAAATGGATCACACCCAAATTAAATTTTTTCTTGCTATATTTAGGCCTGATTACTGCTACACCTGTTTGCAATCTAAAAACACTTAAATAGAACCTTTTGACAAAATGAAGTAGACCAAAATATCCTCAAAAAATAGACATTATGCTGAGATAAGAATAAAGGAATTAGTGATGGGAAACACTTTTTTCACACCACTGTATAAAAAAACACTACAGCATGAATAACCGTTTAACATTTTACATTAAGATTTGTTAAGATTAAGATTTCAATTCTTTGCATTAGTAAATGTTGAAATGGTGGAGTTGGCGTGTTGGCGTGGGTTTCCTCCGGGTGCTTTGTTTTGCCCCACAAGTCTAAAGACATGCGCTATAGGTGAATTGGGTAAGCTAAATTGTCCATAGTGTATGTGTGTGAATCCAAGAGTGTATAGGTGTTTCCCACTTATTGCAGCTGGAAGGGCATCCACTGTGTAAAACATATGCTGGATAAGTTGGCGGTTCATTCCGACCCCTGATTAATAAAGGGACTAAGCCGAAAAGAAAATGAATGAGTCTTGAAATGAACATTAATTGTTCATCCTTAGTTCATGTTTGTAAACACATTAACTAAAAGAAACCTGTTATAAAATGTGACCGATAACAACATAGTCGGTTGTATTCTTAGTACGCTACAATCCAGTTTCACATTTCAGTAGTTCTGTTGCCAAAATATGACACTTTTCTGGAAACTTTGCAAGTCCTGCCTTTTCACAAGCAAATTTAAAACGACAGAGTGCACAATATGTTTGACTGTAAACAAGAGAACCAGTGTTTTGAATCCATTCTCTCACTGAAATGCAACCCCAGAGTTTTCGAATGAAAACAAGCTTTTCAGCATTTCCAAAAGTCTCTACATTTGAGGATCCAAAAAGTTGAAAGTATGCTAAAAGTTCAATTTAAAACAAAAACACACTAGCGTAAATGTGTCCTCCATGTGCTCTCGGTTTATTCCGTCTTTACACTTTTGATGGAGATAAACCATTGATTACATGAGCTGAGATCATTTATTTGGCTGTCCAACATATTTCACCTCTAACAGAAATGCATGAAACACCAATGGACTGCATGGCGTGGTACATACCTTAAAACACTAGTGGGCACTCAGTAGTGTCTTGTTGTTCTTGTTTGTGTATATCAGATGGCTGGAGGAGGTCAAGCAGAGCAGGAAGGAGGAACAGGGACCTGGAGAGGTATGTTGAAGAAGGGAGATGAAGGCCAGGGTGAGGAAAAGACCAAACTACAAAGCTCTATCCCAGCCAGCCCCCAGAAGGGGTACGCGGTGAACCTACTCGATGTGGTAAGGATGGGGTCATCCATAATAAACAATTGTGTTTTTTTTCTAATATAATTCTGTTATAATAGTTGGGGAAACACAGCTATCTATCTACATACAGTTGAAGTCAGAATTATTAGCCCTCCTGTGAATTTTTGTTGTCTTTTTCAAATATACCCAAATGATGTTTAACTGAGCAAGGAAATTTTCACAGTATTTCCTATAATGTTTTTTCTTCTGGAGAAAGTCCTATTATTTGGCTAGATTAAAAACTGTTTTTAATATTATTAGCCTCCTTAAGCAATACTTTTTGACTCTCTGCAGAACAAACCATTCACACAATGACTTACCTAATTACCCTAACCTGCCTAGTTACCCTAGTTAAGCCTTTAAATGTCACTTTAAGCTGAACACTAGTATCTTGAAAAATATCTAGTAAAATATTATTTACTGTCATCATGGCAAAGATGAAAAAATCAGCTGTTAGAAATGAGTTATTAAAACTATTATGTTTAGAAATGTGTTAAAAAAATCTTTCTGTTAAACAGAAATTGGGGGAAAAAACGTACAGGCGGGCTAATAATTCCTGTATGCATACAGTTCATTTACATTGACACGTACATTAGTACATTTGCATGAAAGTCGTTGCGACACAGTATTTCTACAGTGGCCCAAATGGAAAAACTGATCAATACAGAGGATTTTGTTTTGTTTTTGCTGTTTTTCTGGCTTGGTGTTTTAAGAGCCGGGACACACCAAGCTGACGGTCGGCCATTGGGTTTGTCAGGCCGTCATTTAGCATCAATCTGGCTAGTTGGTTTAGTGTGTTCCACACGTCGCCTCTCGTCGTTACCGTCGGATCAAATTGGCCAGATACAGCATGCAGAATTTATATATGTAAAACAGAGCACTCTGATTGGTTATTTCATAATGAATCAGAGTGCTAGATCAAAAACTGAAGTGACGTAGCAAGTAAACAATTTAAGTCAAGAAGGAACACAAAGTGGTCGGCTGTAATTTTGCTACATTTCTAAAAGATTTGCAAACGATTATTAGACATCCTCTCACAAAGACGCAAGAACATGCAGTCTCGTTTTGTTGGCTGCCATCCATATAGTGTGTTCACGGGCAGCTTTTTGATCCAGTGGCGAGCCGACGCAATGCGACAACACAGTTGTTTTTTTTTTTGGCAGTAGTTGTTTGGCGTCAGCTTGGTGTGTCCTTAAGAGGCAGATTTAATTATAAGATTTGTCATCATGTTGAATATGCACAATAGGGTTGTCACGATACTACACGATATTTTAAAACGCTACAGTGCCCTGTATCTGTGGTTACACTCCGTAAACAGAGGTGAGTTTGGTGAACACAATGGCAAATCAGCGCTGTTTTAGAACGTGCTCCACAGCACTTTAATGTTTGCGGGACATGGATGTTTTAAAAATTTCAATACTGATTGGTATCGAATTCCAGTATCGTGACAACCCTAATGGACAATGAAGAGAAGATAAACTAACAGTTTGTCAAATGTGAGATTAGGGTTTTCAAAGGTATTGACTTTGTTACCAATCGATACTGAAAATATACACAGGCACTGGAGCATTTGAAAGCCACGTCTATCAGCTGATCCATCAGCGGATCTCATACATCTGCTTATAAACATTAAGCTGATAGATGTGGCTTTTAAATGCTCCACTGTCCATTTATCTGAACTTCAGAGCCAATCACAGTCAAATCTGTTGAGCATGTGAACACAATGGCCAATCATCAGTGTTTAAAGGGTCACGAAACACCAAAACACATTTTTTGAGCTGTTGACAGTCATATATGTGTCCCACGCTGCTATAAACACTATTAGGACACATATATTGCACTAAAAAGTGAAAATTGGTTGTTTTTGCGTTATTTTGAGCAAATTCGTTCTTCCGGTTTGAAACGAATTTTTGAAGCTACGTCACGGCCATGAGATACTTAGGTGTAAATCCAGCAGTATAGTGGCTGTCTGTCTTTTCTAGGACGTTCTTACGTATCTGAGTGTGCAGTATTAATTCATGAGAAGACGTGCTTCAAACCAATTAGCGCGCTCTATTGTGTATGACGCGAAACTTCATTAATATGCATGATAGCTCCGGAGACTGTTTACCAGTTTACACTGTTCAGACGGCAGAGAGACGCCACGTTGTGTTGCCAAAACAAGTGAAAGTACAAGAATTTCAAGACAAGAGTCGTAGGTGTTATTAGTGTGTTGCAACGAAGGTTTTGCTTTCATTTTCCCTTTATGGGAGAGCAGCTGGACTCACGTGTGGATTACAGTGCACGCAACACGCGACAGAAACGCGTTTGTAAGGAACATTTTTACCCGAGAGCTTTTTCTCTAGTCTATAGAGGATAGTCTATACACACACGGCTTTCTGACGCTACCTACCGAGTACATAAGGTACAGAGAAATGCGGAGGATTTTTTTCTCTTATTCGCCGTAACAAATCAGCCTCTGTGTGTTTGTTTTTCCTGTCAAACTTAGCGCGTCCCTTCTATGCAAAATCTTACCCTCTTTCCCTCCCCCGACACTCCCACACTCCCAGAGCTGGACACGCCCAACTTTCCTGACTTTTTTCAAAACAGAGGTGTGAAAACACCCTGCTGAGACAGGGGGTTTCGTGGCCCTTTAAGAATGTGCTCTACATGCTCAAATGTTAGCAGGAAATGGACGTTATTAAAATGTCAGTATTGATCAGTATCAAAGTTGATACTTTTAGATATTATTTTGCAGAACAAATAACCATGGACTGAACCAAATAATGTTGGACTGTACCATTGGTTGCAATTCACAACCTCACCACTAGATGATGACAGTTTACACACTGTACCTTTAAGAGCACTGTGAAAAATTCCTGGGTTCCTCTCAATCGATTTGTGTTGGGACAACATAAATAATAATAAAGGAATTAAGTAACTTAATAGTTTGTACAAATCGAAGTGGATTGAACATAAAACTATTAAGTTGTCCTCCCAAAAATCTCAAGTCTTTTGTTCTTTCGGCTCATTTTGAGTAAGTAGTTTGAACAAACAGCAACCCTCATTTTTATGAGTCAGTGTTTGCTGACAGTGAGTTTGTGTTGATTGCTTGTGACCTCTCTCCAGCCTGTGCCAGTCGCCCGAAAGCTGTCCGCCCGTGAACAGAGGGACTGTGAGGTCATCGAGAGGCTCATCAAGTCTTATTTCCTCATTGTTCGGAAAAACATCCAGGACAGGTATGTAGAAAACCATGTCAAAAGTTTCTGGTTTTGGTGTTTTAAGCAGAGTGCTGATGCTGTTTCCGTGTCTCTTCAGCGTACCAAAGGCTGTGATGCACTTTCTGGTGAACCACGTGAAGGACAGCTTACAGAGCGAGCTGGTGGGACAGCTTTATAAACCTGCCTTGCTGGACGACCTGCTCACAGAGTCTGAGGATATGGCTCAACGCCGCAACGAGGCCGCTGATATGCTCAAGGTGATATTAATAATCCTCATTTATTTAACCCTTTCACGAGTGAAATGTTCTAAAAATCTGTGATAGAACATACGTTTTGACTTCTAAACAGCTTAATGATGGTAGTATTTGTTATATGACGTATAATGAGTCTGAAGTTAACTAGAAGTATTTATATTATTCATTAAATTGTGCATTAATTTATTAGCGTCTAACCCTACCTCATCCCTAAACCCAACCCTCATAGTAATGTCAAAATATTATTTGTTTTAATTTCAGTGTCACAAAAATTACACTATATTGGCATGAGTATCCTCAGCTGTATCCCATCTAGACATCACCCTCTCCTGCAGTGCGGTGAAGTGTAGATGGGATACAGCTGAGAATACTTGCAGCAGTATAGCATAATTTTTATGACACTGTACAACAAATAATATTTTGACATTACCGTGAGAGTTGAGTTTAGGGTAAAGGTAGTAATTCGTTCATGCGTTAATTAATGCGTAATTTAATAAATAAAAGAAATACTTTTAGTAAACTTCCAGTCACAGCTGTATCCCTTCAAGCAACAACCGCAGGAGAGATCCAAGCTGCTGGATTTGTCATGTTTATTTATAATTTTTTCCAAAATACATGAAGGTAAGCAACTGTTTATCTGGGAGAGGAATATAGAAAATATTCTAGTAACATAAACAGTGTGTATCTTATATGAAGTGTCGTCCATCTCCATAGACATCCGTGTGTATTTTACAAACCTTTAATGGTATGTTTTGCTTGTAATTGTGTATTTGAATGTCTGAAAGTTAAAATAAATGTTACTTGTTTGAAAGCACAGATAAATTGTGATTTATGAAAAGCTCTGCACACCTCTTTCTGTGTCTCAGCGTGGACCGTCAGATTTGGATTTGAGCAGTTGATGACATATGCTCTGAATGTTCGAATCGCACTGGTGTGATCATACGCTTCAGGGACCAGCCAAGGCTGATCACACCGGTGTGATCGTACGTGTAAAACGGTTAAATAGTAATAATCATGCAATAAAAATGTAGGATTTTATGTAGGTAATTGTTTAATAATAAGCCTCTATTAATGTTAATTAAATATTATTTTTGTTGTAAGATGCACAAGAGAATCTGTAAAAGAATGATAAGAATAATATTCTAATATTGTTATAAATAATTATAAATAATAAAATAATATATAATATTTTTTTAAAATAATTGTGATCATGTAATACATAATTATTTTTAATACCTCTAAAAATTAACTACTAATAATAAATTATTAATGCTAAATGTTAATTACAGTTGTGAAAAATGGTAATATAATTGGTAATTGTAATTAGACACAATAATGCATATTAATGGCCTTCACAATATCATTATAATTTATTGTAACCTTTGTATCAATATTAAATTAATAATACTAATTATCTATAACTTCATGTTAAATAATTGATATAACATTTATTTTTAAATATTGTTAAACATAATTTTTACAGTAACTATAAATATCTTACTTAATATTAACTATAATAATTAATTGTAACTATATTGTTTAGTTGTGCAGTGTAGTTTTTTTAAATAAGAGTTTTTTAATTAATCATAATTTATATTTAATTAATAAATTGTCAAAAATTACTAAACCTTTTTAATTTAATTAAAGAAAAACATTTAACCTTCAGTGTAACCTTTACAGTAATATTAATTAAGTTTTTATTTAGTAATTATTTATTAACAGTAGGGTTAATATTACTCAACTGTGAAGTAAAATTATTTAAAATTTTAAGAGTATATTTTATCATGTAAAGGAATATTTCAAATATTTCCAAATCTCTCTGTCACCCACAGGCCTTGCAGAAAGCCAGTCAGGTGATCGCCGAGATTCGAGAGACGCACCTGTGGTGAACGTCCCGCCGCTGATGTACAGCCCCTTCCCTTCACGTGAACCCTGCGCTCTGCGTCAGTCTCTTCTGTCCGGATCTCACAGACAGACAACTTGAAAAATGCACTGTCAGTTAATGTCTATTGAATATAGTTTTATGTACGCAACGGACTCTTAGTGAACTACATTGAGGGCAGCACATATCACAGCACACCTGCACACCGTCCCGTTCTGAGATCTTACATGTACGTGAGCTATCATGTGTTCCTGATGTAGCCTAAATTAAAGGTAGTGATGTAAACTGATCGTTCTGTCTGGCCTTCATTTCTGGGGGTTTTCATGGGTTTGATATTTAAAGGTGCACTCAGTGTTTTGCTTTAGGGCAAACACTGCAGGTGAACAGGGTAAAAAAAAAGTTACTTTCTCAGTAGATTGATCATGATTTTAACTTTGCTGTATTACAAGTTTGTGTAGTATTACACTGAAAAAAGTATGTCTGCAAAATGTGTTATACAGGGAGAGCAGAATTATTAGGCAAGTTGTATTTTTGAGGATTAATTTTATTATTGAACAACAATCATGCTCTCAATGAACCCAAAAAAACTCATTAATATCAAAGCTGAATATTTTTGGAAGTAGTTTTTAGTTTGTTTTTAGTTTTAGCTATTTTAGGAGGATATCTGTGTGTGCAGGTGACTATTACTGTGCATAATTATTAGGCAACTTAACAAAAAACTAATATATACCCATTTCAATTATTTATTTTCACCAGTGAAACCAATATAACATCTCAACATTCACAAATATACATTTCTGACATTCAAAAACAAAACAAAAACAAATCAGTGACCAATATAGCCACCTTTCTTTGCAAGGACACTCAAAAGCCTGCCATCCATGGATTCTGTCAGTGTTTTGATCTGTTCAACATCAACATTGCGTGCAGCAGCAACCACAGCCTCCCAGACGCTGTTCAGAGAGGTGAACTGTTTTCCCTCCTTGTAAATCTCACATTTGATGATGGACCACAGGTTCTCTATGGGGTTCAGATCAGGTGAACAAGGAGGCCAAGTCATTAGTTTTTCTTCTTTTAGACCCTTTCTTGCCAGCCACGCTGTGGAGTAACTGGACACGTGTGATGGAGCATTGTCCTGCATGAAAATCATGTTTTACTTGAAGGATGCAGACTTCTTCCTGTACCACTGCTTGAAGGTGTCTTCCAGAAACTGGCAGTAGGACTGGGAGTTAAGCTTGACTCCATCCTCAACCTGAAAAGGCCCCACAAGCTCATCTTTGATGATACCTGCCCAAACCAGTACTCCATCTCCACCTTGCAGGCGTCTAAGTCAGACTGGAGCTCTCTGCCCTTTACCGATCCAGCCACGGGCCCATCAAGACTCACTCTCATTTCATCAGTCCATAAAACCTTAGAAAAATCAGTATTGAGATATTTCTTGGCCCAGTCTTGACGTTTCAGCTTGTGCCTTGTTCAGTGGTGGTCGTTTTTCAGCTTTTCTTACCTTGGTCATGTCTCTTGAGTATTGCACACCTTGTGCTTTTGGGCACTCCAGTGATGTTGCAGCTCTGAAATATGGCAAAACTGGTGGCAAGTGTCATCTTGGCAGCTGCACGCTTGACTTTTCTCAGTTCATGGGCAGTTATTTTGCACCTTGGTTTTTGGTTTGGTTTTTCCACACGCTTCTTGCGACATTGTTGACTATTTTGAATGAAACGCTTGATTGTTCGATGATCACGCTTCAGAAGCTTGCCAATTTTAAGAGTGCTGCATCCCTCTGCAAGATATCTCACTATTTTTGACTTTTCGGAGCCTGTCAAGTCCTTCTTTTGACCCATTTTGCCAAAGGAAAGGAAGTTGCCTAATAATTATGCACACCTGATATAGGGTGTTGATGTCATTAGACCACACCCCTTCTCATTACAGAGATGCACATCACCTAATATGCTTAATTGGTAGTAGGCTTTCAAGCCTATACAGCTTGGAGTAAGACAACATGCATAAAGAGGATGATGTAATTGATGAATAATGATAAGTAATTTTGTTTAATTTGTTTGTTTAAACTCAGCCCAAATAAATTTACAATCATTTAACTAAAAGAAATTTAGTGACTCTAAGGAATCATCTTTGAATTTTTTTTGTCAGTGTACAAATGTTGTGCTTAAATATGCAGATGAAACATTAATTCCATAAATATAACGAGCTTCATACGGTCATGGAATTTTGACATGCCATTTTCCAGGCCTGGAAAATCATGGAAGTTATGAATAGTTGTCTTTACTTCTTTTCTGTCCTTGGTCAATCCCATACTCTCATTTTATTAGTGCTGTCTAAGCATTATCTAAATACATTTTACATAGATATAAAAAATAAATTGAAACTAAATAGATCAGGAGTGCTCAAACTTTTTCGTATAAAGGGCCAAAAACCAAATATCACGTTTCTATCCACCTATTTTATGTGCATTTTGGATATGAACCTGATGAAACCGGTTGATGAAAACGCCAAGATGCGCATAGATTTCGAAAATGTGCATAAACATATGTGCATAACTGTAATGTAATGTAATGTGTATTTATATAGCGCATTTATTGTGTATGGCCATACACCCAAAGCGCTTCACAATCATGAGGGGAGTCTCTTCACACCACCACCAGTGTGTAGCATCCACTTGGATGATGCGACGGCAGCCACAGGACAACGGCACCAGTGCGCTCACCACACACCAGCTATTGGTGGAGTGAAGAGACAGTGATAGAGGCAATTTGGTAGATGGGGATTATTAGGAGGCCATGATGGGTAAGTGCCAATTGAGGGACTTTGGGGTTACACCCCTACTCTTTACGAGAAGTGCCATGGGATTTTTAATGACCACAGAGAGTCAGGATCTCGGTTTAACGTCTCATCCGAAAGATGCTTAACTGAGTAGGATAAACTTTTTATTTGATAGGAAAAGATTCGCATAAACTGCAATGGAAACACTTTTACCGAACAAATTCCAGCATGCGCTTTAAAAAAGGTAATGTGATTTTGTTATAAGAGATCATGTGATGATAAAAATATGTGCAAATAGATAAACCAGCAGGCTGAGCATACTGTAAAACTGGTAAATGTTGTTTTGGTCATTCTAAAATGCCTTAACCATTTCAGTACTATTAATGACCTCCAGGATCTGTGCTCCGTGTCTGACACCTTCAAATGCCACCGCATGTTCACTGCGTTTCAGGAATGTCTTCTGAGGCACAAGTCATTTATTAAATGAAGTAAAGATTCACGCAGCTTCTCCTACCGAAGCAAATTCTGTTTTTATTGTTGATATTTGCCCTCAATTAATCAGGAAGTGACGATTTTGTTCGCTGGATGGAAACACTGCTTTATTCGCATGTCTTTTATGCGATAATCTAGTTTTGCGCATAAAGTTCATTCGCATTTTTGGATGGAGAGGTAGCTATTGAGAGTCGTGGGCTACAGGTAAATATACCAAACTATGTTACATTAAAGTTGCCATGGGTCATTTCTTAATTTATTGGAAAACATTACTTTAAATCGTATTAACTAATGCAGTATAAGATTTAAAAGATTACTTAATGCAGTAAAAACATAAATAATGATATTTAAAACAGTGGAGTTCAATGCTGAATACACTAGTCAAGCAGAATCTGCCTTTACCTTCATTTGTCCTCTATCTGTAGGGTGACAGTATGTACATTTAAACTAAATCTGATTATTTACACCATTTAACTGACACAGTTCATTTCAGTTTTAACAATAAAACAAACAAACAATAGGTTACATTAGATTTGAAGTGACAATCTCTAAACCCTCCCTATCATTCTTCCTCTCCTCTCAGATGGGTTGGCCTTGGCTTGGTGTGTCCCGGCCTTAAGATGCAGCTTTAATTGTCAGATTTATCACTGTTTTGAATATGCACAAAGATGAAATGGTAGTAATACAAGTTGTTGTCTGGTTTGTGAGAAGTAAAATTTTGTCAAATGTGGGATTTGAGTTGTAAAAAGTATTGACTTTGGTACCTATCAATACTAAAATTATACACTGGAGCATTTGAAAGCCACTTCTATCAGTTGATCCGTCAGCGGATCTCATATATACGCTCAAAGACATTAAGCTGATAGATGCAGATTTCAAATGCTCCACTCTACCTTCAGAGCCAATCACAGTTTATCACAATGACTAATCATCAGAGTTTAAGAACGTGCTCAACACACTCAAATAAAAGTTTTTAAAATGTTAGTACCATGGGATAATTTTGGCCCGTGGGCCCTAGTTTGGGCATCTCTGAATAGATTGTTGTGTTTTGCGATATGGTGTGATACATTTGAATGTGCATTGCTTTTCTTATTTACCAAGTATACATATACGTTAAAATTTACTTGAAAGTCTTGGGATAGTCATGGAATTTTAGTAGTAAAAATGTGTATGAACTCTGATATTTGATCATTTGCATACTTTTCTAGCACAATTGTGTCAACATCAGTGGTGTTTTTAAAGTGGGCACTTTGGGAATCTCTTCTTATCACTCCATAATTCAGAAAATAGTTTGAGATAAAAAAAATTTTATTTGTCGAAACCAATATATAATCAGGCAAATTATGTATGAACAAACCCCTCTATAAAATACTTTTTAAGAATACCGATATGAAAAAAATCAAGTTTGGTGTAGGTTAGTGATTCTGAAGTGGACATTTATGACTCCGTGCTGAAGTAAAAAACATATTTTGTGAAAATGGCCTTTAAAAACTTTACATCCACAGACACAAATTGATAAAGGGAGATAAACTCTTTAAAGTGAATCCTTTAAACTAAAAAAAGCTCAATCTCAATTTACAGATGCATAAAAATAGCTTTTGTGTAGTGTCTCGGCATGAGTTATTGTTTATTTGTGTAAAAATGTATGCCAAGATTTTTGAGCAATCAAGTGATCTCAAACTTAGATAAAACATCTGCGCTGTAATCCTATATTGTGTGTAAATGAGTGCACCTTTAATAACAGAATGTGCTACTTTCTTTTCCCATGTTGAGTTATATAAAGTTATTGGAGATGCATCATTTGAGATGCTTGTGTTTTAATAATTTGTGTTTATCATCATTTTCACACTAAAGAGTTCATTGCTGCAACACTATATGTGTTATTACTGCATATGTTACTGATATAATGTTGAGATTTTTCCATTACCGATAAATACTTTATTAAATAATTGAATGAGCATCATTTAGTGAGTAGACTGAAAGGGTATTATGCTATTATTTATTCTGGTAAAATAATCAATATACTGTAAAGCACAAATGTACAGCCAGAGCATGTTTGTACGTTCAGAAAAATGATTCAAAAAGTATCTCCATCAAACAAACAAATGAACACAGGATGACATGAATTGCTCTCATTTCTGCAGTCGACGTCTATCTCAGTCTTCCTCCCATCTTGCCTTTGCCGCGTCCTTTGGCACTAAAAGATAGAAAAGCAAGAGTTTGAAAATAGTTTCTGGCTTTAAAGCTGAATGTTATTCAACACCCAAAGCGCTTAGTGACATTTTTAGACTTGTGCTTTTTTACCTCTGGTGATCCTTGACGCGGGAAAGCAGCTGATTTATCTGCGAGAGAGAAACAGCGACTGTAGGTGCTAACAGTGATAATGAACGTGGCACATTTACCTCAGAACAAACTCCAGCTCTTCAAAGTCAACTGGCTTTAGTTAAAGGGCACCTAGGTTACCACTTTTTCCAGATTTAATATAAGTCTTTTGTGTCTCCAGAATGTGTCTGTAAAGTTTAGGCTCAAAACACCATCAGATTTTTTATTATACCTTTTAGAAGTCTGTAATTTGTAGCATTTTGCATCAGCTAGCGTTTTTTGTGTACTGCGCCTTTAAGGCTAGTCCTTCACGCCCACCTTTTGCACGTGCCTGTCAGCAGCTCAGCTGCGTCAGACAACCAAGAAGGAAGAAGATCTCACGTAACGTTTGTGAGAAAAACTACAGTAAGAAACTTACCAATAAGTATTTGATGCATGTTGTGGAGTTGCAAGGATGAGTCAGTCACACACAATGTCGTTACAAAGTTCACGCACACACACAAATACACACACATAGCGCGGACACGCACACACAGCGCTATTAGCTGTGCACTGTTTTTGCACGCAAATGTGACAGGATACAGGTTAATATCCACTGCTGTATGGATATCTGTTATGTTAATGTACAAAATAAACCTGATTTAACGTCAACAAAGCGGGATTGAAGTGTCTTCTTTTATAATTGTTCTGACATGCGGCTGTGGTGATGAAGTAAAGCTGAAGTAAATCACTGTAATTTATTACAAACATGCACTGTTTTAAAAGATTTTAAACTTGTAAAAACTCACTCTTGATCACGTTTGATGATGATTGATGATCCTAGCAAACTGAACAGACTTTTATTTACGGTTGCTTAGTTTGCGCACGTCCTGTGGTTGGTATGATTGTACACGTTACTACGGAGACATGTTAGTATGCAGCTGTCAATCAATTCAGTGGGCGGGGGGACCGCATTCCTACGTCAAGTTGCAGTCGGTCTCAAAACCGCTCCAATTGGTTCACTGTTTTTATGTTGTTTATCACCCCAATATGACGCTCTATACACTATACCTACACATATGCCTGTCCAAACAGCTTGAAACGTAGATTTTTCACCATAGGTGCCCTTTAAACTGTCAAATGACATCGGGGAAAACTTCATAAAGCCTCATTAGCGAAGTAAAGTAAGTTGAAGTAGTTTAGATATCACTTACGTCATATTTCTGCCGTTTCAGTTTATCGTTCAGATCGTATTTTTCTGCTTCCAGCGACATCAGCCACTGCCACAGCTCAGTGGCTTTATCTCTGCGAAGAGTGACAGAAATTAGGTAAGTTTTTATTCATTCATCCATCCATCCATTCTATTTGGTGTTTCTTTCTCATAATGTTCTGTTAACCCAACCCAGTATATATGTTTTTAATATAAATGGAACGTTCTCGAAATATCCTCTATAAGGCTTGTTGCAAAATATCCTCCCTGCAACTATCTGAAAAGTTGTCAAGGCATTGGTAACGTTAACACTTTATAATAATCGCACACTATGAATCATTTATTAAGCATTGGAAAGTAGTTTATCATTTGTAAAGCATTTTATCTTCATTAATAGACATTAGTACGCAGTTTATAACTACAGCTACAAATGTTGTATTGATTAATCACATGACACGTATTAGCCTACTGTATGTGAAATATGATTTAATTTTCATATTTTGTTAATGATTCATTTTTCACTATTAAATTAAGTATTGAATTATTTTTAAAGCAAATATTCAAGAGTATCTGATTCATTCATTCAGAAAGGCTCTCAAATCATGCATCCGTGACCGAAATGTGACCTCCGGTGGACAGTAGCAGACTCTGAAATGAGACGCAGATTCAGAGTTCAACATGAGGTTATTCATTTGCAAATACAGTTTTTCTCAGTGGCTTTTTTGCATATTTCACAACACTATTTACATTTGCACAACAGTTAATGCATTTCTCAAAACATTTAGTCATTTGCGCACATCATAGTAGCAGTTTCTCATTCCTTCCAACAAATTGCAAATGCTTTTGGACATGCATCAATTGCTTTCATACAACTCTCTGCTGTTTGTAACATTATCATTTGCTTATGTCATGTCAGTCAAAATTAACTAAACTTGTGGATGCTGAATAGTCATTCCATATTAAACTAATAGTCCTCATTTCATTACTCGAGTCATTACATACAAAAATGTTGAGCTAGTTGTCAAAATCTGTCAAGTTAATTTCATAAATATTTTTAAATCTTTTTTTCTCCTGAAAATGTCTTCTAGATTGAACAATTTGATGAATGATTTACAGACTTGTCTATGTTGTAGGTTCAGCTCCAATACTGCAATATTGTTTACAGTTGTGCACAGCTTTTACCCAAAGGAAGTTTATGTTTGTTGTAAATAAGGGTGTATTTATTCTTTTGCACAATGCTGTGAATAAATTAGAATTGTAAAAAGCAAATGCAGTAAAAATGTAACTCAATTGTACTCAGATACCTCACTAATGCAGTGATGTCTAACTTAACTGTAGTTTTCAAATGCCTGTGTAAATAGTATATAGTGCTGTACTAAATGCACCAAAGCCACTGAGAAAAACTGTAAATACAGCCATCTAGAAGCACAGAATATGCAATCACTTACGAAATGGTAATGTTTATCATCTAATTAATACATATTAACCATAGACTCTAAAAGATATGGATGTAGTATCCGTGACGTCACCCATAGGTTTCTGAACACTGCAAAAGAAGCCACAAGTAGGCGCGGCCAACCGTCGCCATTTTGTTAGCGCGTCATCGCACCGAACGCGGCATACCAAATAAGGGCAAAGAGGCGGAGAGTGAGCAGAGCTACAGACGCATGCTTGATTCTCAGCCTTTTGCTTAGACCTGGATTAAAACAGATTTATTACTTTGGGAGAACGCTTAATACTTCATTACCTGTAACTCGTTTGTGTTCTGACCACATGTGCTTGGTTGTACACTATATCAATAAAGTGTTTAGACTTTTAAAAACTGTTGTAACACATTGAGCCACTAAACATTGTTCTTATGACGTTTTTCGACAGGAGGAAAACGCGAATTACTATCAAACACTTCAGATATAGTCTGTGTTAGTAAATGCAAGGCTGTTTATAAAATCCAGCACTAACACTGTATGACAACGCTTCAGATGACTGTTTTATAGCCAACAGCTAATCAATCTGTCAGATTCTGGAGTGCATTACTGGTCTAAAGAACATTTAAATGATAAATGATCTTAAATAAAACAAATACATTTATAGAGATGGTATAGAAGTATATCATTTCACTCACCTGTGAAATGAAGGCAACTTGAACGGTTTGTAAGCACAATTAAGTCCACACAGCATGCCATATCATCTGATAATTGCAGGAAATAATTCCAAAAGGCAAATGAAGGTGTAAAGAAACATTAAACAAAACAAATACACGATTTATTTGCCGAGCTCAGCGGCTAATTAGCCAGAATCAGCTGAGGTGACGAGACAGCGAGCAGCGAGGGCTAGCTGTCACTCAAGTGGCCACGCCCTTAATTATGCAAACTTAATATAACCTAATAAAAACGAAACGGATGAGTTATAAAAAAATTCACCCCCCTCAGAGTTGTCATGAAGGGTAATCATAGCTATATGCATCAAAGCCATCGTTTGTACCAGGCTGTAAACATGTTTTTATCAGCTGTAAAAATGGCCAATTTACTAATGCAGAAAGAAAGCCCTTGGACTTCATGGAGCCAGCCCCCCAAGGCGAGTCGATGAATTGCAGTTTTAGTTACTTCCGTATTGGCTTCCCGAGGGAGAGCGGGAGGTTGCCGCTTGATATTAACCCTCTTTGAGTCACAGTTCAAAAGTTACATTTCAAACGGTTTATTTTATTTTCAAGATCTGAGGTAAACTATCTGCTGCTGCTTTTAGTAGGATGGCAATAAATATCATGTAAAATGGCATTCAAATCCACATTGTTAGCATTTAACACTGAATAAAGCACATGAGGTGTACCTGAGGTGATCAGTGTTAGTTTTCTGTTGTTCAGCTGCAGGAAATAGAAGCCGTTTCTAATATATCAATTCAAGGAGTTGGTTAGAACAGGGATTCTCAACCGATGGGCCTCAGCGATCCTGCAGGTGGGCCGCGAGATTGAAATGAACTTAAATATTATACTATAATTATTTGATTTCATTATTAAATGTCATATTAAAATGATTGAGGTAATGGCATTTCCGGTTTTCTTTGATTGAATAAGCTAATTCAGACTCGGTGCAAAAACAGCCTCACTATTAAATGCAGACTGTGGCTTAAATTTCCAACCGCTGCACGTCAACTAGGAATACGTCCTCAGTTGTATAAATCAACCCATCACGCAAATGTAAGGGTAACGATGATTAGAGTTATAATAACCAGCTCGCACGTGCCTCACGTCTGCGACTTGTACTATATCAGAGTCGCACAAGTCTGTTGATTCACAAACTATGCGTGCTCTCTTTGTGTGAACACTTTAAAATATCCGCATAGTTGTCCAAATTAACGTCCTCCGAGTGTTTTATAACAGACGCCCGTACAGTAGGATCCAGCGAGACTCAGTGGTGTTTCAGTAGTAAACAGCTGTTCACTGTTCCTATCAGCGAACTCCAATAATGTCCAGCTACAAACCCAACCGCCTTCAGATAGATGTGTTTCAACAGATTTAGAGTGTTTTTATGATGTTTTAAATTTATTTTTAACGGATATGAATAGTAGATCAATAGATGAATAGTAGTCAGTCTAATTCAAAGCAGCAGCTGTTTTTTGCCATCTCCTGTTGTACTGTCAGGTTCATTTATTGAAGAAAAGGCCCGAATACTCTGCAGTTGTAATTGATCATGAGCTTTGTACCTGTCTGTGCGTTTTTTTTATATTAAAATATATATTATTATATTTTAAATTATATACATTCTTATTCTTACATTCTTCATTCTTACATTATATAAATTACATTATTATATTTAACTATATATATATATATATATATATATATATATATATATATATATATATATATATATATATATATATATATATATATATATATTGTTAGTTTTTTAAATAAAATTATGTAGAAAAAAATGAATAATAGAGTGCAAAAGAAATGTTTTGCTAATAAATAAAGCTTTAAAATAAGCATTTTCTCTAGACAATCAGTTTGGGCCTTCAAAACATTTTCAGAGACGGAGGTGGGGCTCGAAGTTAAAAAGGTTGCGAACCCTTGGGTTAGAACAAAAACTCCTTTTAATATGGAGAATATTCCATTTATCGTGTGCCGTTGCTTTTATACAGAACACAATTTAAATCGGCCTTTAGGCTCGATCGTCAGACTCGCTCCTGTTGGTCCTCAATCTGGCAACCTGCGCTTGCGTTTGTTTTGATCCAGGAATACAATACCCAGTTCAAACACTGGGTGTCAAACTTACATACTGCGCCTTTAAAGAAGTTAAATATGCGTCAATTAGACTATAACCCTTACCATTTCGTTGGCAGTGCAGTTGCTGGTAATTAAATGAATAGCTGGCATTTAAATGTTTCTGTTGTGTCACGTTAGGACACTGTGTTAGTTTGCCATTTATAATTATTTAAAAACTACATTACTTACACAAAAATCTATTTTAAAGACAATACAGTGACATCGACAGTGGCGAGCATATATATCATACTTGAGTTTGTCGTCACTCAGATGGTCAATGTTCAGTGGTTTGCGACGGTCAGCCAGGATCTTCTTCTTCTTCTCTCTTTCGGTCTGTTTCTTGGCACCTTTGCGTCCCTCACCCTTTAGTAGTGCAGTAATCATAATATTAATGAAACATTCTACATAACATCAGCATTTCATTTGAACATCAGACATCTGGTACGAAAAACACAGACCTTTTGCTGTATTCCTCCATACTGATGGGTCATGTTAGTGAGAGCCTTCTTCTTCTTGGCATCTTCATCGTGCTTCTTTCTCTGCTCTTCCTGCTCCTTCCTCTCTCTCTCTTCCTGTGAACAATTTACAGGGATTTGTTTAGTGAGGAAATGTGAATTGAAAAGTGGAATAAATGTTTTGTAGAAAGGATTTTGTTAGGCTGAATGAGGTTTTATAATTTACAAAGCTCATTCAGGGCTTCTGTCTAGTTTGGAGTCATTGTAAAGAAGGTGTTGACAGTCTGAATTTGATAGGAACTCACAGCGAGTCTGGCTTGACGCTCTTTCTCTCTCTCAGCTCTTACTCGCTGCTGTTCAGACCTTTCTGCTCGCCTCTTTTCCTGTGAAGACACATATTTACACTGTAAAAAATGCTGTGAAACTACAGCACACTTGTATTTCTTAATTTACAGTGCACTTGTAAATTTTACAAGTAATACTGTAAAAATGGCCAGTAATACTGTAAAATTTACAAGCGCACTGTAAATTGATAATTACAAGTGTGCTGTAAAACTAAATTGCCAGTAATATTGTAGATTTTACAGCAATTTTTACAGTGTACCTTTAACAGATGCTTTAATTTAAAGCAATGTACAAATGAGATAAATAGAATTTAAAAAATGATATACAGTTGAAGTCAGAATTATTAGCCCCCCTTAATTATTAGCCCCCTTTTATTTTTTCCCCAAATTCTGTTTAACAGAGAGAAGATTTTTTCAACACGTTTCTAAACATTTCTAATAACTGATTCATTTTATCTTTGCCATGATGACAGTAAATAATGTTTTACTAGATATTTTTCAAGACACTTCAATACAGCTTAAAGTGACATTTAAAGGCTTAACTAGGTTAATTAGGTTAACTAGGCAGGTTAGGGTAATTAGGCAAGTTATTGTATAATGATGGTTTGTTCTGTAGACTATCAATAAAAATAATATAGCTTAAAGGGGTTAATAATTTTGACCTTAAAAAGGTTTTTAAAAAATTAATAACTGCTTTTATTCTAGCTAAAAATAAAAGACTTTTTCTGGAAGAAAAATATATTATCAGACATACTGTGAAAATGTCCTTGCTCTGTTTGACGTTTGGCCATAAGAGAAATGGTCGTGCCCAACTGAGCCAGGTTTCTCTCAAGGTTTTTTAAAATCTTCGCTTTCGCCAATTGGTGAAGTTTTTTCCTCGCCGCTGTCGCCACGGGCTTGCATGGTTCGGGATCTGTAGAGCTGCGCATCGATGGATTTGCTCTTCAGTGTTTGGACTCTCAGTAGTGATTATTAACCCACACTGAACTGAGCTAAACTGAACTGAACTTAATCTCTGAAAATTGAACTGACACTGTTTCATATCACTATAATCTTCCATGTGAAGCTGCTTTGACACAATCTACATTGTATACGCGCTATACAAATAAAGATGAATTGAATTGAATTGTTCAACATCATTTGGGAAATATTTAAAAAAGAAAAAAAAAATTCAAAGGGGGGCTAATAATTCTGACTTCAGCTGTATAAAAATTTACGATACATAGATAGATGGATGGATGGATATATAGACAGACAGACAGACAGACAGACAGACAGACAGACAGACAGACAGACAGACAGACAGATAGATAGATAGATAGATAGATAGATAGATAGATAGATAGATAGATAGATAGATAGATAGATAGATAGATAGATAGATAGATAGATAGATAGATAGATAGATAGATAGATAGATAGATAGATGGATGCAAGGACAAAATGTTGATCACGTCACTCACTCTAGATTACTCACAGAATATTTTCATCTCAAGCTAATTTTTTTAACTGGAAGGTGTTGAGACAAATCCACACGTTTGTGATAAAATTAATGCACATTCTAATGATAATAATTCCGTACATTTATATAAAGCTTTTCTGGACACTCAAAGCACTTTACACATTAGGGGAATCTCCCCATCTACCACCAGTGTGCAGCACCCACTTGGATGACGCAATGGCAACCATATCGCGCCAGACAACCACAGAGAGTCAGGACTTTTAACGTCTCATCTGAAAGACGCCACTTACTGAGCAGTATAGAGTCCCCTTCACTATACTAGAGCGTTAGGACCCACACAGACTGCAGGTTGAGTGCCCCCTGCTGGCCTCACTAACACCACTTCCGGCAGCAACCTAGCTTTCCTATGTGGTCTCCCATCCAGGTTCTGACAGGCGTAGCCCTGCTTAGCTTCAGCGGGTGACCAAGTGAGAGTTGAGGAGAGCTGCCTCATTCGCACATGCCAAAGTTCACAATAACAACAAAACATTACACTTTTTTAAAATAATAAAATCAAACAGGTTGTGCTTCTACTGTATGTCTTTGTGAACTTGAGCTCGTCAAAATCCAAAAATTTCTTTCTTTACAAACATAAAACAACAGCCAAACTATAGAGAAAAATGTCTAGTTTTAAATGAACCAGTTCAAACGGAAAAACTTTTTTTTGAGATTACATAATCCGTATGAAACATGCAGACTCCAACTTTATTAAGCCAATAAACAAAGAAAGCATTGGTTCATCAATATATCATTATTACTTAGACGTGTTGTAAAGGTTATTAGTCTATGTAAACCATTAAAGGCTCATTATTACGATTTAAATGATCTATTAATAAAGCTTTGAGTGCTAGTGGACCAGGGAAATCTTTAGTTGAGGGCAGCTCTGCTTTTTACAAGTTTACAACATTGACTCTTTTCAAGGTCAATCCTGACATTGACCAGAGTATAACAGTTAGTATATACAGTTAAAGTCAGGATTAATAACCCTCCTGAATTATTAGCCCCCAGTATATTTATTTCCCCATTTTCTGTGTAACGGAAAGAAGATTTTGTCAACACATTTCTAAACATGATAGTTTTAATAACTCATTTTTAATCACTGATTTATATAATCTTTGCCATGATGACAGTAAATAATATTTCACTAGATGTTTTTCAAAATACTAGTGTTCAGCTTAAAGTGCAATTTAAAGGCTTAACTAGGTTAATTAGGCAAGTTAGGGCAATTAGGCAAATCATTGAAACAGTCGACAATCAAAAAAAAAAAAAAAAAAATGCTTAAGGAAGCTAATAATATTGACCTGAAAATGGTTTTTAAATAAATTTTAAACTGTGTTTATTCTAGCCGAAATAAAACAAATAAGACTTTCTCCAGAAGAACAAATATCATAGGAAATACTGTGAAAAACATCTATGCTCAGTTAAACAACATTTGGGAAATATTTGAAAAAAAAAAAATAAATAAATAAAAATAAAAATCACAGGAGGCCTAATCATTTTGACTTCAACTCCATGTGTCGCATGAAACACATCTTTAATTCTTTAGTCTTTTTTCAATTCTTGTCGCTATTCTCTGCCCTATTTGGATAAGCAAGACTTTAATTTTGAAATATCTTATATTGTAGTCCAAAAAAGAAAGGAGGCCATATAGCATTAAAAGAATATCAGTGTGAGTAAATGATGACTTCTTTTTATTTTTTTTTGGATGAACCCACCCTTTATAAATAAACACTCACGATTCTGTTGACCAGAGCAATGAGTTCCTCTTCATCTTTCTGTCTCTGGAGGAAATGAGCCTCTATAAGAGACTGCAGTTCTGTTAAATCCTTCTCCTGGCGTTTTTTTTGGATGTCCTATACACACACACACAAAACAGGTTACAACCAGTTTAAAAAAGTGAGAGGTGTGTGTGTTTAAAGGAAATGTATCACAGAGAAAACTCCGACTCACATCAAAATCTACTTTATCTCCCTCTGGGATCTTTGGTGCTTGGATATTTGAGAGATACCTGAAGATAAAAGATTGAGACATTTAAAATAATGTAAAAAGTGAATAAATAATTAAGGAGAATAAGGAAACTTACTTTGGTTTGGACTTTGACTCGTCCACTATAATTGGAAACAGAGAGAGATGTTTTTAATAGCAGATGAGCAGAATAGTTCGAATAATTAAAAAACTCAAAACAAAAAGTGCAAATTTTGCTCAAATAAATTATCAGTAAAGCAAAAGACACCATTGTATATTTGCTGCTTGTTGGTAATTATACTTGGTGCAAAAATATATCAGCATTAATTTTAATAAATTAATTTAATAAATTAAAGTTCTCATGATTTTTCCTTTCTATTAAAGTTTTATTTAATATTTTCTGCTCACTTACTTATCGGAGTGTTGTAATATCTGCACCATGATCTTAATTTATTTTCTGGACAGTGTGTGTATATATATATATATATATATATATATATATATATATATATATATATATATATATATATATATATATATATATATATATATATATATATATATATATATGCAAATAACAGCACTCGTCCAGCCTCTTCACCCTTCACCCTTGTGTATTACTTCGCCCACATACAGCGACAAGCAGAGAACACTCTAAAGTTTGACAAATATTCCTGCTGTTGGACAACATAATGTACTTTTGAGGCTTTTTTAGTCGAGAATGTAGTATGCAGTTTATTTATAAGGATAGTGCCTATTTTAAAATATTTATAATTTCTGAGAGACAGCGCATCTGCATCCATTAACCTGTCATTGAGCAGAGCAAAGACAGTTGACGTTGTCCATCCACAAGATGGCGACAGAGATTGCATAATAAGCCCTGAGAAGAGAAACAGCATAATTTCTAACTACAGCTGATCCAAACATTATTAAACAGGTAAATGAAATTCTAAGTCGATCTCTCTTATTTGTATGTTGTAGTGCTGTATTTATACCATATAATTGTAGTGTTTTGAGCGTGAGATGAGACATATCAGGAATGTGTGTATTTTGTGTTGGCGACTCTTTGTATAACCCGAAGTTACTTTTTGGTTGGCCATCTGTTTGTTTCTAATGTGTCTCCTGTTTTCATTATTGCAGACTAGTTCAGTAAAAAGAAAGAAAGAAGAAATGCCTGCATGTGTTTAGCGTTTTTTCTTAACGCAAACACAAAGGAATAATCTGCTAGTGTTTGCACTGCTTTGGCTTTTTCAGGGTTAATTATTGTGACCTCCCAATTGCAACAGAGAAATACTGAGAAATGTCTGTAGACTGATGGCGTTTCATGCCGTTCAGCCTTATAATCTTAAAATGTGTGCAGAATCACCTGTTTTGTCATCACTTTAGATATTACACTAGAGAATCATTCAAATACTAGCTCTAAAGTGACGTTTGTAAAGTAGCAACAGTTTCTGCTGTTCTGACGTCAGCTGCAGATGTGAATGAACGGCCGAAGAAAGTAGGGTCCTCATAAAAAAGGATTTTAAAACTCTCCGTGTTTGATTTTCTTTTTTATATACATGATTATGCCGTCGAACTGTTGTATAAACACAATATCACACTCGTAGCAGTGCACGCTCCCACCAGTGTCGATATACAACCACATAGCACTGCTACTCTTGTGATATTGCTCATATATATATATATATATATATATATATATATATATATATATATATATATATATATATATATATATATATATATTTATTTTTTTTTTTAATTATTGTAATATAACTTGTGAAATTATTGCATTTTATATGATCTTTAATGTAACGCAATTTCAATTTATTTATAAAAAAAATAGACATATTAGACATAGTCTGTAATGGTGCAACATTAATAAGTGGTGGCACATATTTACAGCCAACACACACTTTGTAATACAGTACCTTCCTCTCTTTTGCAAAACGAGACAAAACAAACACACAGACAAAAAAAAAAGTTATACAACTGATTAGATTTATGAGAAAATACAATGCACATGCAAACCTGAAAATAAACGACTGTTACTTACTGAACTGCCTCCTCCATCACATCTTCAGTATCAGACATGACTGAAACAAATAGTGAAATATAATGAGATATATGATGCAACATTAACATTTCATTTGCAACAAAAATATTAAAATACCAATAATTGTCATTGTTACAATAAGAAAATAATCTGCTGTGATTATATGGAAATACTTAATAATAAATATGCAGAAATAGATGAATCTGTAAACCCTTACCTGTGTAGTGTGTTAATGTCAGAGATGGAGAAGCTCTGTGTTTAGAGTGCAGAGGCCCTCAGTTTCAGTACTAACATACTCACACACCACGTGACCACAATGTCCTTTCATTGGCGTGTACCTAAAGCCTTCGTCTATTGTTAGCCGGTCAGATGCATTTCAGTGAAGATCTAAAACCAACCATTCTCTTTGACCCGCTCGCATTCGCTCTGTGAAACTCAATACATCGAGAGAAAGAAGCAAACGGCTTGTCTCCAATAACAGTGAGAGCAGAAAACACACTGAGGCCATGAGTGCATGTATTGTTACTTTACTTTGAAAGCTTGTTCAACATTAAAATGATTGTACAGTTGTTTAAATGATCATCCGTTGTTTGAACTTTTGAGCTTTATTATCGCACTTAATAATGCTGATCATAAACGTAGTATTCATAGCATGACGTTGAGACTCCAAATGCAAAGCAGATGAATAAAATTCATAACGCAAAAACAGTGGGATTCTCAAAACACAATCCAACATTTAAACATGTTACAAAGCATCATACAAGTAAAATAAACAGGTCTTTAAATCTCCATGCACAACAAATCCTATAAAATTGGTAGATTTTTACAAAATATCTATTTTTTTTAACTAATATAATGTTAAATCAAAGCTAACACTGTGACATGACGACAAACAAATGTTCAAAAATGTTTTGTCTAAACTAGCCGAGTTATTCAGGTTTATAAAAAGGTTTTAATTAAGATTTGGTTTTAAATAAATTTTAGTTCAATTAATTTGATTGAATTTTATTTTTTCAGATTCAACAATATAGCTGCTAAAACAATCACCCGCTTCAAATGTTATCACTCTATTGAACGGGCGTTATCAGTGGTTATCAACTGATAAATATGGGCCAGTAGGGGCCTTCTGGTAAGCTCAGAAGGCTGTTATCATCTATCCACATGGTTAATCAGCTATACTAATAGAGAAGACTCCAGATCGAGATTTGTTTTTCCATAACTGTGACGGTTGGGGTAGGGGTAGACATTAATAAAATACAATTCATGGAAAATTTTATAATTAATATAAATAATTCTCATTAACTTCTGGCCGCAGCTGTATATGATCTATAGCTGATTAACTATGTGGATGGGTGATAATCAGTAGGTGCAGAAGGCCCTACTGGCCCATATTTATCAACTGATAACCACTGATATCACCCATTCAATCGAGTAATAACCTTCAAATCGGCTGAAACAATAGCTGACTATCTACGACAGTGGTGACTGCAGTGATTTTGTGCTTTATTTAATGTTAAAAAGTTTTTATTGTGAGTTTTAATATTATACTAAAGCGCCAGTGGATACCTCAGATCTTGAAAACTGAATCATAAATTTACAAGCTTACAAACTTTGTTTCAGTCAATGACGTAAATTAACAAGATGTGCAATGCTAGGGCATTTATGTTAATAAGTCGTGTGCTGCATTATATTCTATTGTATATTTGATTTATATTAAGCGTTAAAAAAGTTGCGACATGTGATAAAGATTGTGTCATAGGCATTATGGTCACACTAGGCTATATATTTTAATACTTTTAAAATGGTTTTAATATTTAAAAATTTCTATCAATTCATTTTTCTAAATTTCATTTAGTGCAATGCACAAGCAAAGAGAGCTCCGCCCATGCACTCCTCTGATTGGCTGATATTAACTGAATTTGTTTAGTCTTGTTGTGTCGCTTCTGTTTTGGACAGATAAATTGCTTGTCTTTGGAATCGTATAATGTCAAATTTGATTAGCATATTGCATTGCAGATGCTGTCACATTTACTGTCGTTAGGTGAACATTCGTGAGAAAAATTCAGTCGTTTTATTAAAGATCAATGCAGTTGCGAAAGATTTCCTCTCATGAATTTTGCAACCGTACAAACTACCGTCTACAGTATAGACAATTTCTGTAATCGATATAAAATTTTAATGCAGTTCAAACTGAGAGTTGCACACATCAGCATAAAAATACAGCAAATAATGCTAAATGCAAATAATAAAATGCATAAAAACCACATAATCATGCATAGATATAAGAGCAAAATAAATAGGCTTATTAATGTTTAAAAGATAGGCCAAAACACTTTCCACTTAAACACTTGCGTCCAATCAAACTCTACAATGCACTTGTCACATCGCTGTAAAATGACCCTTTAACAGTTGATCTTGTGATTCATGGGTGTTTTTCCTTTTATTTACACTTTTCGATTATATTATGGGTTCTTGATCTTTCTAGTAGCTTGAAACAATTTGTTGTATAAGAAATAATAGATGTTTTCATACAACAGAAAAAGTACTGGCAGCTCATTACTGGCCAACCAAACAATCATTTCAAACTACTAAAAATGCCAATAAAAGTCACACTGTAAAACTTTTTAACATCAAAAACTGTCAGATCAGAGGTCAAGGTCGCATAATGCAATTCAAAAGTTTCCGGAATATGTGAAAAACACCCACATACCTGTCAACCCTCCCGTTTTTCCTGGGATTCTCCCAATATAATTCTATCCCGCTATCATCCCGTAAAGGTATTTTCCGGTATTTTTCCCGTATTTTCAATCTTTCTATGAAGGGTGACAATAAACATCAAAGAGCCGATCCTCCCTATACGCAAACCATACTACTGAATCACCAGGGGACGCCCCTTGCTCTTAAATGTGAATCTGTTCTGTGCTTTCATTTTATTTAGGCATAAAAACACTTTGAAATAAATATCATGTAGCGGTGTGTGACTGTCAAACACGTTCCATATTGATAAATAGATGCTGTTTTCCAAACGGATTCTGTACACATGAAGCGGAGCGAAAGTGGACACTCTGGGTTTTGGGTGCGTGTTTGAACAGACATATACACGTAATAATAATAATAATGGCGACGCGGTGGCGGAGTGGGTAGCATGTTCACCTCACAGTAAGAAGGTCGCTGGTTCGAGCCTCGGCTGGGTCAATTGGCATTTCTGTTTGCATGTTCTCCCCGTGTTCACATGGGTTTCCTCTGGGTTCTCCGGTTTCCCCCACAGTCCAAAGACATGTGGTACAGGTGAATTGGGTATGCTAAAATTGACCATAGTGTGTGTGTGAATGTGTGTATGGATGTTTCTCAGTGATGGGTTGCGGCTGGAGGGGCATCCGCTGAGTAAAAAAATATGCTGGATAAGTTGGCGGTTCATTCTACTGTGGCAACCCCAGATTAATAAAGCGATTAAGCCGAAAAGAAAATGAATGAACGAATGAATGAATAATAATAATAATAATAATAATAATAATAATAATAATAATAATAATAATAATAATAACAACATCGAAACATATCAGTCTTGGTGGGTTTTCTTTTAAACGCAACAAATTTTGTCTTATATAAGCATAAAAAGTTAGGAAAGCAATGCTTTCATTATATATGTGTGCATTTTTAAAGTGACGCCGCTGTTATTTAATGTAATCAAATGAAAAATCGAAATGAGAGATTCATTCGCTGCTCTTTAATAAGAATGTTTAAGTTATACAGTGAAGAAACGGTTAATGAGATTTGGTAACTTGATTCACTTTCTTTATAATAGCTATTAATTTGAATAGGTTAAACTGCTTGGTAATTTATCTGCAGATTTTTCTAATGTATACTATTTATTTATTAGGTTTGTGGGGGGATATCCCTTATTTTCACATCCCAATGTTGACAGGTATGCACCCATGAATCACAAAAAAAGAAAACTGTTAATTAACAGATACAATTGAAGTCAGAATTATTAGTCCCCCTTTGAATTTTTTTTTTGCTTTTTTAAATATTTCCCAAATGATGTTTAACAAAGCAAGGAAATTTTCACAGTATGTCTGATAATATTTTTTCTTCTGGAGAAAGTCTTATTTGCTTTATTTCGGCTAGAATAAAAGAAGTTTTAAATTTTTTAAAAAACATTTAATTTTATTCAATTATTAGCTCTTAACTCTTTAAGCTATATTTTTTTCCGATAGTCTACAGAACAAACCATCATTATACAATAACTTGCCTAATTACCCTAACCTGCCTAGTTAACCTAATGAACCTAGTTAAGCCTTTAAATGTCACTTTAAGCTGTATAGAAGTGTCTTGAAAAATATCTAGTCAAATATTATCTACTGTCATCATGGCAAAGATAAAATAAATCAGTTATGAGAAATGAGTTATTAAAACTATTATGTTTAGAAATGTGTTGAAACATCTCTCAGTTAAACAGAAACTGGGGAAAAATTAAACAGGGGAGCTAATAATTTAGGGGGGCTAATAATTCTGACTTCAACTGTATTTTAAACAGCATTGTTGCTAATATTTGATGCAAGTTATAATTCTTGAATATGTATTGCTGGGCCTGTGCAATTCATAATAATAATAATAATCCAAATTTTCAATGTCACAAATTTTTTTCTGAATTTATTAACCCTGTTTAATTTAAAATATGGGCCCTGCCGAATCATGCACATTTTATGAAACCCTCTTCCACTTCATCTGCTCTTGGTGTTTGTAAAACGCCCTTATTTCCTTGTTCCTGCAAAACATAAGGGAATACGTCGCTGTTAATGTGCTAATGGCTTATCAAAAAGACAGAACAAGACAGTTACATTTGCTCTACATAATGGACGTCCTGCTCGTAACTCAACAGGCTTTTTCAACACATCCTCGAATATACAACAGCAAATAGATCAGCAATCCGCACCTGTTCCCTGTTAGTGAGTTAACGCGTTGGTGCCGTGACCCAGACAAATACATATGACCGACGTGCTCCGAGATCTCAAGTTGTGCCACAAGTGTGACAAATATGTGTTACATTGTCATCTATGTGACTCTCAAGGACAAATGTAGCTGAAAGACTAGTGAAGATATTAAAACATTTGCTAGCTTCTGTCTGAATTAATAGTGTTAAGCCACAAAAACAACTTCGCTGTGCTTAGATTTGGGTGTTAAGGCAGTTAATGTGATATAATGTGATACTTTCATCCTTTGCGTAATGCTAAATATTAAAGCGCTTTGCCGAGTGACATCATGCTAATCCAGTGATTGACTTCCATGCATTGGCCCTGCAGAACAGCTGTGGCAGGGAATGCGACGCGTCACGGGGCTCCTGCTATACAATGCTTCATAGAAGGTGTGAGTGAAACGAACACGCTGGATTCATTCCTGACAAGCCGGAGCTTCACAAAGTACTATTGTAGGAGAACAAGGTCAGGGACTTTAAATATAGTTTAGCATGAGAGATTTACAGTCGTGCTGGTCAGTTAGGGCTATGACTTCAGACATTTGCTGCCACCGAACCGTCAGTTAAAACACATCCACTGCTCCACCCTTTTTTTGGTCCAGTGTTAATTTCAGACCCTATTTGCTTTTAATTGTAAGCAAAGCACAACAACATTATGCTAAATATAGTGCGTGTTCTACTTAGGAAAGAAAGTCATTCCAATTTGGAAGGACACAAGAGCCTTAATAGTCAGAGTTTTTTAGTGTTTTTTATACATTGTTCATGGAATATTTTTTTCATATTAACCAAAATCGCTTACTACTTAAGGAGGTACTATATTTGAATTGAAATGTACTTCATGACTGTTAGAAAAGTATGTTCTACATACAGACCCCCTAGTTTTTCGTGAATTGTTTTACATGACTTACAGATGTTGTATACGCAGCACACGTGATGTATTTGAGTGTCTCTCGAAAAATGACGTCTCATCTGCACCTTTACAATCATTACATTACATGACAGAGGGGGGAGAATGTTTTGCAGCCTGTGCAGTAAGCAGACGAGAATGAAGCGTGAGTGATTTACATGTGAACTCAATGCAAAGATGGCATTAGACATCCTGTGGTGCGAATTGGGCGTTTTGTTAGTTTGACGCACTTCAGACTGCAAAAAAAAAAGTGGGAAACATCCAACAAACAGAGCAATTGAACAGACAGAAAAGCAAGCAGCTTACAATGATGGAGGTTGATTCAAGGATGACGGCTGCTGGACGTGACCGAATTGAAGGACATTATTCGTGCTTTACATGTATGGCTGGTATTATGATGTGCGTCAAATAGATAAATGATTTCGTTAAACTCTTTCCCTGTCATTAACGAGAGAAAACGCTTCTCTGCCATTGACGAGTTTTACGGAAATCCATGTTTTAGGTGTATTATGGTAGGGGAAGCCCTAACACATGTCCTGAGAAAGGTACATGATGTCAGATGCTCCGGGGAGGGAAATCTGAGAGAAAGTAAGATCGTGGATAAAAATAAGAGTTATACAACCTTTCTTTTGGCTTAATCCCAACTGTTTTGTCATTGTGTCAGATTGCATTGCACACACATAACATAGTAGGCTACCTAATATGGTAAATTTTATATTTATATAAATATATTTATATATATAAATCACAAAAAACTCGTGAAAAACTAGGGGGTCTGCATATAGTATAATTTTGAGTAGCATAAATGGAATTTGGACATACACCATCCACCATACTGTCATTATCACATGACCTGCCTGGATTAGTTGCATTGCTCCTATTCATAAATTCTCACCTGTGGCCTTATGGGATTGTAAAGTGTCCATTGGATGCACATTCAGAATCTCAACGGAGCTCATTCATCCAGATACTTCTCTTCTACTTTTTTCAAATACTATAAATTCGCACATACTAATCGGCTCTACTACATAGGGAAGTATGCAATTTTTTGACACAGGTGGTGTTTTTTTTAAATGTCTCTGTACTCATTACAGAATGTTAAAAATAATATTTCCCTAATCTTTACTAAAATGAAGTATGGTTTAACTACAAATAAAAACAATGTTTATTGTAGCTAAACCATGCTAAACCATGGTAACCACAAATTTACCACCCAGCAAACAATTCAAAATATAAACAGCTTGGCTAAAACAAGGCTAAACTTGGGCTGTCAGTGAAAATCTAATAGACATGTAAGAATAGCCCAAAACTAAACTAGTCATCAAATAGACAGATTAGACAGACTTCATATGTGTAGTCATTCATTTCTGTTTATTTGATGTTTTGGCCTATTCTTAGACATCTATTAGATTTTCACTGACAGCTCAAATTTAGCCTTTTTTTTTTTTTTTAGCTAAGATGACTATGTTTAGACATCTATTAGACATCTTTTAAAAACAAAAAATGCTTACTGGGCATTGTTTTGCTACAGTAACCATAGTTTGTCCATGGCATTTGTGATGAAATCTGCCAAAAAAATATGGTTACACTTCTACTATAATAAAACCATGGATCATTTTCATAAGGAATGACATAGTGAAATGTTCCTTAAATGGGATAATTAGTTCCTGTAGTTCTTGTAGTAAGTTTAGCTCAGTAGTTGTTCTTTTACCTAAGAAATAGGTTCACCAACATTTTGTCTGGTCTGAGGATGAGTAAATTAACAGCAAGTGTAATTTTTGGGGGGAAAGGTTTAAAATGTCTACTTAAGACTTTTTATGTAGCTGTTAGTAACATTAACAAAATGTTCTTACAGCATATTTTTGTTAGCTTGGTTTCTGGGCGAACTATTTACAAATGGACAACACATTTTGGTAACTGAACTGAAAACACAAACTCACCATTTGTCACAAATTTACTCTTGGCTGCAAACACCTGAAACAAAGAAACACAAGAGTGAGTCTTTTCAACCTGATTCAACTGTGGTTTATTTCATAAACAATGAAAATGTGAATTCAAAATATTCAAATATTGTAATTTAAATCATTTTTTTTGCAGAAAAGGACAGTAAATCAGTATAAAATATGCTCTGTTTTCAGACAATAAATACTGAAGAAGAAAAAAAAAAAGGGGGGGGGGGGTCATTAGAACAGAATATACAGGAGCACACTCATGATTTTGGTAACAGTATCTGGGAAAGGGTTGATGGGAAACAGGTGTTGACGAACCAATGTGCAACCTACATTGTGTCAAATTCTATATACAATTAACCACTGAAATCATACAGACCCTTCAAGATGAAAGAGCTGTTTGGAGACCAGCCCACTGCTTGAATTTATAAGGCTTGGGACAAATCTTTTAATATACCTGGCAAGCTAAAACGTGCTTTTTTTGCATACAGTGAAGAACATTTAATTAATGGACCCTTTTCACATTTTCGGGTTTCTCAGCAGTGGAAGTAATTTTTTAAAGATTATCAAAACAGTGGAATAACTTTCACTAATTAACTGTTCACCTTTAGACTAACAATGTGCACTAGCAAAATAGATATTGTACATTTTGATTTGACTTTAAATTGTGTGTGTGTGTGTATATATATATATATATATATATATATATATATATATATATATATATATATATATATATATATATATATATATATATATATAAGGCGCATTAAATAAAATGTATTATTATTATTATTTTTATTATTATGAATGTAAAAACGTTAAAAAAAATATTCTAAATATTAAACACTTTTAGAGATTTAAGATGCTGATGACCTTTAAACATGTCATGACAGTCTTGTGAAAATTGTCCCTATAAGGCACCTTTTTCCACAGTTCAAGAACATTTTTGTGGGATGAAATGGTTCCTTGCATGATAAAGTTTCTCTTTAACCATCAGTGTTGATAAAGGCATCAATGCCTATATTCTTATAGCATGCATGAACCAGAGATTGCTTTAGACTTTTATTTTGACACGATGATGTATTTCCTACTGAAACAGAATATTGAGCAGGGATGGGGGTTTATTTTTGCACTCCTCATCTTTCACCCACAGCAAACTAATGGTTGGAGGGGCGTGGCTAAGCATATTTCACCAAAAAGCCGTCAAACTGACATAATCAGAGAAGCACAGCCATTCCAGAACAGAAGCAAATGGTCAGATTTTGATTGAAGATTATCAAAACAGTGGATTAACTTTTACTGATTAACTGATCACCCTAAGACTAACAATGTTAGTTGAAAGATGTTAAGATATCAATGTTAAGACTAACAATGAACGCGAGATTCTGCGAGACCTAGTGCGTGATTCAAAATGGCGGCGTCCGTTTGCTAGACAGCAAACTACTTTTTGACATTTTTTCCCCTCTTTTTCTACTTTTTTCCGCGTCTCACCCTTCTAAAATTGGACTACACATTGCAACTGGACTATACGTTTTCATTTTTCACCCTGGATCAACTTGAAGAGTACATCGACACACATTACAACACACACTGCTGCAACATGGACACTTCAGATCACAACAAAAAAGGTAATCCCGCTCCAAACTCTAAGAGACCCCGTTCTGATTCACCAAATATGAATTTACCTCCACCCTCACCATCTTGCTGCACCCGAGGTAAGCGATATATTACGTTCAATAGAAAATAAACTTTCCCGACTCGACACAAGAATCGCACTAATAGAAGTCATTCACAAGGAATTCCAAGAACTCCGTCACAGTTTAGAATTCAGTCAAGAACAGATAGACACGCTCATGAAAGAAAACAGCTTTCTAAAGGACTCAGTTCACGCAGTTTCTACTCAGCTTATCTCCGTTGTCACAGAAAACAATGAAAGAAAACATTTTGGACTTACAAGCACGCAGTATGAGAGACAATCTAGTTTTCACAGGCATCCCGGATCAAACTCCAGACGACCCCGAAAAATCAATCAAGGACTTTATGACAAAACAACTCAAACTGCCAGCTGAAACCATACAAAACATCACTTTTCACTGTGTCCACCGCATCCGTTCTCAACAAAACAGCAACCGACCGCGTCCTATCATTGCGAAATTTGAACACTACAAACACAAAGAACTGGTTCAAAAACAAGGCAGACAACTCAAAGGTACAGTTTACGGTCTCAACGAACAATATCCAAAGGTCATTCTCGAACGTCGAAAAACAACTCTTCCCTATCAGAAAACAGAAAATGAATGAAGGAAAACGAGCAATCATAACAGTGGACAAATTATACATAGACGGACAACTATATCACGATAAGGACATTACCCCCTGGGTTTTCTGAACACATCACTCCGGTAATGTTACCCCATCTCCCTCATATCACTGAAATATGGTTTTGTTATCGCACCTAGGTCTCATCCCCCTACCTCCTTAAACTCTATGTTGGTATTTATAGTCATTTTTGTTTGGTCATTGTTCTATTGTGTACATTCTGTCAACTCCATGTCTGAATTGTATGTCTATCAGTCTATTATTAACATTGTATTGTCACACACACACACACACACACACACACACACACACACACACACACACACACACACACACACACACACACACACACACACACACACACACACACACACACACACACACACACACACACACACAGAGGTACAATACCACACCCTTTCAAATACATACAGTAACATTTATGCATATGCAGTAACAACAGACTCGCATATTAATATACCTTGCTACTGGTTACTTAATTATTTTGCAAATAAATATCCTAATCATTTGTTCATAATACCAGTTACAGATCCAAAGGGACGTTTTGTCATCATTAACAATACAGACAATACAATAGGCAACTTATATGGCCCAAATACAGATGACTCATCCTTTTTTCAGAATTTTTTTTTCATCGATTTCAAATCTCTCTAATTGCTCCGTCATAATAGCAGGTGACTTCAACAGTTTTAGACTCAAATACAGACAGATCTAACAACATCAGCAATAAAAGCATCTGGAAATCTGCAGATACTATAAAACAGTTCATGAGTGATCTTGGTCTTGGCGATAGTTGGCGCCTCCAGCATCCGGACATTAAAGCATTCTCTTTTTTTTCACCAGTTCATCATTTGTACTCCCACATTGACTTCTTTCTCACCAGTAATCCTATTATGTCCAATATTTCTGAATCAAAGATTCACCCAATAATCATTAGTGATCACGCTCCTGTAACATTGAAACTGAATATAACCACAGCACATAAACCCAGTTCTAGACAGCGATTTAATACTTCTCTTCTTCAAGATCATGATTTTGACAGTTATTTTAAAATAGAGTGGGCTTGCTTTCTAGAGATAAATGACTCCCCTGAAATATCTCCATCTCTTCTGTGGGAAACAGGAAAGGCCGTATTAAGAGGAAAAATTATTTCATATTCCGTTTACAAAAAAAAAGAAAGAGAAAAAACAACAAGCCAAACTGGAAAAGAAAATTAAAGAACTAGAAGACATTAACATAAATAATCCAACAGAAGAAACACAAGATACTCTAAGAAAATATAAATCACAACTAAATAAACTAATTGATGCACACACTCAATTCCTTATTCATAGACTACGGCAAGAACACTTCCATCATAGTAACAAATCTGGTAAATATCTGGCTAATCAAATCAAACACAATAAAGAAAAAAACAACAATATCAGTCATTAAAGACTCAGCAGGGAAACCCACCAACTCACCAGAAGAAATAAATTACATCTTTCAAAAATTTTACAGTAAATTATATTCCCCTGAAAAAAACCCATCCCAGGATGATATAAATTCATTTCTCAACGATATCAACTTACCCCAACTAAACGAACAGCAAATAAATACTCTTGAATCCCCTTTATCAGAACAAGAAATTTCTAATGCACTTAAACTCATGCCCAATAATAAATCACCAGGTCCTGATGGTTTCCCTGCTGAGTTCTACAAACACTTTTGGTCTATTTTATCACCACTTTTCATCCGATTGATAAACGAATCAAAACTTCCAGACACCATAAACACAGCCACAATTGCACTCCTCCTCAAACCCAATAAAGACCCAACATTACCATCAAGCTATCGCCCAATCTCACTAATCAATGTAGAAACTAAAATACTTGCTAAAGCTCTTTCCCATAGAATAGAAAAAATCATGCCCTCTATAATCCATCCAGATCAAACCGGCTTTATTAAAGGTAGACAAGCATCCAACAATACACGCAGACTCGTAAACCTAATACATCACTCATCAATAAATAAAAACAAATCCATCATAGTCACCCTCGACGCAGAAAAAGCCTTCGACAAAGTGAACTGGAAATTCCTGTTTTCCACATTAGAGAGGTTTGGTTATGGGGAGTCATTTATTAACTGGATCAAAATTCTCTACACATCACCATCAGCTACCGTCATTACTAACGAACTAACATCACACAGCTTCACTCTACACCGGGGAACTAGACAAGGATGCCCACTCTCTCCCTCTCTATTCACCATATTCATTGAACCGCTTGCAGCAGCTATCCGTCAAAACAACTACATTAAAGGAATTCAAACATTAAACATACACCATAAAATAAGTCTTTACGCTGATGATATATTATTAAACATACAAAATCCCCAAACATCATTACAAGAAACAATAAAACTTATTGATATCTTTTCAAATATTTCTGAATACTCAATTGATTGGAATAAATCTGCTATACTTCCATTACACTCTGCCAGTGTGTATGGGGCATCCCAAACCCCACAAATTCCTATGTGCACCAACTACATCACATATTTGGGTATCTCCGCCAGGCTGCCAGAGTTGTTCGCACTCAACTATACTCCACTACTTAAAAAAATAGATGACGAGCTTCAACGTTGGATAAACCTACCACTATCCATCATGGGCAGAATATCAGTAACTAAAATGTCCATACTCCCAAAAATAAACTATTTATTTTCAATGATCCCAACACAGCCCACCCGTACCTGGTTCAAATCTCTAGATTCATTTATCACAAAATTTTACTGGAAAAAACAAGACCCCAAGAATTAAATTGACAACCCTACAGAAACCACAACCGCAAGGAGGATTAGAAGCACCACATTTTTACAACTACTTTCTGGCAAATCAGCTTCAAAACATACACAAATGGATTAAACCTAACTCATCAGAATACGCATGGCAAGATATAGAACAATCAATCTGCAAAGACATTAACATTTCAGAATTACCTTTTCACAGTCAAACAATCAAAAACACATCACTGTTTTAAAATGCCAACAATAGAAGCAACTCTGACAGCCTGGTGGAAATTTCATCAGATCACAAATTACCCGCTCACAATATCTAAATACACCCCAATCTGGAATAACCCTGATTTCCTAACTGGCACCATTTTCCCATATAGCCCAGACATACAGCATTGGGAGTAATTGCTTTTTGGAATATTTACAAATCAAATCATCAATTAAATCAAAATTACTTAACCAATCAATCAATCTAGACCTTTCCCCTCAAATCTCAGAGTTTATCAGTATATCTTCCTCCAAAAAATTGCTCTCCCAAATATACAAAATGATATCAAAATCAGACAATGCATTAGTTCTACCAACCGCTAAATGGGAAACAAACTTATTCATTACTCCCAATGCTGCAATCTGGACTTAAATTTGCAAAAACACATTCTCCATGACTAAAAATGCTAACTTACAACTTATACAGTACAAAGTACTTCACAGATCTCATTTAACTGGGCAGAAACTATTTAAAATGGGTTTCACTTAAGAAATATGTTCACATTGCACACAAAACACCCTGGACACTTATCTTCACGCCTTATGGCATTGCACTTCAATTAAATCATTTTGGGAAAAGGTTACTGACTCACTCTCCAACTTAATGGGATGTCACATCCCACTGTCTCCCTCCATCTGCATATTAGGTGATCCATCCACAATAGATATAAATAATACAAATGGTCAGTTACTGCCGGTGGCGCTAACTATCGCCAAGAAAACTATCCTCATGAACTGGAAATCAAGAAATACCATTCACATCTCATCCTGGAAAAACTTATTATCAGAATACGTCTCCATTGAAGATCCTCTTTGCCTGAAGCCATTCCCCAACAACACCTTCATCAGTACACAAACAAGAGGAGGGGGGGGGGGGGGGGGGGGGGGGGGGGGGGGGTCAGGTAAAGGTAAAAACTGTCTCTGATATTAAATCTAATTAAAAATAAATTGAATCAAAAATGAAAAAAATAAATAAATAAATAAATAAAATTATTATTATAAATTTCATAAATACTTGCCCACATTATAATTCAGTCTTTACATACTTCTTCCCCTGTTGTACTATTTGTTTTCCTTTTTTGTCTCTCTCAAATTTATTTATTCATTTTATTGTTATTATTATTATTATTATTATTTATTATCATTATCATTATTATTATTATTATTATTATTATTATTATTATTATTATTTTCTCTCTACCTCAAGAGGTGGGAGAGAAAGGGATCGGGAGGTGGGCGGGAGGTCGTGGTGACTGTGGTGTACTCGCGCTGATAATAATAATTCCCTGGCCGGTCCAACAACAGATTAAAAATAACAAGTATTAAAAAAAAAAACTAACAAGGTGCACTAGCAAAATAGACATTGTACATTTTGATTTGACTTTAAATTGAGTATATATATTGCTTTACCTTAGCGGGTGTGGAGCCCCTTGTTTCCCATGGACCACGTGGTTTAGTGACCTCAGTTGGTTTCTGCTCCTATCATAATGTAAAATCATAAACCATCCTCCATTAGATTTGCACATAGGATGTTAATGGATTTTTAAATATTAACATTTACCTTTCTAGAAGGAGATCGAGCAGAATCAGAGAAAAAACAGTAGACCGCAGTGTGACAGGAAAGGGAAAATAAGAAGGAAAAGCCATAGCTAGAGAAGAAGGAAGGAGACAGAAATAAACAAAAGATAGTATAATACTGTATAATACTAATATAAAACCTTCCACTATTCAGTCCACAGATCACTTTAGACAAGTTGAAAGTCAAAAGACAAGATATCAGCAGTGCATGTATCTTAAACATGAAAACAAAATTAGATAAAAAAATACAGTTTATAAATTTAGCAAAAAGAAATATATAGATGTTTCATTAGTGTCCATTGTTTAACACAGTTAAGATTTTAAAATAAAATGAGCTCTCCAATGTACAGGCAGTGCAGAATTATTAGGCAAATGAGTATTTTGACCACATCATCTTCTTTATGCATGTTGTCTTACTCCAAGCTGTATAGGCTCGAAAGCCTACTACCAATTAAGCATATTAGGTGATGTGCATCTCTGTAATGAGAAGGGGTGTGGTCTAATGACATCAACACCCTATATCAGGTGTGCATAATTATTAGGCAACTTCCTTTCCTTTGGCAAAATGGGTCAAAAGAAGGACTTGACAGGCTCCGAAAAGTCAAAAATAGTGAGATATCTTGCAGAGGGATGCAGCACTCTTAAAATCGCCAAGCTTCTGAAGCGTGATCATCTAAAAAAATAGTCAACAGTGTCGCAAGCGTGTGGAAAAACCAAACCAAAAACCAAGGTGCAAAATAACTGCCCATGAACTGAGAAAAGTCAAGCGTGCAGCTGCCAAGATGTCAAGATGCCACTTGCCACCAGTTTTGCCATATTTCAGAGCTGCAACATCACTGGAGTGCCCAAAAGCACAAGGTGTGCAATACTCAGAGACATGGCCAAGGTAAGAAAAGCTGAAAAACGACCACCACAGAACAAGACACACAAGCTGAAACGTCAAGACTGGGCCAAGAAATATCTCAAGACTGATTTTTCTAAGGTTTTATGGACTGATGAAATGAGAGTGAGTCTTGATGGGCTCGTGGCTGGATCGTTAAAGGGCAGAGAGCTCCAGTCCGACCCAGACGCCAGCAAGGTGGAGGTGGAGTACTGGTTTGGGCTGGCATCATCAAAGATGAGCTTTTGGGGGCTTTTCGGGTTGAGGATGGAGTCAAGCTCAACTCCCAGTCCTACTGCCAGTTTCTGGAAGACACCTTCAAGCAGTGGTACAGGAAGAAGTCTGCATCCTTCAAGAAAAACATGATTTTCATGCAGGACAATGCTCCATCACACACGTCCAAGTACTCCACAGCGTGGCTGGCAAGAAAGGGTCTAAAAGAAGAAAAACTAATAACATGGCATCCTTGTTCACCTGATCTGAACCCCATAGAGAACCTGTGGTCCATCATCAAATGTGAGATTTACAAGGAGGGAAAACAGTACACCTCTCTGAACAGTGTCTGGGAGTCTGTGGTTGCTACTGCACGCAATGTTGATGGTGAACAGATCAAAACACTGACAGAATCCATGGATTGGCAGGCTTTTGAGTGTCCTTGCAAAGAAAGGTGGCTATATTGGTCACTGATTTGTTTTTGTTTTGTTTTTGAATGTCAGAAATGTATATTTGTGAATGTTGAGATGTTATATTGGTTTCACTGGTGAAAATAAATCATTGAAATGGGTATATATTTGTTTTTTGTTAAGTTGCCTAATAATTATGCACAGTAATAGTCACCTGCACACACAGATATCCTCCTAAAATAGCTAAAACTAAAAACAAACTAAAAACTACTTCCAAAAATATTCAGCTTTGATATTAATGAGTTTTTTGGGTTCATTGAGAACATGGTTGTTGTTCAATAATAAAATTAATCCTCAAAAATACAACTTGCCTAATAATTCTGCACTCCCTCTATTTGTTTGCCTTTTTGTAATCATACTCCGAGAAGTTCATACAAGAATTATATTATTGGCCTATACAATGGTTATCAAATATCAGTTGCATTTAAGTAATTGATTATGTACAATTGTACTTGTACAAATGTACAATTGCCTTGTTGATCCCAGAGGTCAGAGGAGAATGGCCAGACTGGTCTGAGCTGATAGAAAGACAACAGTAACTCAAATAACCGCTCATTACAACCAAGGTCTGCAGAAGAGCATCCCTGAACGCACAACATGTAATGTAATGTAATGTAATGTAATGTGTATTTATATAGCGCATTTATTGTGTATGGCCATACACCCAAAGCGCTTCGCAATCATGAGGGGGGTCTCTTCACACCACCACCAGTGTGCAGCATCCACTTGGATGATGCGACGGCAGCCACAGGACAATGGCGCCAGTGCGCTCACCACACACCAGCTATTGGTGGATTGAAGAGACAGTGATAGAGCCAATTTGGTGGAAGGGGATGATTAGGAGGCCATGATGGGTAAGTGCCGATTGAGGGACTTTGGCCAGGACACCGGGGTTATACCCCTACTCTTTACGAGAAGTGTCATGGGATCTTTAATGACCACAGAGAGTCAGGACCTCGGTTTAACGTCTCATCCGAAAGACGTGTCCAACCTTGAGGCAGATGGGTTACAGCAGGAAACTGAGGCTACAATTTGTACAGGCTCACCAAAATTGGAAAATAGAAGATTGGAAAAACGTTGCCTGGTCTGTTGAGTTCCGATTTCTGCTGTGACATTCGGATGGTAGGGTTAGAATTTGGCATAAACAACATGAAAGCATGGATCCATCCTGCCTTGTATCAATGAGTTAGGCTGGTGGTGTAATAGTGTGGGGGATATTTTCTTGGCACACTTTGGGCACACCATGTCCATCCCTTTATAATCAAAGTGTAGCCATCTTCTGATCGCTACTTACAGCAGGATAACACGCCATGTCATAAAACGTGAAACATCTCAGACTGGTTTCTTGAACATGATAATGTTCATGACACTTTACTCAAATGGCCTCCACAGTCACCACAACTCAATCCAATAGAGCAACTTTGGGATGTGGTGGAACGGGAGATTCACATCATGAATGTGCAGCCGACAAAGGCAAAAAGGGGTAGAACCCTGTATATATATATATATCTATATCTACAGTTGCAATCAGAATTATTGAACCCCCTTTGAATTTATTTTTCTTTTTTAAATATTTCCCAAATGATGTTTAACAGAACAGGAACATTTTCACAGTATGTCTGATAATATTTTTTCTTCTGGAGAAAGTCTTATTTGTTTTATTTCGGCTAGAATAAAAGAAGTTTTTAATTTTTTAAAACCCATTTTAAGGTCAAAATTATTAGCCCCTTTAAGCTATATATTTTTTCAATAGTCTACAGAACAAACCATCATTATACAATAACTTGCCTAATTACCCTAACCTGCCTAGTTAACCTAATTAACCTAATTAAGCCTCTAAATGTCACTTTAAGCTGTATAGAAGGGTCTTGAAAAATATCTAGTAAAATATTATTTACTGTCATCATGGCAAAGATAAAATATATGAGTTATTAGAAATGAGTTATTAAAACTATTATGTTTAGAAATGTGTTGAAAAAATTTTCTCTTCATTAAACAGATATTGGGGAAAAAAATAAACAGGGGAGCTAAAAAATCAGGGGGTTGAATAATTCTGATTGCAACTGTATATATATATATACAGCAGGGTTGGACCCCTTTTTGCCTTCAAATAAGGATATACTGCATTTACTCGAAAGGATATATTTGTGTCAGTGAGCATATCAATGCCATCAGATTGACAAGTAAATATGTGTGTGTGTGTGTAAATATATATATATATATATATATATATATATATATATATATATATATATATACACACACACACACACACACACACACACACACACACACACACACACACACACACACACACACACATATTTACTTGTCAATATGATGGCATTGATATGCTCACTGACACAAATATATCCTTTCGAGTGTGTACCTAAAATTTTTGAGAAAGTTGCAGGATTTTGCAAGATTGTGCGGTTTATATATTTAATTTAATTATCAGAAAAACACATTTTTTTAAACTTTGTAAGAATGAGTTGAGAAATGAAAAAGTATGAAAGCAACACAAAAACTGTTATCTTTTATTATGCTGTAATATATAGTATTTTTTATTATTATGAAGTATTTAAATAAAATAAAATGGTTCTTATGTTTATTCAAATGCAATACACTAAAGACTACCTATACCATATTCTACCACAAAGAATAGAAAATATAGCATTTAACTAAATTTACTCAAACTGTGTGAAACCACTCTTGGCTGTTGCTGTGACTTGATTATGATCTCATAGAAATTGTATATAAATATATAAAACCATTCTCCCTAAATTTCATCATTTTATGAGGACCAAAACACATTAAACGGACACAAATTCCAATGAAAATGGATTGAACAAACTATTATGGTATTGATTGCACATTATAAACTTCAGGCACATCTATCAATGTACGTAAACCTCCACAGAGAGGGTCTGCTTCTTAAATATTTCCTCCTGTTCACTTTTTAATGTACGTGCTTTACAGTATGACTGACTGTGATCTTAAAGGCTGGTAAGAGAAGCTGAAAATAAACACAGAGTCATGAGTGAAATATAGCTCAGAAGAGAAGGTTGGAGACGTGCCACATCAGAAAAGCAAAGCAAGTTTTAACATTTGACCTTCCAACATTCATTCTTTATGTTTTATGTTACATTCCAATGTCAAAATATTACTGGGGCTGACAAGAACAGACGTCCATTTTAAAACCATGTCGGTATGTTTGGATATAGTTTCTTGGTTATAAATCTTTGGTATCCCAGTAGCGTGTATATGCACTTTGCCCAACAGGTGGCGATAAACAACCATAAATCTTCCATCTGAGTGAAGAACAGTTGCTATTTACTGCATTTCACTAAAGCCCCAGGTATTGCATACTATACAGTATACAGTTCTGCTCTCTCACAAATATAGTTATATATGGAGCATGCAAATATTTTAAAGCATGCAGTAATGACCATAAGAGTGGATGGAAAGTTGTTTTTGTTACAGTTTTTCTCAGTCACTTTGGTGCATTTCTCACAACACTATTTACATTTGCACAACAGTTAATGCATTTCTCAAAACAATTAGTCATTTGTTCACATCATAGTAGCAGTTTCTCATTCCTTTCAACAAATTGAAAATGCTTTTGGACATGCATCAATTGCTTTCATACAACTCTCTGCTGTTTGTAACATTCTCATTTGCTTATGTCATGTCAGTCAAAATTAACTAAACTTGTGGATGCTGAATAGTCATTCCACATAAAACTAAGAGTCCTCATTTCATTACTTGAGTCATTACATACAAAAATGTTGAACTAGTTGTCAAAATCTGTCAAGCAAATTTTATTTAAAAAATGTAAATCTTTTTTTTCTGAAAATGTCTCCTAAATTGAACAATTTCCTGAATGATTTACAGACCTGTGTATGTTGTAGGTTCAGTTCCAATATGTACTGCAATATTGTTTACAGATGTGCACAGCTCTACCCAAAGGGAGTTTATGTTTGTTGTAAATAAGGGTGTATTTATTCTTCTGCACAATGCTGTGAATAAATTAGAATTGCAAAGAGCAAATGCAGTAAAAATGTGAAACATGCATATTCAGTGTCTTGTACTCAGATTGATACCTCACTAAATGCAGTGATGTCTAACTTTACTGTAGTTTTCAAATGGCTGTGCAAATAGTCTATAGTGCTGTCTTGAGCATTTTCAGGAAGCGTCACCAAAATCTGACTTGTTTGCATTGGAAAAAATGTCCAGAGTAAAGTGTCATAATGAAAACATGACTAAGCCATTTGACTATCTTGTTCATAAACAATGGTGTCAGGACTTTTCATTTTGATGACATTGACACTTTCATTGACATGAATACTTGCTTTTGAGCAATGAGCTTTCTATTTTGAGCAAGTGACGCACTTTTGCAGGTTATCCACTAGGTTTTGCAGTTTGCACTAATTGTTTTGAGAAATGCATTAACTGTTGTGCAAATGTAAATAGTGTTGTGAGAAATGCACCAAAGCGACTGAGAAAAACTGTAACTAAAACTATTAAAATTATTTTCTATAATCGAAATAAGCAAGTAACTGGTGTAGAAAAAGATGTATAAAATTATCACAGCTGTTATAATTTTTTTTAAAGGCTTAGATAGTTAGATAGATAGATAGATAGATAGATAGATAGATAGATAGATAGATAGATAGAAAGATAGATAGATAGATAGATAGATAGATAGATAGATAGATAGATAGATAGATAGATAGATAGATAGATAGATAGATAGATAGATAGATAGATAGATAGATAGATAGATAGATAGATAGATAGAAAGATAGATAGGCAATTCTTACTGTTTTGGCAGGTGATGGTTTTTCTGGTTCAGGAGCTGGTTTGGGTTCAGCAGGTTTTGGCTCTGGAGTTTTGGTTTTCCAGCTGTTAATGCGTCCAGCCACACCAATGTTCAGACCAGCTGTTTCCTGACAGGCCAATTAGCAAAAATGTATGCTTTAGCATCTTGTCCAATTATTATTGCTTCATTAGCTTTATCCATTTATCATGTGCTAAATCATGTTTCCTTCTTTTTGTACCTTAGTGGCCACTGGGGGGCTTGCAGGGCTCGGCGTGGGATTAACCACATTCCCCTTCTCCCACATACTTTTGATGCTCCGCATCCCTTCAGCCACAGGCAGATCCACCGGAGATTTGGGTGATTTGGTTACTTCTTTAGTCTGATGAACAGCAGATCAAATGTATCATACTGTGTCGTAAACAAAACATGGCTGCTATTTCAGGTATCCAAGTTTTAATTCCATCAACTCTAACAGAAAAAAATGAATTCATAAAAGCAAAGACTTCATCAATTAACTCTTTTAATTAGAAAGTAGAACTTACTTAAGTCATTTGCTTAAGTCATTTTCTCCCAATCCTAGTAATACAAGTGTGCTGTCTTTGTTTATCTAAAGTCTTTGGTATTCCTCACCTGAACAGCAGACGTGTACTGCTCCAGTCTGTTTCCAATCTTGCAAACTAATGGAGTGTGTGACGTCTTTACAGGGCTGGTGTAAATAAAGCAGTAGCAGTATCAACAAGTATATCCCAGACCCCAGAATGTGTTTGACTGTTGAGTACACACACTTTTATGCTATAAAACTCTTACTTACCTTTTTAGAGCAGATTTGTTGAGAAATTCTGCTTTCTCGCCAATCTGTTGACAAATTAATCATATATATAAATATTTTATAAAGCTTGTAACCTTGTAGTACTTTTTTGTTAATGACACTTGGGTGTGTTCACACTTGTTAGGTTCTCATGGTTCAGTTGTTACAGATCAAAAAAGGAAAGTCGTACTTTTAAGACTAAAGATAATAAAATCAGATTCTGTACTTTCTAGTTGGGATGCATCAAAATGAAAATTCTTGCCCAAAACAAAAAAATTCAGGATGCACCTGGCTAAAAACCGAAACTGAAAATGGTTTGTAATAATTATTTATTTTTTAATTGAATAGTTTAAGGTAATTTTGTCTGATTAAAAATGTAACTTAAATAATATTCTGAATATTCTGCCCCACAAAGAAAAAATGTTTTGGATTGCATGTCGCTAGTTAACACACTCATTAACTTTTTTTTTCTTCAAAGCGCTTTATACAATGGGGGGAATCTCCTCATTCACCACCAGTGTGCAGCATCCAGCTGGATGACGCGATGGCAGCCGTATTGCGCCAGACCGCACACCACACACCAGCTGATTGATGGAGAGGAGACAGAGTGATGAAGCCAGTTATGACATGGGTATAATTAGGAGGCCATGATGAACAGAGGCCAGTGGCCAAATTTGGCCAGGATGCCGGGGTTAAACCCATACTGTTTTCGAAGGGCATCCTGGGATTTTTAACGACCACAGAGAGTCAGGACCTTGGTTTAACACTCATCCGAAAGACAGCCCTCACTTAGCAGTAAAGAGTTCCCTTCACTATACTGGGGCATTAGAACCCACACAGACCACAGGTTGAGTGCCCCCTGCTGGCCTCACTAACACTACTTCAGGCAGCAACCTAGCTTTCTCATGTGGTCTCCCATCCAGGTACTGACCAGGCGCAGCCCTGCTTAGCTTTAAAAATATGAAAGAATTTAGAAAATATAAAGTGTAAGACCAATTTATTTAAAAAAAATAATCAAATCAAAACCTTGTTTAATATTTAATCATCTTCATTTTTTGAAGTATGCCATAAAATATCTCAGAATCTCATTTAACATGTTTTCTTGTTTTTTTGTTCTTTTTACAATAGAACCAAAATCAAGTGTAGTAGTGCAACAGGATTATGTTTGTTTGATTTTTTTTTGTAAACCAATGCTGTGTGTGTAAACCATTATTTAAAACAGTCATTCTTTAAATTACTATACCAGTCATTATTTAAAGCAGTTAAAATATGGCTAACCATTTGGTAGAGCAGGCAGTTAAAGGGTTATTGACAGTAAAATTTTTGAGTCAAGAGGCGTCATTTTAATAGCGTTGCCATGACAGCACAGTATGCAATTACAAGCAGCGAGAACACTTATACTAAATAGAAATGTCCTGTTGGCAAGTTATTTGAGCGATCTTTGCTTTTCTAGTGAGTAGGTGCAGTACATACAATTGAAGACAGAATTATTAGCCCCCCTGTTTATTTTTTTCCCCAATATCTGTTTAATGGAGAGAAAAATATTTCAACACATTTCTAAACATAATAGTTTTAATAACTTGTCTCTAATAACTGATTTATTTTATCTTTGCCATGATGACAGTAAATAATATTTTACTAGATATTTTTCAAGAAACTTCTATACAGCTTAAAGTGACATTTAAAGGCTTAACTAGGTTAATTAGGTTAACTAGGCAGGTTAGGGTAATTAGGCAAGTTATTATATAACGATGGTTTGTTCTGTAGACTATCGAAAAAATATATAGCTTAAAGGGGCTAATAATTTTGACCTTAAAATGGGTTTTAAAAAATTAATAACTGCTTTTATTCAAAATAAAACAAATAAGACTTTTTTTCTGAAAGAAAAAATATTATCAGGCATACTGTGAAAATTTCTGTTAAACATCATTTGGGAAATATAAAAAAATAATTAAAAAGGGGGCTAATAATTCTGACTTCAACTGTATATGGATTATTATACATGTACAGCAGGGATGTAACATATCACGGTTGATCTGTGATTTGTACGGATCACAACCCACGGTTCGGAACACATGCAACCTGCGGATTAATACATTTTTTTTTACTAGTAGGTTAATGCTAAATTTGTAACGATCGCAGACAGATCGTCTCTCGCGTCATTCATATCACATGTATGAAAGCATTTAGGCTTTCCTGTAAAATATAATAATGGCGGAAGAAGTTGTGGTGGGTTATTCGGGATGTGGTAGGTTTCATTAAAGGTGTTTTTTGTCACTAATTGTTTAGCCTGCATTAATGCATTCAGTGTAAGCTGCACAATTAATCATTAAAAGATTGGGATCTCAACACCCACACAACATAAATTATAAATGATGGTGATTTGCATATGGTTATTAAACTTAAAAGATTCAGCCTTGAGGCGACGCAGTGGCGCAGTAGGTAGTGCTGTCGCCTCACAGCAAAAAGGTCGCTGGTTCGAGCTTCGGCTGGGTCAGTTGGCGTTTCTGTGTGGAGTTCGCATGTTCTCCCTTTGTTCGCGTGGGTTTCCTCCGGGTGCTCCGGTTTCCACCACTGTCCAAAGACATGCGGTACAGGTGAATTGGGTAAGCTAAATTGTCTGTAGTGTATGAGTGTTAATGAGTGTGTATGGATGTTTCCCAGGGATGGGTTGCAGCTGGAAGGGCATCCACTGCATAAACATTTGCTGGATAAGTTGGTGGTTCATTCCGCTGTGGCGAACCCAGATTACTAAAGGGACTAAGCCCAAAAGAAAATTAATGAATGAATGAATGTTTCAGGCTTTAGTCTTTTGAGTTGGTTATGAAGTTACAAACAGTTAAATAACACAGAAGTACTGGGATAAGAGTTTAGTTTAGATAAAACCACTGATGTTTGTGCTAAAGATTAAAATTACCGTCATATGCATTTAACTTGTTTCAAAAGTGAAAGTTGTAGTCAGCAATTACATTATTTAACCAACAGGTGGCGACAACCAGCCATCAAAAATATACCACTGAATAATTCTTCAAAAATGACACATCTAGCAATGAAACATGAAGTTTTATGAGTGAAACACTGAATCATTTATTGAAAAAATTAGACTAAAAATAAATATGGGTTGTACAGTACAAATAATATTGTTAGATTTCTACATTTAGGGTTATCAGTAGTAGTAACAGTGAATTTTTTACAGTACTGAATGTTTTACTATTTATTTTTATTCAGCTGATTATTTCTTCATTTTTTAAATAAAATTACAGGTTCTAAGTTCTGTTTGTTGAAACCAAAAGTTTTTTGCAGTACTGCTTTTGTAATAAATGGAAAGCAAATTACATTTGCTAATGCGAAAAATGGTCCGATCCGTGACTAAAAAAGTATTATGTGATCCGAACCATGAGATCTGTGATCCGTTACACCACTAATGTACAGTTTATGAAAATCCACAGACTATTTAGCTATTTTAAACTTTGTTCATGGCGCGCACAGAAGCTAATCAACAGTGCAATGCTGCTCTTGTATTTCGGTCAGTGTAGTAACAAGCAAACATTGTGCGGCCTTTAAAATTAATGGGTATCATAGTGCAGAGCGCTGGGCTTTTCAAGTCAGCTTTTCAAGTCCAGTGTCTGGAGGAAAAGTGAAACCAGCAACCAGTGCTGAAAAGTGTGACACAGCATGGCCTTTATTTTGGTTTACTTTCAGTGGTGGAAAATTTGGGAATCACACTTGTTTAAATGATCTGCATTAATAAAGGAATAGCACCAGTTAGTTGTGATCAAATCAAATGGGCCAAGTGTTAACACACTGTTAGAATAGATAAAAGAACCACTGACCTTTGCAGATGCACCCTTAGGAGCGATAAATGCTGCTTTGCTTCCTTCTTTCGACTCCTCCTTTTGTTTCTTTTTCTCAGCTGCCTCAGCTCTCCTTCTCTCAATCTCTTCCTTCATCTTCCTCCTCTCTTCCTGTTACAGAAATATACAAAAAGGTGTACAACAAAATGGGCACACAGAATGCATGTTCTGTTTTTGTTTCGTGTGAAACATGTAAAATCAATGATTCCACGAGTTAACGACTCATTCCTAAAGATGGTCTCTTGCTTAATGTGTAGATGAACCAGCCATTTTGAATGAATCCTTTAAATCAACGATCAGTGGTGTAAAGTAGCAAATTACAAATACTCAAATGACTGTAATTGAGTAGTTTTTCTCAGGAATTGTAATTTGCTAAGTAGTTTTATAAATGTGTACTTTTACTTTCCCTTGAGTACATTTTTAGTACTGTATCGATACTTTTACTCTACTACTTTCCTTCAATCTGCAGTACTTTTGGCTACGATTGGCTAATGTAAAAAAATCAGTCCTGCAATTCCAGTGCAGTCAAATAATTCTAATAATTTTGCATCATAATGAACAATTTCAAGACATGTTTGGAAAGTGTTCAAGATGTCTAAAATCTTTACACACAATGACTAGACTTAATCATTAATTTAATTGTTCAAGCGTAAAACGAGATCATAAAGACCATTTAAATACAAGCACCATCAGAAACTCTATTGAAAATACTGATTAAAAATACATTTCCATATTTTAAAGACATGGCGTGGTGCAATGGAACTTAATGCTGTGCTTCATATCTGGTCTGAGACACACTTTATTTTGTATCTCAATCAGGCAGTGAAGATCACTGATTTTTAAAGAAACCAGATGTTAAACATGGTAATTTTATAACGGGACGACACTTTACCGGCTTACTGAAAATTAAAAGTCCCTTTGCATATATCCCTCTTACAGTCATGTTATGTCACCCAATGGAATTCCAATATTTCCATATAAAGATATAAAAAAACCGATCTGATCTTTGGCAGGTCATAAAATGTAGAATATAAATATCACATGAACAACAACATCTAGACAGATTTCACGTGGTCGCCATTTTAAAAGTGAACTCGAGGCTGCGGTGGGACAAAACCTGGAAGCATTGCCTGGAGTCACAGAGGAACTTTCTGTACCTGGCTGTATATCTTATCAGGGAAGAGAAAGTGACACAAATTTATCCTTTTACTGCTTTCTGAGTGACCTGAAGGTCCGTTCTGAATGGAAAGTGAAAATAAAAAGGGATGTCAGACCTCATTTTTAGCTAAGTTAAGGGGAAATGGCACTAGTTGGCTAACGTTATTTTTCCCAAACACATGTTTTAGATGCCATTTATCAAACTCAGGTTAATGAACTGATTCTTACACTATATTAGACTAGTCACGATACTGAATTTCGGTACTAAAATAAAAAAAAATTCATTTCCCGCTAATATTTTAGCACTGTTGAGCGTGTTTATAAACACCGCTGCTTTGCCATTGCATTTACCAGTGCTCAACAAAAACGACTGTGATTGACCGTGGAGGTCATCAGTTCACCACACTTTACCAATATTTACCACGTGCAAACACAGAGGAGCAAATGACTGATCTTCGTGGCTTTAAAACGCTCCAGTGTCCCTGTATTTGTGTTGGCACTCGGTAAAGAGCGGTGAACTGATGACTTTCACGGCCAACCACAGTCATTTTTGTTGAGCACTGGTGAATACTATTGCAAATCAGCAGGATTTAAGAACATGATCAGCGCCACTTGTTAGTGGAGAATAGACGTTTTTAAAATATCAGTACCATCACAACACTATTACAGACAACAGGAGGGTATGCTTCAGAGGACTGCATTGTTTTATCGCTCACCGGGTTACATAGGCTGAAGCAGTGTTTACCTGGTGCCATGAACTGAAGCCTAGGAGGACACTTAAGTGTATTACTCCTAAAGAGTTTTGATTTAGTTTGATGCCTAATATGCTTTTAATTGTTTAAATTAAACTTAACCGAATGATATTAAAGTGATGATTACACCATATCTGCATTTTGAAATTGTGGCAACAGCTGGAAGTTTGTAGTTCACAGCATGTTGTTGCAATGTTTACAGTGCTGATCCTATACTTCCTGGTTTCCTCCCACCGCAGCCTCGCTTTCGTGTTTTAAAATGGTGGCTCCTTGAAATAACCATATACCATTAACAAAATGAAGTCAGGCTCTGCTAATCAAATGGCTTAACTGATCATCAGTAGAAGTTTGATCACTTTGTTGGTCTAAAGCCTTCAGGTCAGCCGGTCCCACAAGATAAAATTAACCAAAATTGGTTCATGCAACAAGACAATGATTAAACAAAATAGTTTAAAAAGAAATGTAAAAAAATCCAGTCAAAGTCCAAACCTCGTCCTAACTGAAATGCTTTTGCGAGAGCTGTAAATAAAACATCGAAAAGTCCTCCAGAATGATCTGAGAGACTGCCATGGTCATACCGAAAATTATTAATTTAAGTAATTACTGCTTAAAGTGGATCTACAGGTATCTCAATCCCAGGGTGTGCTAGGTTTGTCACCAATGACTTTTCCAATTTTGGCTTGAGGAGATCTTTTTTGTCAATATTGAACACCCCTCTCTCAACATTTAGAGAGCAAAATTAGTATGTTAATCAGCATTCAGCGATACGTTAAAGACTTGTTTTCTACCTCCTCTTTGGCCCTTTTATCTGCCAGCTGCTGTTTCTTCTGCTTCTCCTCTTCTTCCAGGACCTTCTTCCTCTCCTCCCTCTTCTTCCTCAGCTCCTCCAGCTCAGCCTCGGCTGTTTGCTGCTTCTGCTTCATCTTCTCCAGCGCCTCGCTGTCCGTCTCGTTCCTCCGGCGCTTTAGCTCCTGCAGTTTACGCTCTGCCTCCAGCTTAGCAATGGGATCCTGCTTCTCTGATTCTGGAGAACGCAATCTGCTGGGACTAAAACACGATGAAAACATGGCTTAATATTCAGTGAGGAATTCGCAAAGTCAGTTGTGAAATGATAAATGAATCACTCTGTGCCTTAACGTCGTCTCTGGTTTCTTGGCTTTGGCAGTGCTGTCAGGTACATCTTGTGGCTTTGTTGACACTTTCAGCTTTGAATGAAGAAACAGCGAATGAGTTTATTATTTTATTCTCGTGTTGTGCTGTCATTCTCCCAAACACAACTGCACCATTGACTTACTCGGTCACGTAAAAAGGACGGTTTGGATTTTTCCTCCACAACCTAAAGAGACAAAAACAGGTCATTAGTGTTAGCAAGCGGTTTAACATAGTGATCAGTGGGTATAGCAAGGAGAACTGACCACACCACATGCAAATCACACTGCAACACAAATATTGCATTTTCAAAACTGTAAAGCAAGTGATATGTGATTGTAAATGGGTCAATCTCATGAAAACATGTCCAGGTGACATTTGGCCCCCAAATCAAAAGGAGATTATTAATATTAAGATGATTGTACCAATCAAATTTTGCATAAAGCAATATATATTTTTCATGCTCTTTCTCTCATACACACACACACACACACACACACACACACACACACACACACACACACACACACACACACACACACACACACACACACACACACACACACACACACACACACACACACACACACCTACAGTACAGAAACACACTCGCACAAACACAGAAAATGACATGCAAAAAAATGACTTCCTGTAACTTTACTTATTTACTTTTCTTCAGTTTATACCTTTCTTTATCAAGGGTCGCCAAAATGAAATGAATTATTGCCAATTATGCTGCTTTCAAGTCCTCCTGGGACATTTCTACTATAAGTTGACAAGTTGTAATAAAGATGTCAGGGGCTTTCAAGTCATTTTCATTGGTACAAGATGGCACTGTACCTACTTTTAATAAATGACAAGAAAATACAACAGGGTTTGTTAACTCTATATACTGTGTATCAGTATTTTGTCACTGACAACCCATAAGAGTTATAAAATATATAATCCCAGCAGGCACACAATGTCATAAATTAATATTAGATTAGATTTAGGTTGTGAAATTTCAAACACAATTCTATGTCCAGCCAGCATCTAAGGACAACGTTATTGGACAACGGTTGTGCTGGAAAGTGACCAAAATTCAACGTCAAGCCAACGTTCAACGACCAAAATTCGATGTCTAGCCAGCATCTAAGGACAACGTTATTTTGACGTCCAATAACAACATCAGATGACGTTGATATTTGGTTTATTTTAGGTTGTGTTAGAAAGTGACCAAAATTCAACGTCAAGCCAACGTTCAACGACCAAAATTCGATGTCTAGCCAGCATCTAAGGACAATGTTATTTTGACGTCCAATAACGACATCAGATGACGTTAATATTTGGTTTATTTTAGGTTGTGTTAGAAAGTGACAAAAAACTCAATGTCAAGCCAACGTTCAACGACCAAAATTCGATGTCTAGCCAGCATCTAAGGACAACGTTAATTCGACATCCAATAACGACACTAGATGACGTCAATATCTGGTTTATTTTAGGTTGTGTTGGAAAGTGACCAAAATTCAACGTCAAGCAAACATCTTAAACCAAAGTCCTATTGACGTCCAATATTTACATTTATTCGTCAGGTATGGCTACCAAAATCCTGACTAATGACTAATGTCATAGTGGTAATGTCCACACAACATCAAGCTGTAACATCATTAGGTGTTGATATTTGGTTGATTTTAGATTGGATGTTGAACATTGACGTCGGCCTAACGTTAAGTTCTGACGTCAACCTGATTTTCATTTCCAAATAAAATGCAATGTCCCCATGAGGTTGGGGTATAACATCAATATGACGTCATGTTGATGTCCTGTGCCTGCTGGGATGGTATATATAATTCTCTAGTATACTTCAGTGATTCTGTCATTTTTTTCACTGGAAAATTGGAGCTTAAAGATTCTTTTTCAGTTTTCCACTCAAAACATAAACTTTGTGGTAATGATCATGTGCATTTAATTCATAAACGTGATTTATCTGAGATGACATGAATGCACCATTATTCTGGCATGTTTTATTTGTGGATGAATTCTATTCGCACATAGTGTAAATATTATATATTGCTGTTGTGATGTAATTAGCCTCTGCCTTTTTTCTACATTATCATAATGAAAATGGAAAATCTCATATGAAAAAGTTAAAAATGACCTGGACATGTTCCTCACAGATTTTGTGATATTCACACACACAAAAACACTGCATTCACCCAGTCAAACCGAAAAGCACATTAAAAGCGTGGTCTGTGCGTATATTTGTGATTCCTATGCGTCACTCAGGTAAGAGGTGAATACCTCTTCCTTCTTTGATTTGACCTTTTCTTCAAGTTTGGCCTTCGTTTCTTCAGCTTCTTTCTTCCATTTAGGTTTTTCCTCAACCTCTTTCTTTGGAATAAATGTTTTTTCTTCAACCTCTTTTTTCTGAGTCACAGTTTTTTCCTGAACTGCTTTCTTTGGGGCCACAATTTTTTCCTCTGCCTCTTTCTTTGGAGTCACTGGTTTCTCCTCAACTTTCTTCAGTGGTGTTGATGGTTTTTCTACAACCTCTTTCTTCAGTTGTGGTTTCTCTTCTTCTTTCTTTGGGAATTTGGCCATCACCTCAGTTTCCTTTATGGATTTCTTTGGCATTTCTTCAACAGTTTCGCTAGGTTTTTCTTGCTCTTTCACAGGTTTTTCAATCTCTTTCTTCACTGGAGCTTCATCTTGAATTTGAGCCTCCACCTCAACAAGTTTTTCTTCAGGTTTCTCTACAGCTTCTTTTATCATTAGCTTTTCCTCCTCAATCTTTGGTGTGTCTGGCTCCACTTTGACTTTCACCTCTATTTTGTTCTCTTTTGCTGGTTCTGGTATCAAACCTTCATCTTCTACCTTTTTCATTTCTAAATCTGCACTTGCTAAATCTGTATTTGTTTGTTCTGTAGTCTCTATATTTGCACTGACAGATTCTTCCTAAAAATACAACAAATAATGTTAAACAATCAACAGCAAATAATTAAATTTAAAGGCATTTACAAAATTCACCAGTTTTCCACCATGTTGTTCTCAACCCATAAAAACTTTGTTCAGATTCAGAATTATATGAAGGAGTTTTTAATTAAACTGAAGGATGTCTGTTCCTCCATTGAAAGTCTCTTCCAAAAACTTACAAGTTTTCAGAAAGGAAAGCTAAAAAAAAAACATTTTATTCCTTCTGTAAAGATGTGATTGGCCTAAATTTGAATTAGTAAGTTATTTACATATAAACATCAATATGAACAGTATTTACATCATTCCGATTTGGCAACTGATAAGAAATCTTAGTAGCTTGATGCTTTAGAACCAATGAGGTTCATTCTTGAGTGTCACATGACATGTTTGACCTTCAGCAAGAACCAATGAGGTAGAGCTTTTTATTATGTTCACTTATAATGAGTTAAAATCCAGATTAATTTTGTTCATAAAACTTGAATTAAGCTGCTTGACTCAAATGCTTTGCTTTTTTGATCTCTTTATGGATGTTCTCATGAGTCTACAGACTTTCTCAGATTTGATGAAAATTATCTTCAATTGGATTCCGAATGGCAAAATAATTCTTATAGTGTTTGGAATGACATGAGGGTAAACTACCCTCGTTTTCTTTTGTTGTTCTTGTTGTTGCATGAATAAGCCTTTTAAAAAGGACATTGGACACCCATTTTCTATATAATGTCATCATAAAATTTCTGATACTTTTTGCTATATCAAAGACAGCTCTGTTCACAGCAACTGTTTCAGCCCAATCCTCTTTAAATGATAATGAACTAACCTAGTCCCTTTCTCCTGAGATGCACTATATCCTAATGGATTCCCCTGTTAATCTAACTAACATTCAAAAACCAGGAATCCTGTCTGAGATTGATGATGTCACACTAAGGTGGTTTTACACAGATAAAACTGTAAGTGATTGCAAATCAGGTTGAACAACTGGAAGAAATGTTTTAATTACTAAGTAATCACTAACAGTCAAAAATGACAGGGCGAGCCTCAATGTAATCTCTAAACATGATTAATGGCCTTCAGAGTTTTACCTCACTGCACAAAAACAAATCTGTCACTTGCAGAAAGTTTTCTGTTAATGTGACCTCTTATACAAACACAAGCAAGTGCCCATTTGCCACAAATGAATATAGAACACGTTTAACACAGGATTTACATGCTATCTTAGTCTCCTCTGAGGCTAATGTTCAGTTCAATTGATGTTTTTACAGTTGACCACAGCACAGAGCAGGGTGCATGCTGGGGCTGCTTCCTCCCAGACTGATGAAAGTAGCTTTTTTTAAATAGCTAGTTATTTATGTAGAGTAGAATCAGGCTTGCTGACAGAGTTTCAAACACAGACAGTTTATATCAAACTGCTGTGTTCTTTTCCTAAGCTGTCAGACAAGCAAGAAACCTTACTAAAAACAGCTAAAAAATATCATCTGATGCCCTCTTCAAAAACTCAAGCAAATCGTAAGAATCTCATACCTTGTTTGTTGGTTCTTTGGGTTTCTCTTCCATGGATTCCTGAAATAAAGCAATTGCGAGAATAAACAAATAAAATAGAAACCACATTAAATGCATCACTAGCATGCCGAACATTCATCATAGGATGAATTGATTGGGGAAATGACCTGTTCTCTGAGGTTGGACCTCGTTGGTCTGTGCTCATCGTCTGGCTTGTTTATCTCCTCAAGAGATGCTTTGGGTTTCTCTGGCACTGTTTCCTCCTGTACTGGGACAAAGGTCTCCTCGACCTCGACATTTCTCTCCTCTAGCTTTTCCTCCACTTTTTGCTCTTCCTTTTCCTTCCAAGAGTTGGTTTCTGTTGGAGGGAGATCATTTCTGGAGGACTCTTGTTCGTCGCTTCTAGTATTTGGCTCATTCTCTGTGGCAGCACTGGTGCTTTCAGTTCCATTTGTGATGGTGGGATCAAGTTCCTTCTGTCTCTCTAAAGCTTCCTTCATCCTTTTTTGTCTTCTTTCCTCTCTTTTGGCAATCCTCTCCAGAAGAGCCTGGTCATCATCATCCTCCGCTGGTTCAGAACTAGTGATCAATGAAGGCATCTCTGTGCTGAAGACAACACCATTAGAAGATGTACTTTAGTAGTATTTGTATTTATGAAAAACAAATTATTTAAGATTTTCCCATTAAAATATCCAAAAGCAACTAAAACAGTGCTATATATTTTGCTCACTTGTGTACTTACATTATCCCAAATGTTTCATGTTGTGTTCAAAAGAATGTTCTGGTTTGGTTTTATAGAACAGACTGTACGGTAACACCAAAGACGCTTTACAGGCGCTTTATAACAGAATTCTAAAATGTATTTAGTATGAAAAAATAGCGCTGCTTCTTCCCCACATGACCATGACTGGAAAAACCAGAAGTGCTCGACTGTAGCATAATAAAAGCTCTGCTGCTTTTGTACCGTGTTTTAGCCTTACTCTACTTCATACTACCATGATATATGTTTCATGCAGCATATGCCCTTCACAGCAAGAAGGTCGCTGCTTCGAGCCTCGGCTGGGTCAGTTGGCATTTCTGTATGGAGTTTGCATGTTCTCCCCGCATTTGCGTGGGTTTCCTCCGGGTGCTTCGTTTTCCCCCACAAGTCAAAAGACATGCGGTCCAGGTGAATTGGGTAGGCTAAATTGGCCATAGTGTATGTGTGTGAATGAGAGTGTGTGAGTGTTTCCCAGTGATGGGTTGCAGATGGAAGGGCATCTGCTGTGTAAAAACATGTGCTGGATAAGTTGGCGGTTCATTCCGCTGTGGCGACCCCAGATTAATAAAGGGACTAAGCCAAGAATAAAATGAATGAATGAATAATGTGAAAAACAATGACAGCCAATTGGAATCCATCCTTACTTTAAAGAGCTCCTATGTAAGCATACATTTTTAGCTCAAAATATGTTAATTTGTAAAAATCATTAGAAGCGTATATGCAGAAATGTGTCACTTTGAACCATTTTGGAAGTCAATTTAGCACTGAAATTATGATTACTGACTTCATATTTTTGATATGTTGAGTCCAAACTTGGGAAGATTGTCTCAAAAGATCTGGTTCACGTTAATGATTTGAACTTTCCATCACTACTGTGTATCTAACCTCAAGCAGCCTTGCACACACATTTTACTTAAAAGCTGCTATCTTGTGGGCTGTTGTATTTAAATTTGAGGATGGGTAAATGGTAGTGGTGGATGATGGTGTTCTTGTGTCAAAAAATGTAGCCTATCTTTGGTTGAGTTTTTATTATACAATATTTATTCTGATGATTTTGAATCTTGCACCTAACAAATATCCTAATTTACAAAAAACAACAACAAACAAAACCTAAAACTAATACTGAAACTAATAAAACCTAAACTAAAATTAAACAATTTCAAAACATATAGTAAATCTCCCTCTAAAAACTAATTAAAACAAACGGAATTTAAAAACAAAAAGTCAATACGAAATAAAAACTAATGAAAAATCCAAAACTGTTATAACCTTGGTTTGGAGCTCTCCTACAGTAGGTTTACATCACTCAAAAACAATTTTTTTGCTGCTCGTTCAAACTATGTATCTAAAATGAGCTCAAAAAACACTTTTTATTCATTACTTTTTTTTTTGTTCAATCAACTTACATTTGTTATGTTAACTTAATCACTTTGTGTTGGGAGAACATGAATGAATTGTGTGGAAATCCATTCATGATATATGATATATGACACACAATATACATTGTAAGCTTCCAAAAATTTCTTAAACAGTCTTAAACAGTTACAAAAATGGATTTGTTTTTGCTAGGCATTTTCTCAATATATCAATGATACAAATCAGACTCAGGCTTCAGATTTGGCTATACTGTTTGGGGCTCAAAGCAGACACTGTTCGTCATGCAAATTCGCTACAAAAATTGTATATATTTTTGCTAACAAGTAAAACTACCTGTTGCTTTCTGTTGTAATATTACTGGACTCTTCATTCTCCATGTTTCGCAGGCGTTCCTGACGGGCTCGTCTCCGGCGCTCACGAGCCGCCTCCTCATCATCATCATAAGAGTTCATCCTGTAGAGCCGATGGGACACAGACACGTGAGTAAAGACTCTCATTCTTAAGTGTGAATGCAGACAGACAACACTGACAGATATATGAATGCTTCCTGGCTCAGCGCTGACAGAGCGTGTGGGAAATAACCTTCATGAACTTTACATCACCCTGAAAAGTCAATAATGATTACACGAGCAAATGTGATCTTAAAAATGACTCCACACTGACTGTGCTAAAATATAAACAATTTTAAAGGAACATATTTTTCTTTGCAAATAGGCTCATTTTACAAGTCACCTAGAGTTAAGTGGTTGAGTTTAATCCATTCTGCCAGTCTCAGAGTCTGGCTGAAGCACTTTTAGCTTAGCTTAGCAAAAATCATTAAAACTGATTAGACCATTAGCATCTTGCGCAATGATTTTACACGGATGATGTTGCCTATTTACCTAGCTGTGTACTTTTTTTCAGATGCTGCATAATATCATTGCGCCTGCTGCAGCCACAGTACAGCAGTAAAAGTGTTTTTGACCCACATTGGCCACAACTAACACACTCTTTAAATAATAAAAACTCTGCGCCATTGACTTTAGACCAGCTTTTTGTTGGTCAATGGCGCAGTCTATTTCCAACATAGGCTCATTCTGAAAACGTAGCCCTATATATGTTTCTGGAGATCGCAAATTATGTAGCCAGAGCTACATAGGGCTGCATTTCATCTTTAAAACCAATGCTATGGGGTGGTATGACGTCGTTCCTTTTCTCGCTTACCAGCTCACTGCTTACCTGCATGTAGACGGCTTTCCCACTGTTACCAGTTTACCAGTTAGTTTGACACGTATGTCGGCGGACTTGAGATGCAGATCGGAGTTGACCGCGATGACGGGGTTCGAGTCCGGTAAACAACGGTTCCAGAAAGCAGGTAAGATAAAAACAGAAGCCAAAAAATAAACAAGTAAATAACAGGGTGAGAATGTGGTAAAATCTGAACACGTGGTAAAAATCAGTGGCCTTTTCTTTTTCTGGAATGCTTTTCAAAACACTGCGGATGGGTTTAGGGAAAGGGGTGGGCGGGTCAATTGGTGCTTTTCAAAACACTATTGGTTGGGTTTAGAGAAGGGGGAGGGTGAGGGTGGGATGATTGGTTGGTTGGTCAGTCAGTCAGTGAGTTAGTCAATAGCAGCCTCTGGTGGATTTACGTGAAAACAGCAGGCACGAATGGCATTCGTGACACATATTTGAGATCTGAAAAAGCATACACAGCGGTCTCTGGCAGATTCATGAAAACAAAAACTGCAAAAAACATAGCTCCTGGGACGTATTTTGCTCTGTCTAGAAATGTATATAGGGGTACGTAATCAGAATGAGTCTGGGTTGTCTATTTCATTTGCCTCAAAATAGCAACATGCTAACAATGCGCCTTAACTGTCGTAACAAAGCAGCACACCAAAACTGTGGGTGAAAACAAAGACAGTTTATTTAGCAAAAAGTCAACAAAGGTAGCCTGCCGCATGCAGGACGTCAGTCGGTGCACAGCACTGGAAAGACACAAGTAGGGTTAAAAAAATAAGGGACGCATACTGCAGCGGGGACCACATCCCCAATCACAGGCCCAATAGCATGCCAGTGGTGGTAAATCGCAACTTAAAATATGTTTTCAGGAAAGTATGAACACTTGGACATTAAAATAAACTGTCTTTTATTGAAATCTGTGTAAACAGATCAGATGCAGTCAGTCTTTCTCTTTTACAACTCTGCAGCACTGTTATAGCTGATGTTATGTTTAATAGTGTGGTACACCTGTGTTAACTCAGCTGCTGTAACCTAGAGGACAGGAGAAAATACTAATGAACCTAATTTTAAAGGGTGGTATTGATAACAGATTTTGGCTAAAATATTTGTCATTATTTGCAGTAACACCTATCCAAACCTGGAAACAGCACATACATAAACTAGCTCCAAACATTAGCTAGTAAAGTTTTCATATAGCCTATTTCTAATTTTAAAATATGGAAAGTTGCAATTTACTCGTTTATTTTCTTTGCATGGGCATTATGTTGTTTATTAATGTAATAAATGTAATGTTTCATGTAATAAATTAATGCTTATGTGTCTGACTTAATCTTAACAAGCAAATCATAATATTACATTGGACCGTGATCCACTTACATTGTATTTACAGAATTTTTACAAATTACAATTTGTGACCCAGTGTGTGAAAACCAGGCCAAATCTAATTCTGAGAGAAAGTTTAATTGTAGCCATTCATTTCACTGCGATTTCAGTTGTTGATATGGTTTTACTCAGGTAATATTAAATACATATATTTTATTATTTTCACAGACTGTTCTTTATTTTATGTAGAAAACAGTAAATGACAAAAAAAAAAATTACTCCAGCTAGATTTTCACAGACTGGGTCACTGTCATTACCATGTCTGCTTCGGGAGAGACTTGGGGTACGAAGAACTGTGACTGTGCATTGATTTTTGTGAGCTCTGTCATTGCGGGAATGCTGCTCTTCGGAGGCATGTTGTCACACGTCCCGCATAAGCCACAGAGAACACGCTCTGACAAATCGTGCAGTTGGCTGCAGCCAGGTAATTGTTTACTCCCACTCTCTGCGGTACTTTTGCAGCCGCTTGCGTTTAAACTCTGAAACTTTAAGACGCGGGGGGTTACCTGGAGAAGCATCTGCCATTAGCCTACTCTCTGTCAAGACTTGACAGACTCTGCTTAAAAGACACGCCCTCCTCACTGGACAAAGACCAATCAAACTAACGATGACATCAAGTATTGCCCAATTAAAAGAAGGAAATGAGGCATCTTTATAAAATGCGTGTGGAATGATTTGCATGAAAAGCTACTTAAAAAAATTATAAAAAATACGGGACAAAACCCATCCCGAATTGATTCCAAACGGGACATGCAATTTCATTCTCAAATACGGGACGATTCCATATTTTAAAGGACGGGTGGCAACCCTAGACACAAGGGTAGAGGAGAGCCCACACTGATGGTTAGGCTAATGGCTGAACAAGCAGGTAGGTGCTGGGTGACAACTCAGCTGGAGGATGGAGTATATGGCCGACCATTGATGGCTAATAGTCAGGCCCCGTTTACACTTAGGGCGTACTCACGCTATGCTATCCGAACCGTGCCCAGGCCCGTTTCCCGGATCGTTTGAGAAGTGTGAGTGCTCTGAATCGGGCTCAGGCAAGGTTCACTTGAGTGACCCTGGCCTGGTTGAAAGAGGTGGGCCTAAGCGTGGTTCACTTGGGCTCTGGCGCGGTACGCTTGCAGTGTGAGTGCAAGTGTGCCTGAGCCCGAAACTGCAAGCGAGACATGACTTTAAAGGGACTGTTTGATATGGATTAATTAATCATTCGTACTGTTCAATGAACGAAACTGTCGTAGTTTATTAAAGACGCAAACCCCTCACTGCACGACAGCTGCACCTTCAGCAAACCTCCTAATTCCTGCAGCACGAGGATGATTGTTTATGAGCGTCAAAAGTGGCTGATCTGTTCGGCGAAATATTTGACTGCGTGTCACAGCATATCAAACGACTTAAACGATATAACTAAAGAAATCTCCACTGTGCTGAGCGAAAGCACTTACTGAACAGCGCATCATCGATGACGTAAGCGTGCTCAGGCCCGAAGGTAATGTGAGTGCGGGGCATCGAGGGAGACAGGAGGGGGGACAAGCGTGCTTTCGCCCGGTTCAAGGCAACTGTATAGTGTGAGTACACCCTAACACGTTTTGGTTTTAAAAGGCATAAGCTTTGCTACAGTTAAGCCATCCACCCACACTACCCCGGAGTTTTCAAGCGCCGAAAACTGAGCTTTTTTGAAACGCTGAGGAGCCTGTTTTCATTTTAAAATCCTGCTGCTCCTTGTCAGTGTGGATGGGGAAAACGGAGACATCTGAAAACAGCGTGGTTGCACACATTGCCCTATCTGATTGGGGCTTTTTCCTCAATATTAAGTAGCCTACACACAGTTCAGTCTTGCATCCTTTCCTTGTAAGTTCACACTTCGCAAGTTTATTATGGAAAACAAACTCCCGAGGACACGTTGAGTAAATCTTCAAAGGCAACAGTTTACTTTATAACTTCATTTACATCACCGAGGCTATATTGTGTCACTTTCTTAACAATAAAATGAAAACATGATTTAAGGAACTGCCTATTTTCTTTTTATATCAACAACTTACCAGACACTAAAAATATCGAGGCGTCGTGTAGCTACATATTTATATGAGCATCATCTTCACTGTATGCATATTTATAACAAAACAGAGCCTATAACATAACTGCATCCTTTCATTTTCATTGAAACTACAAAACATACAGTACCCTCTCTTTTGCTGAATATCGGTTTTAATAATCAATAATGGCTATCATAAAAGTATAACGAACAATACATGATACATTACCATTAAATGCCAGTGTGGATGCGGATCGTTTTCATTCTAAAACGCCGTTTTAAAACTAAAACATATTAGTGTAAACGGGGCCTCAAATAGCAGAGTAGAACACAGGTAAGACACTTGAGACATCACACAGACATAAGACTACACAGAAAGTAATAAACTGGCAAAGAGACAAAGGTCACAAAGGCAGATATAGAGACCCTATTCAGCTAAGAGCGATAGCAGAAGTCACAGCAATGATTGCAAATAGGAAGGATCTAGAACTGAGAGAGGAAAAGAGCTCCAAATTAGAAAAATAAAGAAATCTAACCCATGACATTAACACACCTCCTTTTTAGGCCAGCACACCTATGAGTCCACAATGTGGCGCAAATAGATTTTCTATTTAAATAACATGGTGCACAACATGAAATTGATAGTTGCGCTGCATAGATATTTACATTAGATGTTGCTTACGCTATTGTTGTCTATTGGAAAGAATACGTCAATAGAGCTGCCATTTTAATACAGGGTAACGCTCCTTTGAAATGAATGTGAGATCAAGGTGCAGTGGAGGACTGGCCATCCAGAGCCAGAGATATATACACATATATCTATGATCGGGAGTTTTCCCACTGGTCAGTGTGCAAATATTCTTTTAAATTAAATTAAAATTAAATCACATTTCTACATTGATGGATAAGTGACCGCATGGGCATTCCTGACAAAGAGCGTGTTTGTGTGCATGGAAATGTATTATCCTCCATCCCTGTTAAATTTGATCTAATCCATGTGCTGAAACACACTCCCTCTCCTGCCTTTACTTCTCATTCTAACAGAGGGAGCGATTAGTTTGTGAATGAATCTCCATTATGAACGTCTGGTTCACTTTTTAGCCAACAATATTACAAGTTTCTAGCACTGCAGCATCTTGTTGTCAATCATTTACATTGTTTGCTTAATTTATTCAACAAAACTAGCATAAGCCTAGAATTTTTAGAACTTAGAATTTAGTGCGAGTTGGTGCTACCCTCCTTATGGTCAGTGCAGTAAGAGACTGTATTATCATCAATACTTGTTGAAGTTCGTAACATACAAAAACTTAAAAAAACGAAATCTTATCTATGAAATGTTCTGCCTTTATGCTTTGTTTTCTTTGTTTGCTCGTTTCTACACCCGTATGCAGCGCAAAAGTCCAGCATCTTCACATTGGCTTTAGTCTTGACTAGTGCGGTTGAATGACTTTTGTCCTGAGAGCACTGTACAAATATGGCGGCGCTATTGGCGCATACTCAGGGTCCGTATGTGATATCTAGTGTATATATGTACGGTCTGAAAAGAGCAAATAATCACTTGTGCCATGCCTGGTGTTGTATTGCGCCATGGTGTATGATAGATCTCTATGTAAATACTCTTCAATACTGCTTCTGAAGTGCCTCTGTATAGCAGCAAATTTCTAGAATTAGAGTTCCTAGTTCCTAGCCGTATCTTTTTTATCAAAAACTTTACATTTTTTCTTGGCTTTAGTACACAAAATAACTACAGAAGAGTCAAGCTTTAAATAGAAAAATAATTAAAACTATTTTTTTTTATTTTTTAAGCAGAAAAAAGAATACAAGAAATACTTTAACAAGTTTTAACAATACATTAATGTTTATACTGTACAAATACAAAATACAATACAAATATGAAATATAAAACTGTTCCCAAAAGTTCCTGTATTGCTTTGGGAAAAGCATTGGAATACTTGGCGATTGTTGTACAATTTTTGTAGCCCATGAGTTTCATAAACAGTTTATTGCATTTATTTACATTTGGTTCACCAGCTGCCTTAAGAGACCATTCAGACTCGACTGTAATGAAATCTTTGCGTATACAAACAGAGGTTTGGATTGAAATCTGAGGAGAAAGCTTTGTTAGCATCCTAACGTCACGGTAAATTAGCCAGTCTGTAAACTTAGAAACAAAATGTACTTTCATTTGAATGCTGGTCTCAGATGATGCAGCCACAACACCCCTCTTGAGTGAGTTTGGCCTGTCTTGAGTTTGCCATGGCATGTTGGTGTTTATAAGCCAGCGAGGGCACTTGAAATGGCCAATTGACAGAGGATGGGTTTTATGTTTTCCCCTTCTCCTCTTCACTTCCCTTCCCAATCATTTGCAGATGTTGGAGAGGGTAGAGAAAACGCATAACAGGGTTCACAATTCTGTTTCTCCGACTCGAGCACAACAGCGGAAATCCGAAACAATCCGTTCCTCTCAGGGAGTTCCAGAAAAAAAAGGTCATCCAAAAAGACAGTCAGATGGAGTATCTGTGATTTTCTTGGAAGAATAAGGTCTGTCTTCTGTAAGAAGTGTTGCTGGATGAATACAATAGCTTTCAGACCTCCAGTGCGCGCGGATGAAATGCAAGGAGAGACGGAGGGAGAAATCGCATCGTCTTGACAGTTACTGAAACATTATGGCTGAATCTTGGAACAAAAGCAGCCGTCAAAACATTCCAAAGTCTGTGGAGTTTCCTTAACCTGCTGCAGGAGACATATAGTGCGGGACAAGCCAGATTCAAATTGTATTGACTTCTATTTCACAAGGCACTGTTAAGGCTGCTCTGTGCCTGCTAAAAATTCAACATAAAAGACACCTCGCCCCTTTTATTCAAACATAGTTGTAATTGCATTTAACAATTTGTGTAAAGACGCCAAAATGCCACTTCAGAAGTGCCTCTGTGTAACCTTTACAGTGTAAAATCGGCATCAATAATGCCTGTTTTGACCCTCCTCAGCTCTTTGTATCAAAGGTGCGGTAGGTTTGTCTTCAGAAAAATTTTTGTTGTGCTGGTTGAAAGTCTCTTTACATTCCAATAGTAATGATTAAAAATGTTTGGTCACACTTTATTTTGATGGTCCATTTGTTGAATTTAACTAATTCTCATTAGATTATAAGTAAACTGTTAGGTTCGAGATAGGGTTGGGGTTAAGATTAGTTAGTTTCAGTTGACATGTACTTGCAAAGTTTCTTATAGTCAGTTAAATGTCTGTTGAAGGAGCAGTATCAACAGATATTAAGCAGACAGTCTACTAATACTCAAATGGACCATCAAAATAAAGTGTTACCAAATGTTCATCCAATTAAAAATTGTCAGGCTGATAATTCCCATAATTCTGATAAGTAGCCCAAACTGTCTGTCAACAAATGTAGATTTGTACAATTGCGGACCCCTATTCACGCAGATCCGCCAATTGTGTGTGCATGCGTGCCGTGGTCACGTGGACACGAGTGACATCGGTAAAACAAATGCTGAATAAAAGTTTTTAAAATCCTGAATCAATATTGGAGTTACTTTTGCACGCTGGAGGAAGGATGACACCATGGCTGAAGTATTTCTTTTAGACAGGTAATGTTCTGTTTTAAAACTACGTGCAACATTGCGAATTGTTGTTATGTGTTGTTACGAATGAGTTATATGCACAGAAGTGTTGTTCAGCCACTGAAATCTTCCGGCGAAAGATTAATGTGACTATTTTCAGTTCCATAAAGTACCTTTTACAGCATTTATAATGTAGATTTTTATTTAGTTTACCAACAAAACATCAGTAAATAGTTCTATTCCGCCTAGCCTGCTTTACTGAGCTGAAGTTGGTTTTATATTCACAAGATCTCTGTCATCTTTAATGTGCACGTGTCTTTGGACAGCAGGGGAGGACCACCTTTAATCCATACCTGTCAAACCTCCCGTTTTTCCCGGGATTCTCCCGTATTTTACAGTTCTATCCCGATATCATCCCGTAAAGGTATTTTCCAGTATTTCTCTAAAGGTTGACAAATAATCGTTCAAGAGTTCAAACTTAGCTGATGATTGATTATAAAGCTCAGTGTTTCCTCTAGGATTTTTTCCAGCTGTGGCGGCAGGCTTTTTTTTTTACACAGATCTGCCAACTATTTTAAAGACAAATATTACACGCAGTATCAAGTCGAGATCGCATTCATGTAATACAAGCATGCGAATCTCTTTGCTTGCGTGCCGATTTCCTCTGTTCGTGCACAAAACGTCTTGCACACCCTCAAATATACTCTGCTCAAGTGCAGATCTTTATGTGTGCTGTCAAATAAACACTGCTGACATGCGATTTAGTGCATTTTTGTGTGTTTTGCGACATTAATGTTTCCTGAAGTAAAGTGAAACGGCTATAAACTCCAGCAAGATAAAGTCATTGTATGCAGAGCCAGTGACCTTGTGGCGGAAATTCATTTTATTAATCTTATATTCATTTATATATTCATTTATATACATTATAAAGGTCTGTTCTTTTATTCTTCCATGGATGTACTGTTTAAGTTAGACCAAGTGTGACCACTTTAACATCTGTTTATCACCAGATAAGATCTGGATAAGTACATGGTGATTTAACAAGCTATATGTTCGGATGGGATGTAAGACTAAAATATAGATGGTCAAAAATGAAGTTGAGTGCTGATGTAACTGTGATTCATTCTGTATGTCACTGATGACCTTGTGGGTATTACAAACTAGATAAAAAGAGACCGCACTCTGTTTCGACGTCTCACTCTCTGCAGAAACCTGCGTTGCTGTATGATTGTCTGACCTTCTTTGCAAAGAATAAAACCTTAAAAGACACTTTGGGTAAGAATTTTGTCTTCTTGACTGAGAGAGCCTCCTTAAAGAAAATTGCCACTACAACCTTTATCAAAAAAGTATACTTATATGGAAACTGTGTTCATCTTAACTGAAAGCTACGCAGTGTTTGCTGGCCTCCGGCATCACACAGCTGTCAGTCAGTCAGCCAGCATGTCACCTTAAAGGGTTGAACAAATAGCGCACAGCACTACGTTTACAGAAAAGTTAGAGCTGTTTAATTCACTTACCTTTCAATATGTTTTGGTGCGATATTAACCCACTATAAAAAAAAAAAAAACACGACTGAATGTTTTAAATGCATTGTAATGTAGCCGTGGCGGGATGAATTTTGGTGTGGTGGCCCGCCACGGAAGAATGAATGTAGCGGAAACCTTGAAGCTAGTTTGGCATGCTGTCCCAGGAGAGAACCCTGAGCTCATAAGATCCTCGAGCCCGGGGCTCCCTCCCGTTGCAAGGGAGCATGTTTGTGGTGTTGATTTGGATTAGTCAATAAACTTAAGTTGCATGTTTTTGGACAGTGGGAGGAAATCAGGGAACCCGGGGGAAACCCACGTGAGCACGGGGAGAACGTATAAACTACGCACAAAAACGTCGGCTGGCTTGGTAAAGACTAGAACCAGAGACGTTCTTGCTGTGAGGCAACAGTGCTAAGCACTGGTCCATCGTGCCACCCATCTAGGAAGGAGGAGGAGTAGGGGTGGAAGGAGGGATTCTTCAAAACGAAGATAGCTGTGATATGTAACCTGTCACAATCACCAGCGATCTTCTCCCCTTAGATCGCTGGTTTACATGCACAAACACCCATGGACTACAAATCCACCATCATATGGACTACATCCCCCATACATGCATACTCTGACATCACACACAACCGGTTCCACATCTTCACTGATTACATCCACAGCTGAAACCGCTCAAGGACTGATTACACACAGTATATAAACAGCAAACACACACTCTCCAGTTGCCGAGTCTTGTTACCTGTTCTCAGTATCAATTCAAAAGCGTTTCTCCTTGTCTTGTTTTTGCCGTGTTTGGACCCTTGCCTTGTTTTCCTGTTTCTGCCTGTCTGCTGCCATCCTTGTGACCATCTGCCTGCTACATCGATTACGATTCTGGATTTCCCTCATAAGACTGTTTGCTCCTGTCTTGATCATTGCTTGCCTGACCATCCCTCCAATAAAAGCCTGCATTTGGATCTGCACCTTTGTTGTCATGTCACTTCCATGGTTACAGAAGACTCGGCCAAACATGGATCCAGCAGGACGTCTCTTCAGGCTAAGGCAAGGTATGAATTCCCTCGAGGACCATATCATCATTTTTCTGGACATTGCCAATGACACCACTCTCCTGGACTGCATACTTATTGATTTTTTCTATGATGGACTAAACGAACCACTGAAATCCACCCTCATCCGTTATGGTCCTCGGGGGTCTTTCCAGCAAGCCCTAGATGTGGCTTTACGAGCCATTGGGTCAACCTTCACCGTAGGCGAGGTGGAGGAGACCCCTAAATGTTTTTTGGGGGGGGGCAATAGACAGCAAGACCCGCCGGCAACGGGGCTTGCTGTTCCCTCCAATAATACTATAATGCTGGCATCTCCTATACTCCTGTCCCCTGTTCACCAGCCTAGACCACAGCCAGTTGACAAAATGGCCGCCAACAGTCCAGTCAAGCACAAGAGGGCCACCTCCAGTTCTCCATGTCACAAAATGGCCACCTCCAGTCCTCCAGGTGACAAAATGGCCACTTCCAGTCCTCCAGCTAACAAGATGGCCACCTACAGTCCTCCAGCTAACAAAATGGCCGCTTCCAGTTTCCCAGTTCACAAAATGACTGTTTCCAGTTCCCCAGCTCACAAGATGGCCGCATCCAGTTCCCCAGCTCACAAGATGGATTCCTGTTCAGAGTCTGTTCCTGTCCAAGTTCCTGTTCCTGAAATCCCATCACCTGAGCCACCAGAACGGCCACCACCACCTGAGCTGCCAAAGCTGCTGCCACCACCAGAGCTGTTGCTGACAGAGCTGCCAGATCCTCAGTCACTGCCAGAGCTGCCAGATCCTCCAGAGCTGCCAGAGTCGCCGCCGCCGCCGCCAGAGCTGCCAGAGTCGCCGCTGCCGCCGCCAGAGCTGCCAGAGTCGCCGCCGCCGCCAGAGCTGCCAGAGTCGCCGCCAGAGCCAGAGCTGCCAGAGTCGCCGCCAGAGCTGCCGCCAGAGCCAGAGCTGCCAGAATCGCCGCCAGAGCCAGAGCTGCCAGAGTCGCCGCCAGAGCCGCCAGAGCCATTGACGCCGCCAGAACCCTTTGTATTCCCTGAATGGCGGGCGCCAGGTATCTCTGAATTCCCCGAATGGCGGGCGCCAGAAACCTCTGAATCCCTCGAATGGCGGGCGCCAGATACCTCTGAATCCCTTGAATGGCGGGCGCCAGATACCTCTGAATCCCTCAAATGGCGGGCGCCAGATACCTCTGAATCCCTCGAATGGCGGACACCAAAACCCTCTGAATCCCTCGAATGGCGAGCATCAGAAACCTCTGAATTCCCCGAATGGCGGGCGCAAGACCCACTTGAATTCCCTGAATGGCGGGCGCCAGACCCACTTGAATTCCCCGAAGGGCGGGCGCCAGATCCTCCTGAATCCCTTGAAGGGACAGAGGTACGAGACCCACCTGAGTCCCACGAAAGGCCAGAGCTGTCACCTGAGTCCCACGAAAGGCCAGAGCAGTCACCTGAGTCCCACGAAAGGCCAGAGCTGTCACCTGAGTCCCACGAAAGGCCAGAGCTGTCACATGAGTCCCACGAAAGGCCAGAGCTGTCACATGAGTCCCACGAAAGGCCAGAGCTGTCACATGAGTCCCACGAAAGGCCAGAGTTGTCACCTGAGTCCCACGAAAGGCCAGAACTGTCACCTGAGTCCCACGAAAGGCCAGAGCCATCACCTGAGTTCCACAAAGGACAAGAATTACCACCTGAGTTTCAGGAAGGGCTGCCAGAGTCGTGTGACATGCTAGAGACACATGACTTCCCAGTACCGCCAGAGCCGTGTGACGTCCCAAAGTCTCCTGACCCACTGGGGTTATATGAACTGCCAGTGATCCTTGAACCTGAACCTCCTGACCCACTGGGGTTATATGAACTGCCAGTGATCCTTGAACCTAAGCCTCCTGACCCACTGGGGTTATATGAACTGCCAGTGCTCCTTGAACCTAAGCCTCCTGACCCATTGGGGTTATATGAACTGCCAGTGTTCCTTGAACCTAAGCCTCCTGACCCACTGGGGTTGAAAGAACTGCCAGTGACTCCTGAACCCAAGCCTCCGGACCCACTGGGGTTAAATGAACTGCCTATGTCTCCTGAATCCAAGCCTCCAGACCCACTGGGGTTATCTGAAACGCCAGTGCCCCCTGAACCAAAGCCTCCTGACCCATGGGGCTTATATGAACTGCCGGTGCCTGCTGAACCTAAGCCCCAGACCAACTTCAGCTCCATGCTCCAGGCCTTTTGCAACGCCACACTCCAGGCCTTCAGCAGCTTCACTCTTCAGGCCTTACGCAGCTCCAGCTCCATTCTCCGGGCCTTCCACGCTCCATGTCCTCAGCAACTTCACTCTTCAGGCCTTACGCAGCTCCAACTCCATGCTCCAGGCCCACCGCAGCTCCAACTCCATGCTCCAGGCCCTCCGCAGCTCCAACTCCATGCTCCAGGCCCTCCGCAGCTCCAACTCCATGCTCCAGGCCCTCCGCAGCTCCAACTCCATGCTCCAGGCCCTCTGCAGCTCCAACTCCATGCTCCAGGCCCTCCGCAGCCCCACGCTCCAGGCCCTCCGCAGCTCCAACTCCATGCTCCAGGCCCTCCGCAGCTCCACGCTCCGGGCCCTCCGCAGCTCCACGCTCCGGGCCCTCCGCAGCTCCACTCTCCGGGCCTTAAGCAGCTCCACGCTCCAGGCCCTCCCCAGCTCCACGCTCCAGGCCCTCCGCAGTTCCACTCTCCGGGCCTTAGGCTGCTTCATGCTTCAGACACTCCTCAGCTGCATGGTCCTGGCCCTCCATCCCTCCCCCTGTTCCGCCTCCGCTCCACCTCCCGCCTGAACTATGATAGGAGTGTCTGGAAGCCACTCCTTAAAGGGGGGGCTCTGTCACAATCACCAGCGATCTTCTCCCCTTAGATCGCTGGTTTACATGCACAAACACCCATGGACTACAAATCCACCATCATATGGACTACATCCCCCATACATGCATACTCTGACATCACACACAACCGGTTCCACATCTTCACTGATTACATCCACAGCTGAAACCGCTCAAGGACTGATTACACACAGTATATAAACAGCAAACACACACTCTCCAGTTGCCGAGTCTTGTTACCTGTTCTCAGTATCAATTCAAAGCGTTTCCTTGTCTTGTTTTTGCCGTGTTTGGACCCTTGCCTTGTTTTCCTGTTTCTGCCTGTCTGCTGCCATCCTTGTGACCATCTGCCTGCTACATCGATTACGATTCTGGATTTCCCTCATAAGACTGTTTGCTCCTGTCTTGATCATTGCTTACCTGACCATCCCTCCAATAAAAGCCTGCATTTGGATCTGCACCTTTGTTGTCATGTCACTTCCATGGTTACATAACCTAGGGTATTTATAGTAGCTTAGGAATGGTCTGATTGGTGCATTATAAACTGGATAATGCGGGTCCAGCCGCAAGCAATCATAAGCACATGATCCTCTCGAAATTAGTTTATTAATAAACTTTCGTTTTAGGCATGAAAATACTTTGAAATAAATATAAAAAATCTATACAATTAATATTTGTGTGTAAATGCATTCATGCCACATCTGAGCAGCATTAAACAATTTGTGTAAAGATGCCTAGATCCCACTTCAGAAGCACCTCTGTGCAACCTTTATAGTGTAAACTGCTTTGACCCACCTCATCTCCTTGTATTGATATACAATTAAATTGCAATTTTAATGCATTTGTGCTATCTCTGAGCTGCATTGAACTATCAGTGTAAAGATGCCTAAATGCCATTTCACAAGTGCCTCTGTGCAACCTTTACACTATCAATTTGCCTCACCACACCTGCAAGGATGTTTTTAGAAAGAGTAGTAAGAGCATTATTAGCTAGCCCAGGTGTTTCTGATTAGGGTTGGAACCATAGACTGTAAACATATGGATGTAGTATCCGTGACGTCACCCTTAGGTTTCTGAAGAATGCAAAAGAAGCTACAAGTTCTGTGCAGTGTTTACATGTTCTCCCCGTGCTCGTGTGGGTTTCCCCTGGGTTCCCCGGTTTCCTCCCAACATCCAAAAACATGCAACTTAACTTAATTGACGCTTCACTAAGCCCCGGCCTCCTTAGTTACTGTTGCTATGCCTGTCAAGCTTTCGTGCCTGCCACGTCTACTACAATGTGTGTGTGCCAGTGTCAGACATTGCCAGGGATATAATTAGTCATTTTTGGCAAACAGGTGAGATATCCGAGAAAGCCAGACAAAAAAGGACTGCGGTATGCATTACAGGGTTATATTCACGACATAATAGGCAACCGATTAGAAAATAATTGAATCAAAATTGAAGCTAGGTTAGCCTAGCCACCTCATAGGCTAACCATTCAACAGCTTAGTTCATCCACAGCAGGAGAGGTGAAATTTAAAAACATTCTAATAATAACTAATTAAATCGTGATTTCTCTTTTTTAGCCAAAAAGCCTGATAGATTAATTGTTGTGCAATGAAATATAGCGTTACTAACTGACGAGGAAACATGCATGTACAGTGCTTCTACATAATTCATTCATAGAAAGAGCCAGAAAGGTGAAATTGTGCTGAATTTTAGCATTATTGACCCATAACAATGTACAGTACCTATTGCTGTCTGTATGTTTGTGTGCTCTTTATACCGTTTCTGTTCTAATTTGCAGTTAAGTGGAAAAAATAAATAAATTGAAATGCAAATCAAAGTATACATAAGACTTACAGAAGTGAACAAATACATTTTCCCTACCAGCAAATATTAATCCGACACCAAATATAAAAGCAGACACTAACCCGCTATAACTTCATCACCAATGAATACATTTCTAAAACACAGACGAAAACATCAGTGATTTGTAGCTCTGACATGGACATGAGGCTTATAAATTACTCAAAAACAGCTGCGGATGAAGTATATTGATCGCAAGTGCTCAGTTTGTGATCACATCTCTGTTTTGTTCTGTTGATATGTAACGTTAATTTTAAATATTCGTAGCTTGAAACAGATGGAAATATGATTGCTATTAGTATGACTACTATGGTGAAGGCTTAAATGGAGCAGTGCTCATAATATCGAGCGAACAGAAAGAAAAAGACAGCTGTGAAACATAACCTGTTTTGTATTCTTGTAGGAAACGTAATTTAGATTTTTTCACTGTAAGAGGTGTGTGAGTTATTGCCGTCTATCACTGAATGTGTCAGGAATATCGAAACAAAACCAACTTAACTCCGCTCCTTTAGCGCGCCTCACAGAGCTTGATCCCGGCTGGCATTTCTCCCCTTGGGTTTTGGGTTTTGAAAATGGAAAAAATTCCACCATTCCGTCCAAACTTTTAGGATACCGGGTATCAGATCTGCACAATCCATATGCACAACACTTTGGCCTGTTTCCCTGGCTTGAAAGCTTGACAGAGCCCCTGCGCGTAGCTATGGTTGCTAAGCCTTGATTGGTGGGTGGTCGGTTTTTGGGTGTGGCTTAGCGAAGGGTCAATTGACTAATCCAAATCGGCACCACAGACATGCTCCTAGTAGGTAGTTATCTCTTAAGAGCAATCACTATCTGTTCATTAGCTACTACAGCAGGGGAGTTTTCGAGATCTACCTGAGCTCAAACTCCCCTCTCGCCTTGCAAATGGGAGGGAGCCCAGGGCTCGAGGATCTTATAAGCTTAGGGCTCGCTCCCAGGACAGCATGCCAAACAAGCTTTATAATTAATCATCAGTTAAGTGTGAACTCTTGAATTTTACTATGTCTTACAGGCTGAGGTCCAAGAATATCAAAACAGATGCTCTCTCCAGTCTATTTGAGGCTCCAGGAGAGGAGGAACTGATTGACACCATTATACCTAAGGAGATGAGGGTGGCATCCCTCTCCTGGGACATTAAAAGATGGGTTGAGGAGGCCATGCGATTGGGTCCAATACCAAGGCCGGTTCCAGTGAGTAGTATCTTTGTTTCAGCCAATATGCGCTCTGGAAGTTATCCAGGGGGGGGTCATTGCTCCAGGTTGACCTGTCACCAAGGAGTTTGGAGATCACCAGCAGGTTTGGTGGCCATCCATGACCAAGGACATCAGGCAGTTTGTTGCCGTCTGCTCAGTTTGTCTCCTGTCCCGTTATGCCTTGTCATATAGCTGCTCCTCACCAGGGCTATTGCGTCATTTATTGTGCTTTTCCTTGTCTTCCTCTTCATCTGATTGCCAGCTTCCTCTCTCTCACTCGCTTCTCTTTTGCATCCCCCATATGGCCACACCGCAGAGCGCCCCTTGCTGGGTAATGTTGAAAAAGGCTGCTGAATTTCATTGTGAACTGAAAAGTGCATCTCCCCTGCATGCTCATTCATTCATTTTCTTTCAACTTATCCAGCATATGTTATTAGGCAGCGGATTCCCTTTCAGCCGCAACCCAGCACTGGGAAACATCCATACACTTTTGCATTCACACACATACACTACGGCCAATTTAGCTTATTCAATTGACCTATAGCGCATGTCTTTGGACTGTGGGGGAAACCGGAGCACCTGGAGGAAACCCACGCCAGCACAGGGAGAACATGCAAACTCCACACAGAAATGCCAACTGACACAGTCGGGGCTGGAACCAGAGACCTTCTTGCTGTAAGGCGACAGCGCTACACACTGAGCCACCGGGTCACCACCCCCTGCATGCTCCTGGATGGATTTTGGTTTCCCTCATTGAGAATTCTTTTTGAACTTTAATAAACTTTTATTTCACTCAAGCCTGCATCTGTGTACAGTCCAGGCATGTGCACACATAGGGCTCAACCTGTGCAGTGAACATGCCCTTTTTAGTCTTGGATAGAAAGTGCTCTTCCAAAATGAACAGAGCCCCTGCTCTTCAGTTCGCGATCTCGGCTTCTCCTCCTCAACTCCATGACCCCCCCTGCCCTGACCCCCACCCCCGCTCTTCAGTTCATGATCGTCTTTTCCCTGCACATGCTCCTTGGAAAGTCTCTGCATGGTACTGGTACTGTCCCTGACAAAGGTATAATGAGGATCTTTAATCATGTGACAAAACATGCACCAGAAATTGATTAATAATCAAAGAACTAATATACTATTATGGCACAAGATTAAATGAAAGAAACTTAAAAGCACACAGCATTTTTTTGCCACTATAGTTAATCTTTGGATTTCAGAAAATGAAACTGGACAGAATTATGAAGATATGGTTCAGAAATGGTAGTGCTGAAAGTATTAAATGAGCAAACGCATGTCAGAAATATGCTGACGCATCTGCGAACTGTTTAATCAAGCACAAGGGATTTATGGGCGATGCCACGATCGCTTCCCTTGACAGAAATATATACGACTGTTTTGAACTGGAAACCACGACGGGCAGCTGTGATTTGGGGGAGTTTAGATTCTTTCGCATCAATAATTGTCATCGCAAATATTTCTTTTCCAGATATGATTCCAATAAAGTTTGTTTTCTCCACTACAAAGCCGGTGGATGTGGTGGAAATGCCTTGAGGTTTCTTTCTTGAGACTCATCCATCTCAATAAAGCACATTTGAACCCAACGGCAGACTAAAATATTAAATATGAGAGGAGAAATATATTCCCTCACACAGAGTTTAACATGAGAGTGTCAGAATTCATCATTTCTCCAGATGAAAGCTGCTGTTATGTAAGGTCTGCTTGGGTTTGGCTCCACTATCAACTGGATTATTTAAGTTATTTTATCAAAGGTTTCATTTCCTTTTTAGCTCTGATTGTTTCCACAATGAAGGCTTAAAGGTGATTTTCATTTGCAATGTGTCATTTTTTTTCAATAAACGTTCTCTAGTCAAATTGGCACAGACCAATGAGACTAAAGGCCAATGAATGATAATCTTTTAAAAATGAGTTTAAATAGGTGGTCCACAATGTATTTTTAATAGCTTGGTTGTGTTTATAAGAATCAGAATCAGAATCAGTTTTATTGCCAAGTGTGCTTCACACACACAAGGAATTTGTTTTGGCAACAGAAGCTTCCAGTGTACATAAAGTGACCAGTGACAACACAAAATTAAGTGTGACAAAAACAAAAAGGCAATAAACATTAAACAGAGATGCAGTTAGTCAAAAAGATCTGGATGTTGAATTGTATGTACACATTTGTTATAAATATACAGGTTGTAAGGTGCTGTGTACAAATGCGTGTGAGAAAGTATTGCATTGTATATTGTTATAAGGTGCTGTGTACAAGTGCGTATGAGAAAGTATTGCACATTAATTGCACAGTAGGGGAATATTTAACTGTTCATGAGGTAGATGGCCTGAGGAAAGAAACTTTTCCTGTGTCTGGCTGTTTTTGTGTTTGGTGCTCTGTAGCGCCGCCCAGATGGCAACAGTTCGAACAGATAGTGTGCTGGGTGTGATTCGTCCAGAGTGATTTTGCGTGCCCTTTTACTCACTCTGGAAGAGTACAGTTCTTGAAGTGTAGGAAGGGCAGTGCCAGTGATTCGTTCAGCAGTCCGGACTATTCGCTGTAGTCTACTAAGGTCAGTTTTGGCAGCTGAGCTGAACCAGACGGTGATTGAAGTGCAGAGGATGGATTGGATGACAGCTGAGTAGAACTGTACGAGCAGCTCCTGTGGCAGGTTGAACTTCCTCAGCTGACGAAGGAAGTACAGTCTCTGCGGGGCTTTCTTCACAATAGAGTCTATATGAATGTCCCACTTCAGATCCTGAGAGATGGTGGTGCCCAGGAACCTGAATGACTCTACTGCAGCCACAGTGCTGTTCATGATGGTGAGTGGGGGGAGTGCAGGGGGATTTCTCCTAAAGTCCACTGTTTTGAGCGTGTTCAGCTCCAGGTTGTTGTATCTGCACCATAAAGCCAGTCGCTCCACCTCCTGTGTGTATGCAGACTCGTCACCGTTTCGGATGAGGCCGATAACAGTAGTGTCATCCGCAAACTTCAAGAGCTTAATGGAGGGGTCTTTTGCGGTGCAGTCATTGGTGTACAGGGAGAAGAGCAGTGGGGAGAGAACACATCCCTGGGGGGCACCAGTGCTGATGGTGCGGCTGTCGGATGTGATTTTGCCCATTCTGACTAGCTGTTGTCTATCTGTCAGAAAGCTGGTGATCCATTGACAGACAGAGCTGGGGACAGACAGCTGGGTCAGTTTGTACTCGAGCAGTGATGGGACAATGGTGTTTAAGGCAGAACTGAAGTCCACAAACAGTATCCTTGCGTAGTTCCCTGGTTTGTCCAGATGTTGTAGGGTATAATGCAGTCCCATGTTGACTGCATCATCCACTGACCGGTTTGCTCTATAGGCAAACTGCAGGGGGTCCAGCAAAGGTCCAGTGATGTCCTTCAGATAAGCTAGCACCAGTCTTTCGAATGACTTCATGGCCACAGATGTTAAGGCAACAGGTCTGTAGTCATTGAGTCCTGTGACCTTTGGTTTCTTTGGTATTGGGATAATGGTGGAGCATTTGAAGCAGGATGGAACTTTGCGCTGTTCCAGTGATCTGATGAGATGCAAAGCAATGTGTGCTCATGCTTCATTTGTAGAAAATCACACTATTTTTTCATATATTTTACTTTGATTATATACTGCTACTCAGCCAACATGATAACAACTGTCATATTTTTAGTTCCTCCAAAAGGCTCTGATTGGTCAGCTAACATAATGTGCTGTGATTTGCGGATCTGCTCCACGTCACTCCCCTACAAGCATTCGATTTAGCGCTGTGTAAACGATAGCTAAATCAGACAGAAAATGAAGAGCACACAGCTGAACCTCACGCCTGCTCTCTAAAATAAGTTCTGACAAGTGTCTTTCACATATATTCGGAATAAGCATGTGTTAGTAATATGAAATGTTCACATATTCTCATATCGTTTGTTATTTGAGGTGTATAGAACGCATGGAAAGCAGCCACATAGAAAGACACTGTAGCACTGCTGAAGATTGTGGCTGTTTACAGCGGTTTGATGGATAAATATGAATTTGTAGCTAAATTGTTAGCGATGCCAAACAGCATTTCCCGTTGTTTACATCCTTGTTTACATCCTTGCTACAACTGTTGATGCTAGAAACTGTGCATGTAGTTGATCAATTTTAATAAATAAAAATACTTACAGGTTGTGGCTCACAATCCACAGCTTCGTCGGTAGAGGAGTTTTTAGCCGAATCCAGCACTGAACTGGGGGAGATTCTGGAAGCTCTCCTTTGTCAAATGCTAGCTATATATTTTTTTATAATCTTCCGGACATAATTAAAATTAAATTGTAAGCACTTCTGTCTTTGTGTCGTGTCCTTTGGACTCCAAAATACAGAAGCAGAACAAGCTCTGTGGAAATAGCAGTGTTTGGACAGCATTTTAGCTTTCTCTGCTATAACATTACAGAGCCTCTGGTCACGCCCTGTTGCTGCATGGGGTGTCTGCTCGTGGTGAATGTACGTAACTGGAAGCATTTATGATCTCATTAACTTAGATGTATTATTTTGTAGTGTCCAAATTCGTTCGCTGTAGGCTTTGTTGAGCTAACTCTATAAAAGCCAACATCTCCCTTTGCACTGAACTTTGAGGGTATTACATTCAGAGATGTTGTTTATGTTCACACAGCTACATTACACATAAACTAAAGTTTAAAATATGTTATCGTAGTGGATTACACCTTTTAAATATGTTTTCTAACAAATGTTTGTATTTCTAAGGTTTTAATCATTTTTTTTATATAAAATAATTATGAAATCATAAAATTAATTATAAAAGTAATTTTATTAACCTTCGTCATTAAAAATGTATCATATTTTACTTCTTACATTTTTCTAAAATATAATAATGAATCTTAAAATATCATTTTAAACTATTTTAGCATTACTGAAATGCAGCTGTATTTTTTATTAATTGATTAAATTATTTTTTTATTTTTCAATTATTATTAAAAGTATTTTTTTTAATATTCATATTTTCTTAGAATATTACTGTATCAGTAGTTAATAATAATAATAATTACACAATACTTAAAATAAAAAAACCTTGAATGTTGTTTAATAATACAAAATAATATATATAATAAAAATAATCTTATAAAGTCTAGTTAGAGTCCTAGAAAGTCTATTTTTTAATTATATATATATATATATATATATATATATATATATATATATATATATATATATATATATATATATATATATATATATATATATATATATATATTATAGTTATAAAAATATTAATAATTACACAACACTTAAAATAAAATAAGCTTGAAATATTGTTTAATAATACAAAAAAATATATATAATGTATAACAACACATTTCTAAACATAATAGTTTTAATAACTCATTTCTAATAACTGATTTATTTTATCTTTGCCATGATGACAGTAAATAATATTTTACTAGATATTTTTCAAGACACTTCTATACAGCTTAAAGTGACATTTAAAGGCTTAACTAGGTTAATTAGGTTAACTAGGCAGGTTAGGGTAATTAGGCAAGTTATTGTATAACGATTGTTTGTTCTGTAGACTATCAAAAAAAAAAATATAGCTTAAACGGGCTAATAATTTTGACCTTAAAATGGTTTTTAAAAATTGCTTTTATTCTAGCCAAAATCAAACAATTAACACTTTCTCCAGAAGTAAAAATATTAAAATATTATAAGACATACTGTGGAATTTTTCTTGCTCTGTTACACATCATTTGGGAAATATTTAAAAAAGAAAACTAAATTTAAAGGGAGGCTAATAATTCTGACTTCAACTGTATATATTAAACAGATTTTCAGATTTATTCAACAGATATATTTATTAAAATAATATTTTAGTCACAGAACATCTTTAGAAATGAAAAGATAATACATTTAAGTTCATACAAAATATTGCAAAAACTACAACATTTCAACAAAATTGTATATATTTTTTTTTCTCTTGATTTTTGCCATTTTTGAAAATTTTATTTCATATTTTTCCCTAACATATAAATTTGAGCTACTAATTTTTAAACCATTATTGTAAGTTATTTTGTTAGATTAGCTCCAGATTTGGCTTCAGTACTGACTAAACTAATGTATATGCACAAATATAATATTGTAAAACTTCCTATAGAAAATATTCATTTAAATGAGAGATTTGTGGGGGGTGTACTCATATATGCTGAGCACTGTATATAATAAAAATAATAGTCTTAAAATGTTTAAAATAATAATAAATAATAAACTAATAACAAAGTAATATAAACAATTAAGATTTATCTCCCCTATCCTCTTTATAGGAGGACATTTCAACATTTCTGACTTAATATAATAAATAAAATATTAAATAAATTTTAAATCAGAGATTAAAAACATATGAATCTTAGAAGAACTGTCAGACCTCTATTATTAACATTTATGTTTACGCATACTAATAAATGAATAGAAATCAATAGACTTCTCCTCATACTCTTATCCTTCTCCATCTAAACATTTATTCCAAAGACTGTTGTATAAAAGTAAAAATACCCCAGAAAGTAAACACTGTAATCTTCTCAACCCCAAATATTGAGACAAAAAGCATGGAAAGTGTGAAGCTGAGGTGTGTGTTATCATTGCAGCAGATCCACAAACAACACAAAACTGTTCAATCTCACTCCAGCCTGTGTAAAATCACGGTCACCTGCGCTGTCAGTCATGTGTGCTGTTAGCATGTGCTTTTAGGAGTGTAAAATGAAGAGCAGAGTATCTGTAATGTGCAGTCGTTCACATCTGCAGATCAGGCCTTAAATGGAGCTCTGGGAGAACAAACTATAAACACTCTCAGCAAACCGCTGCGCACTTCAGCCGCGCTAATACAAGCTTTCTGCATTTCAGGAATTAATATGAGGGGAATAAAGTTTTGGATGACCATTTTAAAAGTCACATATTTATTATATGACTTCATGCACTTCAAGCAGTTCTTAAAATAAAGATGGATAGCAAAAGAAGGCTTGTGTAAAAGCAGATGCACATGAATAAATCTGATATGGTTTGGTAAACATGGAATAACTGGCTTTTATTGTGTACAAAATTACTAGTGATGCAAGGCTGTTTCTCTTTTAATGACATCAAACCGTTTTGCTTTGCTACATTGTATTTGCTATTAAATATATAAATAATATCTCAAATATTACACAGAAAAAAACTGGAAATGTTTACTGTCATATATAAAATACTGTATATATATATATATATATATATATATATATATATATATATATATATATATATATATATATATATATATATATATTTGAATATTGAATTTGAATATTTTGTGTGTGTGTGTCACTTTATTAGGTACACCTTACTTGTACCGGGTTGGACCCCCTTTTGCCTTCAGAACTGCCTTAATCCTTCGTGCCATAGATTCAACAAGGTACTGGAAATATTCCTCAGAGATTTTGGTCCATATTGACATGATAGCATCATGCAGTTGCTGCAGATTTTGATGCGAATCTCCCGTTCCACCACATCCCAAAGGTGCTCTATTGGATTGAGTTCTGGTAACTGTGGAAGCCATTTGAGTACAGTAAACTCATTGTCATGTTCAAGAAACTAGTCTGAGATAATTCATGCTTTATGACATGGTCCGGTATCCTGCTGGAAGTAGCCATCAAAGAATGGGTACACTGTGGTCATAAAGGGATGGACATGGTCAGCAACAATACTCAGAAAGGCTGTGGCATTGACACGATGGTCAATTGGTACAGTTGGGCCCAAAGTGTGCCAAGAAAATAAACCCACACCATTACACCACCACCACCAGCCTGAATCATTGATACAAGGCAGGATGTATCAATGCTTTCATGTTGTTAATGCCAAATTCTGACCCTACCATCTGAATGTCACAGCAGAAATTGAGGTTCATCAAACAGGCAACGTTTTTCCAATCTTCTATTGTCCAGTTTTGGGGAGCCTGTGCGACTTGTAGCCTCAGTTTCCTGTTCTTGGCTGACAGGAGTTGCACCTGGTGTGGTCTTCTGCTGCTGTTGCCCATCCACCTCAAGGTTTGACATGTTGTGCAGTCAGAGATGCTCTTCTGCATACCTCAGTTGTAACGAGTGGTTATTTGAGTTACTGTTGCCTTTATATCAGCTGGAACCAGTCTGGCCATTCTCCACTGGCATTTATGCCCACATGCTTTTTCTCAATTCCAAGAACGCAGAGAACGGACTTGCATTCTTGTGAAGACCGGTCCTGCCAGGTCACCTTGGAAGAACGAACTCGGTAGACCGCGAGAACAGAGAACGCGTCCTGTGAGAAATGAGATGCTGTGTTCTTCCTGATGGTCACATGACCTTCACGCTGATTTAACAGAAGATTATATAACATTACAGCATTCAAACAACGATTTATTGTTGTCCCCTTTTTCACAATATATATTACGCATAAAGACTTTACAAATATACTTTGCACAATACAAATTAAACTAATTTTAAAACGAATTTCAACAAATAAACACCCTTAATGTGTTTATGCCTTTATTAAGATGTTTACTTTCACCATCTCATTTAGGGAAACTCCTTAGGTAAATAAGTTATATCTCCAAACTTTAATAATAAAAAGTGCTGAAACACTCCAGCCCAACATGCCTGAATGACTACCGCCCTGTAGCACTCACACCCATCATCATGAAGTGCTTCGAGTGATTGGTCCTGGCACATCTGAAAGACTCTTTGCCATCCACACTGAACCCACATCAGTTTGCCTATCGTGGCAACAGGGCACAGAAGATGCACACACACCTGGACAATAAAACACTTATGCACGAATGCTGTTTGCTGACTTCAGCTCAGCTTTCAACACTGTCATACCCTCTAAGTTAATGATCAAACTTAGAGACCTGGATATCGACACGACTCTCTGTAACTGGGTTATGGACTTTCTAACTAACAGACCTCAGAATGTTAGATCAGACCACATCTGCTCCACCACCGTCACACTCAACACTGGTGTACCACAGGGCTGTGTGCTGAGCCCCTTCCTCTACTCCCTTTTTACCATGGACTGTAGGCCTGTGAACAGATCCAACACCATCATCAAATTTGCAGATGACACCCCAGTGATTGGTCTAATCAGCAACAATGATGAGACTGCCTACAGGGAGGAGATACAGCATCTGGCCAATTGGTGCACCGACAATAATCTGCTCCTTAACACCAACAAGACCACGGAGCTCAATGTGGACTTCAGGAAGGGACGTACAGGCTCACATGATCCCATCCACATCAATGGGATGGCCGTTGAGCCCGTCTCATCCTTCAAGTTCCTGGGGACCCACATCTCAAAGGCCCTTTCCTGGACCACCAACACCTCCAGCCTGGTCAAGAAGGCTCACCAGCGTCTATATTTCTTAAGGTAACTTAAGAAGAACCAGCTGTCATCAGCCGTCTTGGTGAATTTCTACCGCTGCACAATAGAAAGCATCCTGACCAACTGCGTCACAGTCTGGTATGGAAGCTGCTCTGTTGCAGAGTGTAAGGCACCGCAGCAGATGGTGAAAACTCCCCAACGCATCACAGGGACCACACTGCCAGCCATAGAGTACATTCAGAAGAAACACTGTCTGCGCCGAGCACGCAGTATTCTTAAGGATTCCTCTCACCCTGCTCACAGACTGTTTTCTCTCCTGCCTTCTGGCTGGCGCTTCAGGCTCCCCCGGACAAAAACCAGCAGACTAAGGAAAAGCTTTTCTCCCAGAGCTGTCTCCTTTTTGAACTCTGCCCCCCACTGACTCTTTTGCCCCCCTCTCTCCACATAACTTATACTCCTCATATTCACTGCACTATTTAACATTTGCACATTTAAAAATGTAAAAAATTGCACATTGATTGCACTACATTGCACTGATTCATTTATTTGAAATGCACATACCCACTGCACATGTACGTTTGTAATTATGTACACACCCACTATGTACATATACAGTACATTTGTAATTGTGTTTATCTATCTGCAAACTTCTGATTATTAATAGCAACCTGTACATATATCCATCTATTTTACATCTCTGTTCATAGCAATACCACCTGTATATAATGTTCATAGTACATCCATTTGTAAATATCACCATAGTTCTTATATAATTGCACTTTATAACTTATACCTGTATCCTGCACTTGCTGCTATTGCACTCCTGGTTAGACCTAAACTACATTTCGTTTCCTTGTACTTGTACATGTGTAATGACAATAAAGTTTAATCTAATATCTAATAAATCTATATAAAATGCTGCGCTTAAAAGTCTGCATCGACGCATCCTCGATGTCAAGAACACATCCGGGAACTTTCACGCGTCCTCTGTTCTTGCAGATTTGAGTTTTGGAACTGAACTTTGGCAGTTGATGATGATGTTACACAAGAACACGAGGACACAAATCGCTGAAGAACGCATATTGACAAACAGCCCAAGTCTACATGTCTAAATGCTTTGAGTTGCTGCCATGTGATTGGCTGATTAAAAATTTGCGTTAATGAGCAGTTGGACAGGTGTACCTAATAAAGTGGCCAGTGAGTGTGTAATGAATTTTACATACACACACACACACACACACACACACACACATATATATATATATATATATATATATATATATATATATATATATATATATATATATATATATATATATATATATATATATATATATATAAAAATAAGTGTAATATATGTAAAATTCATTTAAAAAGAACAACTATATAAAATAATCATTTATATATTATAGTATATATAATAAATCATATTAAAATCTAGGACAACTATATATAAAAATGAAATAATTACTAATAACAAATCAATTAATAATAGCATTTTTAAAACAAGACATCATTTTAGATTGGAAATCTATTATAGAAAAAGAACTATTTTATATTTGAAATAATCATACAAGATAATTACAATTACCCAATTACAACAAAATAGGCTTCACTTCATTACATACAATTTCTGTTTCAATTTCAAATTCTGGCTCTTGTGTTTTGACATTAAGTCTATAGTAAACTAACAAGTGCACTTGCCATCTGCCAGTCAAACTATTCCTGGCCCCAAAAGAAAGCATCAAACTCCTAAAAATATCTATTGTGCATCTGTCTAGAATCAGTTATTATCTGGATTTACTCTACCGACCCGTCAACTATAACAAAGCGGCATAAACAGAGGAAGACATTTACAAGCACGTCAACCTTTATAAGGAATAGAAAGGCCAGCAGAGAAACGATTGTTTAGAGCACACAGACACAACCCGGCCGGAGTCTCACAGGCACCAATAAACTCATCATCAGGTTGAGAGTGATCTCATCTTTACTGCATCATTTAATCACGATGAAATGAGCTGATAATGAAACCTTTTGCCAACAAATTCAGGTTTAAAATGTGCAGCAAATGTTGCAATTAGTGTAATTTCAAAATGACAACAACATGTGATGTTCTACTCAGAGTTGATCACGTCCTCAAACACGGGATTGTACAATTCTTGTACAGCCTAAATAAATCAGCAGTGGTCAACAGTGCTCAAAAGGGTTAAAAATTTAGTTGACAAGTTTTACGGAGATATAAATGCTTTTTTTAAAGTTGGAATCATGACATGAACGCACCTTTAGGTTTCTTCTTTTTTTTTTGATTAATTACTAGAATATAGAGCAGGGTTTGTTACTCTGCTTATAGAAAAGGAAGAAGAAAGAATTTCAATCAGATGTGTTTTGCGTTTTAAATATATAGATTTTTTTTTTTAAATAGTTTATGAAGCCACTTTAAGCTGTCTCTTATAAAAAACTTATTGTTGATTGTAATAGTACAACCTACAAAATATAGTGATTTATGTTGTACTTTAGCATTCTCTCTGTTTTTTAAGTTCAAGAACAATTTAAGAATCAGAATCCATTACTTATGACAATTACAACACTGTTACAACTTCAATTCCATTGTTTGAGCCAGTGATGCCCATAGATTTATATATATATATATATATATATATATATATATATATATATATATATATATATATATATATATATATATATATATATATATATATATATATATATATATATATATATACGTATATATATCTATCTAATTTGAAAAAAGTCAGGAATATGAGTGTTTAGCTTTGTTTTGGTGTAAGTGTTGAGTGGTAAAAGAGGGAAGGGTTTGCATGAAAAGGGGAGTTTCATTACATGCACTACAGCTGATTTTCACAGCGGCAACACAAACACAGATGTAGGGGACATAGACAGTGACATGGACATCAGTAATCAAATTATTTGCCTTAATCTGAATAAGACAATAATATGATAAAGGTATTTACATGAGTTGCTTTTTGAATGTTCCTTTCATGATCCCGTTTTAAATGTTATTGCACATAATTCAATTAATGTCATTGCGTCAACACGCTATCCACATTTCCTCTGAAGTTTCATGTCATTTTGGGTGATTCATTCTTAATTTGTCGATTTTAACTGCAGTTTGGCACTTTCACTTTCATTCAGGAACATTTTGGGTAAAAAAATGTTTCTTACAAACATATTTTTGTCGCGTGTTAGCAGACCACTGTAATCCACAAATGTGGGCCCACATGCAGCGGTGCTCTCATTGCGAGAAAATTGAAACAAAAGCTTTGTTGCAGCACATTTATAAACACAACACTGATGACCCATGTCTCCAAACAATTCTTCTTCTTCCACTTGTTTTAATTACGGTTGGCAACACAACGTGGCGTCTCTCTGCCGTCTGAACACTGTAACAGGTAAAAACAGTCTTCGAAGCTATATCATGCATATTAGTTGCATCTCATTCACAATAGAGCACGCTGATTTGTTCGAACCAAGTCTTTCTCATGAATTAATGCTGAAAACTCAAAGATGTCATGTTGTACCCATTGGTACAGACATCCAGTCTACACACTAGAATTTAAACAAGGATCTCATCGCCGTGACGTAACTTCAAAATTTCTTTTCAACCGGAAGAACGAATTTGCTCGAAATAATGCAAAAACAACCATTTTTTACTTTTCAGTGAAATATATGTGTCCGAATAGTGTTTTTTTACAGCGTGGGACACATGTATCATTGTCAACATCTCAAAAATGTGTTTTGGTGTTTCGTGACCCTTTAATGTGGCCCAGTTATTAATCAAATTCAGCCATGACGTGTATGTGTGTATTAACAGATGTGTGACTTACTTCTCTGCCTCACGCTGCATCTCTTCTCGCTTTTGTCGTCGTAACTCTCTGCGACGCTCAAAATCAAAATCCTCATCCATGATGATTCACACAGAGCTCTTTGGGCACAAGCTGAAAGAGAGAGACAGACAGTCAGACAGTGTAGGATTTATGAAGATTTCAACTGTCCTGAACCCTATGAGTCAAAGTTAAGAGTCTCTTTGTCAGTTGTTTTATCAGGACCACAGCATTCCTGATTAAACCTTGCCACACATTCAACTTCCAGCTTCTTAACTCATGGAAATAATGTTTAAAGTTTTAATATCTTCCACTTTCTTATCCTAATTCATACCAAACAAGAAATGGAGAATTTATACGACCTTATGACATTAAATTATACAGTGGGTGACACTTCAAAAGGACAATTATCGCCGTGCGGCACTAAGGGACTAAGAATGTGTTTTTAGGTGTAACAGCAGTTTGTGACTATGCCGCCAGGGTGCACAAAGGAGCGGGATGCAAATAGACAGAAATATACAGTAGCTGTAAATACCCTGCTACTTGTAAATGCAGATGAAATAACGAAAATTCCTTAAATAATCATTTAATCCTAATTAGTATTGTGAAAAAACAAAGCTAAAAATTGCATGTTGATGTTTTAGCTGATGAAGTCTATGTTTAAAGCGCCACTTAAGAGTCAAAAGCTGTAGGTGCAATTACTGCCGTCACAGCAATGGCAAGTGCGGCGACAGAGGGAACATATTGAAGTGTTAACATCTGTAGCATTTACTGGTTTTCTGTCAAACGTCAAAAGATTAATATAAATAATTCATTATTTTGTATTTTCAGATTAAACACACTGCTGAAAATCTGCTAAGTGGCCATTTTAATTTAAGCATAAATGTTTATCAATGTTCGAAGAAGCCAACAGAACAACATCGTCTGCGAATAACAGAGATGAGATCCTTCATTGAACATGGACCTTCAGCATGCACTGGGGTGGTTTTCTGCCGAGTGTGACACGGCTGGGATGAGAATCAGCACCTCCAAGTCAGAGGCCAAGGTGCTCCACCGGAAAAAGGTGGTTTGCCATCTCCAGGTTGGAGGAAAGTCCTTACCCCAGTTGTTCACGAGTGAGAGAAGGATGGAACGTGAGATTAACAGGTGGATCGGTGCAGCGGCAGCAGTAATGCAGTTGATGTACCGGTCCGTTGTAAAGAAGGAGCTGAGCCGAAAGGCAAAGCTCTCGATTTACCGGTCAATCTACGTTCCTACTCTCACCTATGGTAATGAGTTTTGGGTCATGACCGAAAGGACAACATCTCGGATACAAGCGGCCGAAATGAGTTTCCTTTGCAGGGCGGCAGGGAGCACCCTTATAGATAGGGTGAGGAGCTCTGTCACCCGGGAGGAGCTCGAAGTAGATCCGCTGCTCCTCCACATTAAGAGAAGTCCGCTGAGGTGGCTCGGGCATCTGAACATGCTAGAGGGACTATGTCTCTCGGTTGGCCTGGGAACACCTCAGGATCCCCCCGGAGGAGCTGGAGGAAATGTCTAGGGAGAGGGAAGTCTGGGGTTCTCTCCTAAGACTGCTGCCCCCGCAGGATGGATGAATGGACTTGTTTATCAATGGAATAATGAATAAACAGAGTCATATTTTGCCAGAAATAATTTGCCTTTATCAGTACCAATAAAAATCAGTTGAATGTTGGAAATGAAATATGTGATAACTTGGTAAATTAGTGTTTTTTTGCTACAGCTCAAAAAAAATATTTCTCTGAACACTTTCCTCATCCGTCATTGGTCAGACTTTCAGGCATCCAGAACCAGAGAAAGTACCATTTTTGACGATCAACATCTCCTCTGTTAACAAACACTTTTAGCTAAGGTAAGTAGAACACTATATATTCTAAGTTTGTGTATAAAATGATGTATTAATTTATATTGCTATAATTGAATTGATATTGATAATGTATTCCTTCACTTCATGTGTTTTAAGTGTCACTCCCAGCCCTGCATAGTGCTGAAATCTGTTAAATGTTAATCCAGTGGGGTTCAGGGTGGTCAGAGAGCACTTCAACATTCGTGACGAGGAACTTGGCTGAATAATTCTGCTTAGTATTTTACAGTCTCTCTGCAGGACACCATCCCCCATTTTATACAACAATACCTTTGCATCGATATGGGAACAATTAGGTTGATGGTGTCACAAAGCCTGTTCTGTGTTCGACTCTTTATATCACATGTGTGGAGCACCGGTCCAGACAGAAACCGCCCAGCAGGCTAGAGGTGAGTGGACTTGTTGGACGGCTGCTTCCACCGGAGCTGCAGGCATGTTTGGTTTGGCTTTCCTCCAGAGACAGAAGAACAAGGCTGTTGCACCAATCAAGAGAGTCTCCATATGTGCAAGTCCTGTAATGGTGACCTCATGTGAGGGATTTCTGGGTGATGGACGCATACAGCTTTCATGAACCCTCTTAACCCCTGCTGACAGTCTGTCACATCTGTCAGCAGAAGTGCTGATGTGCATTAACCACTGCGTTTAATGCACTGCACCTATGCATAAGACAATATGTGTGCAATTTCCTACATTTGCATTGGGCTTTGTGAAAAAAAAAATAGATGTGAGAAAGTGTTGGTGATCCCACTGGCAAACTAGTGAATTGATTGAACTACTCCTGAACAATTTTTACTGCATTCATCAAATTGTCAACAAACAAAAGCATATTTTTAAGACTTTGTCAGTTTTACAGATTAAATTTATGCACATTCCTGCACACACTGGGTGCGTCTGAAATCACCTACTACTCAGTAGGCCCTACATTTGAATTTGAATTTACTACTCGACCTTAAGAAAAGTACATTCTATGTCATATAAATGTGAGTAGTATGAATAGAACTCAGACGTACAACATCCGCCATTTTGTCATGGTCACATGACCTACCCACATCAGTTGCGTCACTTCACTCCCATTCATGAATTCTCTCTCGAAATATTATGAGATAGTGTAGCATCCATTGAATGAGCACTTCAGAATCTTGCCAGTAGTAAGTCATCCGGGTACTTCTCGCCTACTGTTTTTTTAATTCTATGAATTCGGACATACTTCTCGGCTCACATACAGTTTTTAGTGTACTATATAGTAGGGAAGTATGCGATTTCAGATGCAGCACTTGTTTATAATAATAATAATAATTCCTTACATTTATATAGTGCTTTTCTGGACACTCAAAGCGCTTTACACATTGGGGGGAATCTCCTCATCCACCACCAGTGTGAAGCATTCACCTGGACAAAGCGACGGAAGCCATATTGTGCCAGACCGCACATCACACACCAGCTGATTGCTGGAGAGGAGACAGAGTGATGAAGCCAATTATGATATGGAGATGGTTAGGAGGCCATGATGGACAGAGGTCAGTGGGCAAATTTGGCCAGGATACCGGGGTTAAATCTCTACTCTTTTCGAAGAGTAGAGGGTTTTTTTTTCCTGGGATTTTTAACGACCACAGAGAGACCTTGGTTTAACATCTCCTCCAAAAGATGGCGCTCACTGAGCACTATAAAGTCCCCATCATTATACTAGAACATTAGGACCCACACAGACCGCAGGATGAGCGCCCCCTGCTGGTCTCACTAACACCATTTCCTGCAGCAACCTAGCTTTTCCCTGTGGTCTCCCATCCAGATACTGACCAGGCACAGCCCTGCTTAGCTTCAGTGGGTGACCATGTGAAAGTTGCAGAGAGATAGCTGCCGGCTATAGCAGAGAATCCAGAGGACAAGAATGTACTAATATAGATGACCAAAGGTCACCATTTACCTGAGACTGTCCCAGTTTTTGGTGTTCTGTGTTCAAGGCCTCTAGTGAGAGCTGTGCAAGTAAATTTCACTACCCTAATCTCAAGAGGGGCACTAACAATGATGCCTAATGCCTTTAGCTTTTTTTTGTAAATGTGCCTGCTTTCCACGGCAGAATTTTTGTTTCAAATCCTACACAGAGTGGGTCAATAAGAAAGGGAGACATTGGTGCCATGACCCAGATATGAGAGAGGTCTAGTGGTGAGTGAAAAAAAGACCAGTAAGTGAGAGCTCTGCAAGTAAACCTCACTCCCCTGATCGCAAGAGGTGTACTAACCGTGCAGATAGTTTCATGCGCAGTGCACTGACAGATGCATTGATTTTCATGCATCTCGAGTTCAAATCCTAGGTCGCAGATCTTTCCAATCTCATCTCCCCTCACTTCACTTCCTGTCTAATTTACAGCCCTACCCTAATAAAGGCAGGAAATCTTTTAAAAAGGAGGTAAACAAACAAGGTTGCTAAAGGTCTATAACTCCCTTTTTTAAAGCACCTGCTTCTCATGCCAGAATCAATGTTTTGAATCCTGCTCAAAGTGGGTCGAGCAGGAGCTGTTAAATTGGTGCTGTGACCAAGATAGGAGTGAGGTTGAGGATGTCTGTGTGTGATGGAGGCCAGGTAGTGATAGCTGTGAGATTAGACCTAAATCTAAAGTGGAGTAATAGTGATAAACACTAGAGCACTGTTTCTCAACCACGTCGCTGGAGGACCACCAGCTCTGTACATTTTCCCTGTCTCCTTAACCAAACATACCTGATTTAGATCATCAGCTCATTAGCAGAGACTGAAAGACCTATAATGAGTGTGACAGACAAAGGAGACATCCAAAACATGCAGTGCTGGTGGTCCTCCAGGAAAGTAGTTGAGAAACACTGCACTCATTTCTATTTCTGTTCAGATCCTAGTTTAGAGTGATTAGTACAAGAGGGACTACAGATAGCTTGAAACCCCTTCACAAATTATGGCCCGTTTCCACTGAGTGGTACAGTACGGTACGGTTCAGTACGCTTTTATGTCCGTTTCCACTGTCAAAAGGTACCCTTTAGGCAGTGGAAACACAAGCCTTAAAAAGGTGACCTGTACCAACCCGTACTGTACCGTACCGTACCACTCAGTGGAAACGGGCCATTACACTACTGCTGCATCCATCAAAGAAGATCGACTTCAAAGACATGGTCTATGACAACTCCACAAATGCCACTACTGTACTTTCTCTGAATGTGACATTTCACTGATATTAACATATCTGGAAAAAAATAGGATTCAAAACCATTTTAAATTAAAAATGAAAGTCAATAAACATTACAAAGTACATAAACATTAATTGGCAATTAATAAACACAAACATACAAAAATGCATTGTGCATGTATTAAAATTAGCAAGTAAGTGAGATTTCAATAGTATTTTGACCACTGCGCTCTGAAAATGTCACCCGTTTTCATTTCAGAAATCTGGTCAGCTTATCAAAAAATACCAAAGCAAAACATAGCTATGTTTCTATCGACCTATTTTTATGTGCATTTTGGATATGCGCATAAAAAAGTTGTTGATGGAAATGTCAAGTTGTGCATAAATTTTGAAAATGCACATAAAAAAATGCGCATAACTGAAGAGAATAAAGTTTTTATTCAATAAGGAAAGATGCGCATAAACTAAGATGAAAATACTTTTACCGGACAAATTCCAGTATGCGCATTAAAAAAGGTAATGTGATTTTGTTATAAGAGATCATGTGATGATAAAAATATGTGCGAATAGATAAACCAGCAGGTTGAGCACACTGTAAAACATCTTAAATGTTGTTTTGGTCATTCTAAAACGCATTAACCATTTCAGTATTAGTGTTATTATATTATTAGTGACCTCCAGAATCAAGAGTGTGCTCCGCGTCTCATGCCTTCAAACGCCACCACATATTGACTGCGTGTCAGGATTGTCTTCTGAGGCGCAAGTCATTTTTTAAATGAAAAAAAGATTCACGCAGCTTCTCTTATCGCAGCAAATTGCATTTTTACTGTTGATATTTGGCACCAGATAACCAGGAAGTGTTAGCTTTGACTCGTTGGATGGAAACACTGCTTTATTTGCACATCTTTTATGCGATAAACCAGTTTTGCGCAAGTTAATTCCCATTTTTGGATGGAAACATAGCTCATGATGTATTAGCATAGTATTTTTGTTTGTTTGGACAAAACCTGGCAAATTTAAGAAAATCAACAACTTTAGGAACATTTAGGGAACATTAAATATTTAATATTTTCCTAATGTGAAATAGCTTTTAAAATGAATGGTGGTCTCATACATATACAAGAATACAAAAGTGTTTTTTTCAATGCAATTTCCTCTTTCTGTTCTTCTTAACTCTTTACTTTTAATTACACAATGCTTTTGGATACATGTTACACATTTCTAAGACTCCCTTTCTCTGTCCGGTCTTCCTACCACAAGGTATTGTGGAGTCCACAAATCATTTCCACATGACAGAGACAGAGAACATATTCTAATTTACACATCTGTGACTGATTCCAGGACCTGGGCAGTTTGCCCTTTTCATGGTTTTTATTTTTTACTATGCTTGTGTAGACTAGACTCTACTAGTACAACCAACATAATGCTTTTGCTCTAAATGGATTGGGGAAAAAGCTTGAAATGAATCTTTTACATTACAGTCTGACATATGATGACCAAATACATTAAAAAGATTGATATACCGTATCTCAAGCCCACAATGGAAGCCTGTTTGTCAGGAAGTCAGCATTCTAGAGCCGCTACCACCCAGGTAAGATTGGGTGAAGCCGTTTACAATGACATAACGAGCTGTCTAGTGGCTTTTCAATAAAGCTTTATTATGTGCCGACAGGACCAATGTGTGGAGCCAGAATACACATCAGGGTGGGATCTACATCCAAGCCAAAACCAACGAAAGCTGTGCAAGATGTTGAAACCATTTTCTTGTCAATGATAGAGTACCTGTTTTCCATTTGATTTATTCACTTATTCAGACCTGTAGATACAGTGAATGAGAAAGAATTCACCATTTTTCTATTCCACAGAGTTGGATGTTTTACTCCAAAAAGGAATGACTCACAAGTAGTAGTATTGCTAATTCCCTGACATGAGTAATTCATCATACTCCAACTCCTCACCAAGAATGGCAGGGCCTGAGGGGAATGGAGGGGGTAAGAAGAAGTTTACCTGTAAGAGGGTACCTGGGTGGGGTAATGGAGGTATGTGACAAGTTGGGTAGGGGAAGCAGAGAGCCATGTGCAACACAATCAGCTCAAGTCCCACACAGAAGCTCCAGAATGATAAAGAGAGGGTGATGAGAGTTAGAGATGAGAGAGGACCAGGCCTGGGACAATATATTTTCAAAAGATTTGTTTGTGTGTCCTTGAGAGGCTGCTACTTATTGTGAACGTCGTCATTACAGTTCATGTTAGCCAATCACTATCAAGGCAAATCACCTTCCCAATAAAGCCCAGGAGGAAAGGCAACCCAGGCTCATTCTGATTACATACCCCTATATACATTTCTGAAGAGAGCCAAATACGTCCCAGGAGCTATGTTTTTTGCAGTTTTTGCGAATCAACCAGAGGCCGCTGTCTACACTTTTTCAGATCTCAAATGTCTCACGCCTGCTGTTCTCACGTAATTCCACCAGAGGCTGCTGTCAACTGACTGATTTAGTGACTGACCAACCGACCGATCACTCCACCCTCCCCCTTCCCCAAACCCAACCAATAGTGTTTTAAAAAGCACTGATTGACCCGCCCACCCCCTTTTCTAAACCTAACCGCAGTGTTTTAAAAAGCAATCCAGAAAAAGAAAAGCCCCCTGATTTTTACCACAATCTCACCCTGTTATGTACTTGTTAATAAGATTTTTTAGCTATTGTTTTTGTCTTACCTGCTTTCTGGAACTGTTCTTAACCGGACTCAAACTCCATTGTCCCAGTCAACTCTGCTCCGAGTCTCAAGTCCGCTGACGTATATGTCAAGTGAACGAACAAACTAATAACTGTGGAAAAGCCGTCCATATGTTGATAAGCGGTCAGCTGGTCAGCGAGAAAAGGTGATGAAAAAGATGAAATGCAGCCATACGTAGCTCTGGCTACATAATTTGCGATCTCCAGAAATGCATATAGGGCTACATTTTCAGAATGAGACTATGTTGAGGAAAGAGGTGCACAGTGCCAGATGTCTGCTGCTAGGCCTACCTGCAGCAGTGGTGCTGGATTGAGTGGAAATTGACAGGTTGAGACAGATTAATCTAAACAAGTGTAGCTATCTGACTGCACAAACATGGTCCCCATGTTACACTGTCAGACTGAATGACAATGAAAATGCGCCAAACAAGAACATAAAAAAAACTTGCCCAGAGCTTGATGTCATCCATTTGTGACACATTCACTAACTGTTTTGATATGTCCCTGCAGTTGTTTGGAGCTGTTGTTCTGATTGCATCATTAGACTTTGTGGTCCTATTGGTTCTTGCATTGGGGCTTGTCATAGCTGTTCAAGTTGAAGGGTGGGAGGAGAGAAGGGTGGAGTCTTAAGGATACCCATTGGCCTGAGAGGGGTGATATTGGATTGTGATGTGTGGGGCAGGGCCTAAAGCTATTGAAAGCAGGGTAATGCTTCAGTCACACTAGAGTTGGGGGCACTTACTTTCATTTTGGAAGGGCACTTTATAACTCAGACTCAAAAGGGCATGTACACTGCACAGGTTGAGCTATATCTGTGCACGTGCCTGGGTGGGTCAGTCCGTCAGTCAGTCAACTGACAGCAAGCTGGCCTGGTCGGCTGATGTGTATATTACGCCCTCTGGTGAATTTATGCGAAAAGGAGATTTTGAGATCATCAAAAAGCTTACACAGCGCCCTCTGGTAGATTTGCAAATAGTTTTTCTGTCCCCAGAAATGCAGACCTGGGTACGTATCCGCAATGAGCCTAGGTTGACAGTGTGTCACAAATGATTTTCTTATAAATCCTTCACCTTTTTATTTCTAGACAGAAATTTGTATAGTCATTCTAAGCTAAATTGTGTGAGCTGAGTATTAATAGCTTCTTTAGTTTTAATGCCATCACTGTTAGGATCCAGGCTACCTTTACATTAAGTTTTTTCTTTACATTTTAAAGTTTTGAGCATAGACAACAACACTGACAAAACCATTCCCTTTCAAGAAGATATGTCAAAGCAGCTAAAAACTATATTATGCATGTGAACAACAATAATCAATCCAACCATTAAATTACACATTTTTAACACAAGTGATTTTCCATTCCATTTTTGGCACAGGGCAAAAAGCTCACAGAATGTAAACAATAGACCACAACAAAAGATCTTTGACTCATCTATAACTAAGATTTAATTTGAAACACATCTGTCACTTTATTCATCAAAGGCGGAAGCAGCAAGATGTTATGATTTCCTTAAACCTGTCTTTTTGATGTGTAATTAACATTAGCGCTGGCAATTACACCGAAACCTCAAATCACATCAAGAACAACATGCCCTCAGCAGCAGAAGCAGCTGTACATTGGCAGTGAATCAAGCCCTCTTGAGTCCATTCACTCCTCTGCTTCCTCCTCAGCTGTCTCCATATGCAAAGATCAGGGTTCCCCAACCAGAGATGAGCTGATTCAGTGGCTAGGATCGTAAAATTCAGACCAGATAAATATGTGAAGACTCTTGTGCCATGACGTGTAACAGATGGAGTCACTGCTCACTGGTGAGACCTTGCATAACCAAACATGGTTAAAGATGCTCAGCCTGTGAAACTAAAACAAAAGACGAGATCTCTAAATAGGTGCTGTATACTATATCCAGCACAAATACATATTTGTCTTTTATTGCTTTTTGTAAGAACTTTTTAAAAATACTAGGACAAGGAGACCAAATCATCAGATTCTTCAGTTCTTTAAAGATCTTGTGTAGCCACTAATTAAATCTCTTTAAACTCATATTAGTCACTAGGGATGGGCGATATGGCCTAAAATCCATATTGCGATATACATTGCAGCCTCTTGCGATAACGATATATATTGCGATATATAAATTATAATAGAACCATTTCAGAACAGGTTACATAGACCCTTAGGAAAGCCATACTGCTATTTTTTATAAGAAATAAAGAAACGTTGCATGTCGTTTGAGAACATTTATTGTGCAAAAGCAAAACTGTAATTAAACAACACAATGTTGCAGATAAAAAAAACTAAATGTAGTGCCTTTTACAAAGAAAGACGTGTGTTTCTTTTCAGTGTGCACCACTGAGGTCAAATCTGCTCTTTCTCTCTCCCTCCCTCTCTCTCTGTCGGTCTGCTGTAGTGTTGGTGCTGCTGAGAGATTGAGAACCACCAGCCAAAGTTTGCGTATAAAGTAATGCAAAAATGAGAATACTATTAATATCGAAAGCGAAAGCAGAATCTCGGACATGTCCGGAGAAAAGAGAACGTACTGTCACCCCAAATAACGAGCTGGATCAGTCTATTTAGTCTTCGCGCTCTTCTCAAAGCTGCTTCCAAAGTCAGAACAATAGTTCTGTATCCAGCGCAATACAGCGCGTCTCTGTGGGTCTGCATGCAGAGCATGTGAGTCTGTGGCAGAGTATTCTCAGTTTCTCTCGAACACAGAACCGGGCCGCCCCAATAATATATCGGCCGCCTAGGTAAAATCTGTGTGGGAAGCGCTGATGTTCACTAGACAAGCCACGATGAGGCTCGCAAGTTGTGCGACACGCCGCCATTCGGTACCATGCGTTGCTTAGCAACGTATACAAAACAATGTAAAGACCGCTTGACGTGAAAGTAAATAAACCTGTAGAGATGTGCTGTTGTTGATAGCGTCAGCATGTGCTACAGTCACAATAGATTTCTAACGTAATACACCATAAGTTAGTGTGAAGAGCATGTTGTTTTACCGTGGCCGAGGGAATTAAGTAATCAATCGAGCTTATTAAAAAAGAAAATCGCACATGTGCGACTAAATAAATTTTCCAGTTCACACACGTTTATTTTTAGTCGCAAATGTGAGCGAAATGGTCGCACTGTCGAGTCCTGTCCAAATAACAGATGGGTCCATAATGGTACCACAAAGGTACTTTTTAGGTATATTTGAGTATTAATATGCACCTTTTAGGTACCACTGCGGACTCTTTGGGTAGAAATATGTATCTTTTGAAAAGGTACTGCCCCAGTGACAGCTCCTGTACCTTTATTTCTGAGAGTGTACATTGCAATTGCTCGAGAGTTCAAGGTGGTTGATAAAATATTGTCATTTGGCTGATTGGGTGTTCTGGGTGGTTACTAGACTGTTTTGTATAATTGCTTAGACAATGAAGTTGCTAGAATGTTTTGGGTTGTTTGGGAAATTTCTAATTTCTTATGGTGTTTTAGACTGGTTGTTTCTAAGACACCATAAGTCATGTTAGTGCATTTTGAGTGGTTGTCATTGGGGTTGCTTGGGTTTCCTGGATGGTTGATAAAGTCTTGCAGTGTAGTGGCAAAGATGATCAAGGTGGTTGCTAAACCATTGCAGTTGCTGTTGCGAGTGCAACCCAGGTTCATTCTGAAAATGTACCCCTATATACTGTACATTTTCTTTTTTTGCAGTTTTTGTTGTGTGAATGGACTCAAGAGGACTTGATTCACTGCCAATGTACATTTTGCCACATTCTCACCCAGTTATTTACTTGTTTATTTTATTTTTTGGCTTCTGTTTTTGTCTTACCCACTTTCTGGAACCGTTCTTCACCGGACTCGAACCCCGTCGTTGTGGTCAACTCCTCTCTGCATCTCAAGTTCCCCAACCTACATGGCGAGCTACTGGACAAACTGGTAACAGCGGAAAAGCTGTCCATACGAAGACAAGCAGTCAGCTGGTAGCACGAAGAGGAACAGCATCATACCACCCCGTAGTGTTCATTTTAAAGACAAAATGCAGCTATACGTTCCTCTGCCTACATAACTCGCAATCTCCAGAAATGCATATAGGGCTACGTTTTCAGAATAAGCCTATGTTGCGCAAATGTGTTGTGTGGTTGCTCAGACATTGTGACTTGGTTTCTAGGGTGTTCTAAATGGTTGGTCACAGCACTGCTAATTTCCAGGGTGTTCTGAGAGGTTGCTAAGCTAGGGTTGCAGTTGTGGCTTCTAAGGTATTGGAATACAGCTTGGGCTTTCTGGGTAGTTACTTTGTGGTTGCTAGAGTGTTGCAGGTGGTTGCTAAGGAATTGCAATGTGGTTGAAATATGGAGTGCCATAGCAAGCACAAATAGTAAACAATGTTACCAACGTCATCTTCCATTACACAATCAACGTTTCAAGCAAACCACTGAAGCAATGAAGATAATTAAACACAGCACGGTGTGCAATTTTAAGATTCAATAGTTGAGGTAAATGATTGCTAATACAGTACAAAGTAAGTTTAAAAAAATCCATGGCTTCATCAGGACAACATGGGTTTAAATAAACAACAAGTAACCTAAAGCACCTGGATAACAGCGCATTATTCATCATTAGTCATGACTCTTAATGTCTTAAATAGGCCACATGCAGTAGTTTTGCCCTCTGTCACCCTCCTGCCTCTGTGTGATGCCTCCTATTTCTGTACGCCAGCTGTTAAGCTTTGAGAATTATGGGAAATGAGATTATTAGTGCACCCCTGCGGCACCTGGAGCTCAAACTGTCCTCAAGAGTCCTAAACTGTAGAGGCTCCAACGTCTAAATGACTCATTCTTTCTCTCTTTTTCTGGTCTGCTCATTTCCTCCTGAATTAAGGGCAACTGCACCTGTGCCCCTTTTACAACAGAAAACCTTCTGTTTCTGGACAACCCTGTCATGTATCCTTGTCTAGTTCAATGCCAAGGACTACAACCTTTTAGCCACTAGAAATAGTAATAGATGTAATAGATGTCAGGATGCATGTCTATAATTACAGGCTGTGGGTTGAGATCTTAAGAAAGCTATGTGCCCTTTGGTTCATAAGTTTCAAGCAAGAGCAACTACAGTTTATTATGGTTTCAACCAAAACCCTGCTGCTCCCAAATACATTTTTCATAACAGGTACACTGTAACACCATGATGTTTGTAAACCACTTTTTGGCTTGAGAAGGATTGAGCAAAATTGTATTAATTAAACACTGATGGTCTATCAGCTTATCAGCCAAACATTCAACATAGGCTCATTCTGAAAACGTAGCCCTATGTACATTTCTGGAGATCACAAATTATGCAGCCAGAAGAACAAATGGCTGCATTTCATCTTTAAAACGAATGCTATAGGGCCGTAGGACACCTTTCCTTCATGCTTACTAGCTGACCACTTACCTCCATGTGGACCGCTTTTCCGCTGTTACCAGTTTGTTCAGTGGCTCGCCGGGTACATCGAAGGATTTGAGATGCAGAGTGGAGTTGACCGTGATGACGTGGTTCGAGTCTGGTGAAGAACGGTTCCAGAAAGCAGGTAAGACAAAAACAAAAGCCAAAAAATAAAATAAACAAGTAAATAACAGGTTGAAAATGTGGTAAAATCTGAAAACATGGTAAAAATCAGGTTGCCACAAGGGCTTTTCTTTTCTGGATTGCTTTTGAAAACACTGTCGGTTGGGTTTCGGGAAGGGGGTGGAATGGGGGATCGGTCGGTTGGTCAGTCAGTCAGTCGACAACGGCCTCTGGTGGATTTGCATGAGAACAGCAGGCGCAAATGACACTCACGAGAGAAATTTGAGATCATACACAGCGGCCTTTGGAGGATTTGCAAAAACAAAAACTGCAAAAAAAAAAAATTTAGCTCCTGGGATGTATTTCTCACTCTCCAGAAATGTATATAGGAGTACGTAATCAGAATGAGCCTGGGTCGCAAACATCTTAATGGTTTGATTGCTCAGCAAATGGGTTTAGTCTCAACCTTTTACAGAGGATTATGTGCAGTAGAAACCTTAATTTACCGCATATTCACCGATAATAACTTAAAATTCTGATTTTATTTACTTGAAAGGTTGAGTTAAAGGATTAAATACTGAGTAAATACTAAGGGTGGAAAAATACTAAGTAAGTTTTCATTTTTGGGTGATTATCCTGTTATTTTGAAAAAAAGCCATATGAGGGGTGATGGGATATGTAAAAAGTGGACGGGGCCAATGCAGCTATACTGTTATAAGTGTGGCAGTCATTTATTTCCATTAAAACATCTAAAACATTTGTTTGTTCTCCGCCTCATTCTTCAAAATGGAAGCCTATCAACTTTATTACATGCATATATATGTTATATAATCCTCATAGGTTCTATATCCTTCTAATTTGGAAAGTTTATATTTTCTTTTTGTCAAATTGGTCTAAAAGTCTAAATAAGCATAACATATAAAGTAAAAATTGTGAGAAATAAAAAAAAAAAGTAATCAGATTTTTAGTTACTTAAAATTGTGAGTTAAAGAAATAGGTCACCCAAAAATACAATTTCTGACGTTATTTACTGACACATTACTTGTTTCAAACCTCTTTGACTATTTTCCTCTGTTAAACACAAAAGAAAATATTTGAACTTGTAAGCATTAACTTACATAAAATTAGTTGTTCTGACATATAAAGTCAATGGTTACAATGTTTTAGTTATTTTCAAAATATCTTCTTTTGTGTTCAACAGATGAAAAAACTCATAAAGGGGAAATCACCTGAGAGTGAGTAAATACTGAGTAAATTAACAATTTTGTGTGAACTATCCCTTTAACATCATGCAATCCCAACACTTAACTTAATTTTTAAATGTGTGTATCTATATTATAACAAATGTTGCAATTGTGATCTTTCTATCCTGCTTTTATGAGAGAAAAACCTGTGAGGGGTGATGGGAACAGAGAGAGTGCCAAATACGTCCAAGTACGTTGTTTTTGCAGTTTTTGTTTTCACGAATCCACCAGAGGCCGCAGTGTATTCTTTTTGAGATCTTAAATTTCTCTCGTGAGTGCCATTCACGCCTGCGGTTCTCGTGTAAATCCACCAGAGGCTGCTGTCAACTGACTGACTGACCGATCAATTGACCCACCCTCCTCCTTCCCCTAAACAGACAGTGTTTTAAAATGCAATCCAAAAAAAAAAAACGTTTCCTGAATTTTAGATTTACCACATTCTCACACAGCTATTTAATTGTTTATTTTTTGGCTTCTGTTTTTGTCTTACCTGCTTTTTCGAATCGTTGTTTGCCGGACTCGAACTCCGTCATCAGCTCCTTTCTGCATGTCAAGTTCGCCAACATTCATGGCGAGCTACTGGACAAACTGGTAACAGTCCATACTGAGGTACGCTGTCAGCTGGTAAGCGAGAAAAGGCATCACACCGCCCCATAATGTTTGTTTTAAAGATGAAATGCAGCCATACAAACTCCTGGCTATATAATTCACGATCTCCAGAAATGTATATAGGGTTACATTTTCAGAATGAGCCATTGCTGGGAATATGTAAGAAAGGGGCGGGGCCAATAGAGAAAGTGCGGCTGTAATGAGAGCTACACTGGTCACTAATTCTACAGAGGAGCCTCCGCAAAGATAAAAAGAGGACCGACGGCAAAGAATGGAAGGCTAGGAAGCCTTGCAACTTTATTACATTGGTCTAATTTGGATTTGAATGCACAATTGTAAGTTTATATTTTCTTAGAGTTTGTCAAATTGGTCTGAAAGACCAAATGAGGAAAGCAAGTCAATAAGAAATCAGATCTTTAGTAACTTAAAGTTGTCAGTTAAAGAAATAGGTCACCCAAAAATTTTAATTCTGTCAACATTCACTAACTTTTTTCCAAAAGAAGATGTTTTAAAGAAAGCTAGAAACCTGTAACTAGGGCTGCACAATATTGAAAAAATAAGACATTGCAATATTTTGTTTTTCTGCAATATATATTGTGAGATGAATATCAATTCACCAGACAGCTTGAACAGCTCTATTTAGAAAGAATTCATTAATTTAGACTGATTTGGGATTATTCTGGGTGTGAATCCTGCATAAAATATAATAAATAATTTAAATATAACAGCGCAAATAGAAAATATAGAAATAAAGATTGCTTTATGGTTTTCTGTGAAGTACAGAAATTAAATAATCATATGTAAATAGCACTGTATATTCTTCACTGTATAAATAGTTAAATAAAATGAATATTTATTAAGGTTACAAATGGTATAATTTCTTGTACCTGAATCCACCGTCACGGGCCTTAAAAACACATGCAGATGATAAACTTTTACTCTCTTATGGTTAAACTCTACAAATCTCATGTTTTCAAAATTATGGCTCTTGCTCAATTTTAATCTCAACATTGCAGATCCTATTTAGTATTTCAGATGCACACATTGTGATGTTGATGCTGAAACAATATATTGTGCAGCCCTACCTGTAACCATTTACTTTCATCGATATAGTTTTTTCAGATGAATGAAGTCAATGGTTACAGGTTTTCAGATATTTTCAAAATATCTTCTTTTGTGTTCAACAGAGAAAAAAGGTTTGGAATCATTTGAGTACAATTGTAGACTAAAAGTCTGAAAAAAGTAACATTTGTAAGATATAAACACACAATTTGGAAGAAATATAGTCCGAAATATAAGATATAAATGCAGAACTGCTTAGAAATCGAATTACTAAATGTATATATTTTTTCTCAGAATGAACTTTCATATCTTGCAACCGTTTTTCTTTGAATTGTGAGACAAATATTCAGAAATTTGAGCTAAAAATAAATCCAAATAGTACTTCCAGATAAATTGGGTAAGCTAAATTGTCCGTAGTGTATGTGTTTGAATGGAAGTGTATGGGTGTTTCCCATTGATGGGTTGCAGCTGGAAGGGCATCAGCTGCATAAAACATATGCTGGATAAGTTGGCGGTTCATTTCGCTGTGGCGAATGAATGAATGAATGAGTACTTCCAGAATGAGCGTCACTAAGGCAGTAGCCAGTTACCAATGTAATGTATTGGAAAAATACTGAGCAATAATAAAATCTCTTTATTTAGCGAAACAACCCAAAAAGGTAAAAAATGATCTTACTTTTAGCTATGTCAAAAATTTTCCAAGTAAAAAATACTTTCCCAGAGTTTACGAATTGGTCTGAAAAGTTTAAAGGAGGACACCGAGATGCTCAAAAAGGGCCCTGAAATGCAGTTTAAACACATTCCAAATCCCTGGGCAAGAAGACATTGATCATGGCCAGACAGATCCACATGTATTGGGAAGGAGATGGTCTCATGCCTAGTGTCTTATACCATGTAAGGAAAAGACCTGACTTGGCACGCCACACTTGAACGCTGAAGCTTTTCCACAGCAAGACGCCTGGATAACGTATGATAAACAGTATGTTGCGATGGAACAGGTTCAAGGGCTAAACCTCAAACCCGAATTTGGGATTTCGGCCCCGTGCACAAAACAGCTGCGAACGTCTTCATACATATTTGATGGACTAATCCAAAGAAAGTTACAGTGACTTCATGCTTTGGGAATGCTCCATGTGCCAATCGTCCATCATCTTGGGTTAAGTGGTACACTAGAGTTGCAGTATTCATAATTCCGTCTCGAAATGTTTGCTGCAAAATTCAAGGCAGCTCTATGGAAACTCGTCTGCATGCTTTTCAACATCTGCTGGTAATGAAGCGTGAGTTAAATGAGCTGTGTAAGGGATTGTGTCTTGTTATAGGTTTATAACTATAGTATATGATGATTATAGTCATAGCGACTTTTTATCTCACAATTCAGACTATAAATCTCACAGTTCGGACAAAAAAAATGACGTTTGCTGTTTGTTCAAACTACTTATTTAAACAACCGAGGCTCATTATTGATATGTACCCCTGTATACATTTCGGGAGAGCGCAAAATACATCCCAGGAGGTACGTTTTTTGCTGTTCATGTTTTTGCAAATCCACCAGAGGCTGCTGTGTATGCTTTTTTAGATCTCAAATTTCTCATGCGAGTGCCATTCGCGCCTGCTCTTTCGCGTAAATCCACCAGAGGCTGCCGTCGACTGACTGATTGACCAACTGACTTTGCATACTTCAAACTAGTAACAGCAGAAAAGCCGACCACACAGAGGTACACCATCAGCTGGTAGCTTGAAAACAAATAACCCATCGACAGTGTCATACCACCCCTTGGCATTCGTTTTAAAGACGAAATGTTGTCATACGTTCCTCTGGCTACATAAGCCGTGCTCTCCAGAAATGTATATGGGGTACATATTCACATTGAGGCTGTGTTGCATTTATGAGCTAAAACAACATAATTCTTGACATTTTTGCTTAATTGTTTTATGTTCAATCCACTTAAATTTGTAAAAGTTTACAAGTTAATGTAATTCCATTTTCCCAACACAAATTGTTTGTGTGGAACCCAACATTTTTATTTTAAATTAAATTAAAATTTATAATTTGTGTTTTTAACTGGCAAGCTTTAGAAAAAATTATTTATGATGAGAATTTAAAAAGAAAAATTCAGAAATGCAATTCAATAAAAATTTCTGAAACGTCTGAACTGAGAATTCAGATTTTTTTCTTGCAATTGTGAGTTAAAATTGTGAAATTCTCACTTTTTATTCAACTTTTTATGTTTTTTTTTATTAAAAATTTATACCTTGCAATTTTGTGGAAAAAAAAATTTTTTTTTGATGTAAATTCAATATAAAAAGAAAATTCTGGACTCCTTCTCATAATTGCAAATCTGCATTTTGCGAACCCAATTTTTTTTTACAGCGTATCTTACAATTTATAATTTAAGTTATTAACTGGGAAGTTTGAAAATTTGCTTGAATTTCTAAATAATTTATGATTAGAATTAAAATAGAAAAATTCAGAATTGCAATTCAATAAAGATAAAAAAGGTTTTAAAGATCAGAATTTTAAAATGTCCGAACTTTTTCTTGCAATTGTGTGACTTTTTATTTAACTTTATATGTGGAGCAATTCTGAGAACAAAAAATATAATTCTGATGGTATGAAAAGAAACTTCTAACTTTTTTCTCATAATTGCAAATCTGCATCTTGCAATTTCAACAAACAACTTAGAGGGTATATTTTTATGAAAAACAAGTTTGAATTACAAGATAGAAACAAAGAATTTGCTAGATATGAACATAGAAATGTGAGAAAGAGTATAAACTCACAGTTGCAAGAGATAAAGTTGAAGTTTTCCAAAGAAAAATCAGTATTGTGACATGAACTCAAATATGAACTCAGATTTCTTACTTTTTTCTCTTAATTGCAACTTTGTATCTCTTAATATTTACAAACTTGCAACTACAAGTTTATACCACACAATTCTGAGGAAAAGGTAGCACTTAACGAAGCTATAAATGAAGTTTTATTTACTGATAATTGACAAAAATAAAGTTGCGGTGAAAAAAAGTAAAAGGTAGAATTGCGAGATATCTACTTGATATTCAGATTTTTCTAGCAATTGTGAGTTTATTTCTTGGAATACTAAAAAAAAACAACTTTCAATTATGAGACATAGATGACGAATACTGAAAAAAATGCACAATTGTGAAAAAAATAGTCACAGTTTTAAGAAAAAAATATTACGAGATACTTTCGCAATTTTTTAAAAATTGTTTAACCACGCAATTATTACTTTTTTGGGGAGGCGTGACTGGCTTTTCTTTGCAATTTTAACATTAGTTTGAGTTTATGTTAAATAAAAAAAAATTGAGAAATAAAGAATCTGAATTTTGAGAATGTTTTTCTCACAGAATTCTGAGATTTAAACTCAGAATTGTAAAGTTAAAAAATGTATTGTGCATAAAAAACTGCAGCTACCTGATTCATTCATTTTTCTTTGACTCTATTTCAGGGGTCGCCACTGCAGAATAAATTGGCAACTATTGCAGCATATGTTTTACGTGGCGGATGCCCTTCCAGCCACAACCCAGTACTGAGAAAAACCCATACACACTCATTAACACACACACTCATACACTACGGCCAATTTAGTTTATTCAATTCACCTGTAGCACATGTCTTTGGACTGTGAGGGAAACTGGAGCACCTTGAGGAAACCCACGTGAGTTTTCACGGGGAGAACATGCAAACTCCACACAGAAATGCCAACTGACCCAGCCGGGAATCGAAGCAGCAACCTTCTTGCTGTGAGGCGACAGTGCTAACCACTGAGCCACCATTGCTGCCCCTTAATTGCAACTTTGTATCTCTTAATTTTTATAAACATGAAACTACAAGTTTATATCACACAATTCTGAGGAAAAGGTAGTACTTTAAGCAATAAATGAAGAGTTTGTCAAAGTTATGAGAAAGTTAAGCTCACAATTTACAGAAATAAAGTCGCGAATCTGAAAAAAAGGCATAATTGCGAGATATCAACTTGATATTCAGATGGATTTAAAAAAAGTTAAAAAAAAAAGTTTAAATTATGAGACATAAACAAAGAATGTGCTAGAAATAAACACAATTTTGAGAAATAAAATTGCAGTTTTAAGAAAACAAAATAGCAATTGCAAGATACGTTTATAGAATTGTAGATAAAGAATGCCATTATTACTTATTTGGGGAAGCGTGACTTTGTGTCTCGCAGTGTCAACATTAAATTAAGAAAAAAAAAAAGTGAGAAATTGATAAATTTAGATTTTTGACAATTTTTTTCTTACTGAATTGTGAGATATATACTACTCAGAATTGTGGGGTTAACTATTTATTGTGAATAAAAAATCTGCAGCTACCTTTATTTATTTGTTTATTATCCTGTGGCGGAAACAAGCCTTCATAAAATTGTATTCTATTTCATAAAATTGCATTTATTAAGCAAACTCAAATAGCTTAACATTACTTCAGGATACATTGTTTGGTTCACATCTAATAGTGCAGGATTAAGACTATAGCAGGTTTGGCCCAAAAATCAAATCAAGTAAAACGAATGTATACCTAATTGTAGACTGGCCCCTGGTGACCCCCAGTGTCCTTCCTTCTCTAACTTCTCTGGGCACTCAGGGCTGCCAGCGGAAACACAGGGCAGAGCTCATAACATCCTGCCTGCAGCCTGTGCCAAAGCCCTGTTATCACTGAATTACCTCCAGATTCTGTTCAGCTCCACTAAACACACACACACACACAGACACACACACACACACACACACACACACACACACACACACACACACATTCCACTTACTGCTTCATCTGTCACTAGATCAGCACTCTGAGATGCAATACTGAAGGAAAAAAATTGACTACATGTCTGTAATGCTTTGTTTATTATGAGAAACTAAGCTTGTTTTGTTGTCATTGCTTAATTAGTTTTGTTACTATTGTTTCATATACTAGGATATAATACAGATAATAAATTAATGAAAAATGAAATATTGGAAGTAAAATATAGTGGGACCAAATGTATTTTTGTATATGAATGATAATACTTAACAATAAAGCAACACTTAAAAAAAATACTGTTCAATTATTACTTTGAGACATAATATTGAGACGTAAAAAGGAAAATTAGATGTATATAAATAAAAATACAAAAAATATTAGATAGAATAAAATGTTAATTATAAAACAAATGACCACAACATTAATAAAGTTATTAGTATTATGATAAATGTTGTTGCAGTTGTATGTTGTTAAATATTTTCAAAAGACATTTAAAGTTTTTTTAATTATTATTATTCATAAGAATAATTATGAAAACAATAAACTAATGACAACAATACCAACACAAAGTAAAAATTATAAATATAATTTTATATAAATTTTGTATGAATTTATATTAATTTATTAAAATACATCAATATTCATTTAAATGCATTAGTATTATTACAATTTTAAAAGCATTTAGTCATAATAATAGTAATAATAATAATAATAGCAACAATATTAATAATATATTTTTGAAGAAATTATTTTGGCTAAAATTATAATTTTTATATTTAATATTTTACAAATAACTCATATCTTTGTATGTTACCTTTTATAGTTGTGTTTTTAATTTTTTGTTTCATTACTGTTTAAAACCTGTTGATAAATTAATAGATGATAATAATAAATAATTTCCTGCATTAGAAGAGAAAATGTTAACAAATACTAAGGTTTGTGTCTAAACTACCCTAAGAATTATTCAGTGAAACTAATAAACAAATGATAGATAGATAGATAGATAGATAGATAGATAGATAGATAGATAGATAGATAGATAGATAGATAATTTAATAATTCTAGTTTAATAATTCTGACGTCAACTCTAGATAGATTCAACTACCACAATATCTTCACAACAAGAAACTCTTTTTAACTGGTGTAAAGCAGGTGGACTAAATGCTGACAAAGTCTGAGTGAGCTTTAGTTAGTTACTTATCCTCCACGGGAGACTTCCCATATTACCTGAACATTTATTTACAAGCACAAAGAGGCTACAGGTTTTCCTCACAAGAGAACAATGCCAGAGAAACAACAACAACAACAACATCATATTTTACAACATTCAATTTTGCCCACCAAAACCGTGTTACAAAACTGACTCTTAATTTAATTTCCAGAATGTTACGTCGACATTTAGCAGCGTTATGTGTACAAACTCGATAATTTCAATTAAGGAACGTCGTCAGAGTTCAAAATAAAACATTGTTCGTCTAAATCTTACCTGCGAGGGTTTTTTGATGTTTCAGGTTTGATTCTGGAAGTATGAAGTGCTCGTGAGGTTGAAGGAATTCCTCGAGTCGGGTCTCCTCATTTTATAAAGTGTGCAGCGGTTCAGACTCCGCCTCGCTGAGCTCCATCACTTCATCCTGCGCGCTCCTCTATCCGTAATAGATCAATGTCATTTTAGACTTATTTTTGAGAAGATACATATCGCCCCCAACACAATGCATATGGAACTGCAAAATAACGAAGCATGGACAATAGGAAACATTTTACAAGATAAGGACGCGTGAAACTACAAACCCATGTTGTTTCTTCTTATTCTCAGATGAGTGTAATTTATTGTAGTACAGTTTTATTGTTTTGGGGTTTTATTCCTCAGATATTTAACTACGCTGCAACAAATTATGTGCTTTTTATTTCATTATGTTTGTTTACCAAAGCAATGTAAGCTTAAAAGTATATAATTTGCATTTAACTAATAGTGCACGTTGGGTATTGCACAACATGTATTACGTTAATTTACAAAACAGCATTTTGGTAGTCTGAAAACAAACATTTAAATAAAGGGTTCAAAGTGCCAGGTTTTAATATTGACACCCTTACAGTGTTACAGTGTTACAGTTACATGTGTTGGCATGAACAGTTCAAGTTCTTGACAACAAAAATAAAAATGACAGATTATAGGATTATATGTGCATAGGTGCATATTGTTTCTTCATGATGTGACATCGCCATCTACTGGCCTGGCATGCAGAATACAGCAATTTTAATATAATAATTATCATGGATCATTGTGAGGTGAATGGGCTTGGTTTTCTGAATAACATACTGTCAGCATGAAACAGAGGTTTTAATTATCTTTGCAATTTTTTCTTTACCGTGGCATATCCTACTCATGAACCATATTGCTAACTGCTTAAGTAAACAGTGGTGGCACCGTGGCTCAGTGGTTAGCAATGAGTACGTTTACATGGACACCAATACTGAGATTTTAATATGATTAAGACCATAGTCTAATTAAGAGTCTAGCATGTAAACAGCTACAGTATGTTTGATTACCTTAATCTAACTAAATCATAATCGGACTAAACAGAAATCGGATTAAGACATTGAGCATGCCTATTTTAGTTGCATTATTGAAGTGCAGTATGTATGTAACAATATGTAAACACTACAATCAAACTATTGCTCTCATGTAAGACTTTTTGACTCATTTTGCGACAGGATAGTTCATACAACACAGCTGTTTGACACTATTTTCTGCACCTACCAAGTCAGTGAAGGACCACAGACACCCGCATTGCTAAATGCAGAAGTTTTTTTCTTTTCTTTCGGCATGCGGTATCAAATTCCATTAAAATAACACTCCTACACCAGTCCTTACTTCATACGCACATCCAGTACCTCAGTTTATCATGGGGGCATAAATGAAATGTTCCCGCATTAAAGTGAAACTTCTGAACTGCAGTTCAAGTCAATAAATTAAAAATGAAACACCCGAATTTACATCAAACTCTGCAGGAAACGTTAGATAGCGTGGTGACGCAACGACATTAATCAATCTATGTGCTTTAACATGTAAAACAGGATCATGAAGAAACATTTAAAAAGCAACTCATGTAAACATTTATTCATTCATTCATTTCCTTTTCAGCTTAGTCCCTTTATTAATCCGGGGTCGCCACAGCAGAATGAACCGCCAACTTATCCAGCAAATGTTTTACGCAGTGGATGCCCTTCCAGTTGCAACCCATCTCTGGGAAACATCCATACACACTCATACACTACGGACAATTTAGCCTACCCAATTCACCTGTACCACATGTCTTTGGACTGTGGGGGAACCGGAGTACCCGGAGGAAACCCACGCGAACGCAGGGAGAACATGCAAACTCCACACAGAAACACCAACTGACCCAGCCGAGGTTCGAACCAGCGACCTTTTTGCTGTGAGGCGACAGCACTACCTACTGCGCCACTGCGTCACCCTGATATAAACACCTTAATCATATTGTCTTATTCAGATTAAGGCAAATAATTAGATTGCTAAGTCCATGTAAACATAGTCACTATCTACGTTTCCATCCACCTATTTTTATGCGCATTTTAGATATGTGCATAAAAACAGTTGATGGAAACACCAAGATGTGCATAAATTTTGAAAATGCGCATAAAAAACATAATTATGTGCATATCTGAGTTGGATAAACTTTTTATTGGATGTGAAAAGATGCGCCTTAACTGTGATGGAAACACTTTTACAGATAAATTCCAGTATGCGCATTAAAAGGTCATGTGATATTGTTATAAGAGATCATGAGATGAAAAAAAATATGTGTGAATGGACAAACCAGCAGGCTGAGAACACTGTAAAAAAATCTGAAATGTTGTTTTGGGAAGTGACGATTTTGTTCGATTTGACTCATTGGATGGAAACACAAGTTAATTCGCATTTTTCACTGCAAACGGAGCCTGAGTTGCTGATTTACTTGGATTTCCAGTCAACCATCTCTAGGGTTTATGGAGAGTGGTCTATGGTTGAAAATGTCTTATTGATCCCAGAGATCAGAAGGGAATGAACAGACTGGATCAGCAGACAGAAAGACAACAGTAACTCAAATAACTTTTTGTTAAAACTGAGGTCTACAGAAGGGCATCTCTGTACAGGTCAAACCTTGAAGCAGATGAACTACAGCAGCATAAGTGAAGCAAAATGAAGATACAGTTCACCCAAAACTCAACAACAGAAGACTGTAAAAAGTTCTGATGAGTCTCGATTTCTGCAGGGAAGTTCATGGTAGAGTTAGAATGTGGCGTAAACAAAGTGAAAGCATGGAATCATCCTGCCTTGTATCAACAGTTCAGTCTGCTGCTGGTGAAATGGTGTGGGGGAGATTTTCTTGGCACACTCCGGCCTCTTAATAGTAATACCCAATTGAGCATTGTTTAAATGACACAGCTAACCTGAGTATTATTGCTGACCACGTCCATCTGTTTATGACCACAGTGTACTCATCTTCTGACAGCTACTTCCACCAGGATAACACACCATATCACAAAGGAATGAGGAATGTTTCCAGCACCTTGCTGATCAACAGATACCTGAAATACTCAGACCAGCCTCTCTGACTCAAACAATGTCACTTAAATCACCATTCTGATGCTTGGTTTCAGCACATAGTCTCCACCATGTCTGCCTGACTAAATGCCAGTGTCATTGGCTGATTAGATATTTGCATTAACAGCCATTTGAACAGGTGTACTTTATAAAATGGTTGGTCAGTGTATAACAAACTGCACTATTAATATGAAAAAAAGCATTGTGTTTAAGGATTGTTTGTTATAGACCATTTCTAAAGATGCTAACAAAAACAATGGTCCTAACTTATTTCCTGTTTAACATTTTTAATTTCTATAGCTTCCGAGAATCCAAAAAGAGCCACATATTGATATATAATCTTATGATAGCTGTTTTAATATTAAGTTATGATTGAATTGCTTCTTGTTACATGTATGAAATAGTTTAATAACGTAACATTCATGCGCCAACAACATGACCACATTGAAATGGTCTATAGAGGTTTTGCACTTGCATCAGGATTTCATCAGATACCCACACTTAAATAATGACTTTTGCTGTTTGTTCAAATTACGTATTTAAAATGAGTTGAAACGACACAATTCTTAAGTATTTTTGGGGGACAATGTAATTTTTTATGTTCAATCCACTTAAACTTGTAAAAACATTTAAGTTAACTTAATCATATTGTGTTGGGACAATATGAAGAAATTGTGTGGAACCCAGCAATAGTTAGATGTCAACAAGAGCATTGATTGCATGGTTAATGTACTACTGATTATGCTTTCTGCCTATTTATGCTGTCTAAACCAGGGGGAAATGTGTGGAAGCTGCTAAATCATCCTGTATAGAGAAGGACTTAGTAAAGCTTGAAACAATGCAATATTTTAACAAAATAAATTTAATAGGTGATAAAACATATTTATGAGCAGTATTAATTAAGATTTTAGCCTATTATTTTACTTACTTGACTGGAAATGATAAGAACAAACATGAATGTTGTCAAAATCCTATGAATGTTGCCCACCAAACACTGTATATTCCTCAGAAAGTAGTTTCTTTCTTTCATTGATTTATATAACCTTTGGCAGCCTAGAGTTCGCAGAAGTAGGGCTGGGCGATATTGCAAAAAAAAAAAAGAAATATCACGATATCATGTTTCATATTATTTGATATCAATAATTATTAAATGTTTTTTAACAATCCATTTAGGAATATTAGGATTTTTTTTATTTGACCACTTTATTTTAATTTACTATAATTACTAAAGCAAGTAGTTTGAATAGTCAAAAACAAAAATATTTAAACAAAATATCTGACCTCTTTATAATAAAATAAACATCGGTGTTAAAGAGACTCTTAAACTGAATAAATAACATGTTACAAAGTGTGTGCAATGGTAAAGGTAGATTTTCAGATCAAATCTGAGGTTTCAGGTAAAGGAACCAACCATCATTATTCAAATACATACTGCGACGTTATAAATTGTGAAGTTGAATGACTACATTACACCTATGCAAAAAAATCTTTCAGATGGGGAGCAAGTGGCTGGGGTGCACACGAAAAGAAACCAAAAAGCCACTCTGGCGTCATCCTTACATCCTTTTTTATTTACAATGTCCTCACTGCTGCTAGCCACCGCACTCATTTTCGCGTGTGTTGTTATTCTGACCTAAAAAATGACAAGTGCGAGCGAATAGTTTCCTTCATTTTCTTTAGTGTCTCTTGTAATATGTGACCATTAAGCATTTTCTCAGAGGATGACAAATAAACAAATCTCATACGCTCCCATACTGTATGTGCGTTGTGCAAGTTGCGCGCCTCCATTGGAAATGACAAACTTACACCATAAGCTTATTGGCATTGCTTCCAAGGCGCACGATCAGCAGCCACATTTTGATAAAACTATAGCGCTTCATATCGAAACTATATACCAAACGTTTTTTTATCGATATTGACAATGGTGTTCGGTCAATAAATACTGATATCGATTTTATCGCCCAGCCCTCATATGCCACTTTTCCACTGTGTGATATGGTATGGTTCAGCAGGCTCGCTTTGCATTTCCACTGCAGTTTAATGCTACTTAAAGTGGATGGATTATTGCTATATTTGCACCACCTCTACTGTCGTGACTTCCTAAAAAACTGTTTCATTCCAGATCATTCCATCCAACTTTTGATGGATGCACTCTTGGGCTACCAATGAAAGGAACATCTGGACCACTTATACTGACCATGTTGCTGCCATGTCAGGTGTTATTTTGATCACACTTTATTTTGATGGTCCGTTTGTTTACATTGCATCTACATGTCAATTCAAGAGTTCACACTTAGCTGATGATTGATTATTAAGCAAGTTTGGCATGCTGTCCCGGGAGAGAGCCCTGAGCCCAAAGGTCCTTGAGTCCTGGGCTCCCTCCCGTTTGCAGGGCGAGAGGGGAGCTTTGAGCTCAGGTAGATCTTGAGAACTCCCCCCTTTTTTGATAAGAGTTAATAACAGAAAATAATTGCTATGAAAAGATATGCTGCTGGATAAAGGTTTGACTAGTGCTAAATTTAGATTGATCAATTAACTCGTTGTGCATGTTTTTGGAATGTGGGAGGAAACCGGAGAACCCGGGGGAAACGCACGCGAGCACAGGAAGATCATGCTAACTTTGCACAGAAACAACCACCGGCCTGTTGAAGGACTAGAACCGGTGATGTTCTTGCTGTGAGGCAACAGTGTTAATCACTGGGCCACCGTGTTGCCCTATGAAAGGAAAGGTGGAGGAGTAGGGGTGGAAGGGGGGATTCTTCAAATCGAAGATGACTGTAGTAAGAAACCCTGGCTCTTTATAATGGGTTAGGAATCGTCTGATTGATTGGTCATACATAGTTAATGCAGAACCAGCTGTGTTCAATCATAATCACGTGATCCTCTCGAAATTAGTTTATAAATAAACTTCACCTAATTCTCATTAGATTATAAGACTGTTAGGTTGACTGTTAGGTTGGGGTTAGAGTTAGTGTAAGTTGACATGTATTTGCAAAGTTTCTTATAGCCAGTTTAATGTCTGTTGAAGGAGTATCAACAGATATTAAGCAGACAGTCTACTAATACTCAAAAGGACCATCAAAATAAAGTGTTACCGTCTTTTTTCTTGAGGTGCTAACATAAATCTGCAAACCAACAACCACCAACAATTTAAATATAGCAGTTATATAGTTTTTTAAATATAGCAATCTAACGACTGGTAGTGACGATTCTCTTAGACCAATCAGTGATCAAGAGTGTATACAGTATGTCATGTTTTTATACTGTAAAAGTACCAGGTGGTAGGGAATATAGTGCAAAAGCCACCGAAAGTAAGCTATACCAAATTAAATGACACCCTACCATGCAGTAAAAAAATGCCTTAAATACTTTTTTCAGTTTGACCAATTAGTACAGCCCAAAAGCAATAGAAATTGATAATTTTCAGCAGAAATAATCAGCAAAATATCAGCGTTTGATGAGTTCATTGCCATTGTTTAATTTCTGTACTTCCAGAATGCATTGTGAAACCACTCTATGAGTTCAGAACACCTACTAGTTTACAGCTTCGCTAGTGATAAAAAGATGTTCAGAGCTCAACCAGTAATGTGTCTAAACTAGCCACCATAACCATTTTAAGAGAAACACGTCTCGGACTGGCAGTGAAGACGAGGTTATGTTGTATTCAGGCCACTTTGGGAGTCAGCCAAACAGAACAGCTCTCAGATTTGATCCTTGGCAGAGCTTCTACATTCAGATTCCCGTAGTGTTTTTCTACTGTTTGGAGACCATGTTTTAAAAAAGGAACTGTCAAATCCACACTTCAGAACACGGTCCATGACAAATGTTTTCTTATGAGGAGTTAATATCGTGTAATCAGAAACGGGCTGTCCGGTCACGTCTTCGCAGTACAGCAAATAAACTCAATGAATATCACGTTATTTTTTAATAAGCATAGAAGGAGATAGATGTGGCATGTCTTCCCATGAGCATATAACATGTTGAAATGGATATACCTCTAAGAGAACATTAAAAGCCATGTTTTAGTGCTTCTTTTCGAACATTCCAGCTCAACGAGACAAATGTGAGCTATAAGATTGGGTTTTGCCAAGTGCTACATCCTATTGAATAACCCACATCAGTTTCCTTATATCATTAGTTCTCGCTAGAAAAACAAACTTACCGTCCACTGCTATTATATTAAGATCAACATCTGTACCACTGGAGAAATGACTCCTCTGAGAAGGCTGTAGCAGTGCAGGGTACTGGGTTGGAAGCCCTTTTGCCTTCAGAACTGCCTTAATCCTTTATGGCATAGATTCAACAAGGTACTGGAGATATTCCTCAGAGATTTTGGTCCATATTGACATGATGGCATCACACAGTTGCTGCAGATTTGTCAGCTGCACATCCATGATGCAAATCTCTCGTTCCACCACATCCCAAAGGTGCTCTATTGGATTGAGAGCTGGCGACTGTGGAGGTCATTTGAGTACAGTGAACTCATTGTCATGTTCAAGATACCAGTTTGAGATGATTCATGCTTTATGACAGGATTATCCTGCTAGAAGTAGCCATCAGAAGATGGGTACACTGTAGTCATAAAGGAAAGGACATGGTCAGCAACAATACTCAGGTAGGCTGTGGTGTTGACACGATGCTCAGTTGGTACTAATGGACACAAAGTGTGCCAAGAAAATATCCCCCACACCAATACACCACCACCACCGGCCTGAATCATTGATACAAGGCAGGATGGATCCATGCTTTCATATTGTTGATGCCAAATTCTGACCCTACCATCCGAATGTTGCAGCAGAAATCGAGACTCATCAGCCCAGGAACCATATTTCCAATCTTCTTCTGACAGGAGTGGCATCTAGTGTGGCCTTCTGCTGCTGTAGCCCATCCGCCTCAAGGTTTGACGTGTTGTGCATTCAGAGATGCTCTTCTGCATACCTCAGTTGTAACTAGTGGTTATTTGAGTTGCTGTTGTGTTTCTGTCAGTGGGAACCAGTCTGGCCATTCTCCTCTGACCTCTGGCGTCAACAAGGCATTTGCACAGAACTGCCGCTGACAGGATATTTTCTCTCTTGTAAACCGTAGAGATGGTTGTGCGTGAATATCCCAGTAGATCAGCAGTTTCTGAAATACTCAGACCAACCCGTCTGGCATCAACAACCATGCCACATTCAAAGTCACTTAAATCACCTTTCTTCCCCATTCTGATGCTCAGTTTGAACTGCAGCGTTTCATCTTGACCATGTCTACATGCCTAAATGCATTGAGTTACTGCAATGTGATTGGCTGATTAGAAATTTGCATTAACGAGCAGTTGGACAGGTGTACCTAATAAAGTGGCCCGTGAGTGTATAACAAATTGAAAGACCGATACTTGAGACCTCTTAAAATTGCTTTGTATAAATTTATTGTTTTTAAGCTAAATTAATTACTTTTTTAGAGGCTTAAATAGCCACAACACTTTGAAAATGCTTCAGAAGTGACAAACATTTTCACCTGATATGGGTTTCAGAATTCAGTGCGAATTCAGCAACCAGTGACAGACCAATACATTTTTATCTTTGAATCAATTTTTGGGAAATGTACATTTGTGGTTTGAAACTGCATAATATTGTTGCAGCTTGGAAAAATCTTGATTGCTCTAAGATGGTGGATGTGCCAACATGTATTTAGCAGTCATACACTGTAAAAAAATGTTAATTAACAGTTTCCATATTTAGTGATTCACAGGTGTTTTCTGCTTATTCATGGTTGCAAATTGCATTATGGGATGTTATTTTCTACTCTGTCGACTCTTGGTGTTAAAAATTCAACTCTAAAGTTTACCTTTAGTAGCTTTCATTGACATATTAGTAGAGAAATAAGTCTGTAAAATAACAGAAAATGTACTGGCAGGTTAGTAGAAGGTTTTTGTACCGTAATATACAACACCAACGCAGACAACATAGCACTTTAAACCATTAAAATAAAAGTCAATTTTTCGAGCTTTTCAGAATTAAATGTAAATTAAAAGAAGAAATATCAAAGTCCCATAATGCAATTCAAAAGCATAAATAAACAGTGAAATATAAAAAATAAAAGCATGAATCACTAAATAAGGAAGCTTCTAATTTACGAATATTTATACAGTGTATGTGGCTGCTATTAATAAAAACGTGCTAAACAAAGCTAGTTAAACTTAGCTGTAAAACTAGAAGCTGTAATGTTGCGACACCTTAGAACACTTTTTCAATGAGTGATGACATTGATTATTCTAAGATGGTGGATGTGTCAACATGAGCTAAATGGTCAAATTTATACTACTAATATATAATACATATCTAATTTATGCTAGAAGCTTGCTAAGCAATGCTACCTTCACTTAGTCATGTGCTGTAATGAAACAGAAAGTAACTCAAACATGTCCACTTTTAGACACACACTCGAAAACGTCCCGAACCAGTTCCTCTTTGGGGAGTCTCTGCCGTCGTTTAAAAGTGTGTTACACCTCATCTAGTGAACAAGGGAAGCTTACAGTACATGGGCATACCCTCAATGCCTTGATTTTGACTGCTTTATATGTCTACTCCAGCACCTATATGTCCCAGAATGCAATGTGATTATGATGCCACAACTTAAAAATGTAGTTTCAAGTTTAAAATAGCTTAAAGTTAAAAAAAAAAACAATTTTAAGTTTAAAGTAGCTTAGTTTAAAAATTGTTGTAAGTAGTTCTAAGTTTAAAGTAGAAGTAATGTAGTTTCCAGTTATTAAAACTACTTTTAAACTTTAAGCTACTTTAAACTTAAAACTCCTTTTAAACTTTAAACTACTAAAACTACTTTAAAAATTATTTTCAGTCCAAGCTTTTTCAAGTCAGCCTAAAGTTTGTTTTGACAATTTTTTTTTTTTTATCTAAAGTGTTCTAAGGTGTGGTTTCCAAGTGCTCAAGGGTTTAGGGCATTCAGTTTAAACCCATTAATGTTCTGCCAGTAGTGGACATATGTATAACGTAATCAATGACGTATATCTAAGTCAATGAGATGAGTGAAGGGCATAAAACACTGAACTAGAATGCAGCCATAGTGTGCAATCTGTCCCAAATACATTTAAATAGAGTCTGGGCCTGAACATATCTAAAAGCTAATATTAAAGGTGCTGAATGCAAGTTTGACACCCACCCAGTGGTTGAACTAGATATTGCACCCTGGTTCAAAACACAAGAGCAGGTTGCAAGATTGACGACACCAACAAAGGCTGATTTAAACCGTGTTCTAACATAAAACAATGCCACGCGATAGAAAAAAAATTATATATTAATTATTATTAATTATTCTGTGCTTCTGAATGGCTGTATATAAATTTCTGTCATATTGTGTCTGGTGTAAACAGCCCAACTGCTTATCACTCCAAACCTCGTCACGTAGCGTGTTGTCCAGCAGAGGTCGCATTTTTGTTCGCGGACACATGTTTTGAGAGACTTTATGACTGAATGAATCACACCAAGGCAACCCTGGGTGCTGAAATATAATTGGCTAAACTGGCATTGGGCGGGTTTAATGACCAAAACAAAGACAGACGTTCCAGCACGTAACACACTTTCAAAGCAGAATATCTGACTTTAGCATTGTTTTACAGATAAACAAGAATATTCACTTAGCATGTTTCTTAAATATCTGCAAACATATTATGGTATTTTTCTGCTTTAGAAGAGTCAAAAACTTACTTACAGCACCTTTATTTTCTAGTCAAAGCATCACCTTCTGCTTGTAGAAAGTGTTAAATGTATAAATGACTTTGTCCACTATTATTTACTTGAATGAATATATGGTTGGGTACCGAAATCCAGTGCCATTATAGCACCGGTACCTTTGTAACCAGTATGTACCGGTCCGAATCAGCATATGAATTTCGGTGGCTAATTTCAGTGCCACTGGTGCTGCGACAAGAACGTAAGAAGCATCAAGAGGTTCATCAAAGGCACACATAGGTATGCGTTGTCACACCATCTCTACACATTTAATTCTAAACAACTTTAAGGAATACGGACAGGCGATGTCAGGTGTTTGTTCTTGTTACTTAGGGAACGGACGCACGCAACGCACGCAGTACAGCACATTCGGTGAGCGAGAGCGACTCTCTTCAGATCAACACGCATGATCGCGTTCATCAAATTTGCTTAAACTAAGCGTTCTAAAGCGTACTTTACAAGCAAGGATTCTGAAACAGCAATGTGAAGCAGATGCTTTACAAAAGTTGCGTGTAAGGGGGAAACACGTCAAACTTAATGACACATTTGAGGGCTCATGGAATCAACTTAAAGGCAGAGGAATGCACTGTCTCTGAAAGATTGCGACATCATCTGGCACTTTGAATGAGTATGTACATGGACACCAATGACTATGACAATACTCTGATAAAGAATCTAGACTACCATTTAAACAGTGACTTTTGATTACCTTCAGGGACCACAGACACCTGCGTCGTGAAATGCGGAGTTTTTTTTCTTTTCATTCAACGTGCGGTATCAAATTCCATTAAAAGAGCATTCTTCCACCAGTCCTTACTTAATGCTCGCATCAAATACCTGTTTGTCATGGGGGCATGAATGAAATATTCCTGAATGAAAGTGTAACTGCAGTTAAAGTGGAAAAATTACAAATGAAATTACATGAAACTCTGGAGGAAACATGGATAGCGTGGTGACGCAATGACGTTAATCGATCTATGTACTATAACATGTAAGACGGGATCATGAAAAGAACATTCAAAAAGCAACTAAGTGAACAGCTTAATCATACTATTGTCTTATTCAGATTAAGGCAAATCATTAGATTACTAATAACAATGTAAACAAGCCCCAACCCTAGAAAAAAGGAGTTCAGTATTTTGATGACAGCCTTTCCACAGGTAAGTAGTAAGCAAATGTAATTTCATAACGCAAATCTTAAATTTATGCTAACCAACAAATGATCAAAGGAAATATATTAATGTAATTCAAATATATAAAATATGAACAGATGTTTACTTTAAACTTTAATTATATTGTTCTATCAAAATAATTTTTAAAAAGATTTTGTCAAATAAAAGATTTTTCTAGTCATCCACCATAATTTTGTGGCTCAAAAGTATCGGTTCAGGCACTGGTACCGTTTTAAAAATATCGATTTAGCACCGGTATCGAAATAACCCCAAACAATAACCAATCCTATTGAATACACCATTCACTGTTTGAGGGCCCAAACAGAAATTTACATAATTTGTAATAATATTTTTGTACTTATTCCAAACTTTTAATGTGAATGAGCTATAATGTGCCACAGTCAAATACAAAGGGGTAAACATAGACATGTAACAGTGAAAGCCATCATGGCTGTTAGAACAAAAGTACAAACATACAACATTTCCCTACTGATACAGTACAGTGTTGAGCAACATCAAATACACAAAAACTAAATACAGGTATTACAGTGACAGCACACGGACATTCCAATCAACAGGTTTGTCTTAGTTTTACTCGCTAATAAGTTAATTCTGGTTGAGAACAAGATTAAAAAAAATGCTAGTATGGGTTGCATTTGGCATTGCATGAGAAAACTGAACATAACATATTATGACTTTATATCTCTATATTAAATAAATACAGATCAAAACAAAATGTCCCTTTTACTGTATATAACTTAAATACTATCTAAAATATACTACCAGTGCTATTTACACAAAATATTGTAAATTATCCTTCAGACATGAAGTCTAAATGTTAATTCAACTTATTAATAAACCGATTTGTTGAATATTAATAAGAATCCACATAGATTAGGTTTAGTCTCTGATTTGGAAAGTCTGGATAGTGGAGTGAATAAAATATTTTTATATGTGGATTTACTCCAAAACATACACTGGTGAAAATTTTAGGTCAGTAACACTTCATTTAAATATTTTGGAACAAATTAGGATGCAATAAATTGATTAAAAATATATTTGTAATATGATTAAAATACATTTTAAATACCTTTAGTAATAAATTCTATTTGAACACAACGGGTGTCTCCTATTTTAGCCCCCAAAGGAAGGCACCTCTGGTTTTCTGTGACCTAAAATCCCCTGGAAAAAAGAATCGATTCAAGATCTAACAAAAAATAACCGTACATTACCAAATTATTTTAAAATATTTAACTATACTTCATTATTTGGTCTACAGACCTCTTGCTGTGACAAAATATATGTGCCAAGTCTGCATTTCGGAACAGTAAGCGGTATCTCAAAATATTGACTCACGTTATGCTTCTTAAAATAGCACTATAACCATAAACCAGTTTTAAAACCAGCTTAACACAGGTACGCCTTTTTGTGTTGGAATTTGCCAAACTTTACCCGGTGGCTCTGTACTATATGCCTGAATGACTAAGTATCTTTCTATTTAAATATTTCCTGTGTGAATGACTCGAACATTCTCCCCCTATTTATTTTGTACATTCACTTTCCCTTGATCCTCCACCTTTTTAATAGCTGCCTGAATTTTGGCCTGGTCGCCCAGGAGCTGACGGGGTTTGACCGGTCGAAGGTCTTCATCCAGCTCCAGCAGGACAGGTACTCCTGTGGGCAGTGTTACATTGACGATGTCTGTTTCCGATATAGCTGTTGAAAAAGAAAACACAAGTATGTGATTAAAATATTAATGTTTTTACTACTAACGTTGTGTAAAGCAAATCTTTAATAATCATTATTAAAACATAGTCATCAATCTTTCTTAAAAACATTTAAAAATGAGTTCTAAAAGTGTTTTTAACACTAAAATAATTTTTTCAGTAATATTTGATAAACAAAACACCTAAATGAACATGACTTATTTTAAATTAAAATCAAAATGTATTTTCTGCCCATATCTGATCAATATAATGGATCTTCTCTTAACAAAAGTATTAATTTCTTGCCTCAGGTAGCACTTTAAGGGCTGTTTATAAGATTTTATGCTGGCTTAGGACAACTGTCATTAATCCTGCCTTTGTCATGACAACTTGACATTACCAAGACAACAAAATTTGTCATAAATCTGTCACAAACATGACTGTCATTAGGCCATCCTAATGGTTATGCATTTTATAACAGTGTCATTAACCTCCACTACAGTGGTACAAATTGAATTCGCCATTAAATATTAATGACGCTGTTATAAAAGTATTTGTAAAGAGTATTGACACTTTCACTTAGAAATGTTTATGACAAATTCAGTTTGTTCCACTGATCAGAAAATTAATCATGACAATTACAATGGCCTCATGATGATCATGTTTATGACAGATTTATGACAAGTTTTGTTGTCTTGGAAATGTCAACTTATGATCTTATTGGCAGGTTAAGACATATTTGCTTATGTCAAGTTTTCATAATAACATCAATGTCTTCTTTGTATTTTAAATGACATTTAAACTGACCTCATAGTTGGTTCATTCTGCTGTGGCGATCCCTGATAAATGAGTAAGCCGAAGGACAGTGAGTGAGTCAACTGAACTAATGACACATAATGACAGTTGTAATAAGCATGCATGAATCTCATGTCGTGATTATAAAGGTGTCAAAACAGTCTTGTTAACACCCCCTTCAAATAAAGTGTTACCCCAAATCCTAACTTGTGTATAGGAGCATACAGTATGCCACTTTACCTTCCAAGTACTTAAAGGCCATAGTTAATAGTGCCTACTGTATGTAACTCTAACTCAGTGGCCTTTAGAGGGATGATATAACTTAGGCTATGTCCGAAAGCTTAGGCACCTGACCTATTGCTTCTCTAAGGCAGCGTTTGTGCACTAAGGCACCTCATAAAACTGCGGCAGCTTAACAATTTAACCATGTATAACAAAATACAGAGAGCTTTGGTGATAACTATTGGAATATTTGCTGACTACAATACTAACTTAGTTGGCCAAAAATGCACTTTACACACAAAATGACACCAAAAAGGCCTTTTGAAATGCTATGATTATCTTTTTAGCTCAACTGTCAGAAACGGAAAGTGTGTGTATGTGCTCAGCTGATACAGACCGCCTGTGTTGCTGTTCTCTGACACCCTGAGCTCTGTAATGCTTTATTTATCTAACTAATTAATAACTAATTAAATTGATTAAACTTATTTAAAGCCTCTAACTGATGTTTTAACCTGGGAGAACTAGGAAAAGTCCAACAAACTCAAAAGAAGATATATCAAAGAATGTTGGAAAAGTGTAACCCTTGACATCTACAGTAGGATAAACAAATTATATGGATGTCAATAGTTGGTTGAATAGTTGTAGGTCAACTGGTTTGGAACAAGTCAATGGTGTGCAAATGATGACAGAATGTTCGTTTCTGGGTGAACTAACCCTGCAGGGCCACAGCTTTGATAAGTTTAGCTTCAATCCTAATTAAACACACCTGAACAAACTAATTGAGGCCTTCAAGTTCGTTGGAAACCTACAGGTTGCAATGTTGGTGGTAAACTCTTCTGGGCTGCTAAGGGTGTGTTCATGTTTGGCAGGTTTGGCTTGACTGAAATGAAGTCTGGTGTGATTCCTCTGTTAAGTGTGATTCAAATCAAGGAAACAAATCCTGAAACATTATAATGAAAATCTACAGAGATCAGAAAACTGAAACAGCAATGGTCCCAAATGTTAAAAGTCCAGAAAAGGAACCAAAAACATTTTCAAAACGTTCTGTGACTTCAGTGGTTCAACATCAAACGAAGCTCCAAGAACATTTTTGTGCATCAAAAACCCACAAAAAAAAAACTGTAAAACAACTTTGTTTATCTATGTGCTCTCCTCCAGAATGTTGCTCTGTGTAAACACAGAAAGACAATTGCTGGAAAGAGCTAGTTCACGTCTAGAACTTGCTGACATGAGACGTCTACTTCAGCCAATCAGAACATTCAGACATTTACATACACGATGTTATATTTTTTCACACAAGTATAGCTGCTAGATGTTAGTCAGATAACGCTTCCATGTTCCTTTCCTAATGTCAACTGTGGAGAAAATTATCTTATGATAAAATTCCAGCTCTGCTTCAGTTGCTTGATGCGTGTGCACGTGAAGAAGTGCTCCGGTGAGCGTCAGCACACACACATATTATGTACGTCTCGACATGCGAAAGTGTTCCTCCATATGTTTTCATCCAAGTTGTTTACAGCACTTATCCATCCACGGAATTTGTAATGTAATCAAACGTGTAAACATTTAGCTGCGGTTCGAGCATCTGCCTTTGGATGTCTCTGGGACAAAGCAGCTGCATGAATGCTAAAGCTTTAAATAAAAGTGAAACCATCAACAAAAGTCTGACCTCTATTATGTTTACAAATACAAGCACAGCCGTTTTAGAGCCGTTAATGATGTCAGAATTTACTGGTATTTACACCTTGCCTGTGTGAACAGCGCTTTTTGAATTTAAGAGTAATGTTGTTCCGGAAATTGTCCAGATATTTACCGGTATCACTGTGTGAAAGGGGCTACTGAAGTCACATGAAATGTTTTGACAATGTTTTTGGTTCCATCTCAGGACCTCTGTTGTATACAGGGGATCTCTCGAGAGCTCTCGGAATTCATATAGCATATCCTTATTTGTGTTCCAATGATGAACTAAAGTATAAGGGGATTGGAACAATATAAGGGTGAGTAAATAATAATAGAATTGGCATTTTTAGGTGAATTAACCCTTAAAACAAATAAATCTGACCAACATTAAACCCTAAAATAACACACTGACAACAACAAATATATGTCACCTTCCAAGTGTTTAAGCAAAGCCCTGCAGCTGTTGCCATGTGCAGAGATGAGGACCGTCTGGCCGCTTTTGATCACCGGTACAATGACATCATTCCAGTAAGGAAGAAGTCTGTCCAACACTTCCTTCAGACTCTCTGTTTTGGGCAGTTCCTCTTTCGGGACATCACACGTACTGTATCGACGGTCATTGTAAATTTCAGTGTAATAGGGATGTGACTCATGTATGGGGGGTGGAGTGATGTCATAACTGCGCCTCCACAGTTTAACCTGCTCTTCTCCATGGTTCAATGCCATTTCAGCCCGATTGAGGCCGATCAGGGCACCGTAATGCCTTTCGTTTAACCTCCACGATTTGGTGACAGGAACCCACTCATGTCCCATGGCCTCAAGCACCAACCAGGCAGTCTGGATGGAACGGCTGAGTATGGAGGTAAAAACCTGGTCCAATTGGTAGCCATTCTCTTTCAAAAGGCGGCCACATTCTTGAGCTTCCACCAGACCGTTCTCACTCAGTTTCTGATCAACCCAGCTGCAGAAGCGGTTCTCTTTGTTCCAGGCCCCCTCCCCATGACGGAGAAGAAAGAGTTTGTATTTGGACATTCAGAAGAGGTAGTATGGAAGCCTGAAATAGATAATAAAACATTCTCACCTACTTGATTGTTTAAATGATTAGTGATTGGTTCAAACCATGCCCCACGTTTCAGGGCACATGTGATCTGCAGATTAATTGTAAATTTTTAGATTAGATTCAAATTTATTGTCATTACACATATACAAGTATAAGGCATCGAAATGCAGTTTAGGTCTAACCAGGAGTGCAATAGCAGCAAGTGCAGGATAGGTATAAATTATAAAGTGCAATCCGCTTGTTAAGTGTGACGTCACGTGAAGCGAATTCCGCGTCCAAGCGCTCCATCAAGCTGTATGGGCAGACTCATCAAATGGTAATAATAAACGTTTACAAAGCGCTGTGATACTTTCGAAAATCCAGATCGCAATATATATATCCATACCTAATATCCGATGGCCTGAAAGTGATACATTTTTCATAAATTGTTAAAAATTTGGTATTTGTGATGCAGCAAGTCCAGAGACTGTTGTGTACACTATGATTTTATATAAAATTAACTTTAATGTGTGATAGGGCATAACATAAACGAATATTTACTCAATTCAAATGAGTAGCGGCTTGGACCCGGAAACAGTATTCCATACGTCACGACTCAACAAGCGGATTATAGAAAAACTATGGTGATATTTACAGATGGATGTACTATGAACATTATAAACAGGTTGTAGTAACTATGAACAGAGATTTACAATAGATGGGTATGCTATTAATAACCAGGTTGCTATTAATAATCAGGGTATGCAGATATATATGAACATAATTACAAGTGTATATGTACAGTGGGTATTAACATCTTAACATCTTCTTCATCATTACCCAAGTTGCAAAACTTTATTTTAAAGAAGACTCAAAAGAGAACTTTTTGTTGGTGTGCACCAGTGGTGTAAAGTAACTAATTACAAATACTCAAATTACTGTAATTAAGTAGTTTTTCTCAGGAATTGTAATTTACTGAGTAGTTTTAAAAATGTGTACTTTTACTCTCACTTGAGTACATTTTTAGTGCTGTATCTGTACTTTTACTCCACTACTTTCTTTCAACTTTATTTGTCTTGTCCATGGGGATTAGAAAAATCAGACCTGTGATTCCTGTCCAATCAAATCACAAGTACAGTAGAAGGTAGGTAATTGCATCATAATGAACTACCTCAAGACGTGTGCACTTTATAATTGCAGCAAACTGTTTGGAAGTATTAAAAGTGTCCATGAAGATGTTCAAAATCTTTATGCGCATTGACCCAGAGACTGTTTAGATGCATGTCACTGATGAGAAGATGACAGATGTTTACTGTATGATGACCGAAATGGCCTTAAACACCCAGCAGGCACAGGACGTCAACATGACGTCTGATTGACATTGAACCCTAACGTCATGGGGACTTTGCATTTAGTTTGGAAATGAAAATCGGGTTGACGTCAGGCCAATGTCAATGTCCAATGTCCAACCTAAAACCAACCAAATATCAACGTCTAATGATGTTACAGCTTGACGTTGTGTGAACGTTACCCCTATGACATCTACCAGACGTTGGATTTTGGTTGCCGTACCTGATGAATAAATGTCAGTATTTGACGTCATATATGACGTTGGTTTAAGATGTTGGCTCAATGTTGGATTTTGGTCACTTTCTAACAACCTAAAATCAACCAAATATCAACGTCATTTGACGTCATTATTGGACATCAAAATGACGTTGTCCTTAGCTGCTGGCTTGACAATTAATTTTGGTCACCTGACATTACAACCTAAATCTAAGCTAATATTAATGTCTCATGATGTTGTGTGCCTTCTGGGCAATAACTAAATGCACTACAGAATGTTACGTTTACACACACATGCACAAATTCCATGTAAAAGCATCCACTTTTTACAGCTTAATACTCACTACTCTTGAGTACTTTTAAAAAGGCTACTTTTTACTCATACTTTGAGTAATATTTACAGCAGTTACTTTTACTCTACTTACACTATATTTTTAGGCAAGTAATGGTACTTTTACTTGAGTATGATTTTTCAGTACTCTTTCCACCACTGGTGTGCACACATAGAAAGCAGCATCTCAGAGTGTAAACATCAGTTTGCTTTCTCTTTCACTTCCTCTTTAGCTTTGAGACACAAAAATAGACAAAATGGTGTAAACATATTTAACTTGGTGTATTCTGATTCCTGAATGGTGAGTGTATCATCAGAACACAGTTGGTTATGCATTAAATTGAGCATAAACAGTTGAGAAAAATGGAAATGGTAATATATATATATATATATATATATATATATATATATATATATATATATATATATATATATATATATATATATATATATATTACTGTTACATACATAAAACATAAGCCTTCATTAATATAACTGCAGAATAAAAATAGAAAGGTTAAGGGTCGTGAACTAAATGTCAAATCTAATTTAATAGATGGCTTGACCAGTACTGAAAAACTTTTATTTTCAAACGCGAAAATATAAAGTACTCGCATTTACAGCCTAATACTTAATATAGTTGAAATACTGAGGTAAAACTGACATAAAATGCAGTGTTGTATCAAACCATGTTTTACTATATGGCAACAGTACATAACATAGCTGAACTAGCCTACTAGCATGTCATACAATTAAATCGTACCGTATATGTAAAACGTTTTTATCTGAAGCTGTAAGTCATACATCTAAGTAAATATTTAATAAAAAGTGGACATGTAAAAGTATTACGAATCGCTACGTGCTCACCTTCAGATTAGAAACCGCCCAGCAGCTGCAGCTCTGCGACAGGAACTGCCATAGTAGCATCAACAAACAGCAGTAAACCGTTTGACTGACTGACATTTTTTTTAGCCAATTACATGCGTGATTCTCGGCAAGTGGGCGTGTTAATGCGTAAATGGGCGAATAAGAGCTCCCGTTATTTTAAGGATGAAAACGTCAGTTCCACCTCTATTTAGGTGAATCGTAGTTAATTGTATTTTAATGTAGATATGATTATAACCTCATTCACCTGATTTATTACTTCATCAGGTAGGTCGAATGACTTTATTTCAAATGGCGTCGATGCCATTACGAACACGAACAGTAAGTAGTTAAAGAAAACAAAAACATGTTTGTTGTAGTTAAACTATGGTAAACCACAAATTGACCATCCTTTGCTAGACTAATTTTAACTGTGGTATTTCTAGAAAAAGTGTTATCCAAGGTATTACAACTTTACTGTAATATATATACTGTAATGACTTAGTAAAAGTACATTTGCATCCAGAAAATTTAAATAAATGGACAATATCAGTCAAAACAAACCAAAACACATGATATAGCTTTATTGTTACTAAATATTCACACAAGTTATCACATATATAAATATCATTACAATATAATCATAATTATATAATGACAAGTGCAATTATATAATAATCATATATTAAAATAAATACATATTTTATATGTCTTAAAGCACATACAATTTCAGCATTTGAGCTGAATAACAGCTTATAATTCTTTCATTCAACGAGCTGTAAATGCAATAAAACCAATATAACTTTAACCCCCCAAAAAGAAATATGGTCATCAATTACTCACCCTTTACTTCTTTCAAGCCTTCATTAGTTTCATTCTTCTTTTAAACACAAAAGAGTGTATTTTTAAAAATCTCAGAAACCTGTAACCATTTACTTTCTAAGTATTTGTTTTTGCTACTATGGAAGTCAATGGTTACAGGTTTTCAGCTTTCTTCGAAAAAACTTCCATTGTGTTCAGAATAAACAGAATAAATAATCTCAATGGTTTAGAACCTTTTGAGGGATTTTTTTTTTGGGGGGGGACTATCAATTTAAATAGCAGTAAATATTGCTTAAATACTATTTATGTTTTATATTAACATATGAGATAAAACATGTTTAAAAATGTATCAAGCACTTGGTCCAGCAAACAACTTCTTCCTGCCCTCCATGCCTGACATTGCATCTACATTTTTACGCCAGTCAGTCACTTCCTCTTTCTGTGTGAATAACAAGTAAATAAATATTTTGATAAACTGATATGTTGGTATTTAGTAAAATATGTAATAATATATAAATATAAAAATACAGTTACAAAAACAAAAGAAAGCACATAAAAAATGGTTTTTAAAATTTTTTATGAAATAAATATGTAAAAAAAATAATAATAATAATAAAAAAAAAAAAATATATATATATATATATAATTTTTTCTTTTCTCTTTTTTCTTTAAGATAGATAAATAATTTATTAATATAAAATATAATATTATTATTTAATTAATTATAATTTATTTAATAAAGTAGTAGTTATAAAATTTTATTGGCTGAATAAAAAGGAAAAATATAATCTTTTAATATTTAAAAAAATATTTGCATAATTATAATTTTTTTATCTAATATATAAACATAAAATAATAAATATTTTAAAAACTGCAGATTTTGCTATCGATTCAAAAATTAAACAAAAGTAATTAGATCAAATTTAAATGTGCCATAACAAGTGATAGGTGAAATCACATAATAGTTTAAGTAAAATAATATAAAAAGAAATATATGTTATTAATAAAATATATTGAAATAAAATTAAAACTTCATTATAATTATTTCATTTGGGTTTTATGCACAAGCAAAATAAAAAAGCTAATATTTTATGATATTTACATAATTTAATATTTAAAAAAAAGCTTTAACCGTAAAATACATTACAAAAGATTGTAATAACATAATAAGCATTAAAAATTATTTATATTAATGTAAAAAATGCTATTTTTTATAAGAATTTAAAATATTTATTATAATCAATATTATTAAACATTTATATTCTTAATTCTAAATAAAATTTTATAATAATGATTACTTATTGTATATTATTATATATACTTTTAATTACAAAAAACGTCAAATATTTATAACATGTGTGCATTCAATTTAAATATAGATACTAATCAAATATACATAAACTAATATACAGTTGAAGTCAAAATTATTTGCCCTCCTGTGATTTATTTATTTATTTTTTTTCTTTTTCAAATATTTAACAAATAATGTTCAACAGTGCAAGGAATTTTTCACAGTATTTCCTATAATATATTTTTCTTCTGGAGAAAGTCTCATTTATTTTATTTCAGCAAGTATAAAAGCAGTTTTTAATTTTATTAAAGAAATTTTAAGGTCAATATTATTAAAATTATTTTTTCGATAGTCTACAGAACAAACTATCGTTATATAGTGACTTACCTAATTACCCTACCTTGCCTTATTAACCTTAACCTAGTTAAGTCTTTTAGTATGTAAAAAAAATATCTAGTAAAATATTATGTACCATCATCATGGCAAAAAAAAAAAATTCAGTTATTAGAAATTACTTATTAAAACTATTAGGTTTAGAAATGTGTTGAAAAAACTGTGGAAAATATACAGGGGGTCTACTAATTCAGAAAGGCTAATAATTCTGACTTCAACATATATGGTTATATCTACATTTTATTAAATATAACTGAGGTGAGACTTACCTTTTCCTCCTCCTTCTTCACTGTCTTTAGGTTTGCTTTAAAGTCAATGGATTCTTTGTGTTTGGCACCGAACAGAGCTCCCAACATGGCATCAGCAGACACTCGCACTCTCTTCAAGGCAGGTCTCTTCATTTTACCCTTCAGCTCATAGATTTTAAGGTTTAAATCTACAAGCTACAGTATTAAAAAAACACACACCAATAAGTGCTATTCAATAAGTAACAAATACATTCAACAATGCTTCTACATATTTTATGTTCATGCATTTTTCAATCATCAAAATGTACCTCTTTTTCATTTTTGGTAACTTTAGATTCAACATCATATCGCTCCTCATCAACAACATCGATTTTTTGGTGCAGTTCTTTGCATAGATTCTGTAAACAGAGCACTGACGAGTGAGAAAAAACTTTATAAAGCGAATTCTGACAAAATTTGTACAAATATGAACCTGTAAGTCCTGAACCGACAGTCCGGAGAGTTTGAGAGGAGGAACTCTTTCACTGAGGGTTTGCTCTCTGTCCAGCTTTTTCTGCTCTTTCTCCTCCTCAAGCAACGTGCTCGCCTTCTTCAAGATTTTGGTCTGGAATGCATTAAATTAGGAGGATATGGCCATGTAATATTCATAGACGCACAATGGTTAGACTAGTTGTGTATTCTGAATAGTGGCTTACAAACTGATTTATACACGGGGAGTTTCAGGAAGTCACCTAAAATCTTCATTTCAATTGCAAAACATGCGCCATTACAAGTTTTATAATAAGACTGGTTTATACATTTGTTTTTTAAAAATGATTGAAAAAGACATTTAAAACATGTTTTATTCCCTTTAAGCCAAAATATGGTTTAGTGTTTTAATGCGAAGACAAACATAATCATTAATATTAGTATTGTAAATAAAATTCTGTGGAATATGATAATATAATATTATTGTTGTTGTTGTTATTGTAAAATAGTATTTTTTTACTGAATTATTTTATAAAACTATTTTAATTAATCAATAAATAACAGTAATAATAATAATTGTTATTGTTATAATATTATTATTATTGTAAAGTAATATTTTTCAATGAGTTATTTTATACAAATATATTAATTAATTATTCAATTAATAAATAATAATAATAGTAATAAAAAATAATAATAATATTGTAAAGTAATATTTTTTACTAAAATATTTTATTACAATATTTAAAATAATCAACTAATAAATAACAATAATACAATTATTACTACTACTACTGCTATTACTACTACTACTACTACTACTACTACTAATAATAATAATAATAAAAATTGCAATTAGATGTATTTCGCACATTTAAACAAATATTTAAGACCAGTTTAAAGGTCATTGACTGGCCATCTGTAGGAGTGGTAAAATGAAAGACAAAAATAAATACTCACTTTAAATAAAGCCGTCGAGATGCGGTAATCTTGGGCTTTCTCTGAAGTAGAAAAATTATTTAATAATTAGTATTGTCACAATATGGGAATTTCCAAGTTCGATACAATACCTTGAAAAACATTGATATTCGATACCATTTTCGATACCATTAAAAGTATGCAAATGAAGTAAAATTACTGGACAATATGATGCTATTATAAGGTACGTCAGCAGTCCTTAACTCCAAAAGGCAACAAATTATAATTTAAAAAATACTAAATTAGCGTTATCTCATCTAATTTTCTGATAAAAAGTGTTCAAGTGTTCAAATCTTAATATTATTATTAGTTATTCATCTTTTCGCCGGTGAGAAAAGAAAAGAGAGTGTGAGTGAGCAAAGCCAGTATCGATAATAACCAAAAGCAAAACTGTATCATTATAAATATTTCAGTATCAATATTTATTGATATATCAATATTTTAGACAAAACCAGTGAAAATACATAAAGTGTCAAATTAATCACATTGTTGTAATATAGTGTTACTCACCGGGCTGCCAAAGATATAGGAGAAAAAATTAAATCAACATTATGTTTTATATGTAAACATACAGTATGTATAATTTTTTTTAAATATGTAATAATTTATTATTTGCATAATGGAAAAAAAAATTCTTAAAATACTTACGCAGATTCAGACATGTTTGTTTTGTTCCTGAAGACTTAAAAATGGCAAATATTTGTTAAAAAATAAAGTTGTGTGCATATTACAAACAAATAAACAAACGTTTGTACTCTGCATCAGAAAATACTGCTTCAGTTTTGCTATATCAAAATATCATGTGTAATTGGCTTTTATTTTTAACTGTGAAATTTACAAGCTGTTTCTAAGCAGGATTATAATAATGAACTGAAACTTAAACTTTATAATACAATAATAAAACTAAAATAATCTTTTTTATTTGAAAAAAACATATTTAATTTCAGCTAGTTGAAAGGGAAATATTTATTATTGTATTTCAAATAAATACATTTCAATTTAAATAAATAAACAATTTATTAAATAAATCTCAATTTTAAATATTTATCATGTTATTTAAAATAACTAAAGCTAAAATGAAAACCACGATTTGTATAGACATATTAAGGAAAGACAAATAAAAAACAAAAACACACAAACATAACTAAAACTTTAATAATATTGGAATAATTATAATTAAAAATGTAAAAATCTAACTACTACTAAACCAAAATAACTACACTACTTTTATAATGTAATTTTTTAAAAATAATTTGCTGTCCTTTATTCAGTGCAAGAAGAAAAACAATTAAATATCACACATGAATAGCTTAAGCAGTTGTTATACCCTGGCGGTCCTTACCTCAGATGATGGAAGTGTGACTTTGTTTTGGCCACAGGGAAGAAAGTCTGCAGATTTATAGATTCTGATGTACTCATGAGAGGCTCACTAAAATAGACCACTGTCTACGCCATTATCACTGTCAGATGCTTCACATCGCTGGCCGCAGAGTGACGGACCACCTGGTGCTCAAATGTACTTTATGTTCTCTAGACTAAGGGTGAGACATTAATACTCCAACATTAAAACAGCAACCTACAGTTTCTTACATCGAGGTCACTGCTTATTTCAGCCTAACAAGAGTGAAAGTATTAGACAACATTTTAAGATTCCTCCCAGTTATTGTTTATCAGATGTTACTTCTGCAAAATGTGGTTCATCACTCAATAAACCAGCATGTTTTATGAGGACAATGCGCCCTGTCACACAGCAAAACAGATAAAAGCAGTTCCTTGAAGCTGAAAAATTAAATAATGAAATGGCAGCCCAGAGTCCTGACCTAAACCTGACTAAAAATCCTTGGCAACAAAGTTATGGGTAAGAAAAACAACAGTGAGTGAAGAAGTGATGTCCACTGAGAGACTAGTGATGTTCTGTGAGAGAATAATGATGCATATGAGAGACTAGTGTTAGTATTCATTGCAAGGTCTCTACATTTCATGCTCATTTTTGACTGCTGTGACCTTCAGAAATTAAAATGACTTGTGCTACTAAAACTCCCTCAAATTCTGAATGATGAAGATTACATATAATAATAATAACAATAATATTAAATAATAATAATAATAATAATATATTTTTAAATGTTCTCTAGGGTGACATGGTGGCTCAGTGGTTAGCACTGTCGCCTCACAGCAAGACTAAAGACATGCAGTACAGGTGAATTGAATAAACTAAATTGGCTGTGGTGTATGTGTGTGAATGAGTGTGTATGGATGTTTCCCACTACTGGGTTGCAGCTGGAATCCGCTGTGTAAAACATATGCTGGATAAGAGAATATTTTCTGGATACTGGATATTTTCTTAAAAATTCAGATCTGAAATTACAGATAAACATGAACAAGAAACTAAGTGATGCCTGACGGCTTTTTCTTTTTCCGGGTATGTTGTTGTAGCCTGCCATCAATCGGTCAAAAGAAGAAGTGCAGCTGTATTAAAAATGACAGAATGTATACAGGTCTCAATTTAGTGTCTGGATTTAATGCATACCTGCCAACACTCCCGTTTTTTCACGGGAGTCTCCCGTATTTCAGACCCATCTCCCGTATTGTTCTGTCTCCCGGAAAACTCCCAGAATTTCACCCTCCCCCGCTCCTCAGCATTTTGGTACAGTCCGGCGTGAAACCTGGTGCATGCATGTGCGCGCGCGTGCTCTTCAGTTCGCGCGCAACCACTCCCTACCCCCTGCTCTTCAGTTCGCGCGCAACTTTATTGTTTTGAACCTTGAAATCTCCTTTTCATCTGACTGGTTAAAATGTTTATATTTATTTATATATAATGTAACATTGTACAAAACATTTTATTACAGGTTTTTATTCCAGCATTAGCTATAGGTTGGTATTTGGTAATACTTTACAATGTGGTTGCATTTGTTAACCCACATAAACTAGTTTTGGTGGTATAAATTAGCATAATGCTTTTTAGGTTACTTTTTATAATATAATATAATATAATATAATATAATATAATATAATATAATATAATATAATATAATATAATATAAATTTTACTTGAATAAAACTATTAATTTATTTATCATTATTTAGATGTTGCCAGTTTTATGTTAAAATTTTTTTCATTCATAACCTAAACCAGCAATGGAAATAGTATCATGTTATTATATTCAAGTTATAAACAGAAACTAAAAATAAAATAATGGTAAAAAACTGTTAATGTTAATTACGGCATTTACCAATAAAATACCAGGGCTGCATGAACAAACCATCATTGGTTTATTTTTATTAACTTACATAAAGTTAAATACAAATGTATTGCTATTTTTTATGTACTGTCAGTTAGTGTTAGGATAAGAACTGTAATTACAGCAAAACTTTGTTTGCGTTCAAGTACAGTTCCAATTCATCTTTGAAAATCGGCAAAAATTATGCATGCCAGACCAGTAGTTGGTTGATATCACTTTATAGAAACACTATTATTGGGTTCAATTTGAAAGGGCTCATCCCTATGCCCTAAACTCTTCTGAGGGCCCCTCTGAAGGGATTAGAGCATTTAGATGAGCCCTTCTGAATTGAGTGCAGTGTGTGACACCAAACAACTTCCCTGCTCAAAGGATCATGGCCCAAAGTGTCCATCAGTTGTATTTTTCAAAATCCAGTTTTAAGGTTTGGAACGACACCTCAAGTTTAGCATGATTTTTTCACTTTGAAGTGCCCTACAGAGGGCGATATATCACGTTTGGAAAACACTATTTGTCTCTGCGCACATACAGTCCACCCCTATTGTTTTGTTATAAATTATTAAAATTGGCTATAATAGTATAATTTCCAAAAATGTGCACTTTGAAACCATTATTGAAAATGGTTTTAGTCCCTTAAATGCTTTCAGGTTTTTGTTTTTAGTTGAAAATAGTATCATGTAAATGTCCTAAAGAATATTAATAATAATAATAGAGCTCAAGCCAGACCTATAATGATAACAGAACAGAAGAACAATATTGTTACCACATTCACAACATTCAGGCCATCTCTGATTTGGTGTTGCTGCCAACTGCATGACATATAAAGAGATTGTATATAATACATAAAGTAATTATATAAAATGAATGAGGGCTTGTGTAACAACAGAGTTTTTAACCTTTTATTGTCCAGCATCAAACAGCTTCTTCCGGCCCTCCATTCCAGACATGGCCTCCACATTTTTACGCCAGTCCGTCACCTCTTCTTTCTGCGGAGGGCAAAAACACACAATTTATGAATATTTGCGATTTACAAATTTAAAATATTTAATGTAGTCTTTACCTTCTCCTCATCTTTCTTCACTGTCTTCAGGTTAGCTTTAAAGTCAATGGACTGTGTGTGTTTGGAGCCCAGAAGGACACTCAGCATGTGCTCAGCCGATATTTTCACTCTCTTCAGGGTAGGCCTCTTCAGCTTGCTCTTCATCTCAAAGATCTTTTGACTCATTTCCTGGATCTTTATAAACACACATCCTTTGAGCTGCTAAGCTGACAGTTCAGATTCAGTGCTAAAAGAACAGTAATTTCAGGGATGGTTCATCTAAAATTTAAATTTGTGTCATTAAACGATTAGTTGACTCAAAAATGAAAATGATGTTGTTAAATGCTCATCCTCATGTCATTTCAATAACCTGAGACCTTCATTCATCTTTGGAACAAAAATTAAGATATTTTAGATGAAATCCTGGAGCTCTCTCATGCTCCATAGACTAACAGTCCCAAAATGTCCAGAAAAGGAAAACAATGTCAAATCATTCCATGTGACTTCAGTGGTTAAACTGTAATCATACGAAGCTCCAAGAACACTTTTGTGCACCAAATAAACTGTGAAAATTACTTTGTTTTCTCTTTCTCATCGGCTCATCAGCCATTTGAATCTTTTTGGCTTGAGACTTCCAGTCTCATTCACTTCCATTCATTTTTAGACGTTAATAACAGCTCGTTATGCTGCTTGATGTTGCAAACTGATATTTTCTTATTATATTATTCTGCTTTGTTTGTATAATCATGCAAACACTTGTTTGTAGAGCAAGTAGTTTGACCGTTTTTCTGCAGTTTATTATTCCTAGTCATTTCTCCCATAGGCAGCTGAATCGCAAGTTCTAAAACATTCACAAAATCGGGTACACTTCCATATTGAAGAATAGGGTCAATACGATGCTTCTGTATTGTGCGGGTGACTCTAATGGCAATATGTCAAACTGCCAATTTTAAATAAACACTCTGATGAGCCGATGAAAAAGAGAAAACAAAGTAATTTTCACTGTTTAGTTGGTGCACAAAAGTGTTCTTGGAGCTTCATATGATTACAGTTGAACCACTGAAGATGAACAAAGGTGTACATTTGGGTAAGTGATTTAAGACAGAATCTTAATTTTTATTATTATCTCTTTAACCCTAGTGTTATCTAAGAATTCTGTATAAAATTTGGTAAAAAATGAGCCACCTTTACTAAACATGTAAAATAAAGGATCTAAATTTAATTTCAACCCTTAAATCTACTTTGCATGAAGAAATAACCCCATCTCCATCACAAACTCTGTGAATATCTAGGTTTTCCCTTATGAGTGTGGAGTTTTTCATCATTGTTTAATAAGTGGGCACCACTCGATATTGACTATAGTAAAGGATATATTTTCTAATGCTAAACCTACATGTAAAAGTATAATTTTTAGCAAGACAAGATTCATAAAAGTTAAAGCAGCAGATTCTAGAGTGTAATGTTCAGTTGTAATAGAAAATAAAAAATTAGATTTTTTTTTCTAATGTTGTGGTCATTTTAAGAGAAGTCACCAAACTTCAAGATAAAAAACATTGTTTCGTTTTTTTTCTGCTGTTATAATGGCCATTTTTGATTTGTAAGTCAGCAGTAAATTACACAAGTACACAATTTTTTTACCTCTTTGTCATTTTTGGCCACCTTAATGCTGATGTCATAGCGTTCCTCATCAATCACATCAGTCTTTTGATACAAATCCTTGCAGAGTTCCTACACACAAAACAGACAAACCGCGTCATGATGGTTTGTCACTTATGAGCATAAAGTTCCTACGATGAAATGTCTAAACTCTGCTTGCATATTGACTTTGGAAAGAGCTATTCAGATGTGAAAGAACTGTGCAAGTACAGGTATGACAAGATGCCCCAGGCTGAAGGGTCGTTATTGCCCCGCAAGTTTGGGATTTTCTCTTTAAGTCTTAAGGGATCTTCTCTTTCAGTCTTGCGCTTTAAGCTATGCCAGTATACTGTACATCACTGCTGGTGAGCGTGGCTGGTCAAGTCCTGTACACCATGGCAATGTTGCTAGCCTACCAAGCTCACTTTATATGTGTTTTCACACCCAATAGTTATCGGAACTGAGCCGTCAAACTAACATTTTCACTAAGTGAAGTTTATTTATAAACTAATTTCGAGAGGATCACGTGCTTATGATTGCTAGCGGCTTGACCCACATGATCCAAATTCACTATGCACCAATCAGACGATCCCTAAGCTACTACAAATACTCCGGGTTACGTATCACTGCTATCTTCGCTTTTAAGAATCCCCCCTTCCACCCCTACTTCTCCTTCTTCCTAGATGGGTGACACGGTGGCCTAGTGCTTAGCGCTGTTGCCTCACAGCAAGAATGTCAATGGTTCTATGCTTTACCAAACCAGTGGGCATTTCTGTGTGTTTCTGTGTGAGTTTGCACGTTCTCCCCGTGCTGACGTGGGATTCCCCCGGGTTCTCCGGTTTCCTCCCACCGATTAAAAAACATGCAACCTAAGTATTGACTAATCAACACTATAGACTTGCTCCCTACCTATTACCTATCTCGTTAAAGAGAACTACTATCTGCTCTTCAATCACTATGACGGGAGTTCTCGAGATCTACCTGAGCTCAATCTCCCCTCTCGCCTTGCAATGGGAGGGAGCCTCGGGCTCGAGGATCTTATGAGCTCAGGGTTCTCTCCCGGGACAGCATGCCAAACAAGCTTTATAATAAATCATCCGCTAAGTGTGAACTCTTGAAATTAAAAAATACAATCGAAAAATAACTGTCAACCTCACGAGTTTCAACAATGGGGCTATTCACCAAGTAGTTATAGGAACCCTTGAGAAGTAATTTTTTTCCCCAGCCATGTTGATGGTTGCATTTGCACAGTCAAGGAACACTGAAGACTGTTTTGTATCCAATTCCTTCACCCAATTAGTACAAGTATGTTAAATAGCAGGTCACATAAAAAGTAGCACTAACAAAGTAAATGTTAAATTTGATTTCATGATGACTTTAAATAGTAATCGTAGCCTACCTTTAATTCCTGTACAGACAGGCCGGAAAGTTTAAGTGGAGAAATTCTTTCGCTCTGTGTTTGCTCTCTTTCCTTCTCTTTATCCCGCTTCTCCACCATCAGCATTTCCATTGCTGTTGACAGCAGCCTCATCTTTAGGAAGCCAGATCCATTATTATCACGCCAAAACAAAATGCATTTATTTTTGCTATTTTAGACAAATAAATGACTATTAATTCACTTTTTTCTTAAGCCCAATTATTTTTGTGTAAATCATGGTTAATTTCAGTCAAACTAACACATGATGTACTTTCTAAGTATACTATCTAAGTTTTACCGAAGTTATTATACAAAGATCATGGGGCCTTATATATAATATACAGTATAGAAAACCTATCCCGTCTGAAAAAAAACACGCGGTGGCGCAGTGGGTAGCACGATCGACTCACAGCAAGAAGGTCACTGGTTCGAGCCTTGGTTGGGTCAGTTGGCATTTCTGTGTGGAGTTTGCATGTTCTCCCCGTGTTCGCGCGAGTTTCTTCTGTGTGCTCCGGTTTCCCCCACAAGTCCAAAGACAAGTGGTATAGGTGAATTGGGTATGCTAAAAAATTAACCATAGTGTATGTGTGTGAATGAGTGTTTATGGGTGTTTTCCAGTGATGGGTTGCAGCTGGAAGGGCATCCGCTGTGTAAAATATATGCTGGATAAGTTGGCGGTTCATTCCGCTGTGACGACCCCAGATTAATAAAGGGACTAAGCGGAAAAGAAAATGAATGAATGAATGAATGAATGAACAATAGAAAACATTTCCAAAACAATTTTTATAATTTTTAATACAAATACCACTAAAACATTACTTAAATCAAAACCAGTACATTTTGGTTTCTGATGTGTTTTGGACATTTCCATTAGCATTTATTAGTTTTAATTATTTCCAACTGGCCAAAAAGACCATTAGTTTCTATTAAAAACATTATAAACGATTGCAAGTTTTGATCGTTTATATCTATAGTTAAATTTTTTCAGCAGTAATTAGAATTAGCAAATTACATTTCACTATGGATATTGATGAATTGTAGCTTAGCATTATCATTCAAAACGATTTATTTCAGTTCCCCAAACCTGAGCCCGGAGGTGTAACTCATAGTTTAAAAAACCCAGCATACACGCTCGTGAAAAAGTACACTGAGTTTAAAAGATTTAAAAGTGCCATATTTATATACTGTATAAAAAAATTCTTATGCTATATTAAGACACAATTTAAGTATAACTGTGGTCAGCAGGTGGCACTCACCTTCAAGCCCAGCCGACGAGCTGACGTGATCTTGGGCTTTGGCTTTGATTGAGGTCTTCTGTTGAGAAAAGAAAAAAAAGAGAAAAAAAAGGTCTTCAGTTGAAGCATTCAGTGGAACATGGAAGAGAATGTTGATTGAGACATATGACAGATATCATAATTCATATAGTCCTTTTTTAAGATGAAAATAGGCTACTCACGCGTCACACATCTTTCCTTTGTCTTTGTTTATCTGCAGAATAAAGTAACCATTTAATACAATCATTTCAACTTTGAAGTACATATAGAAAATTAACAAATGAGAATCATCAAAATATCACAGATTTAATAGTAATTATTGTGATATTTAAAGCTAATATGACTTTTGTATGTGTTTAAATACTAGATAGTTAGATTCAGTTTAGTCTAGTAATTTTAGTAGCAATTAAACCTTTTTAAACCTTTTTATTCATTGATTTATAACATTATTACATAAATGTAAATAAATAATAATAATATATAATGAAAAATGTTATTCAATAATTTACTTGCTTGATTGTTTGTTTCAGTTAATTAAAATGTATTTAATAGTTTCAGTTATTTCAGGTTTTTGTTTTCACACTTTTACTAAAACAGGATTTTAATCAGGGTGTCTGCAGGTTTCATCAAATCAAATGTAAGACTTTTTAATACCCTTTTAGGACCATTTTAAATTAAATTTTTAATTTATACAGGGCTAAACACTAAGGATTTTTTGTAATAGCCCCTTTGGGCCAAAAGAAAAAAAATCAAATGTAGTTATTTCTTAACCACATATCTTAATGTAGTAGTTGTATACACTTTTTTTTCAACATGTTTCTTTTTTTTTTAAGTTTAGCATTGTTAAAAGTATATTTATTATGAAGAATATTTTTCTTTGTAATAAAAACTTAAATATTTATATATAAACAATTATTTAGATGAATTGTTGGTAATTGGATGGTCTTTTAAAATTAAGAACAGTTTAAAATAATTTAAGACCTAAAACGAAATTTTTATGTTTAAGATGTTTTAAGGCCTAAAATTTTGTTTTTGAAACTTAAGATATTTTGAGACTTTTTAAAACCATGTGGACACCCTATTAAACTAAGAGCAAGCTTGAGTCAATTTTGTCTTTAGTTAGTTATCAAAGCAGCCTTTCTTGTTTGCATGTAAATAGCTTATAAAAGTAAATGAAGTTAACACCCAACAGCTAGTGGTTAGTATACATGTACAGTATTAGTACATAAACAATTTTGAAATAATTTGATGATTGAGGTTTGATTCAATGAATGTCCACATTTTAATAGTTCTTATGGTTAATATTAGCAAAACTAATCATATGGATGAATAGATATTGAGAAAGAATATTGAGAAAGAGAATTTAAAGTCATTTAAAGGGTAATGCTGCCTGCAGACATCACTTTTCCAAGTATCACTTTTTATATGCATTAGTTTAGCAAAAATACACATTTAATCAAAACAACAGTCAACATAAACATCTTATAATACCACAAAATAATTTTATAGCACAAAACACACAGCATCATTCTTATAACAAACTTTTGATATTTAATAAATATTATGCAATATTTGAATGATCATACATAAAGGAATAGTAATCCCCTAATGACAGTGGTAATCAGATCCTTTAATCCATCCGTTTGACCTGTTAGTCCTCTACACAGCGGTAAGAGCTCTGTGCATAGCATTCCTCAGTTTTAGCATAGGTGAAAATCTTATGGGATTGTCGCTAATTTGAGAAACAGCTGGATAGATAACAATGCAAATGTGCCCAATTTTCTACCAAATCTAAACGAATAACATTTTCATCCTTTAATATTTACCACCACATCAGGGTTATATAAATATAAAGCCTTGTAATGACTGATTTTCCATTAAAAATATGCAAAAATTAAATGAAAAGTTAAAAAGACATACCTCCTAGAAGAAGCAAAGACAGGAGTGAGAGTTTACTGGCTGACCGGGGTAAGATGAAAATCCTTAGATTTATAGTATCAGCTCTCAGGGGAATGTCTTACTAAAATAGACGCCTGTCTGTGCTGCTCTACTAACATTTACTGTTCACACAGTAAACTAGCATAGTAAAACAAGCATAGTTTAGACAACACACGTGGGGCTATGTAGTGTCAAGCGATCTGAATGCTTGATCTTGATGGTCAAAACCATGCCGATTATCAGAGTGACCAGATCATAATGCTAAAATTTCTGTGTAGAAAGTGTGTAGTAAATGTGACAAATTGTAATATGCTGTTAGTTAGAGCTGCACACTATATATTGATTCAGCATATGGCAATGTGTGCATCTGCAATAGTCAAATTGGGATTATAGTTCACCTGGAACTATATTGTGGAGTCATTGTAAACTTTAACCTCAATATAGTGAAGATTTTAAATTTGTTGGTGTTTTTAAGGCCTGTGTCTGTACGATTTCAAGCAAATTCAAATTATTTGTGTTTAAGAATTTTGCTTTATTTTATTTATATATGCTTACAATTTGTTTGTTATATTTTATATAGATGCACTGCCCTACAAAATCATCCCAATCAGTTTAAAATTATTTATTCTTTCCAAATAGACCTGTTCAAGTCATTTGGTGAAATTATATTCATATCGCAATATATGTAGTAGAAAAACAAAACATCACAATGTCAGATTTTTCCAATATCATGGAATATCAGCCCTTATGATTAATGCACTAGCAGTGCTTGTGATATAAATATGAAAAATTAGATATCAGATAATATTTAAATATATACATTAATTAATATGAATGAACATGATTTTTTTTATATCCTTATATCTTTTATTAATATTTGAATGAATTTGTATATACACGGTTATGAAAAAAGCAACAGACTACTTGACAATTATCTGGTTTTACAGAGCAAAACGGTTTTTTGTTTTACTCTGTAAACTAGTTGTGGTCATTTAGAGCATTTTATTTTTTACATAACATAACAAAAATAGTGCCATGTTTACTTTTAGACAACACTATCCAGTTCCAATGTTTTAAATTCAGAAGTGTTATGAAATCAATTAATTTTCTAATTAATTATGGACTAATTTTCATTATGGACTAATCCTAATGTTCAAACATTACAAATAAAAATATTTGTAAAAAAAATCAAAAATTTAATTAAAAATAAAAAAAATATTTGAAAAATGCTTTTCCGGACAGTGACGGGCTGTGTCTGAAATTGCCTACTACTTGAGTATGTATTACATTTGAATTTGAATTTAATACACGACCGTTAGAAAAGTGCATTCTATATAGTATGAGAGTATATGAATGGTATTTGGGCATACTACATCAGCCATTTCTTATTATCACATGACTCACTCACGCCAGTTTCGTTGTTTCACTCCCATTCATGAATTCTCTTGTGTTGCATCATGGGATATTGTAGCATCCATTGGATGCGAATTTCAGAATCTCGCCGGAATTACATGGTTATCTGGGTACTTCTCGCCTACTGTTTTTGGAATACTACAAATTCAAACATACTACTCGGCTTGCATACTGTTTTTTACGTACTATATAGTATGGAAGTATGCGATTTCGAATGCAGCCTTGGTCTGACTACCAAAAAATATTAAACCAATAAGCAGTAAGGAGCATGTCTAGTAATGATAGCTGTGATTTAAAATAGGGGCGTGATCTTGTTCAGTTGTGAGAATGTTTGTTTTGGTGCTTTCAAACATCAACATCGTTTGGCAAAATCTGAAAAACAAATTAAATGGGCTATATGGAATAACTTTCATGTAAAAATGATTTTTTATTGAAAATGTGTGAGCATCTTGCAATGAAACCAGACCTTCTCTGACTTTGTGGTCATCTATGAAAGCTTTTTATCTGAACAACTCAAACTGATGTAACATTTACACTTTTTTGACACATTAAACATTAAATTACAACAGAAACTTACCAATACATAGCAACTAATATTTTGTATCGACTGACAAATTATATCATGTAAATGAAAAGTGAGTGGAAAAAGCATCAAGTGTGCTTTGTGTAAAGAAAATATCTCTTTGTGCCAAAAAACTATGAAAATGACTGTTCACCAGTGTTCTGTATCAGATCAAGGTGTGTATTTACTACGAGCAATATGACACTTGTGTGTCACGCTATTGACTGATTCTAATGGCAACATGTCATATTGCACATAATAAACACACATCTTAACACCCTACAAAAAACTATTTAGCCCTAACAAATAAGATATATGTATTCTGATTGCATAAAATTTCCATCTATTTGGATCACATACTTTTAACATAATTGAGCTAATAAACTTTTTTTGATTGATATTTGTAAGTTAAACATAAATGAAACAAATAAGAACAGTATTTATGTAATAATATCATCAGTAAATCCCATGTGTTTTAAATGCTTTTTATTAATTTAAAACACATTGGATTTATTGAGGTTATTACATAAATCTTGTTCTTATGGAGTTGCGTCAATTTTGCCATTAAGTAAACAAATCTCATAGAATTTAACTTATTGGATCTGATAATTATATTTATACCATATTCATATCTTTTAACTGACTAAATCTAATAGGATTCGATTTTAACAGTTTTAGATTGATTCTAAGAAATCTGACAATATACATTTAAAAAAAAAACTGACAAATTAAATTATATCAGAAGGTTACAAACAGTTAATGATAAACTCCATTGTGATTTATTTTTTAAGTGTAACGATGGGGAGAGAAAACACTGGTTCACATAGTTGTATTTACAATTTGTTTTGCCTAACAAACAGGGTTTTGTAGCTTGGTATGATCTAAACACGTATAAAAATGGACTGTTTAGACAATGTTTTTGGTTTTTGGTCTCAAGAACATTGTTTTATATGGAGTATAAGGGAACACTCAGTTTCATCTAAAATATCTTGATTGAATTGGGCTGAAATCACGTGGAGTAAATAATTAATAACAGGCATAATACATAACATAAATTACATAATAATAATTACATTTAATAACATAATAATAATTTTGTTGAACAAACCCGTAAAGTTGCTGGTCGCAGTTCATCCAACAGCCACTGGTGTCGCTAATAACAAGAGTTTAACTATAGATCTATATCGGAACATTCATTCATTCATTCATTTTCCTTCAGCTTAGTGCCTGATTTATCTGAGGTCACTGGTTTTGTGCAGCTTATGCCCTTCTAACCGCAACCCACTACTGGGAAACACCCTTACACACTCTCATTCACACACACACACACACATTCGGCCAATTTAGTTCATCTATACCGCATGTGTTTGGACTGCGGGGTAAACCGGAGCACCCGGAGGAAACCCACATGAACACGGGGAGAACAAGGGCTGTTTCTCAATTCCAAGAACGCTGAGAATGGACTTGCGTTCTTGTGGAGACTGGTCTTGCCAGGTGTCCTCGGTAGAACGAACTCGGGAGATTACGAGAACAGAGAACGCGTCCTGTGAGAAATGAGATGCTGCGTTCTTCCCTGGTTGTTCCTGATGGTCACGTGACCTTCACGCGTTTTAAATAAAAAATTGTTTAAACATTACAGCATTTATACAATGATTTATTGTTTTTCCCCTTTTCAAAATATATATTATGCATAAAAACATTATAAATATATGTTGCACAATACAAATAAAACTGATTTTAATACGAATTTGAGCAAACAAACACTCTTAATGTGTTTATTCCTTTATTAAGATGTCCATGGTAATGTGTATATTCACCGTTTCATTTAGGGAAACTCTTGAGGTAAATAAGTTATATCTCCGTCCGAACTTTAATAATAAATCTAAAAAAATTGCTGCGCTTCCCACCTCCAATCGCAATGACTTCTGGGACTTCTAGAGTGAGATCGGTGCTCAAGTCTGCATCGGTGCGTCCTCGATATCAAGAACACATCCGGGAAGTTTCACGCGTCCTCTGTACTTGCGATCTTGAGTATTGGAACTGAACTTTGGCAGCTGATGATGACGTTACACGAGAACACGAGGACGCAAGACCGCTGAAGAACGCATATTGAGAAACAGCCATGGAATTGCCACACAGAACCAGTGACCTTGGCTGTTTCTCAATATGCGTTCTTCAGCGGTCTTGCGTCCTCGTGTTCTCGTGTAACGTCATCATCAGCTGCCAAAGTTCAGTTCCAATACTCAAGATCGCAAGTACAGAGGACGCGTGAAACTTCCCGGATGTGTTCTTGATATCGAGGACGCACCGATGCAGACTTGAGCACCGATCTCACTCTAGAAGTCCCAGAAGTCATTGCGATTGGAGGTGGGAAGCGCAGCAATTTTTTTAGATTTATTATTAAAGTTCGGACGGAGATATAACTTATTTACCTCAAGAGTTTCCCTAAATGAAACGGTGAATATACACATTACCATGGACATCTTAATAAAGGAATAAACACATTAAGAGTGTTTGTTTGCTCAAATTCGTATTAAAATCAGTTTTATTTGTATTGTGCAACATATATTTATAATGTTTTTATGCATAATATATATTTTGAAAAGGGGAAAAACAATAAATCATTGTATAAATGCTGTAATGTTTAAACAATTTTTTATTTAAAACGCGTGAAGGTCACGTGACCATCAGGAACAACCAGGGAAGAACGCAGCATCTCATTTCTCACAGGACGCGTTCTCTGTTCTCGTAATCTCCCGAGTTCGTTCTACCGAGGACACCTGGCAAGACCAGTCTCCACAAGAACGCAAGTCCATTCTCAGCGTTCTTGGAATTGAGAAACAGCCCTTCTATCTGTGAGGTGATAGTGCGAACCACTGAGCCACCGTGCCACCCACCATATCGGAACATTAGAATAAATTGTAGAAACATTGTTCATGAAAGTAAAAAGGAATATATAAATAATGAGTGGAAAAATAGAAGTAACGATAGCAAACAGTTCCTGCAATCTAAGTTTATACCAGTTAATTGCAATGTAATGTTATGCCATGACAGTCCTCTCATGAACGTGATAATTTCCATGCACATTAAGCAAGCAATTTTCTGGCAGGATTCAACATGGTATAAATCTTTTCTTGTGTTTGGAGGACAGTGAGGTGGAAACACTGTCTTATTGAAATGTGAGCTGCTTTAGTCACACCTCATTCTCTCTGAGGTGACGCTCCGAGACATGTAATGAATTACCACCTGCCGTTTGTCCTGGATATATTTTTAGGCCAGATGATGGGATGCCAAACGCCAAAGTTCTTGTCTTTAAATGGTATAGTGTTCATATGAAAACTGCAACGGCCAGTATGAACAGGCTTACTGTAGTTAACTAAAACTAATGCTAGAGATCATTTAAAAAGGCATTTTGTTGCTTGAAATAATAGTAAGAAATGTACATTTTACAGTATATAAATAAACTAGTATCTCAGTTATTCTAGAATAACACTGGTATTAACAGTTCTTTGCTCATTTTATGACATATTTTAATGTATATTGTTCTGAGACATAGCGGTCCCTTTAAGAAATCAATTTACATGACACCATTTTTAACTAAAAACTGGAAACTTTTTTTTAACTAATGTACACAAAAGCACATGCACAGATATATTTGTTAGGATAGCAAGATTTTTTTCTTGCTTCAGTCATGTCTCAGTTAAAGGCAATGTACTCAAATTTTTTAAGTTTTATTTGATTAATTCAATTAATTCGATTCATTCGATAACAGTACTATGTATTAGTACATGTCACATTGCCTGTCACTACAATCTGGCCAGTTATAGTTGATTTACAGTATGACCTATTCACATGAAGAACAATACCTACACTCAAAAAAATGACTTTTGCTGCTTGTTCAAATTATTTATTTAAAATGAGTTGGAAAAAACACAGTTCTTAAGTTTTTTTGGGGACAACTTAATTGTTTTATGTTCAATCCACCAAATTTGTAAAAATGATTAATTTAACTGAATTGATTTATGTCAGGACGACATGAAGGAATTATGTGAAACCCAGCATTTTTTTGTGTATATAGCAAATCAATCATGCTGAAGCTCTTTAAAATAGGATGGATTCTGATTTTTTATGCATCAGCTAGAAAAAAATAGAAGTCTCTTACCTTTACAAATATATATATACAGTGTATATGGCAGGTGAAACATGAATAAAATTATCACTAAGGTCTTTTGATAGTTCTAAATTAGAAATAGAAGTAGTTCTAAATTAGTTTACACACTACATACACTTATTTTATGTTAATACAAACTTTCTTTTGAATGCAGTTAATTGTTTGACAGCACTAAATAATAACAAACTTTTCATTTATTTTCCTTCGGCTTAGTCCCTTATTTATCAGGGGTCACCACATCGGAATAATCCACCACCCATTCCAGCATTTGTTTTACGCAACCCTTACAGCCACAACACAGTATTGGGAAACATCCATGCACTCTCTTCGTATGCACTCATACAGTATACTGCCAATTTAGTTTATTCAATTCACTTGTAGTGCATGTCTTTGGACTGTGGGGGACACCGGAGCACCACACGAACACCACACGAACACGGGGAGAACATGCAAACTCCACACATAAATGCTAACTGAACCAGCAACCTTCTCGTTGTGAGGCGACAGTGCTAACCACTGAGCCACCGTGCCACCCAAATACAAAATTAATTTTTCTAATATGTAAGCTGTAATATCATCACAATACTACACAAACGTTTTCCAATGTCTAAAATAAATGCAAGGCAACAAATGGTAATCAAGACCAGGCACGTGCAGAGGTGAGGGCTTTGGGTGCTTGAGCCACTGCCCTTTTTTCTCCTGGAGAGAAAGTGCCCTTTTTTCCTGGGGATAATAATTATTTTTTATATACTAATAATAATGTATAAGTTAATGCGTGTTCTTTTAACAGCTTTCCCTGTCAGACAATAAAAAAACAAATTTTATGTATATCTTGGTTTTAAAAACAAATACCATAAAAGTCAATGGTTAAAGGTTTCCTGCTTTCTTCAAAATATTATTTTGTGTGTTCGACAAAAGAAAAAAAAGTCAAATAGGTTTGGAACAGGTAAAAGTTGAGTAAATGGTGACAGAATTTTCAGTTTACAATGAACTATCCTTTTAAGGGTGAGTATACAGTATGGTGAATTTAGGATGAAATCTCCTTTATTATTTTTTATTTATTAAAGTACAATTATAATTATTATTTAATAAAAAGTGCCCTTTTTTCCACTTGAGCCCCTGCACGTCCCTGATCTAGACCAACTATCAATACCAGCACAACTTTATCTAATAAAGTGTCGTGGAATGAAACACAGCGCATATTCCTGAATCCTGACAAGCGATATATATTCATTCATAGGCCCAGAAAGCCTCATGGCAGCTCCAATGAGCACAAAGATTTGCACTACAAGTATTTTACTGTGCTATTTGTTTAATTTAAGGCTTACTATATCACTACATGGGATACACTGCAAAAAAATGCTTTTGGGGTGAGGATAATCCTTTTTTAAATTTGAAATAAGAGGATTTTTTTCTTACTCCATTGGCAGATTATTTTGCTTTTTAATGAAAAACCCACTTAATTTCAACACATTATTTCTGAAAACAAGACAATATTTTTTTACTTGTCTAGAAAATGCTTGATGAATAAGTTTTTTTTTTTTTTTTTTGATATTTGCAAACAAGACAGAAACAAAGTTTTTGCAGTGTACTTTCTTGCTTTCGCTCACTCCCTCTTTCCTCCATGATTTCTGGGATTTTGTATCGAATTTGCAGGCATCAGGGATGATTATAAACGGGAGTATTCCCGAAGCTTCAGGGAGAGGTTGGATGTCTCCAACAAACAATAGCTGAGACTACAACTATAACACTAACATCATTTTCACAACAATTTCATTCAAATCACTTTCAATTTTTCTATTCAGCTGGTAAACAATATAAATTTTATCAGCCAATCAAAATCCATCCTGCTTTGACAAGCTAAAATATTTAAAGGAACACTCCACTTTTTGTTCTTTATAAATAGGCTCATTTTACAACTGTTAAACAGATGAGTTGTACTGTTTTTGAATCCATCCAGCTGATCTCCGGGTCTGAATAGAGCACTTTTAGTTTAGCATAAATAATTTAATCGCATTAGATCATTAGCATATCCCTTAAGAAATGTAATATTATTATATTATATGTAGTTAGTTCTTAAGTTTTTTAGGGGACAACTTAATTGCTTTATGTTCGATCTACTTAAATTGTAAAAATGATTAGGTAAACTTAATTGATTTGTGTTGGGATGACATGAAGGAATTATGTGATTTTTTTTTTTTTTTACAGTGTATATAGCAAATGAAGCATGCTGAATCTCTTTAAAATATGATGGATTCTGATTTATTGTGTATCAGCTGTAGTTACATTTTGTACTTAGACAGGCAGAAAATGAAAAATAGTTTTTTTTCCGTTGTAATAATCAATGATCTTTGCTGTCGTGGCATGGCTGCAGTGGGTGCAATCATATTACACAGCACCTGACCGGCTATAGCTTCTATCAATATAACCAACATGACCACCTGCTTGCACTTGGAGAAGGTGACAAAACTGCAGCGTGCGCTTATAATAAACAGACCAATGTTGTGCTTATTATTATTGTTATAGTCCTTGGCATGAGCAGGCCTTTATTCAGGATGCTGATTTCAATTATTCCACTTTGATGCAATATTTTAAAACATTTTAAAAGTGCTTTTTTAAATTCCACATGTTTACAAATACAGTTGATTGATGTCAGACATGTTATGTCTGTTATGGGTGAGGTCAAATAAACAAATGTTCATGGCAAGGTCAGGACCTATAGGTCCCGCTACATTTAGAACTGTTATATCTAAACATCTCCACATCTCCGGTCTTTTGAACTGCTTCATCTTTGAAGTCCTTTAATAGCAGGTTCTTATTGCAGGCAGTTTTTAAAAGAAATAAACAAAATGTTTAGTCTTTTTTGATCTGTATTTATTTTTAAGACAGAAAAAAGATCACATGAATCATTTAGCAGCACATCAAGGATTTATTCTCTTTCTAAATAGCTTTTAAAACCTGCAATTTCTCTCAAATCAAAAGTAAACAAGATCTTGAGCTCTTATTTAAATATTTGTTATTATGCATTTTATGAACTTGCAATGATTTATACATTATTTTAAAGACATTTTTTCTGCTGTCAGATCTTCTTATGTCAGATCCTGTAAGAAAACAAATAAAACTCAGTGCGTCCATGTCAAATATTCCAGAAACAACGTTCTTAATCAAAAGATAACTAAAGGGGCTACATGTTAGAATCACTTTGTTATTGCTTCATAGGAAGATCTAATTATAGTCTCAGACATATTTAATAATCAGACTACCACAGCTGTCGCTATGATGCAGAGCTTGTGCAAACATTTGCATATTGTTGTGATTAGATGCTTTCTTAATGGCGTCTTTCTCACTTCTGTCATTTTTATTTAGTTTGCATGATAATTGAGATGAAAGTGTGCAACACATATTTAGATGTTTATCTAAAACGCTTTTTTTCTCTAAATAAACTTTTTTTTGCATTGATACACAAACTAATATTTCAGTATTATTTATATACTATATATTTTAGTTTTTATTATTAATTAAACAGTTCATAAACAACTCGCAAACAAAAGGAAATAACAATATTTTTAATATGGAATTACTTGTTAAAGGATTTCACTATAACCCCGAAAGGACACCAAGAGATGTTAGCTTAGTGTGTGTTTTTTCATCTTGTATTTCATCTGTCTCTAACACAGTTCATGCTATATATAAATATTTAGATTTTTTTTTTATGATTTAGAATCATGGCTTTAAGCTTGTCTTTCCTTTTAGGTACAACAGTAATAGTAAAAATGTCTTTTTCTTTTGTCAAATTATAAAAATTATATGCATTATATTGTTTTCAAAATTAAATAGAAGTAATAAGACTATATCAGGAAAATGAAATCAGTATTAACAATCAAATTCATTTGTACGCTGTTGTGATGCCATACAAAAAAAATCATTGAGGTAAATTTAATATGCATAACATGCAAATTAATGTTTTACTTTTAAAGTTTTGAAAATAAAAATAGTGATATTATTGAAATAAAATGATCCTCTATAATGTGATCATTGACACTGAATTATTTATTCAGTTGATTCATTCAAACTGCTGATTTATTGAGAAGCAAAGCATGTGACTTTATAAATGTACTATTAAACCATGGACTCATTTGACTTATTAAAAAAATATTGAATAAATTAAAAAATTAATTAATCAATATACATAACTGTTCAGCACTGCATATGCAAATTTTGTCTGAACAACTTGAAATATTATTATAAACTGACTTTGTGTGTCATTGTGACTGACTTGTGAGTGACTAAGTTTCTGCAGTTCACTTATTGACCACAGATATTGCTATTAACAAAAATAGCCTTTCAAATTTATATTTTTTAGTGAACATATAGCCCTTTTTAAGAATGAATTTAAATGTTTCCCTCTTTATATTACCTTTTATTGTCCAGCATCAAACAGTTTCTTCCTGCCCTCCATTCCAGACATGGCCTCCACATTCTTACGCCAGTCGGTCACCTCTTCTTTCTATAAGAGGAGCACGTGTAACAATAGGTGTGTTAAAATAGCACCAGAATGCATATTCTGTACACTACCACTCCAGATATATCGAACACATTTTAATGCACATTACAAAACTTACCTTCTCTTCTTCTTTCTTGACTGTCTTAAGGTTGGCTTTGAAATCCACAGACTCTTTGACCTTTGAGCCCAAAAGAGCACCCAGCATAGCATCAGCAGAGATCTTCACTCTCTTCAGCGCTGGTCTCTTCATTTTACCTCTGAGTTCGGTAATCTTGATGTTCAAATCAGTAATCTGACAGAAACATATGCATTTATTGTATTAACATAAAGTCTAATATGAAGCAAGGTGACTCCACTGAGAATGCAGTATACTGTACCTCTTTTTCATTTTTGGACACCTTGGCTGAGATGTCGTACCTCTCTTCATCTACAACATCAATCTTCTGATGGAGGTCTCTGCAGAGAGCCTGAAAATTAAGTACTGTATGAAAAGAGGACCTTGAGATATTGTTGGGGTGCTTGTCAATTCTATTTCTAGCGAAACGTTACTGAAGCATTTTTACAAATTTGAGTGTATTTTTATTTTAATTACATACTTTTTATCAATTAAATTTAATTGGAGTGAATAATACACATTTAGCTTTTTCGGAACACAAATTAAGACTTTTTAGATAAAATCCAGGAGCAAATCTATACAGCAACGGTCACAAGATGTTCAAATTCCAGAAAAGGACATTATGACACACATTTTTGAAACATTTCATGTAACTTCAGTTGTTCAACTGTAATCATAAGAAGCTCCAAGAACACTTTTGTGTGGCAAAAAAATGTAAAAACATGTGTTTGCAAATCTTTTCTCTACCTGTTAGGTAGTCAGGGAATGTATTTATTATGGGCAGTATGACGTATTACCATACCAGTCAGCAGTGTGATATGTAAGCATCATATTGGGTAAACGTGCACATTGACCTAACACAGAAGATATAACAAAGTTGTTTTTACAGATTTTTGGGCACATAAAATAGTTTTAATGTTAATATTGAAAATATTTTTAGTTCCTTTTTTGGACTTCAAACGTCTCAGGACCGTTACTGTGTATAGGGCATGAGAGAGCTACTGGATTTAATCTAAAATACAACCCCTAATCAGAAAAAGTTGGGACAGTATGGAAAACACAAATAAAAAAGAAAGTAGCTATTTCGATTTGTATTTAATTGCAGGCAATATGAACACAAAATATTTCATGTTTTGTCTGTTCAACTTCATTTCATTTGTAAATATCCATCCTTTCATTCAGACCCAAAACACATTTTAAAAAAAAAAGTAATTTAGGGCTAGAAATCAGGTAAATGGTCAAATAATGATGTGATTTGAAACAGGTGATGTCAACAGGTGATTGTAATTATGATTTGGTACAAAAGCAGCATCCAAGAAAAGTCTAGCACTTTAGGAGTAAAGATAGTTCGAGGATCGCCAGTTTGCCAACAAATAGATATGCCACAGCCATATCACCCTGCAGCCCAAGACTGGTTACTCACTGAAGCTAAGCAGGGCTGAGCCTGGTCAGTACCTGGATGGGAGGCCACATGGGAAAAACTAGGTTGCTGTTGGAAGTGGTGTTAGAGAGGCCAGCAGGGGGCGCTCAACCTGTGGTCTGTGTGTGTCCTAATGCCCCAGTAAAAGTGAAGGGGACACTACACTGTCAGTGGGCGTCGTCTTTCGGATGAGACGTTAAACCGAGGTCCTGACTCTCTGTGGTCATTAAAAATCCCATGGCACTTCTCGTAAAGAGTAGGGGTGTAACCCCGGTGTCCTGGCCAAAGTCCCTCAATTGGCCTTTACCCATCATGGCCTCCTAATCATCCCCATCCACTGAATTTGCTCTATCACTGTCTCTTCACTCCACTAATAGCTGGTGTGTGGTGAGTGCACTGGCGCCGTTGTCCTGTGGCTGCCGTCGCATCATCCAAGTGGATGCTACACACTGGTGGTGGTGTGGAGAGACCCCTCTAATGATTGTGAAGCGCTTTGGGTGTATGGCCATACACAATAAATGCGCTATATAAATACACATTACATTACATTACATTACATTACAAATACGAGAAAATGATTGAAATGTTTAAAAACAATGTTCCTCAAAGAAAGAGAGGAAGATATTTGGATGTTTTACACTGCATAGCATAATTAAAATATTCAAGGAATCTGGAGGAACTACAGTGTGTAAAGGACAAGGGCACAAGCCTAAGCTGAACAACCGTGATCTCTGATCCCTCAGGCGGCACAGCATCAAGAATTGTCATTCATCTATAAGCAATATCACCACATGGGCTTAGGAATACTTTGGCAAACCTTTGTCAAGTACCACATTATGTAGTTACATTCACAATTGCCAGTGAAAACTGTATTGTGCCAAAAAGAAGCCCTATGTTAACAGTCTCCAAGCGCCATCGACGTGTGTGGTCAGATGAATCAGTATTTCAGGTATTTTTTGGGAGTAATGGACGTCGTGGGCTTTGACTGAAGAAGAAAAGGATAATCCAGACTGTTACCAGCAACAAGTCCAAAAGTCAGGGTCTGTCATGGTATGGGGTTGTGTCAGTGCCCTTGGCAAAGGTAACTTGCACTTCTGTGATGGCACCATTAATCCTGAAAAGCACATAGAGATTTTGGAGCACAATATGCTGCCTTCTTTTCCAGGGATGCACATGCATATTTTAACAAGACAATGCAAAACCACAGTCTGCACACATTACAAAGTCCTGGCTGCAGAGGATAAGGATACAGGTACTTGACTGGCCTGTCTGCAGTCTCGACCAGTTTCCAATAGAGAATGTGTGACACATTTTGAAGCGCAAAATTCTAAGAGAAAAACGAAGACCCTGTTCTGTTGCCCAGACTTGTTTTGGACAAAATTACATCTGAAATACTTCATCACTTAGTGTCTTCAGAAATACATGTTTATTTAAAAAACATAAAAACCATAGAAAACAAGAGGAAAACATTAAAGAATGTTTGTTGTATTGTCTGCAATGAAATACAAGTCAAAGTAAATTTAGAAATCACTACTTTTTTATTTGCGTTTTTTATACTGTCCCAACTTTTTTGATTTGGGGTTGTATTTCAATTTGTGTTCCGAAAATAAAGGTCTCAGGAAAAATAAGGTCTCAGGATTTTGGAATGACATGAGGTTAAGTAATTAATAAACAGTATTAAAATTTTTAGGTGAACTAATCCTTTAATCTTAAAAACACTATTAAACTAAATGATCATATTCAATAAAATAATAATTTTAAAAAAGTAAATAAAAAAAAAATAAAAAAAATACCTGAAGGTCTTGAACTGACAGACCGGACAACTGCAGAGGTGGGACTCTTTCAGCCAAGGTGTTCTCTCTCTCTGTTTGCTTATCTTCTTTTTCAGTTACAAGCATAGCACATGCTTTCTTCAGGAGCTTTGTCTGAAGCAAAATATATTCAAAAACATTCATTTCAAATGCTTCACCTTTAAATCTTTTCTGTAAAACAGACAGAACCTGATACCTTTAAGAACAACCTCCTGGATGCTGAAATTTTAGATTTGGGTCTCTGGAAAAAAATAAGCCAAATTATAACATTTTATTCAATTTAAATACAAAATGTCTGGAATTCTTATTGTGGAATAAAGCCTACTTACCTGGCTACATTAGTGATTTTTAAGTTTTGAAAAGGAATGAAAGTACCAATGTGTTAAACATTAAAGTAATATACAGCAATAAATATTGTATGCATAAATACTAAAAAGAATACTACTTACGCCTCAGACATTGTAAACTTCTAAGTGAATGGCAAATCACTAGTCAAAATCTGAAATATAAAGATTGATGACTGATAAGCACCAATTTTTATTACAAAAATAAATGTCTAACAATCATATAATTAGAAATGCTGCATGGAGTTATATATGTTTTAGCAACATATCATACAAATATAATCGAATATTTCTAGTTATGGCTACTCACAGTACATCAAACTCGCTAAAAATATTATATAAAATTTTATATAACCTAAACAGTGTAGTTAAAACTTGATTAACTTGATTAAAAGAAGCTAAAGTGACGAAAAAAAGTATATAATTTTTACAATAACCAGTTTAACAAAGGGACTTTTATTGATATTTTTAGTAGGTTGAGACAGCTACATATTGAAGTAAATATGTAGAATAACAGAAAAAGATTTACAGTTGAATACCTGTACCATCATTTGCATAAGGGACCAAGTCAAAATATTGTTTTAAGCTACTAAAATGACAATAAAATTCAATAGGTTAAACTTTACATCATCAAAAGTTGTTGACTGTCCCATCATGCAATACAGTAGTGTAAATAAATGGAAATGAATCACCCATGAATCGCAAAATTAGATATATTTTATGTACAGTGTATTTAAAATAAACAGGCAAAGCATTTAATTTAAAATTAAAACAGTATTGTTTAATATAAACCAGCAAATAAATATATGAAATATGAATTCTTGTATATATTCAATTGCTCCTCCTAGACATGAGGTAAATGAAATGCAGATAGAGACTTTTACTTTAACATCCTACAGCTTTAGAAGAGATTTCAACCAATGTAACCAATCATGTCACATCAAAGTTTTCAAAGACCAAACTATCCTCGCTATGCCACACATTAACTCCATGTCAGCAGTTACATCTCATGGGTGATTCTGGTATTTTTAGAGCAATCAAATGCATTGGTTTTACAGTTAGCTGTGCCAAATAGTACAATAGTTCATACCTGTTTCTCCAAAGACCCTCAAGGCAATGAGCAAGGCTTTACAATGTCAGTCCACAAGGAAACTCAGGCAAATTTTATGGCCTCTTTGGGCTCCTCTGAGTGGCTCACTAAAATAGACTGAACCCTTACACCCGGAGTCTCATTTTACTCAGCACCATCAAAACACAATTGCACACATTGTCCACTGCCAGTCACACTCTTCATTTCCCATTGTTTGACCCTACAAGGCAGGAAAGTCTTTACTTAAGTGGGGCAGTGGTTGTATGACTCCTGCAAATTTGAGTATTTAATCGCCAATCGATTGAGTCTTTATCAGAAATTAATCGAGTTTAATGCCAACTCATCAAGTTTTAACCATCAATTAAAGATGTTAAATTTTTATTGCAAACTCGAGTTTTAATCACCAATTAATAGAGTTTTAATTAGCAAACCATTGAGTTTTAATTACCAATTAACCAAGTTTCAATCAGCAACCATCAAGTTTGAATCTCCAATTGATCAAGTTTTAATTGGCAATCCATCAAGTTCTACTAATTAATCGAGTTTTAATAAGCAACCATTGCGTTTTAATCAGCAACCCATCGAGATTTATTTGCTAATTGATTGAGTTCTAATCGGCAATCCATTAAGTTTTATTCATGAATGAATCGAGTTTTAATCTGCAACCTATCAAGTTTTAACTTCCAGTTAATCAAGTTTTAATTGGCAGCCAATCAAGTTTTAATCGCCAACTAATCGAGTTTTACTGGGCAACCCATCGGGTTTTAATTGCCAATAACTCAGGTTTTAATCGGCAGCTCATCAAGTTTTAATCACCAATTAATCAAGTTTTAATCAGCAACCCATAGAGTTTTAAATCACCAATTAATTGAGTTTTAAAAAGCAACCGTTGAGTTTTAATCGGCAACCCATCGACTTTTAATCATCAATAATTCAAGTTTCAATCAGCATTTCACCAAGTCTTAATTGGCAACCCATCAAGTTTTAATCACCAATTAATCTAGTTTTAATAAGCAACATATCGAGTTTTAATTGCCAATTAATTGAGTTTTAATAAGTAACTGTCGAGTTTTAATTGGCAACCCATAGAGTTTTAATCACCATTTAATTGAGTTTTAATCAGAAACCCATTGAGTTTTAATTGGCAACCCATCAAGTTTGAATTTCCAATTCATCAAGTTATATTTGGCAACCTATCAAGTTCTACTAATTAATCGAGTTTTAATAAGCAACCATTGCGTTTTAATCAGCAACTCATCGAGATTTATTTGCTAATTAATTAAGTTCTAATCGGCAACCCATCAAGTTTTATTCATGCATGAATCGAGTTTTAATCTGCAACCCATCAAGTTTTAATTTCCAATTAATCAAGTTTTAATTGGCAACCCATCAAGTTTGAATTTCCAATTAATCAAGTTTTAATCGGCAACCAATCAAGTTTTAATCGCCAACTAATCGAGTTTTAATGGGCAACACATCGAGTTTTACAGGGCAACCCATCGGGTTTTAATTGCCAATAACTCAGGTTTTAATCGGCAGCTCATCAAGTTTTAATCACCAATTAATCAAGTTTTAATCAGCAACCCATAGAGTTTTAAATCACCAATTAATCGAGTTTAAAAAGCAACCATTGAGTTTTGATCGGCAACCCATCGACTTTTAATCATCAATAATTCAAGTTTCAATCAGCAATTCACCAAGTTTTAATTGGCAACCCATCAAGTTTTAATCACTAATTAATCTAGTCTTAATAAGCAACATATCGAGTTTTAATTGCCAATTAATCGAGTTTTAATAAGTAACTGTTGAGTTTTAATTGGCAACCCATCAAGTTTTAATCACCAATTAATCAAGTTTTAATAAGCAACTGTCAAGTTTTAAACAGCAACCCATAGAGTTTTAATCACCATTTAATCGAGTTTTAATCAGAAACCCATTGAGTTTTAATCTGCAACCCATCAAGTTTTAATCGGCAACCCATCGAGTTTTATGCTTCAATTAATCGAGTTTTAATCATCAACCCACAGTTTTAATCACCAATTAATCAATTTTAAACATTAATCCAGAGTTTTGTTTCCCAATTAATTGAGTTTAAATCACCAATGAATGGAGTTTTAATCATCAACCTACAGAGATTGAATTGCCAAATAATTTAGTTTTATTCAACAATTAATCGTCAATAAAAATTTTATAACTTCGGTCAGATATGTAATTTGGAACAACATCAAGATTTCCTGATGTTTTTCCTTGTAGTAGGTTGCTCAATGTTTTCTGTATAGTCCAAATACAATTAATTGTATTATATTTAACTTAACTTGTTTCTTGAATTCATTTTAGTTGAATAAACTCACAGAATGTGGGAACTTAAAACCAGCTACGCACATACATACACCCAACCAAGTGCAGCAATGAATTTCAAGGACACTGTTTTGAAAGAGAACTACATGGTGACACAAAGGTTCTTTTGTCGAATGGGGTCATTTATTTTTGGAATGCCATTACATTGCAGTTTTACTTCCAGTAACACAGAAAGTGTACAAAATCTGATATATTTTATTCCTGAACAGCGCAGTACAACTCATTTCCAGTTATCCAGCACTACACAAAACATAAGATAGTGTTTCAAATGTAAACATTTCTGTCTACATATTGCAACAAAGGACAAGAATTGGTAAAGTCATGCTAAATTCTAAGGTTGACTACAAAAACATTATGAACAGTATAAACAGTGTTTGGTTGACATTAACAGTCATAACAAGAAATCAAATTTTTGTTTGGTTTGGATTCTCTTGCTTCAAACCATGTGTGTTGTGCCTCCTTGTCTTTTGTACACATCGATTGTGTTACTTTGTTGTCTGAAAAATAAAAAAAGAATATTTCGATTAAATGTTTTCATGGTGCTCAAACATAGTTAGATGTGACAAATTAGCTTTTTACTTTTTTATTGTCCAGCATCAAACAGCTTCTTTCTGCCCTCCATTCCAGACATGGCCTCAACATTCTTACGCCAGTCGGTCACCTCTTCTTTCTATAAGAAGAACAAATAGATAAAAATAGGTTTAGAATGAGCCTTGATTTATTTCAATGACAAATGTATGGATGCATTGATAGGCCATGTACACACTGTACAGAACTGTACAGTACACTGACTGTACAGACCACAACCAACTCCTGAAATTGCAATGACTGATGCCATGGTAATCATAGCAATATTCTGGCATCTTACCTATTTGGTATCTATTGTTTTTTACCAAAGTAATATTATAGTGACCCTAAAGGTCCTGTGAAATTCAAATATAAAAAAAATTAGATGTTAGTATCATTATTGTTAGTTTTTAAGATATCTATAATCGAGTATGTTCCAAAATAGTGTGGAAATTTGCATTTAGAAAATATAAAACTTGTATAAACAACCAAAGCTTGTCACTTCTGCCTGAATGGATCAACAATTTTTTTTCACGTCACCTCACATAGATATTTACATTAGATGTTGCCTACCCTGTTGTTGTCTATTGGAAGGAATGTGTCAATAGGGCCGCCATTTTAGTACAGGGTAACGCTCCTTTGAAATGAATGCAGGACCAAGGTCTAGTGGAGGACTGTGGCCATCCAGAGCCAGAGATATACACGTATATACATATGTCTATGATCAGGAGTTTTCCCAGTGGTCAGTATGCAAATATTTTTTTTAAATTACGAAAATTATACTTTTACATCACTTTTCTCCATTGATGGATAAGTGACCCCACGGGCATTGCCGACAAAGAGCATGTGTTTGTGTGCATGGAAATGTATTAATCTCCCTATCTGTTTAATTTGATCTAATCTGTGTCCTGAAACACACCCCCTCTCCTGCTTTCAATTCTCATTCTAACAGAGAGAGCGATTCGTTTGTGAATGAATCTCTGTATGAACGACTCATTCACTTAGCCGACAATAATACAAGTTTCTAGCACTGCAGCATCTTGTTGTCATATTTTTTACATTGTTTGCTTATTTTATTCAACAAGACTAGCATAAGCCTGGTATTTAGTGCGAGTTGGTGCTACTTTGCCTTATGGTGAATGCAGTAAGTGACTGTATTATCATCAATACCATTACTTGTTGAGCACAGCAGTTCGTAACATACAAAAATGTAAAAAATTAAATCTTACCTATGAAGTGTTCTGCCTTTGTGCTTTGTTTTCTTTGTTTGCTCATTACTACAATCGTACACAGCGCAAAAGTCCAGCATCTTTAGATTGGCACATTGTCTTGACTAGTGCGGTTGAATGACATTTGTCCTGAGAGCACTGTACAAATATGGCGGCACTATTGACGCATGCACAGGGTCCGTATGTGATATCTAGTTTATATATATATGGTTGCCTCATACTTCAGTTCATCAAATCTTGACCAATCAAACGCTCTCTAGCATCTTACATGCCCTGTCCCTTTCAAGACGCTTCTCGTTTGCTTTTCATTTGATGTGCTTGATCTTGACCCTATTACTGGCAGAGCTGTGACGAAACGCGATTGGCTGTTTATTTAAAAGGGGGGGAGCTACTCTATGTCCCACCCTCTCCTCATTTTTTAGTTGAGATTACGTCAAACATCAAATAAAAAATTGACATTTCAAAGCACTTCACAGGACATGTTCCCTTGTTTATGTTTGGAAGGCTGCTTTGCAGTTGGCTTATCCAGTTTCATCCAGTTTGTGGAGTAGTTAATAAACTAGACAAGCTTGCACTTTTTAATTTAATGCAAAAATCTGGTATTAAGTTGGCAACACATTGTTTCTTGAGATAACTTGCATTCAGGAGTTTAAATTAAACTGCAGTTGACAAACAAAACAAGATGCTTCCATGTTTGAAAAGCGGTTTTGCAGATGATGCTTTTGAATTGTTGCCATGTTCTTTCATTTGTAAGCAATCTTATTATGTGTTTTTTGGACTTTAGGCAGTGGTCTCAAACTCAAATTGGCTCAATCAGTGACTGACAATTCATAGGAGGGCCACTTTAACATTCAAGCACAACAAAAAAGTGGAAACCTGATGTAATTGATGTACTTGGACATTCTACCCCAGAGTATAAGCAGTCAAAGCTCCGTCTTTTTGTTTCATATTGTACATATTTAAGAGGTAGTTTAAATTGCTATAAAAATACTACAATTTAATAATAGGCATAATAATAATTATTATTATTCTGTCCCAATCAATTGTTGCTTAAACAAAAGAGCAGATTGGGTAACTTTTACTGGCAATTGTTCTTCTCAATATCTTTCTTTTTTTGTAAAACTACAACAAAGAGGGGGGAAATATTTAGTCAAATTTTACTAATGCACATTTTTTTAATCGAATATTAGCAAAGGGATCATTACACCACCATCCTAACGTATAAGCCATAGAGATGTGTTTGTACAACACATACAGGTGGTATAAAACTACTTATAATCAAATGACCCTTGAATATTTTCAAAAATAGAGCTTTAGTAAAAATAGAGCACTTGCTGACATATATTTCAACATTTAAATCAGCCCCAGAAATAATCTGCATTCGACTGCACACTGAGAGAAACCGAAAGTAACCCGAACATATTACAGTACTTTAAACATCCAGTAGGAGGCGGGTCAAAACCACAAGTGGCTATATGTGACTACACAACAATGATTGTGATTTAAAAATATATGTTTTGGGGGGCCGAATCTTGTTAAATTTTTGACGAAATTTGCGCGGCCCGAAGGGAGGAGAAGGGGGGGCCGCAATTGGCCTGTGGGCCGGCAGTTTAAGAACCCTGACTTAAGGTTTTTGCACACAACATTTTTAACATATTTGTTATTCTTGAAATTATTCATGCATAGAAACCTTGCACTCTTAGCTTGCACACTGATGTGTATGAATCAGAGATTAAACGCATTACCTTTTCTTCTTCTTTCTTTACTGTCTTCAGATTGGCCTTGAAATCTGCCTTCGATGACATTTTGGATTCAGTCAGTGCACCAAGCATGGCGTCGTGTGACTTCTTGACCCTCTTCAGTTTGGTTCGTTGCTTTGAACCCTTCATTTCCCAAATCTTCTGGGTCAAAGTCTGAATCTGAAATGGAAATGTTTTGATCAATTTTCAGTTCAATACATTTCAATTCAATTCATGTTTATTTCTATAGAGGTTTTACAATGTAGATTGTGTTAAAGCAGCTTAACATAGAAGTTCTAGTAAATTGAAACTGTCAGTCCAGTTTTCAGAGTTAGGGTTTAAATTTCACTGCTGACAGTCCAAACACTGAAGAGCAAATCCATCGCTGCGCAGCTCCACAAGTCCCAAATCAAGCAAGACAATGGCGACTGTGGCGATGAACAAACTTCACGAGACGAAAGTAAAGGAAACAAAAACCTTGAGAGAAACCAGGCTCAGTTGGGCACAACCATTTTTATTCTGGCTAAACTTCCTGTGCAGAGCTGCAGTCTAGGCAGTCCATCGTGGAGAAGCTGCAGGTGTGAGTAGGTCACCGGCTGGTGTTCAGGCTGGCCCACTGGATCAGTGCGAAGACTCTTCTATCCCTGGGTCTTTCAGGAATCAGTCTCATCCTATCTGCTCCTCCATGACCGCCACAGCATCTGCTCAGGATACGGCCTGGTGCAGGACTATGGATAGCTTGGCATCATCTCTTCACAGGTCTTGGATCACATCAATGGCGCTGCACAATCTCTAGAGTCCTCGGGATAAGTATGCCAATTTTGCAATTATTAGTTTGAGAATGAGGTTATTAAATCTTTCTTTTTCTTTTTGATGCAATTCTAGCATCTATGGCTATTCATGAAAGGTGTATTTCTTACAAAATAAGTAAAATGTAAGTTTTAGATACTGAAAGTGGCTACAGAATTTTATTTCAGTATGTTGACATTTACAACTGAAAGTGAATATTGAGTTGAGATGTGGCTAAGTTTCTAGTTTCTCATCTTTCACTTGCAGCAAATTAATGGTTGTAGGAGTGTGGGTAAGCAAATTTCATCCAATTCTGTCAAACTGACAACAAGAAATACAATCCAGAGCAGAAGTAAATAGTCAGATTTTAATTAAAGATTATCTTGCTAACAATGTGCGCTAACAATTTCTTGTGGACTTTAAATGTAAAATGTACAAGTTGCCTTGGTAACTAAAAAAATAAAACAATTCTAACAACTTCAATTTCAAATAAATAAAAAATGTCAAATATAAAAATAAAACTTATTCATAACATTATATTCATTTGTATTTCTAAGTTAAATGATACATCACAAATCCATTACCTCTATTTCATTTTTAGCCACTTTTATTTCAAGATCATATCGAGCCTCGTCAACGACATCAATCTTGCGGTGAAGGTCTTTGCAAAGTTCCTTTAAACACATCAAAGGCATTCACATGAATATTTATAAACATATATTTTGTTTTCTCTCCATGCAGACACTGTATTCAAGAAAATACCTGGAGCTCCTGTGCAGACAAGCCAGACAGTTTAAGAGGAGGAACCCTCTCATTTAGAGCATCATCTCTTTCTCTTTTATTCTGTTCTCTTTCAGCTGCCAGCATAGACGTAGCCTTCTTCATTAATTTGGTCTGTAACGCAACATCACTGGTTTGACTCTCAAGTTCCAGCACATTAGCACACAGTATTGCGAATAGTACCAAATGCTTATGCTAACACACTGCTATAGCATAGATGGCCATGTCAGAATGGATTCAAATCTTACATTTAAAGGGCACCTATTTTACCTCATTTTTTAAGATTTAAGATAAGTATTTTGTGTCTCCAGAATGTGTCTGTAAATTTTCAGCTCAAAACACCCTTCAAATTATTTATAATACCTTTTAAAATATTAGAATTTTCTACACGCTGTAGCTGTTTTTGTTGCCTGTGACTTTAATGCTAGTTCTCCTTCGAGAGGGGAAACTTCCACTATGGGGGTTTCATCAGAATCCAATCATCTGAAAGAGTATATAAACGGGCCAATGAAATGCCAATGAGTTGGCAGCGTTAGCTTTGAGTGAGAGAAGCGCGCCGTCCTCGGATGGTTGCCCTCTTACTTGATGACACCGAGGCTCAGATGTCAATCGCTGCATCGGAGGATGGGCTGTCATTGTCTGATGAAGGATTCAAACCCACTCCCTCTGGGGTAGCGAGCACGGTGCCGGATCTAGAAGCAGACATGATAACCGTGCTTTCCCGGGCTGCTTCGGCCGTGGGCCTGGAGATGGTTTATCCCCCAACCCCGTGGCCGGACCGACTAGATGGGTGTATGTGGAGAATGCAAGAAGGCATTCTAGCCTCCTGTCTTTTTCTTCCCGGAAGTGCACAGTAGGCTCATGCAGTCTTGGATGGCACCTTTCTCTTTCCGATCTGCGTGCGCCTTCTTGATGGTGGAGCATCCAGGGGTACAAGTCGATTCCCCAGATTGAGAGTGCCATTGCGGGCCCGCGTGGTACCTCTTCCTGGTGGAGTCAGCCTCGTCTCCCGTCCAAGGCGTGTTGGTTATCTGCCTCCCGCGGAGCCAGAGCCCACACTGCCGCGGGCCAGGCTGCTTTTACCCTGCACGCTATGGGCACCTACCAGCGCTACCAAGCGCAGGTGCTGGCCCAGCTGCACGAGGGTGGTTCGACCCAGGCTTGTTACACTAGCCCCGCACTGCAACCGACTGTGCTCTACAGACCACAAGTCCACTGCGTGTGCCCTGGGAAGGATGATGGCCACATTAGTGGTCTAGGAACGCCACCTCTGGCTAAACCTGGATAAAAGATATGCGCGAAGTTGACAAAGTTCGCTTTCTTAACTCGCCCATATCCCAGGCTTGCCTGTTCGGCAACACTGTCTGTAAATTTACCCAGGAATTCATGGCGGGGCAGTCGGATGCGATGGGCTGAGTCATCTATCGGCAGGGACGTAATTCCCCCCTGCCGAACCATCCACATCCACTGCTTCTCGCCAAGGGCGCCCGCCTGCGAGGGCTGCTCTGCCTCTGCCTGCGCCTCCGGCCAATCTGTGCATTTTGAACCGCTGTCTTCACAAGCTGCCATTCAGAATGTTCACGCAGAAGCACATCCTACGGTGTGTTCGTCCTCGAGATTGGTCTGCAGAAATAGACCTGAAGGACGTGTACTTCATGTCTCCATACTTCCACGCCACTGTCAGTTTCTGCAGTCTGCGTTTGAAGGTCGAGCCTGGCAGTCCTCCCCTTCTGGCTCTCTCTGTCTCTGCGGGTTTTCACCAAGCTCGCGGAGGGTGCCCTAGCGCCCCTTCAGCCCGCGGGCATCTGCATACTCAATTATATCGACTGGCTGATTTAGCGCACACTGGATCAAATGATTTTGCACAGAGACAGGATGCTTCAGCACCTCAACCTATTGGGGCTTCAGATCAACCGAGAAAAGAGCAAGCTCGCCCCCGTGCAGAGCATCTCTTTTTTTGGGTTGGAGCTGGACTCGATCACCATGACGGCGCACCTCCCCCGAGAGCGTGCCCAGCTGATGCTGACCTGTCTGAGAGAATTCAACAGAGAAACCGTGGTCCCACTGATATTATTTCAGAGGCTCCTGGAGCATATGGCATCGGCAGCTGCTGTCACGCCGCTCGAGTGCTCCATATGAGACCGCTTCAGCATTGGCTTCACAATCAGGTCCCAAGACGCGCATGGCACGCTAGCGCGCACTGGGTCACTGTCACTCCGATGTGTCATCGCGCCCTTAACCTCTGGACAGTCCCTGCGTTTCTACAGACCTGTGTGCCTCTAGAACAAGTTTCCAGGCATGTCATCTTTTCAACGAATGCTTCCAGTTGCGCTAGGGGGCTGTGTGTAGCGGGCATGCAGCTGTGGGTCCGTGGTAGGAACCTGGTTGCATTGGCATTTTAACTGCCTGTAGCTGTTAGCAGTGTATCTCACGCTGCGCCGGTGCTGGAGGTGCTAGAGGGAAAACACGTGCTGGTCAGGATTGACAGCACGGCGACGTTGGTGTATATTAACCGCTAAGGAGGTATTCGCTTTCACCGCATGTCTCAGCACGCTCGCCGTCTGCCCCCCGGAGTCATACGCGGCGGAATCGCTGCATCTCGCTGACTCCACCCCCGACTGTCCAGCTGTTATGGGTGTGTCTAAGGCACTGGCTCACAGCTGGCCCCGGGGCGTGCGTAATACACATTTCTGGAGTGAGCCTACTTGCACAGATACTGTGTAAAGTCAGGGAGGACGAGAAGCAGGTCTGTTTATTGCCCCTCTCTGGTTTGAATGGACCTGTATTTCAACTCTACTCATGATGGCCTCTCCCTGGCACATACCCTGGAAGAAGCTTCTTCTCTGGGACAGGCACCGTTTGGCACCTGCGCCCAGATCTATGTCTCTTGTATGGTTCATAGATGGAGCGCGGAGGACATAGGTGACCTACCTATTAGGTGGTTAACACCGTCACTCAGGCCAGAGCACCCTCTACGCGGCATGCCTACGCCCTGAAGTGGAGTCTATTCGCTGTGTGATATACTTTTTTCCCGAGAAGGACCTCGAACATGCCAGATCAGTGTGATGCTATCCTCCTTCAGTTGGCTGGAGCCACACTGAGGGGTTAGCGTTACAATCATCCCCGCTCTGAGGATGCGCTGATTGCAGCACGCTGGGAAAGCATCGCCTCATCATCCAGTTCCCAGAGGTGCGAGACGTGGATATTAATTCTATCCTGTTCCCCTCTCATACTCACTTGGAGATCTTTCTGAGGAGAGGTCTGCTCGATCACTCGACTCAGTATCTTTAAGATTTCTGTCCAGGTAGACAGCTCTGCTGGTTGCGTTGGCATCGTCAAATGGGCGGGTATCTGGAGGCATTTTCGTTCAGCAAAATGTGCCAGCGTTTTGGGCCTGCCCACTCTCACATTTTCCTGAGACCCCGGCCCACCTAGGTGCCCTAGGTTCCTACAGCGTTCTTTCTAGACTACGTAGTGAACCTGCAAATGCTGCCCACGGAGGAGGCAGACCCAGCCCATTTATTGCTGTGTCCTGTTCGTACTTTGCGTATTATACGGACCGTACTCAGAGCTTAGATCCTCTGAGCAGCTCTTTATCTGTTACGGTGATCAACAGAAGGGAAGTGTCGTATCCAAACAGAGGTTGGAACATACCCACTGATCAGTGGATGCCATCTCCCTCGCTTATTAGAGCCAGGGCGAGCCGTGTCCCCCAGGAGTGAGAGCGCACTCCACTCAGAGCGGTCATCCTCTTAGGTGTTAACACGCAGCGCCTATCTAACAGATATTATAGATATGCACGCTGGGCGACACCTAATACGTTGCGAGATTTTTTAATCTTTGAGGGGAGCCGATTTCCAGCACTTGTGCTGGGAAACCCCAGTGAATTAGGAAATTTGGTTAGGTGTTGTAAAACACTTGCTGTGCCTTTCTTTTTAACACAGAGATATGTGCGCTTTCTCGCATTGTCAGTTGAGTTCCCCACTTGGCGAACCCTGCAGAGATTCCACCGAGCCCCTCAGCATCTGATTCAGCGGAGGAGTCAGGTGTTGGCCCTTTACGTTGTTGGCATGCCAGCTGGTCAGCCCGCATTCTGGGTATAGGTGCCCGCTATGTGCGATCCCCGCTGGCGATCCCATATGCTCACTTAGCCACAATGTAGTCCCCCCTCCCAGGTGGACCCGTGTCTTCCCTCCCCGCTAACCATCTCTTTTTCATATGTGTACTCCCCCTTCTCAGGGCTAGTCCATATGTCTTCTTGCCACCAGGTCTCCCCACTTGGGCAGCAGGTGGCCTCTGAAGCGTCTTCTCTATCACGACTGGACGTTTTCCCAATGTACTGTCTCGTTTTAAAATTCCTAGAAATTAACTAGATGCATTATCTCCCAAAAAATATATCTAAATCTGTAAATCTTCTGTTGAAGTGGGATAAGTAAGGGCCAGGGAACACGTTGGAAGACCGCGCCTGCGGTGATGCAGGCTTGGCATAACCTCTCATCGGGGGCAAGGTAAGGTTCAATCATTGTGGCATTTTCCATACTTTTCCCCATAGTGGAAGCTTCCACATAGCATTGAAGTTCCCCTCCCGAAGGGGAACGCTTCGGTTACTAATGTAACCCTCGTTTCTGAGGGGGGGAATAGAAATGCTATGTTTCTCCGCTACAATGATTGCCCCTTAGCGGTTGGGCGTGAAAGTGTCTTCAGCTAGAAAAGCTGTGCATGCTGACTCTGCCAACTCATTGGCATTTCATTGGCCCGTTTATATACTCTTTCAGATGATTGGATTCTGACGAAATGCCCATAGTAGCATTTCCGTTCCCCCTTTATGGAAACTAAGGTTACTTTATTAACTGGAGCATTCTCCCCACCCACCGTTCCTAAGTGCCTGTTAGAGTGTGCCTCAGTCTTTGCCTCGGCTGCGTCAGATAAACAGCACAGTGACCGACATGAAGGAAGCAGATCTCATGTAGCGTTTGTGAGAAATACTAAAGTAAGAATTATTACTATAAAGACATGTTATACGCGGCTGTCAATCAATTCGGTGGGTGGGGAAACCGCACTCCTACATCATGTTGCGGTGGGCTTCAAAATGGGAGGGATTTGCATCCTATTTTAACATCAGGAAATTTTAGAGACTTATTGTCTTTATATCACCCAAATATGTGAGTGGAAACAGCTTACAAAAGATGATTTACATCATAGGTGCCCTTTAAAGAAATAGTTCACCCAGAAGCAAAAACAATTGCATTATTTACTCATATTTAAGCCATCCTAGGTATTTACACCTTTCTTTTTTCAGAATGGCATTATGGAAGTGAATGAAGTCCAGGATTTTCGAAGCTCCAAAAAGCATATCTATCCATCATGAAAGTAAGTTTAATGGATTATTGCCTTCTGAAGTCACTGGAGAAGTATTAATTTTATGATGAATGAAATGGGGGCAACATTGTGGCTCAGTGGTAAGCACTGTCGCCTCACAGCAAGAAGGTTGCTGGTTTGAATCCCGGCTGGGTCAGTTGCTGTTTCTGTGTGGAGTTTGCATGTTCTTCCTCTGGGTGCTGCTGTTTCCCCCACAGTCCAAAGACATGCAATATAGGTGATTGAATAAACTAAATTGGCTGTAGTGTACTGTATGTGTGTGAATGAGTATGGATGTTTCCTAGTATTGGTTTGCAGCTGGAAGGGCATCCACTGTGTAAAACATATGCTGGATAAGTTGCCAGTTCATTACGCTGTGGTGACCCCTGATGAATAAAGGGACTAAGTCGAAGGAAAATGAATGAATGAATGAAATTAGCCTTAGTATATGTGTGTGAATGAGTATGTATGGATGTTTCCCAGTACTTGGTTGCAGCTGGAAGGGCATCCGCTGTGTAAAACATATGCTGGATAAGTTGGCGGTTCATTCTGCTGTGGCGACGGCTGATGAATAAAGGGACTAAGCCGAAGGAAAATGAATGAATGAATGAAATGGGTGAACTATTCCTTTAAGGGTGTTTGATTTGTGCAGAGTTCAAAAAAAATTATACTTGAAAAATTATTAATATGTACAGAACTGTTGAAAGTTATGCCCATGCACCAAGTCTGCATTTATTGGATGAAAATACTATAAAAACAGTCATATTTTGAAAAAGTATTAGAGTTTAAAATAACCATTTTCTGTCTGGTTTGAAAATGTAATTGATGAAAAAGTTTGATTTTCATTCTTCATTTAACGCAATCTTAATATGTTGATTTGCTGCTAAAGAAACATTTAGTATTAATGGTCAATAAATTAATTGCAGCTTAATGTTGTTAGTGAAAAGAACAAAAACAAAAAGAACAGCATTCATTTGAAATACAACTAATGTTTGTGTGTTTGCAAAATAAAAGGATTCATTTACTTCAACATAATAAGGTATATACAGAAGTGGATATGCGGAAGGACTTTTAATTTTTTAGTAACCTGGGTCAAGTGCTTCCGGTGAACTGTATGCCGTTACAAAATTGGCGCATTTAAGGTCTGTTTTCTTTAAAAGTCAATGATTTTCACTGCCTAAAAAAAATTAAATAATTGTTTTTATATTTGCCCAAAACTTTTGAACATTATTGTAATTTATATTTAAAAACAATCATACAACTTACTTTTAAGAGCAGCCGCCTTGTGGCAGTATACTTGGATTTTTTCTGAAAAGCAAAAAAGGTCATGCTTAATCATTCCAAATATCTTATAAATCTTATGAACTGTGGTATATACTACCAAAAATGAAGTGACTTACCGGTCTACAGCACAGAGCAAACCAAAAAGGAAAGAAAACCCCCCCAAAATAGATTAACAAAATAGATAAACTGATCCACTCAACATCAATCTTAATCATTTTTTAAAAAGTTTTAAAATGTTAATAGCTGCTTACCCTTCAGACATGGTGATTTCTTTCTATGGACCCTACAAAAAAAGATAATGAGTTATTCAAATTAATATAATTATACAAATTGTCCAACATAAGTCACAATCACAAAATGAATATCCATGTACTGTATTTGATTTTAAATGTCTGTCAGGTGATAATATTATTGACTGTATGAATGTGTGAGTCAGATTTGTGCTTGGAAACATTCCTACGGTCCACACATACAACATAGCCTGTAAAGGTGACGAGTGCCAAGAATTTGAAAGGCAGAGGAGTGACAATGTGGAGGAAAATTTAATTTGGCACCACTGTATCGAAGAAAACTTCATATATATATATAAACCACTGTCCGTACCTATTTATTGCATTTGTACCCATTGTGCTGGATAAAGCACATGGCTGTTAGCGTTTCCAGCCTGGCTAAATTTGAACATTGCTGCCATACCTTTATATGGCCCGGCTTCAAGTTCTAGCCTTGAACTCACTGCACTGGATGCTAACACTTTCATATAAATGCTAGTAGCTAGAACTTAAGATAATAGCTGTAACTAAAGATAGCTGTAGTTTGAAAGGAATTGTTTGGATATTTGGGTGGTTAAAGCATGTTTTTAAATGCCTTTTGTTGCCAAAGATGAGTGTACAGTTTGTGTAGGGCTTTTCAGTCAAAATCTATTCATTAGCGCCATTTTACAAACCAAAACTTGCTAACATGATTTCGACATATTCTTAAGCAGTGTTTCTCAACCACATTCCTGGAGGACCACCAGCTCTGCACATTTTCCATGTCTCCTTAACCAAACACACCTGATTCTGATCAACAGCTCATTAGCAGAGACTGAGGCTGCGTCCGAAACCGCATACTTCCATACTATACAGTATGCTAAAATCAGTATGCGAGCCGAGTAGTATGTCCGAATTCATAGAATTCGAAAATCAGTATGCGAGAATTACCCGGTTGACTTACTACTTCCGGCGAGATTCTGAAGTGCGCATCCCATGCACGCTGCGCTATCCCATGATGCCCCGCGAGAGAATTCATAAATGGAAGTGAAGCGACGCAACTGATGCAGGTAGGTCACGTGACCATGACAAAATGGCGGATGTAATACATCCGAATTCCATTCATACTTCTTCCATTCATACTGTATAGAACGTACTTTTCTAACGGCTGAGTAATACGTTTAAATTCAAACGCAGTACCTACTGAGTAGTGGGCGGTTTCGGACGCAGCCTGAAAGACCTGTAATGGGTGTGACAGACAAAAGAAGACATCCTAAACAAGCAGTGTTGGTTGAGAAACACTGCTCTAAAGTGCGAGACAATGTCATCCATTTTCATGGTTTGATTGATTCTGTATTTTTGTAATATTTTTGAATAATAGAACACTAAAGTCATAGACACACCACAAAGAGTTTGGTCTAATTGGTGAATATATATATATATATATATATATATATATATATATATATATATATATATATATATATATATATATATATATATATATATATATAATATAAAACAACAGACCACAGCTATAACAATAAAGTTGAAAAATGATATTTTCTGGGATCGCTTTTTTCTCCAGCTAATAAAGATAAAACACTGACAGCCAGTCAGAATTAATTGAAATATAAAGGGTTAAAAGCATTTAAACAGATAATGATAATCAAACAGATAAGAGATAATCAAAAATGAAAATTCTGTCCTTACTTACTCATCTTCCACTGGTTCCAAACCTCTTTGAATATCTTTCATCTGTTGAACAGACGGAGGATATAACGAAGAATGCTGGGGAAAAATTCAGCCATTAACTTCCAGTATGTTTGTTCATACTATGGATGTCAGTGACTGCTTTTTCCAACATTCTTGAGAATATCTTGTCATGTGTTCGACAGAAGAAAGAAATCCATAAAAGTTTAGAACAGCTTGAGGGTGAGTAAATGGTAAGGAAATTTTCATTTTTTGCTGAACTGCCCTTTTATTCCTTTTATGTGAGGTCTAATTGGTTTTGCAAACTTGGTTTTTACATTTTGTGTATACAAATTGTTGAGTTATATGACTTCAACATTCACAGAAATTGTTCAACTGCAAAACAAACTACCCGATACTGTGTTCATGTGATTGGTCCATTGAGCCAAATCTCTGGCTAGAAAAGTGTTACCTCAAAACTGCTATTTAACCTCATGTTTGATGAACACTTCTCTAAAACTTCTACAGTGCAAGACACACAATCTGAGAACCTTTTTCTTGGTCTAATTGATTCTTTTTGTATTACTTACTTAAAAAAGAAATTTACTAACAACTTCTGCATACAAATTGTTAATCCCAGGAAATCCCAGTACAGTTTTTTAAATAATTATTTTTAGGGGGTTTCACTTTTATTAGGATAAGACAGTGGAGAATTATAAAGTGTGAGCCAGGAATCTCTGAGATGTCTGGTCTCTGTGAGCACCTTGTGCTATTTGTCAATGCACTAGGCTATTGGTGCCGACTAATGGTTTTTCTTTTTCCAAAACACTTCTCTGCATCTAAACAATAAAAAGCAATTAGTTGACTTCAAATAGTGAGTAGACCCATTGATTTTAAATCAGTTAGTTGACTTTATTTAAAAAAAAAGTGAGTAAATGTGTCTTTTTTTTGCAATTGTCTTTACTTACAAATAGTAAACCTGTTACCTTTAAAGTGATTAGTTGACATAAATTAAAGTTTGCTTTTAAGCCATTAGTTGACCTAAAAAATGCTTAAAGCCATAGCTTTAAAAGCAATTGGTTGTCTTTACTTAAAAAAGTGAGTAAACTTGTAGCTTTTAAAGTGATTGGTTGACTTTACTTTAAAAATTAAGTAAACCTGTTGCTTTTTAAGCAATTAGTTACTTAGAAATGCATAAACCCATAGCTTTTAAAGCCATTAGTTGACTTTACTTAAAAATAGTGAGTAAACCCATAGCTTTTAAAGCGATTAGTTGACTTTACTTAAAAATAGTGAGTAAACCCATAGCTTTTAAAGCGATTAGTTGACTTTACTTAAAAATAGTGAGTAAACCCATAGCTTTTAAAGCGATTAGTTGACTTTACTTTAAAATAGTGAGTAAACCCATAGCTTTTAAAGCGATTAGTTGACTTTACTTAAAAATAGTGAGTAAACCCATAGCTTTTAAAGCGATTAGTTGACTTTACTTAAAAATAGTGAGTAAACCCATAGCTTTTAAAGCGATTAGTTGACTTTACTTAAAAATAGTGAGTAAACCCATAGCTTTTAAAGCCATTAGTTGACTTTACTTAAAAATAGTGAGTAAACCCATAGCTTTTAAAGCGATTAGTTGACTTACTTAAAAATAGTGAGTAAACCCATAGCTTTTAAAGCGATTAGTTGACTTTACTTAAAAATAGTGAGTAAACCCATAGCTTTTAAAGCGATTAGTTGACTTTACTTAAAAATAGTGAGTAAACCCATAGCTTTTAAAGCGATTAGTTGACTTTACTTAAAAATAGTGAGTAAACCCATAGCTTTTAAAGCGATTAGTTGACTTTACTTAAAAATAGTGAGTAAACCCATAGCTTTTAAAGCGATTAGTTGACTTTACTTAAAAATAGTGAGTAAACCCATAGCTTTTAAAGCGATTAGTTGACTTTACTTAAAAATAGTGAGTAAACCCATAGCTTTTAAAGCGATTAGTTGACTTTACTTAAAAATAGTGAGTAAACCTGTTGCTTTTAAAGCCACTAGTTGACTTTAACAAGTGAGTAAACCTGTTGCTTTTTAAGTGATTAGTTGACCTATAAAAAATGCAAAAACATTTATTCATTTTCTTTTCGGCTTAGTCCCTTTATTAATCTGGGGTCGCCACAGCAGAATGAACCGCCAACTTATCCAGCGTATGTTTTTACGCAGCGGATGCCCTTCAGCTGCCACCCATCTCTGGGAAACATCCATACACAGTCATTCACACACATACACTATGGACAATTTAGCATACCCAATTGACCTGTACCGCAAGTCTTTGGACTGTGGGGAAAACCAGAGCACCCGGAGGAAACCCATGCGAACGCGAGGAGAACATGCAAAATCCTCACAGAAACGCCAACTGACCCAGCCGAGGCTCGAACCAGCGACCTTCTTGCTGTGAGGCTACAGCACTACCTACTGCGCCATGCGTCACCCAAATGCAAAAACATTGCTTTTAAAGTGATTAGTTGACTTTACTTAAAAATTGTGAGTAAACCAAATGCTTTTAAAGTGATTAGTTGTCTTTACTTTAAAAATTGAGTAAACCTGTTAGCTTTTTGAGCAATTGGTTTACTTCAAAATTGTGAGTAAACCAATTGCTTTTAAAGTGATTAGTTGACTTTACTTAAAAATAGTGAGTAAACCCATTGCTTTTAAAGCCATTAGTTGACTTTACTTAAAAATAGTGAGTAAACAATTGTTTTTAAAGCCACTAGTTGGCTTTAACATATGAGTAAACCTGTTTCTTTTAAAGCAATTAATTGTCTTTAGTTTAATAATTGAGTAAACCCATTTTAAAGCATTTAATTGACTTTAAAAAAAGGAGTAAACATTAAAATTATTCAGTAAATAAACTGTGCATAATTACTCAAATTAAGTCAATTTAACAGTTCCAAGTTACAGTTGGTTTACTCAATTTCGTTAGTAGTCAACTTGTCGATTTTAAGATAATGTGCTTACTGTCTTTTTTATAAGTAATATAACAGTGTAAACTACAGTCATGAAACGGCCACAGTATTTCATAACAGACATTCTTTAAAGTTGACACAAGATGCTTGTTATGGAAATACATTGTGCATTTTCTAATCCCTGCGGTCATGCCACAGGAGAATGAAAGATGAGTATGAATCCATCCTCCATCACTGAAGCTGTGATAATAATTCTGTGCTGTAAATCTAAAGCGCAAATCCTCTCAAATAATCAGCAATAAACTCAACATCCTTAAGCATTTATGACGGTATGTTCTAGATTGTGAATGTGATAGTTTGTCGCATTTACCTTGAACTAGAAGGCGATGAGGTCAGGATGATCTGTGCGGTGCTGGTGAGGAATAAATGTTATATGTTTTTTTGGTGATGGATTTATGGGTTGATTCCTGTGCGTGAATGGCTTACTAAAATAGACCCCCCGTTACGCCTCTTGCACTCACGTGTGCAAATATGTGGCCAATTTGTTCTCCACCTATTACTAAATGGCATTTGCACAGAACGAAGTGTGTTTGTCCTCCAGGAAGGGAACATACACACTTTCACATGACAAACACACACACAGTAGCACAAGGGTCATGCACTTCAGCATTGTACTGTGGTAGAGTAGCAACTGGTAATGGACATTTTTAAAGGAAAGGCACTAATGAATATCACTACAGTATTTTCAGATTTAAGAGTTATGGCATGTAAGAATTTTGACAATATTTCAGTTTTCAGAACAGAAATATGAACAATGTGTTGTTGACATTGGTTTTTTTCCCCAACTGTTATCTAAAAAAGTGTAGTAATAGGAATAAAAAATAAAATCTTCTACAATATGCAATCTATTAACTAAAGCCATTGTTAAAGCAAGTAAAGGAAAAAGAAAAGAAATAGGAATAAAAAATTACTTTCAGAAAAACAAACTGAGTGACTGCATTGCTTTCAATAGGTAGAGTAAATAAAATGTAATGATGTAAACAATGTAATCAAATTATTATTTATAGAATCTATTTTAAACAATTGAACAGAATGTTAATAAGTCTGTAACTTGTACATGTAATTTAAATGTAACTTAATAATTTAAGACAGTTTCTAGTTGTTCATTCGGAAAAGTGGCAGAAGGTAGATTTTTCAGATGAATCGTCTGTTGAACTGCATCCCAATCATCACAAATACTGTAGAAGACCTATTGAAACCAGCATGGACCCAAGATTCTCACAGAAATCAGTCAAGTTCGGTGAAGAAAAAATCATGGTTTGGGGTGACATTCAGTATGCGAGAGATTTGCAGAGTGGATAGCAACATTAACAGCGGTATCAAGACATTTGTGCTGCACATTACATTACAAACCAGAGGAAAGGGCAAATAGCAGGATAGCGTTCCTTCTCATACTTCAGCCTCCACATCAAAGTTCCTGAAAGCAAAGATGGTCAAGGTGCTCCAGGATTGGCCAGCCCAGTCACGAGACATGAACATTATTGAGCATGTCTGGGGTAAGATGGAGGAGGCATTGAACATGAATCCAAAGAATCTTGATGAACGCTGGGAGTCCTGCAAGAACGCTTTCTTTGCCATTCCAGATGAATTTATTAATAAGTTATTTGAGTCATTGCAGAGATGTATGGATGCAGTCGTCCAAGCTCATGGGAGTCAGACACAATATTAATTCTTTTTCAACTGCACCATGACTTTATATTTCATACTCTACATTATTTCTGTTAAGTGACAAGACTTTTGTCTAAGCAAAGTCAGACCTTACTGTCCTAATTAAAAAATTTAAAATCAAGGCATGATCATATTTTATTTTGGTAAAATAAGCGTAATCTAGAGGCCTTTGCCTTTCATATAAGCCACTTCTGATACCAAATGATCAACTTGAAGTTGTTGTTGTTCTTAAACTTGGATAAGCGACAAGACTTTTGTCAGGTAGTGTGTGTATATATATATATATATATATATATATATATATATATATATATATATATATATATATATATATATATATATATACACACACACACACACACACACACACACACACAAACAGTTGAAGTCAGAATTATTAGCCCCTTTTGAATTTTTTTTCTTTTTTAAATATTTCCCCAATGATGTTTAACAGAGCAAGGAAATTTTCACAGTATGTGAAAATTAATTTTATATATGTATATATATATATATATATATATATATATATATATATATATATATATATATATTAAATTTTGTATGTATATATATATATACATACAAAATTTAAATAAATAAAAGATTTAAATTCCATATTACTTTAGTCATAAAAGTGTTAATAGGTAAAAAAAATAAATAAGTAAAATGTATTCAATAACTGAACTGAACTTATAGGATTTCATTAAACTCTAATTTTGTTAATTGATAAATCAGGTTAATTTTCTTGACATCTGATTTGTTAACTCCACAGTTAGTAATAAAATGTCCCGGTCGTAAATGCTAAAGTTAACTGGCCTCTTTATTAACCTGCGTGCTTGTGTTTGAGGGCTATAAAAGCAGAGCTCCTCAAGGCTGCGGAGGGCAAACAATAATTCATGCAGGCTTGTTGAGAACAGACTGACAGCACAGTCCTAAAGTCAGCTTTTTATTAATATTTACACAAGGTTATATAATTATAGTCAGTATAAAAGGCAACTTCTGAAATCCAGAAATGCTCAATGACAGTTTGACATCATGGTATTTTATACCAGATAAAATGATGTCCTGTAGGTTCAGCATGATGTGCTCATTTACAGTGCCTGATTAAACTGGTCTTATTTTTTTTACAGTGTGTCAGAATGAGACTCAAATCCTCTGCTGACTGCTGGCATGTATACTTGCAGTTGTCAGTGTCAGCAGAGCTCATGAAGTCATCTTCGGTTAAATGTGAAGGTTTTGCTTGTTAAGGGTCTGGTTTTGTATTATGTTGCATTGTGGATGAAATGCATATTAAATTAAAAATTTTCTCGATAAAAGGGACAGACAGAGATGTGTTTAGAGTTGTATTTTGATGCTTTAACATATCTGAAAACACAGACAGGAATTAATATCAACCTCTGCATAAACAGATATGACATTTATCGGCAAGAGCTATGTGATATGACACGATGCATAAATGTGCATTAAACACTTATACTCATCAGTTACAGTGGTGTAGTCGGGGCTATACGCACGTATACTCAGTATGCCTACTTTTTATATACCCTCGGTATACTCACTTGTTTAGCTGATTAGACTTCCCTAATGTACATGTATATGTTCACATCCCCTTTAACTGTATACCAAATGTTTGTTTTTTTTAACTTGCATCTTAATATGTTGCAATTGGAGCCCTTTTGTATAACTTGCGCAATTCCCACCCCTGACAACCGCTGCAGCTGTGACAAGTCAACTGAGTGATGTCTCTGAAACATTCAGGTAGAATTATAAAACAGCATGGGAGTCGCTTTAGCCCCTCTATATTTCTATTCAGCCCCCCTAAAAGTTTTGCTTTTTTTCTTCTGTTGAACACAAAGAAGATATTTTGAAGAAAGCAGGAAACCTGTAACCATTGACTTCCAAAGTATATGTATGTATATATATATAAACATTGACCTCCGTCGTTTCTTTGCCTACTTTCATTTAAAATTTGGGTTGGGTGGGTAATAGTACACCACCTTTTCTTTTAGGACTACAGCACTGATCAGTTACCATGTGTCTGCTTCCTCATTACAAACATAGTAGGTAAATTTCACAATATGCACATTAGACTAGCACACAGTTAAGCCCCGGTCAGATCACTCGAATTTGTCATGATTTCGGCACACTTTCCTTGATGTAGGGTGTCATGGGGATTCGTAAACGACATATGGGCATCGTGACTCAAGATTCAATCGTTTCTTGTCATGTAATATGGCATAGTTCACGACAACTGATACCATGCCTGCGACGCCTCAAGACACCATCACAGAAAGTCTAGCATGTTTCATTTTTTTCTCGTTCTTCTGACGAGTTCTGTCTTGTGGGTGACACTTTGCAATAGAAGCACATAATTTCTCGGTTATATCACTGGGTGCTGCTGTTTGCGCCATATTTACTTATGGGTGGGTCACGGGTGGATAAGATCAAAACTACTTTTTCTAAAATATTAAGGTGTTTTAAGCTATTGTATCTGACAGACTGGCACAAATATGCAGACATCTGCATTCTCACAACGAGTTTCTGAGTTCTCTTATCCAACTAACAGAGTTTGTTCTTCCGAGGTAATCTGAGAACATGTTCAGTGCTGTGAATATATTGCAAAAGCATTTCCTGCTTATTCAAATTTGTCATTAATAGTGAAAACAGTTTAATATAGGCTTCTCTGAAACTGTGGATATTTCACTTTAATTTTATTTAGGCTAGATTATTCTTTTATTTAACAAACCAACACAATCCCACGGCAATTTGTGCTTCAGCGCATATAGCGGACTTGTTTTGAAGCGCATCACCTTGAATGTTATTCGTTATTCTTGTTTATAGATAACTGACCAACCAAAGATTCATTAAAATTAACATAAAAATTATAGCGAACGAAATTCATTTTAAAAAGATATTTTTTCCAAAAAAAATATACAAATTATATTTTTGTTTGTGCCCGTCCACTACTCAACTACATGGGTGGATGATTTGTTTCGCTCTGTGGAAAATAAGGATTTAATAAATGTTTCACTGTGATTGTAACACAAACCTCAGTTATATATTTGCAAATTTTTAAATATGTCATTATTTTTATTTTTTCCTAGCTGCTTATGTGCTTTCATTTTCTCCATCTCACTCGCTGCAAGTTCAGGCGAGGGATTGTTTAAAAAGCAACCCATGGCAGGAAAATATGCATTTAGATTTCAAAGAAAATATCTTAATATTAAAAAGTGATCATAAGTTTGATCTTATCCATGTCGTAATGAATGCCCTAAAATAATGTAGTTATCAGTTGTCTGCAAGCATCAGTGTTTATTTATTCATTTTATTTTCGGCTTAGTCCCTTTATTATTTCAGGGTCGCCACAGCAGAATGAACCGCCAACTTATCCAGCACACGTTTCACGCAGCGGATGCCCTTCCAGCCGCAACCCATCTCTGGGAAACATCCAGACACACCCATTCACACTCATACACTACGGACAATTTAGCCAACCCAATTCACCTATACCGCATGTCTTTGGACTGTGGGGGAAACTGGAGAACCCGGAGGAAACACGCGAACGCAGGGAGAACATGCAAACTCCACACAGAAACGCCAACTGACCCAGCCAAGGCTCGAACCAGCGACCTTCTTGCTGTGAGGCGACAGCACTACCTACTGCACCACCGCGTCGCCCCAGTGTTTATTGAGTTTAAAAAAAGATTTTAAAAAATTTAAACGGAGATAAGAAATATCTTTATAGCGAAACTTGTGAAACTGCTTTGGGAAATTGCCCATCGTAGATGTCACTGGATGACTGATTGTGAAGGAACGTGTAGTCTGGCACATTTGTTACCCACGACAAGTCAAGATTTTATCAAGATAAAAATCACATAATCTGACATAGTGACTTTTGTAACCGACAATAAAAATCGTGTGATCTGACCAGGGCTTTAAAGAGACTGAATAAATGTATAATCTCGATTTTTGCATTTTGACGATGAGTTGTGCAAAGATACAGTGCATCATAAATTAGAGCTCCATAATGCTCCATAATTGTTTTATGTTCAATCCACTTAAATTTGTGAAAACAATTAAGTGAACTTAATCGAATTGTATTGGGACAACATGAAGGAATTGTGTGAAACCCAGCATTTTTTACAGTGTACACTGTAAAAAATGAGGAGTAGGGTTTACTTGAAAAAAGCTTGGAAATATTTTTCACTCAGAAAAGGTTAGTAAATCTTCAAAGCTTTGCCAAGTAAAAGACTAACCATAATTATTAGTACATTTAATTAGAAATGTTAAGTTAACTTTACTTGGGAAATTCTAAGTAAATTTTACTGACTTTTTGTTTGTAAAATTTAATTAAGTTGTACCTTTAAATATATTACTATTTTTAGTTTTATTTTTTATCCAATATTACCAGTTATGTTTTTTAGTTATCCTGAGTAAACTTTACTTCAGAATGTTAAATAAAATTTCATCACCATATTTTATTTAACATTTTGAAGTAAAGTTTACTCAGGATAACTAAAAAAGATAACTGGGAATATTGGATAAAAATAAATCTTAAAATAGTAATATATTTAAATGTATATTTAAACTGTTTCTTAATTAAAAACACTACCAGACATTTCTATTCAGTACTTTAATTTATTAAACTTCTCAATAAACAAATTTAAAAAGTCCTTTCAGAGAGAATGATGGGGTCATCTATGTTGACATCTTCCTCTTCTGTAGTACAGTCTTTAAGCAGGTCTCTCGACATCCTGTCAAATACACAAATAAGTGCAAAGTGATTAAAATACTGTACACAGTTAGTTGCAATGTTATCAATGTTATCCCTTGCTTTATGATATAATAGACTGTATTGATGTTAAGACCTGTGCTCTCTAGAATAAAGTGATTAAAGTTTTTAAAAGTTAACCAAAAGTAAAAAATGTGGGGGATAAAAATACTAACATGTCTTTAACACTTAAAGAACCTTACATATCCAAAGTAAAAACTAATTTAGACATTTTTAATGTACCTGGTAGTCTTCAATGAGCTTCTGAGATGATTCTCCTAGGTAGGAAAGCAGGCAGTGGATCACAGCATCTTACTTGTCTTCAACTTGCTGATTAAAACAAAAGTAAACTTCAGTGGTCATTAACCAGTAACAGTGTAAATCTCCATCTACATATAACTGCATATCTAATAAGTCAGGATGCAGCTGGAAATTGGATGTGCAATATATACATTTACCTGGTTGAGTGAATGTAGTCCAGTTTTTGCAGAAAGGCTGGCTACAGGGGGGTTGTGGTTATGCTTCTGTTCTCATTATTGATCTAAGATAAATGAAATAAAATGCAACACATTTATGATTTAGTCAAATCAATAATTTTTGCCAACCACACACACATCAACATGTTGAATACATTAGTATATCTATATAAATGTGTTATCCAACTTACCTTGCATGAGCTTGAATGGTGAGAGCAATCTGTTGAACATATTAGAAACGTTAATGTCAGAAAATTAAATGAACATATAATGTTATTACTGATTTAACATTTGATCAGGTAATTTATTTTAGACTCTTCAATTATCAGCTATAAATGTTTCACAAGTATAGAGGCTGCCTGAATATACTCAGTAACGTTACTAGAAAATCACTATAGTTTAATAAGGAGTATATTCGCATATGTTAATGTGGATGGATTAATAAATACATCTTTCTACGTCATGTTTTGGCCTCTCAGGGCTCAGGTAACTTATCATTCTGGGTTCAAATGAGTTCTGATGCTCTCCAGTCTAAGAAAACTAGTATTTATAGTGCAGACAGCAGGGAGGGTAACTTTAATGTTCGATTAATTATGTCCTTATTGCAATTTAACGATATGCTTGGACACTTGTATTCGTAAAAAATCATCTTTAAGTTCACTGTAGATTAAACTTCTCCATAGATTATATTTAGAATGCAGCTCAGTTGTTTTAGACACAAATGTCATTTGCTAATATGCTAATGCTAATCGGATCTTTAGCAAACTCACTCAAATAACACTTCATGCATTCTCTTTAACCACCAAAACTGCAGACAGAAGCTCTATACCTTTCTGCAAACGAATTCAAATTGATCAATAAACAAATAATGTAACTTACCTTGTAAATATCACATCACTCTGTGTGAGGAAATGTCTCGTCTGCTCCACCCGCGCCAAGTTTGAATCAGAGAGCATGCGCATAGACTTACTGATTTTGTGAAGTAAATTTTACTCGCGTTTGTCTTTTTTTGCATTATTACGAAACACTAAGTAAATATTACTTGGGTATATCCATTTGAATTTACTATTGTTTTTTAAGCACAATAAATTAAAAAGAAATATTAAGTAGCTTATTGAATTAAACGTGACATTTTGAAGTAAAAAGACAAAATATGATTAATATGTAAAATGTACTTGGATTATGCTCTCTTTATTTACAAGCCCCAAAAATCATTTTTTACAGTGTAGTAACTATAATTCAAGATTAGATATACTTAAAAATAAGGGGGAAATTATTGGAAATGTTTGGGTCAATTAAATAGTATGCATATTAATAATTCTGTATGGATCAAAATCTGCTGACCTGTTTTTACTGGGATTTTACAAACAAATGATTTACATGAGAATGAGGAAACAATGGTGTTTGAGGCTCACGGTATGTCAGTTCTGTGTACTGAACTATTATTATTCAGCTATGCTTAGGTGTATCTAGATTTTCCAGATTCATTATGTGAAAACTTTAACTTGTTTTATTAAGGTATTGATAGAATAAAACAAATATTAAGATTGTACTCAAACTCATACATAAGTAAATCCCGACAGGTAACAACCTATAAGCTTCACTGCTAAATTTTTTGGGAAGTCTGCCTTTATATATACATGAAATTTAATAACATCCCAATCTTAATCTGTAAGGATTAAAATAAGTTTGGCCACACTTTGCAGAACTAACAGCTTCAACTCTTCTGAAAAGGCTTTCTACAAGGTTTAGGAGTGTGTTCAGAACGTTTTGACCATTCTTCTAGAAGCACATTTATGAGGTCAGTAATAAGTATTTAGATTTTCTTTCAGTGGTACTAAGAGGCAAATAAAGTTGAAACATGATAGCATTACTTCCCAATTTAAAAAAAAGCATACTGTCATTTAGAGCATTGTTTTCATTCCATATTGCTTTCAGTTGGTGTAACATGAAAATTAGGGTTATTCCACCAAATATTGATTACTTAACTCCTCTGAAGTAAAAAATGTATTGTATTGTCTTATAAATGAATATATACATGTCTGAGAGCATTGTGATTCTTAAATTGAGTTGTTAAGGCATCAAATGATTCTTATTTTTTGGGGTGTAAAAACTATTGTTACAGTGAATAACATTTTAGTGTGTGAAAAAAATTAAATGGCACACATTCTAATGAATGAAATGCAATTAAAGCTGTACTTCCCTTCAACGTTTTGATGCATTAAAAAAGTCCCTTTTGTCTTTGACCCAATTTATATATAAAAAAACAGCTTAAATGGTTTCTCTGCAGGAAAGTGAAAGTAGGTTACCTTACACCTTAACACTAAATTGTTATGAAATTCAAAGTTGTTAGCAGATGTAATTTCTTGACAGATTAAATAATTAAATGGATTATTTGTCTCTTCACTTGCAGTATAAGTGTTTGACCATTAGCTAGACTTCAATTGAAAGGCAGCATTAGTGATAAAAGCTTTATGTGCGTCAGACCCTCCTCCTCCTGCTTTTATGGTTTCCTCTGAATACAGATAGAATCTAGAAAAGCGTAAGAGGATGTTCAGTTATCTTCCACCGTCACTTCAAAACCAGCTTCAGTCTGTCGCTTTAGCATAATAAATGATTAAAATGAGCGCAATAGTTCTCTTTCTCTTACTGTTTTCATGTATCTTGAGAGTCTTCCCTATTCATCTCATTGAGCTGCCTCCAATGGACTGCTCTCAGCAGGTAAATATGCTCTTTTATTCTATTTGATTTATTAAATGCTAAAGTTTTAAGTTAAATAACATATTTGTGTCTGTTTAAACCTAACAGAGATGCATAAAAAAATTCTAAAGACTGTTTAATAGTTGTTTTGGACCAGGGTAGAATAAAAAATATATAATTTTCAGATTATATGTTCTTATAAAATCTTATACAATGATATTTTCAAATCATTAATATTGACAAATCAGAAATGACTGATCTAAAACAGTATGATTTTTAACATGATTCAGTTATGCCTTTATAAGACAGTGATTCTTCAGGAATGTCAAAATCATGTATAGGTTTTGAACAAATATACAACAATTTTAATATGTCATTATGCTCTTTTCTGACAGGGATTGATTTGTGCAGTTCACAGTGGCAAGTATAAAACTATGTTTTTGAAGACAAACTCTAAAGTATGTTCAATCAAATCAAATATTTCTTTGACACTTTCAGGTAACTGTTCTGATGAGGGTTTGGTGGTCCAAGTGTCTGAAGCTCCAGGCTCTCCTGTTGTTACTGCTAATATAAGTGCCAAGGAAGATGAGGGTGGACTGTTTGTGCCAATTATAGATCTCAAATGGAGCCAATTACCTGATAGTAAGACTTCCATGATGATAATTCACATTTTTGGGTTAAATAATATTGTGAAAATTACTGTGAAACTGTTAACAGAGTGGAAAGTGGTCTAGACATGTTTCTTGTTCAGATGACATTCTCAGGTGAAAACTAGTATTTGGGTCAAGCTTTGAAGATCAAAAAGTACAGTATATCCATTGGTGCTGTGTTTGACAGTCATGCATACACAGCAAAACATACGATAAATCTGTGACAAGGAGCCACGCTGACATTCAACCCATGTAAACTGTATAATTCCTCTAATAACTGCAACTCAAACTGATTTTAAAACAGAGATTGTGACAAGAAACAAAACTTACTGACTGCAGCTTTAAAGGAACACTTTACATAGGCTTATTTCACAACTTCGATCTCTGTGTCTGACTAGAGCAGTTTTAGCTTAGCTTAGCATAAATCATTAAATCGGATTAGACCATTAGCATCTCCCTGAAAAATGTAATTAAAAAATTACCTGATAATTTTCTGATTATTAATTTTTATAAAGTTCTATATAATATTTCCAAATCATCAGTATTCAATTTTACAGTTTTATTATCAGCGGTTTTAGCTTAGCTTAGCATAAATCATTCAATTGGATTAGACCATTAGCATCTTGCTTAAAACTAAAAATAAAAAAACATAATTTTCAGATATATTCTTATATATTTTTATATAATTGTATATAATATTTTCAAATCATCATTATTGACAAATAAATTACTGATTTGAAACAATATAGTTTTTTATCATGATTACATTATGATTTTTTAAAAACAGTTATTCTTCAGGAAATTCAAAATCCTGTAAATATTTTGAAGGAGTTTATATACAGTACAGTTTCATATATCATAATGCTCATTTTCTTACAGGTTTTTTTTTTTTGTAACTGGTGGTGCAAGTGTAAGGTTTGGTGCTGGGGACTGTTTTCAGGCACTACACAATATCATTGTGACTACTGCAGCCATGGTACAGCACAAAGTTCTTTAATTATTATGCCAGAGTGAGAGTATAGTGGCCATATAGCCTAGAAAACAGCAACATTTCATTTTCTGTTTGTCTAGGACACTAAGTAACATTTTAAATAGTCACACTTTAAATAGAAAAATTTATGAAATCTTTTTTTTTAATTTTTGAATGTAATGCTAATCCGATTCAGTGATTTATGCTAAGCTAAGCTAAAAGTGCTACCACCAGACACACAGATCATCTTAATGGATTAAAAATAACAAAACTGTTTAATTCTAAGGGAGTTGTAACATAAACCTATTTTTTAAAAATGTTGAGTGTTTCCTACAGCTTCTGGGGTGCAAATGCTCTATTGGACGCCAACAGTGAACAACAAATGGTAGCTTATACCATATGCAGACACTGTGCTGTAATACTATTGAAAAATCATAATAGTAACGTTTATATCCATGCTTAATTTCAGATGGTCAGACAGTGATTCATATTTTATGAATGTTTAAAATATTGCTGTCTGGGATGCAGTCCTGACACTGTAGTTAATATTCTCTTTAATGCATGATAAACCTAAATAGTGCTATTGAAAAAGAGAGTTTTCACAATTCAAAAGTGTAGAGGCTTGGAAACAATATTCCATATGCCACAACAAGAGCATAGGTGTGCACAAAACTAGAATATTGAAACCATTTCAATCAACAAATTTTACAAACCTTATTTTTTTAAAGAATTATTATGTTGTTTTTCCACGTAGGTTGCATTTACTCCCTCAAAGGGACTGAAGTTCGTGTGGTGGAAATGGCAACAAATCACAGTGTTTGTGTTCGGTATGTTTTTAGTAAGGCATTATCATCGACAAAAAACCAGAGGGGTGATATGGTGAGTATAGTCATTATGCAATTTGTACACAAAAAATGATCATATAAAGGAGCGTAAAGTACCATACTTAGGGCCAGATTTACTAACAGCAGTGTCTTTTTGGTGTTAGGGCGTACTCACACTATGCTATCCGAACCGTGCCCAGGCCCGTTTCTCGGATCATTTGAGTAGTGTGAGTGCTCTGAATCGGGCTCAGGCACGGTTCACTTGGCCGGCCCTGGCCCGGTTGGAAGAGGTGGGCTCAGGCGCGGTACGCTTGCAGTGTGAGTGCCAGCGTGCTTGAGCCCGAAACTGAAAGTGAGACATGACTTTTAAGGGACTGTTTGATATGGATTAATTAATCATTCGTATACTGTTCAATGAACGCAAACTGTCGTAGTTTATTAAAGACGCAAACCCCTCACTGCACGACAGCTGCACCTTCAGCAAACCTCCTTTTTCCTGCAGCACGAGGATGATTGTTTATGAGCGTCAAAAGTGGCGGATCTGTTCGGCGAGGTATTTGACTGCGTGTCACAGCATATCAAACGACTTAATCGATATAACTAAAGAAATCTCCACTGTGCTGAGCGAAACGCTTCTTAAACTGAACAGCGCATCATCGATGACGTAGGCGTGCCCAGCCCTGGATGTAATGTGAGTGGTGGCCGTCGGGGGAGACGGGAGGGGGGACAAGCGTGCTTTGGCCCTGTTCAAGGCAACTTTACATAGTGTGAATACGCCCTTAAAGGTGCTGTACCTGTTTTTGACTGTTCTAAAGCATAAAATACCATAATAGTTTTGCAGATATTTAAGAAGCATGCTAAGTGAACATAATTGTTTTTCTGAAAAACAATGCTAAAGTCGTAAAGACTAAATCTTCAAGCTCATTTGCTCCTGTTTGTGTCATCAGTCTGGCAACCTGTGTATGAGTTGAGTCATCGTAGGAGGAGTCGGGTGAAAAAAAATCCCCTTTCAATATTTTGAATTTGGACTGCAATACCTAGTTTTCCCATACCATATGATATAGATATATGCGAACAAAAAGTTTTCTTAATTAGAGCTTAAATAATAGTGCACTATGCAGTTTACCACTGGTTTTTATTTTTTTTAGTTTTGAGTGTGATGCTAATGGTCTAATCTGATTCAATGATTTATGCTAAGCTAAGCTAAAAGTGCTACCACCACCAGACTCAGAGATTGTCAGAATGGATTAAAAATAGTAAAACTCAACAGTTTAATTCTAAGGCAGTTGTAAAATGAGTCTATTTTCAAAATTATTTTGACTGCAATAGCTTTGGCATACTATATAGTGTGGATGTAAATATATGCAAACAAAGAGTTAATCTTAATTAGAGCTTAAATAATAGTGCACTATGCGGTTTGCCACTAATTCAGCTCTGTTTATTTTCTTTATTTTAGTGGACTTTTTCTTTGGACAGGATTGTGGTCATTCCTGACTTTAAATATCAGGTTTTTGTAACCAACTTACCAAAAACAGATTTAAGAAACACTATGACAGTAACCAACATGACAGTTCCAGGTGAGAATGAATAATTCATGTAATAATAAAGAATTGTGAACAAATATACAGTGTGTTCAGATTTGTAACAGTCATTCATCTAATTCAAATGTTTAAACATGAATAAAGCTTGAATAAATAAATAAAAAACTGTGAAAACCTTACCAGACACTGGGTGTTTTCCCATTTATTTATACGCTCGCATTGCATTATTGGAAATTAATTGCTGCATGCTCTATCAAACTTTGTTTATTTGGTGATGTAATTTAAAATTATGATGCAAAAAAACTTGTACTTTTTCAGTTATTGTACAAATTTATTTTAATATAAGGTATTTCTTATGCAAAACGTTGTTTCAAACAAGAAATGTAATTTTGTTAATCTGTAGAGTTACAATTTCAACATCAAAAGTTCACTGTGGAAAATGTTGGGTTTCACACAATCGATTTGTGTTGAGACAACTTGAAGGAATTAAGTTAACTTATTAGTTTTTACAAATTTATAGTGGCATGAACATAAAAGAGTTTCCCCCAAAAAACTAGCAAGCGTCATTTTTTGAGTGTTGTCAGAGCAGTGAGTTTTTTATTAAGGTTTAAAAACATGAATGGAAAACACCCATGGAAACTGCTAAACAACAGATATTTTACAGTATAAATAATGTAATTTAAATAACTAAATCTACTTCTCATATTGCAGAGAGAATTTGGGCTACAAAGGTAAAATGGTCAGTGAAAAAATCTAAGGATGATATCTTGGTGATGACCATAGAATTTGAACCAGGAGAGTTTTCTGACCAATACAAAGTGTCCGTCTGCAGTCCTGACCTTCACCCGGAAACATCTCGGGACGTCATAAAGGTACTTTCAATGTTAAACTCCACACTGCCACCTGTTGTGTTTTACACCATAGACATGTGGGTCAAAGGTCACTTTCAATGCACAAAAGTGATTATTATTCATGGCAACTATATTATATAAAATCTATACTTGTGTGAAAAGAGTCGAAATATGGGTGATTCATTAATCAAATGTATTTATTAATCAAATGTACTTATGAAACAACATGCTGTACTTACTAAAATATATCAACTAATAAGTTAGCAGACTCAATTATATTTAAAATAATCCTACCATTTGTTAACCATTGGTTGGTTTGTTAATCAACAAATCTTACCAAGTTAACTATTTGGTTTGAAGGTAATTGGCAAACTATAAAGATTAACAATTAGATTGACAATTAGTTAGTATTCTGGGACCACACTGGTGTCTTCAAATAATCTTAGAAGATGTCTTTTGAATATGTCGTCAAATAATTATTGATGTAAATATCCCTGACAAGTTTTTAAATATACAAACCAATGGTACACTGAATAATGAACGGTAAAACCAAATGATAGTAAATATTTTTGCTCATGAAAAATGATTCTATGTGTAAAAAAAAAAATACATTTGATCACACAAATGAGAAAATAGTTCTGTTTTAAAGGATAATGGGACATTAATGATGGTTAAATTCACTCTGGAAGCCTGGAAGATAAAGCACTGCAATTTGGAACTGGTGGTAAGTCCTTATATCATTTATTTATGAGCGCTTCTTTTAATAATACACTGCAGTTTGAGGATATGTATTTTCATCTCTTTACAACAGATTCACCCACTGTCAGTTAAAAGCATGAAGAACTGTCTGGATTACAGAGAGAACGTTGATATCTGTCCCTGTAGGTTTTACATTAAATGTCTTTTGTCTGTGGAATTTGTTTTTTGATTTTACAGTGAAATGACATTTTTTAGAGTATGGTATTGCATGCAAGTGAAGTCTCTATTAACATGTTTATTTCAGTTCTTCCAGATACGCCTGTTGTTTTTATTAGTTTGCTGACCCTTGGGCTGTTGATAGTGATACTGGCAACTGTTTGTTGCTGTATTGCATTTTTGCAGAAAAGGAATTCACACAAAGGTCAGTGCGAGTAACATCTTTAAACAACAAGTTTAAATAAACTAAATGATTTGAGAAGTCCTGTTTCTTTCACTGTAATATTTAGATATACACTCACCGGCCACTTTATTAGGTACACCTTACTAGTACCGGGTTGGACCCTTTTTTGCCTTCAGAACTGCCTTAATCCTTCGTTGCATAGATTAAACAAGGCACTGCAAATATTCCTCAGAGATTTTGGTCCATATTGACTTGATAGCATCACGCAGTTGCTGCAGATTTGTCGGCTGCACATCCATGATGCGAATCTCCCGTTCCACCACATCTCAAAGATGCTCTATTGGATTGAGTTCTGGTGACTGTGGAGGCCATTTGAGTGCAGTGAACTCATTGTCATGTTCAATAAATCAGTCTGAGATGATTCACGCTTTATGAAAGCGTTATCCTGCTAGAAGTAGCTGTAGATGGGTACACTGTGGTCATAAAGGGATGGACATGGTCAGAAACAATACACGGGTAGGGTGTGGCGTTGACATGATGCTCAGTTGGTGCCCATCAGCCTGAACCGCTGAGACAAGGCAGGATCGATCCATGCTTTCATGTTGTTGACGCCAAATTCTGATCCTACCATCCGAATGCCGCAACAGAAATCGATACTCATCAGACCAGGCAATGTTTTTCCAATATTCAGGTGAACCTTTGCGAATTGTAGCCTCAGTTTCCTGTTCTTAGCTGACAGGAGTGGCACCCAGTGTGGTCTTTAGCTGCTGTAGCCTATCCGCCTCAAGGTTGGACGTGTTGTGCGTTCAGAGATGCTCTTCTGTATACCTCGGTTGTAACAAGTAGTTGTTTGAGTTACTGTTGCCTTTCTTTCAGCTCGAAGCAGTCTGGCCATTCTCCACTGACTTCTTGCATCAACAAGACATTTGCGCCCACAGAACTGCTGCTCACTGGGCATTTTCTCTTTATCGAACCATTGTCTGTAAACTCTAGAGATGGTTGTGCATGAAAATCTTAGTAGATCAGCAGTTTCTGAAATACTCAGACCAGCCCGTCTGACACCAACAACCATGTCACGCTCAAAGTCACTTAAATCGCCTTTCTTTCCCATTCTGATTCTCGGTTTGAACTGCTGCAGACCGTCTTGACCATGTCTACATGCCTAAATGCATTGAGTTGCTGCCATGTGATTGGCTGAATAGATATAAATTTGCGTAAACAAGCAGTTGTATGTGCACCTAATAAAGTAGCCGGTGAGTGTATGTTTCAATACTTATGTAATATATACTTATTATATATATATATATATATATATATATATATATATATATATATATATATATATATATATATATATATATATATATATATATATATATATATATATATATATATACTTATACGTAATATATGGCTGCTTTTATACAACCTGATTCCGGTTTATAGGGATTTCTTCACCCCAAAATAAAAATTCTCTTATCATTTACTCATACTATGCTTTTCTTTTTAAACCTGTTTGAGTTTCTTTCTTCTGTTGAACACAAAGGAAGATATGCTGAAGAATGAAACTAATTTGCATATTATTTTTGTTCCTACTTCATAATATCTGCCTTTGTGTTCAACATAGGACAGAAATTCAAAAACAAGTGTAAGTAAATGTGAGGAAATTTTCATTTTTGGATGAACTAATGAAATAATGCATCTCTTTAAGGGTGGGCCAGGATCCTCATTCAACTATAGTATGTTTTATGAAACAGGCAAGAGATACTAAAGTAGAGTAAGTTTTAGTAAATCTGATGAACTTTTTAGTATACAACATTGCCAGGACAACATGTTTGGGTCATCATTTACTCATCTTCGTATTGTTTCAAACCCATTAGAAAGTTGTTCATCTTTGAAACACAAATAAAGATGTTTTTATGAAATCAGAGATATTTGTGTCCCTCCGTTTAAAGTCTGTTCACCCAAAAGGTCTGAAGAAACTCAATCTTTTAAATTATAAACAGATTCAATTAGTCTTTTATTCACATATCATTTCCACTGAGCAGTATGCTACAGTTTAATACAGAACAGTATGATTCAGTCGCGTCACCCTTATCAGACTTGCGTTTTTACTGCCAACAGTACTCTTATTGTTAGGTGTGATGTATGCCAGATTCACACTTTTGCGCCCTAAAGTTTATTATTTCAAGAGAGGAATCACTTTCCACATTTAGTGACAAAACATGTGAACAGCCCTGTGAACAACAATGGAAGACAAACCGTACATAAGATTCCTTTCTTACTTCTTGGTTTGACACAAGCTTTGTTTGAATATATGGTTTATATGGCATATTATATTATTACAATAGTGTGTTTCCACTGTGTATTTAAAAAATGTTGCTTCCTATGTTTCACAATGTGACAATTCTCTGTAAACCAATCAGCATTCAGTGGGTCTAGCGCCATCTTTTTAGTACTGCGCTGCTTTGCTAGGTACCCTTATGACTTGATTCCACTATGTGGTACAGTACGGTACGGGTCACCTTTATCAGGCTTGCATTTCCACTGCCAAAAGGGTATCAATGGTACCCGTTTGGTGGGCGTGGTGTACGACAGAAAGTTTTAGTCGACATCATTCTCGCTTGCGGAAATGTCAAAGTAAAGCTGTACAGGTCGTTCACATATATGAGAAGCACTTCTCATATAACAGATGCTTTATACACATAAATACTTGTATATAAATGTTCATGACTAACCTTTCTATAAACATAATTTGATTATAATTGCAGATCAGTGATAGAGCAAAATAGCCTACTGTAACGTCTGCGATTATATAAAATAAATAAATGCAACATATATGAACACATACAGACCCTTACAGTCTCCAATATGTTACCAATTACAAAAAAACTGCACACAGCATACATTTAGTCCTTATTTGGGTTCAAAAACAAGACGCAACATATAACTCCCAGTCAGTGCAAGCCTCTCATCTGCATCTTTAATCTTTACCAGCACATGTGACCTCTGTTAGAGAGTAATTATGCCATCCCGAGTTTATAATAGTTCAAAAGGTGATGATAATATGATAATAGTTAAACATGGCAGTTTGTTTATGTTTTAGGTTGCTGAAAGAATCATTTGCTGCTTTGTTTTTTCTGGCTTCTCTTTAGTTTTTTTGCCCGTCATTCTCACGTTTGTCTGTTTCTGAAAGGATCAGATGTCAGAAGCACTTCAATAATCACGCGCGGGGTATTATCATCAGCTCAAAAAGTTAATTATTTCAAATATAGATGTGTGGCGAGCTCATGTAAAATAGCAAAACCGCTCATGCTTTAGACGGCCTTGTAAACAACTATGGGGCACAGGGTATATTCTGCTCTTCTTCTTGGCTTAATGGCTGTTCATCAAGATGATGACAAGGTTTGTTTGAGCTCAAGTCGACCATGACTCGTTATTATATATATTATATATACTTTTTTTTTTTTACGGTATAATGTCTCGCTGTGTATTTAAAAATGCCGCTTTTTTTGTTCTCATTTTCCTGGCTTGACTACGCAATAGTATCTGGATGCAGCCTTTAGGATGCAGGCTGAGATTGCATCACTCAGCAATGCAATGTCAGACTCAATGCACTCAATGGAGTGAGTGACGTCACTGTGACGGGTAGGGTTAGGGGTGGGGTTAGGTGAGCGCATTAAAAAGCATTAAATGCAGCTCAGATTGCACTGCACCAGTTCTGCATCCAGACCCCTCTCTGAACACGTGCTAGTGACGCTTCTCTGTAAACCAGTAGCGTTCAGCTGCGCATCTGGCTCCGCCTTTTGGTACCCTTTTGTTGTGTTAGGTACCCTTTCGAAAGGGTAGTCAAAAAGTGGTCAATACGATTCGCTTTTAGGTACCTTTTGACAGTGGAAATGGCCATAAAAGCATACTGAACCGTACCATACCACTCAGTGGAAATGGGCCATTAGAAAAGGGTTCCAAAAAGTAGTAAAGTTACTATTAGCTATTCTTTGGTACATCAGTGAAAATAGAAATAATGCATACTGTATGTACACCAGTGAACCGTAATGCTCAGTGGAAATGAGCCACAGAAAAAACAGTTGTGTTCTGAAGATTTCTTAGTATTCATATTTTTCAACTGTTTGTCTGATTCTTTCACTCACTCTTCATTAATTGAATCCATTCTGCTTCTGTTTCCTAATATCAATGCTTTTGATAGAAACGCCATCCTCAGACACCTCCACCTGTGCAAAGAGTAAATTGGAGAGGAATCCCGTTCAACAAGAGCATACGAAGCTCATCATCATCTACTCTCTGGATCATCCCCTGTACAAAGAGATCATCTTGAAGTTTTGTGCCTTCCTCAGGGCTAAATGTGGCACAGATGTCACCCTGGATCTTCTGGACTCCACCTGGCTCAGCACAATCGGCAGAATTCAATGGCTGGATATGCAAAGAGAACGAATCTCCAAGTCCTCCGATAAAGTCCTTATCCTGTGCTCTCCGGGAGTGCATGCGAAGTGGAGGTCAATGTGCGGTAAACACCAAGTAAGACTAAAAGAGGATGAACGTTCACCAATGGGAGATATGCTCACTCCAGCTTTGAGCCTCATTATACCGGATTTTGTTCACGCTTCATCTTTCAACAAATACATGGTGGCTTATTTTGATGATGTTTGCAGCGAGGGTGATGTTCCAGCACCTTTTAATGTTCTGGTGAAGTACAAGCTCATGAAGCACTTTGAGGAACTTTACTTCCGGATCCTAGGCATGGAAAAACACGAGCCAGGACGGATTAAATGCATTGAAGGCATTAGGGAGAATGATTACTTCAGCTGTCCGTCAGGACGAGCCCTTCGGGATGCAATTGAGGAGTTTCAAAACTACCAGTTGAAGAATCCAAACTGGTTTGAAATGGAGCTTCTGGACTTTGATGATGATGATGATGAAGAGGAAAGCGTCATAGAGTCGATGTGTCCTACTGATGTTAAATGTAATCCGTATCAGCTGATTGAAGAGTATAAACCTCATACGTTTATCAATGTGATTCAGATTGATGAAGACGTTTTTAAAAATGCTTCCATTGCAGAGACAGCCATAATATTAAGTGAGCATTCATCGGTTTCCACTACAGGTGTTCATTCCAGTGGTCCAGGATTGAGTAGCTTGACGGCTATTGATGTGAAAGGTTTACCAGCAACTAAACCTATGGCACAGCATGCTTTATGCTTACAGGCTCTGTGAATGCCTCTGAATTTGTAGCTGTAAATAATCAGTCGTGTTCAGGGTTAAAGCATGACAAGTTATGTAATCAGATTACATTTTTACATAGCACTAAAGTAATGCATTAATGTTCACAAAGAAAATATCTGTTAGTTTTTTTCAAAAGGAAAACGCAAAAAAGTAACATAACAGATTATTTTACTTTAAAAGTAACTAAGTACCATATTTACTTACTTTTTAAAGTATTAAGTAATGCAAGATTTTAATATATTACTTTTAAAAGCAGTGGTGGAAAGAGTACTGAAAAATCATACTTTAGTAAAAGTACCATTACTTGCCTAAAAATGTAGTGCAAGTAGAGTAAAAGTATCTGTTGTACATATTACTCAAAGTTTAGACCTTTTAACTGTACTCAAGAGTAGAGAGTAGTGAGTATTATGATGTAAGAAGCTGATGCATTTACATGTAATTTGAGTATGTGTGTAAACGTAACATTCTGTAGTGAATTTAGTTATTGTCCAGCAGGACACAACATCATAAGACGTTAATATTAGGTTTGATTCAGGTTGTGATGTCAGGTGACCAAAATTCAATGACTAGCCAGCATCTAAGGAAAGTTATTTTGATGTCCAATAATGATGTCAAATTACGTTGATATTTGGTTGATTTTAGGTTGTGTTAGAAAGTGACCAAAATCCAACGTTGAGCCAACATCTCAAACCAATGTCATATTGACATCAAATAATGACATTTATTCATCAGGTATGGCAACCAAAATCCAACATCTGATGAACGTCATAGTGATAACGTCCACACAACGTCATGCTGTAACATCATTAGATGTTGATATTTGGTTGATTTTAGGTTGGACGTTGGACATTGATGTCGGCCTGACGTTGAGTTCTGACGTCAACACGATTTTCATTTTCAAACAAAATACAACGTTCCCATGACATTGTGGTACAACATCAATCTGACATCATGTTGATGCCCTGTGCCTGCTGGGTGTTTATGGCCAATTCAGTCATCATACAGTTAACATCCGTCATCTTCTCATCAGTGACATGCATCTAAACATTCTTTGGGTCAATGCGTGTAAAGATTTTGGACATCTTCTTGGACACTTTTAATGCTTCCAAAGTTTGCTGCAATTATAAATCGCCCATGTCTTGAGGTAGTTCATTATCATGCGATTTACCTCTTTACTTCTATGTGCGATTTGATTGGACAGGAATCACAGGACTGAATTTTCTAATCCACATAGACAAGAAAAAATTAATTAGTGACTGCAGGTTGAAGGAAAGTAGTAGAGTAAAAGTACCGATACTGCACTAAAAATGTACTCAAAGGAAAGTAAAAGTACACATTTATAAAACTACTTAGTAAATTACAGTTCCTAAGAAAAACTACTCAATTACAGTCATTTGAGTGTTTGTAATTTGTTACTTTACATCACTGTTTAAAAGCCACTTTCCTCAACAACACTGATAATCAGAATATTTTAAAGCCTGATTGAATAAGCATAATGTTATTAGTGTTCACATCAAATGCTAAAAAACATTCATAAAAAAATGACAAAACTCACTGCTGAAATACTATATGGTGCATTATTGGAGAAACTAATTATATAGTCTATATAGTTTCACTCCATTGTGATGTGGATCTCTCTTTTTAAACCCCATTGGTTAGAACTGTAATCTTTGGCATGTAGTTATGTAGCTGGTGGAGTAATGTCTAATTAAAAATGCCAAAATAATATCAGACTAATGCTGTAAATAATGAACATGGCATCTAAAGATGGCTTTTGTTATTTTACAGATATAGTACTGCAATATTAAAAATATCATTAATGTTGTGGTGTGAACATATATTTAAAATAGTTAGTGTGTGTTGTTGTTAGGTGGTGTGGACTAGCCTTTACTATCATTTTAGACTTGGTTTCATGGTTAGGGTTCTTTCATGCTTTTGTCTAAATAACAAGTAAAAAAAGTGAAGTGTCTACATTAATGTTTTAAATTACTCTTGCAATAATAAATTGTTAAAACATGCTTGAAAAAATGTTTCAACTGTAAAATTATCATTCAGTGTAATAGACTTTGAATTTAAATATAAAGTTTATTGTTGGTGTGTTGGGTTCATATTAAGGAGTGAGTCTTGTTGTGTTTCTTTAGTACTGAAGTAATCAGGATACATTCTTGAATATAGCGTTGATATAGCACAGACACACACAAACTAATAGTCATTTTGCAGTCTGTGACATCATCTAAAAGTCAAGTATTTCAGGTTACAAAACCACATAACATTGCAGTGACATGCAACAAAAACACTTAATGTTTAAACTTTTCAGAATGATTGTGCTTAACTTTACTGGTCAAACTCACTGTTTTCTATAATTGACTGGTTGATAGCCTAAATTTGTAAGTTTGTCCTTCAGTTGTATTTGTCATTCATTGTTAGTACTGACATGATTTTACAGTTCTTTAGTATTTCCTTAAAAGTCAGTGAATTAAATTTATATAAAAGTTCATAGGAATAAGTCAAAATTTAAATCTTTTCCTCAATTACCTGCTGCCTCAGTAATTGATGCATTATTAGACTTAAAACCCAAACGGAGAGGACTAATTTCTCATATATACTCTTTTATTTGTACAATAGAGCCTCAAAATCTAGAACATATTAAAACCTCTTGGCAGCTTGACTTGAGCAGGGACTTCACAAAGTCAGAACGGGATGGTATTTTAAATAAAGTACACTCATCATCACACTGTACCAGACATGCCCTTATTCAATTTAAAATATTTCTCCGGTTACATATTACAAATTTAAAATTGTCTAAGATCTATCCTACTGTTAGTCCAGCATGCAGTAGATGCTCAAATTCACCAGGCACAACTGTCATGTAATAAACTGCCCACATGTTTTGGTTCTGGCCAAATCTAGGGAGATTTTGGAAAGATATTTTAAATTGTTTCGTTATATGTATGGTTTTGCTTTTGAACCTGAACCCCTGTTGGCAATTTTTGAAACCAGCCCTAAGAAAAAATATTGTGCTTAAGGAAGAAATTTGTAGAGTAATTGCTTTTACCATGCTATTGGCAAGGCATTTAATTCTTCTCTATTGGAAAAAAACTGAGCCCCCAACACATAGTAGATGGATCAAAGATGTGATGTATTTAATTCAGCTTGAAAAAATCCAATTTATTCTCTTTTGAAATGTTCCTTTCTTACATATGTTGATAATAATAATAATTATAATAATTTTCTTTATTATTCCTCTTTCATCTCACTGTAATCTTGTAATGCCTTTCACAATGAGCTTGCTTGTAATAAAGATATACAGAAACTTCTATTACACCCTGAATGGTTAGCTTTTTATGTGTATTGTATATCTTTTTGCATTTTTCTTTTTTAAATTTATTTATTTGTTTGTTTGTCATTACTGTATTGGAGTTGTGTATGCACCTTATATGTAGTCTTGCTGTGCATTTGTGTGTCGCTTGAGGACTTTAATGTTTTCAGACTGTAAGCTATGTGACTCTTCTGTTAAAGCCACAAAAGGGAAATTAGTGCTGGGGATGTTTTATATTTGTTCTTTGTTTTTGTTGTTGACTGACTGATTTTTTTTTTAAATCCTATAAATAAAGTATTAAAAAAAGTTCATAGGAAATGATAGAGGTTGGGATATATATCGATATTAATCATAAGCCTATATCAAGTATGTAAGCCTTATTTACACATATCGTTGATTTAAACATTAAACAGCACTCATGTAGCCTAGTTAGCCTAAATCGTACTTTATGATTATTTCATTAGACAGTTAAAAAGTGGAACCACTGTATTATTAAATATTACATCACCTTTGTTATCGTGCAATTGCCGTTGTAAATGCCCCATGTGGTAGATATTTTCAGTGGAAAAAAGCAATGGATGCAGTTCACGTTTTAGTACAAACAAACCCAACCGGATCAAAGTTCAACCTAGTGAAGTAGAGCCCAGAAGAATGTCGAAAATACTTTAAACTGAGTAGCCATCGTCAAAGATAAAGATTTGGACTGTGCTGAACCGAACCTGCAGAGTTTCGCGTGAGAAGAATTTTAATGAGCAAACGCAGCCTCTTTTTTGTCATGACTTCATGAAGTCCTGAATTGTTTACATAGAGTAACAGCACCCGTATGTGTATTTTACATTATGGTGATTTGTGTATTTTGTGTTTTGAAACGTGTTTGTTACAGTCAGCTCGTCACTTGTTTCTAACAAACAGAGCATAACAAATCGTTCCCTTTGAATTTTTTTGGAAACGCTCCAGCAAGCGGTGGTTTACTTTACATTTGTGTCAAATTTTTGAGTTTTGCTGAGCTGAGGATCCTGTTTTGAACATGCTTTGGAGGTTTTCTACGTTTCTTAGACGCTGCATCACAACTACACACAGCAGGCATTGCAACCAAGGTAAAGTAGCACAAACCACATACACTGAAGTTGTTCACTGAAGTTTCTGCAAGCTTGTCCTATTTTTCTGTTAGTGTATGCAATGTATCTTTCATTTTAATTGGACCACAGGCATTGTGTCATTCAAAAGTAATTATACTCTTAACGTTTTTCAATATTTGTTTTCCACTGAACAAAGAAAATAGTTAGCAGAATATCCTAGTTTTTACTTGCCATACAGTAAAACTAAATCAAGATTTGATCTGTGAGGGGTCAAAATGACCAACAGTTTTACAGATGCTATCCATGTGACTTATATATTGTAAATTGTGAAGAAATAATAATATGACGGAATATCCTTACCAATATTTTTAAAAAGGTTATAGTAAATTAAAATAGTCAAGAACCAATTAAGACTTTGTGCAACCTGAATTGTAATATTTAAAAGTAAAATGTTTGTGTTCCCCCAGACAGCCTGTTTACGATCCATCCTGATGTGAAAGAAGCCTTAGTGCATCACAGGCCAGTTGTGGCTCTGGAAAGCACTATTATTACTCATGGGATGCCTTATCCTCACAATCTCAGGTACAGTTGACATATACTGTATATAACATAGACATTTTTAAAAGGTTTATTCATGCCAAAATGTAAATTCAGTTATCATTTACTCATTTTTTTGTAGCTCCAAACCCAGTTTGTTTATCTTCAGATCACAAATTGACAGTCCAGCATATTTTTGTCCTTCCAGTCTGTCACGTTTCAGATCATTCATAAAGAGTTCAAAAATACATCCAAATATAATAATCATTTTTGAGAGTTCAAACTTTGAATCCGAACTCTGATTAAAATCTCCATTTCTTCTGTATTTCAGCACAGCAAAAGAGGTCGAGGCTATTGTGAGAGCTGAATGTTCAATCCCAGCAACCATTGGGATTCTTGAGGGGAGGATTCATGTGGGCCTTTCTTCAGATGAACTGGACTTCCTGGCACAAAGCAAAACAGCACTGAAAGTGTCAAGACGAGACCTACCATATGTCATTAGCAAGGTCCGTAATTTTTTTTGTTTTGTTTCTATGTTAATATAGAAATTAAAATGATAGTTCACCCCAAAATGAAAATTGACTCACTATTTTCTCACTCTCATTTGGGCTTCAAACATATATATGAGTGTCTTTTTACTGTTAAACATCAAAAGTGATATTTTGAAGAATGCTTGACACTCCCTACTATTTACATCCAAAGAAGGATAAACAAATACTCAATCAATGCTTGCAGGTTTCTAGCTTTTTTTCAATGTATTTTCCTTTGTGTTCAGCAGAAGAATGAAAGTCATATAGGTTTTAAACAAATGAAGGGGGAATAAATGATGACAGAATCGTCATTTTTGGGTGAACAATTACTCTAATGTAAAAATATTTGTTGATTATGCAGGGTCTGTCGGGTGGCACCACTGTCTCTGGCACAATGATCGCTGCACACAAGGCTGGGATTTCTGTCTTTGTAACCGGCGGCATTGGAGGAGTGCATAGAGATGGAGAAAACTGCACGTTATCTAAAAACTGTCTTTATTTTCATGTGAAATCTGCACATTATAAAACATAGCATGACCCATGGAAGCATTTTTCTGCTGCATGATAAAAAGTCATCTCAAAATTCAGACTTTTTCCTCACAACTCTGAGTTTACATTTTGCAATTCTGTTTATTACTCACAATTTTAAGTTTATACATTGCAATTCTACAGAGAGCTTCAATGCACTGCAAGTAAAGAAAACACATCCAAATAGGAAAACACTAAGGACACGTCTTCAATTTGACAACACGCATGGATGCAAATCCTCAAAATGAAAATAGAGGAATGCGCTGCAAATAGCGTAGACCACAATGGAAATGTGTTGGGGGACCCCAAAAAGTGACAGACCCCATTGCTTTCTGCTTGGAGCCAGCACTGTTGTCGAAGATCTGAGTTCATTTGACAGATTATTAGGGTTAAGAATAAAAAAACAACAAAAAACTCTCTGAGATCTCCAAAAACACTGCTGACTCTAAACAGGAATCATCTGGGTTTGGCACCTTTTGTGGCCCCCCAACACATTTCTCTTGTGATATGTATTTGTATGTGTTGTGAGACTTTGCATGGATGTGTTGTCAAATTGATGTTGTTTTCTTAGTTGTTTTCTTAGTTCATATGTGTTTTTTTTTTACTTGAAGCGCATTTGAAGCTAGCTCTCTGCGAGGCCAACAGGGGGCACTCAATCTGTGGTCTATGTGGGTCTTAACGGCCAATTATAGTGAAGGGAACTCTATACTGCTTAGTGAGTACCGTCTTTCGGATGAGACGTTAAACCGAGGTCCTGACTCTTTGTGGTTGATAAAAATCCCAGGATGTCCTTCGAAAAAGAGTAGGGTCCTGGCCAAATTTGCCCACTGGCCTCTGTTCATCATGGCCTCCTAACCATCCCCATATCATAATTGTCTCCTCTCCTCCAATCAGTTGATGTGTGGTGTGTGGTCTGGCGCAATATGGCTGCATTTGCTACACACTGGTGGTGGATGAGGAGATTCCCCCAAACCCCCCCCACCCACCCACCCCAAATGTGTAAAGCGCTTTAAGTGTCTAGAAAAGCACTATATAAATGTAAAGAATTATTATTTGACTGTACAATTCTGACATTGTTAGATACAATTTGATATCACTTTATTCGTTGCTGCAAATGTGAGTTTACATATATTCTGACTTTATTCTTGGAATTGTGAGATATAATGTACAATAGTGAATTCTTAGACGTCAGAACTCCATATTGCTGGACATGAACTCACAATTCTGAGAATAAAAGTGTGTGAGACTGAACACACACTCAAAATTGCAATTACCTTTTCTATTCTGTGGTGGAAATAAGCTTCTTTACCAACCTATATTTATTCTCTCATAGCTCTGGATGTGAGTGCGGATCTCACAGAACTGAGTCGAACGCCTATCGCGGTTGTGTCTGCTGGGGTAAAATCCATTCTAGATATTGGTCGCACTCTTGAGTATTTGGTAAGTCTTCAAACCATGCTACCATTTTGTACATTCATTCATTCATTTTCTTTTAGGCTTAGTTCCTTTATTAATCAGCCACAGCGGAATGAACCACCAACTTATCCAGCACATGTTTTACGCAGTGGATGCTCTTCCAGCTGCAACCCATCACTGGGTAACGCCCATACACTCTTATTCACACCCATACACTACAGCCAATTCAGCTTACCCAATTCACCTATAGTGCATGTCTTTGGACTTGTGGGGGAAACCGGAGCACCCAGAAGAAAACCCACGTGTACACGGGGAGAACATGCAAACTCCACACAGAAATGCCAACCGACCCAGCCGAGGCTCGAACCAGCGACCTTCTTGCTGTGAGCCAACAGCGCGACCCACTGTGCCACTGCCCCCATTTTCTACATTTTCATGTCAACACAGGGGGTATTTATGGGTTCAATATGTGTGTCATCTTTATCAAACACCTTGCAAAATAACCTTTTAAATGTATCTACTTGGGAGGGCATCTGAAAGAGCTCAATAGGTCAGTTTTGTTTTCATAAATAGCTCAGACTGTTGTCCTATTTTGGTGTCTGCATCAAATTAAATTTCCTTTAAATACCTATATTGGTGAAATAATGTTGAATCGTCATTCATCGTGACATACAGTTGAAGTCAGAATTATTAGCCTCCCTTTGAATTTTTACTTTTTAAATTATTTCCCAAATGGTGTTTAACAGAGCAAGGAATTTTTTACAGTATGTCTGATAATATTTTTAGTCTTATTTGTTTTGTTTCGGCTAGAATAAAAGCAGTTTTTAATTTTAAAAAGCCATTTTAAGGTCAAAATTATTAGCTCCTTTAGGCTATATTTTTTTCAATAGTCTACAGAACAAATCACTGTTATACAATAACTTGCCCAATTTTTAGCCTGCCTAGTTAACCTAATTAACCTAGTTAAGCCTTTAAATATCATATAGAAGTGTCTTAAAAACATCTAGTAAAATATTATTTACTGTCATCATGGCATTTAAAATATAAGAAATGAGTTATTAAAACTATTATGTTTAGAAATGTGTTGAAAACATCTCTCCGTTTAACAGAAATTGGGGAAAAAATAAACGGGGGCTAATAGTTCTGACTTCAACTGTATATAAATGAATATTGTTCCTCTTGTTTCACTGAATTGAATTTTAATGGTTGTCTTCTGTAAATCATGCAAAAATATATGATAAACATACACAATTAAGCAAGAAACTTGCTATGTAGAGTATAAAAAAACAAACAAACCCTTTTTACACTTTTAATGTTTTGATGCTTGAAAACCTCTTTTCGTCTTTGACCCAGTACACTTACGTTCTAATTCAAACATCAATGCTTAATTTACAGGAAACCCAGGGTGTGTGTGTGGCCACATATGGAGATTCAAAAAGCTTCCCGGCTTTCTTCTCCCGTCAAAGTGGATTTACTTCTCCTTACAATATCTCCAGTCCTCAAGAAGCAGCAGATCTTATTGGCAAGTCTTAAGTGTTTAAGCTTTTACCGCACATGCATTTGGGTAAATGTCAATAATACACATTTACTGAAAGCCGTAGTGATTGTAATTGAAAAGGCATTCAGAGATAAAGTTTCTCTAACACAAACCCTCATACTGCTTAGTCATTCATGAAGGGCTCTTTAACTCCCTCTTTTCTCAACAGCAAGCACATTTTCTCTGGGGCTGAAGAGTGGTCTTCTTTTGGCCGTCCCGATCCCAGAGGAACATGCAGCCACGGGACAACAAATAGAAGACGCCATACAAACAGCAGTGACTGAGGCCAGGTTTGAAAATATAGTGCTTTAACATGCCACATATAATGACAAACACTAAAATAAAAAATCTTTTCTTTGCATATGTGAAGCTCAAAAGGAGTCATGGGAAGAGATGTCACTCCTTTTATCCTTCAGAGAGTCAGTGAACTAACTAAAGGGAAATCTTTGCAAGCCAGTATCCTTTTAAAGTCCATGTAAAACAGAAGATGCTAAGACTTTTATTTTAGTATGTTGATGTACTTCTAACTGAAATGGATTTTGGAGTAGGGGGTGGGGCTTCCTATTTATGTGCCACTTATTCAAAGCAATCTAACTGTAGGTTGTTAAGGAGGTTGTTAAGAATATTGTGACGTTAACAGTGAAGGACCACCACTCCAAAAGCAAAAGCAAATGGTCAGAGTGGATAATATGGTTAATATTACCCAAAAATGGCCAGTAGGTGGCGACAACTCTCTTTCTTAAAGCGATAGTTCACTCAAACATGAAAATTTTGTTATCAATAACTTAACCTCATGTAATTTCAAACTTTCAGAAGACAAATTAAGATACTTTAGATATCCTCCATGGACAACAATAGTCCAGACTCGGTTAAAGCCCAGAAAGTTGCCAAATAAACATCCTTCGAACGTACCATGTGTCTTAAGTGGTTAAATCAGATTATTATGAAGCTACGAGAATATGTCTGTGTGCACAAAAATAATTATTTTATTCAACAGCTACTTCTCTCAGACCATTTGCAGATATATATCTTAAGAGTTAAAGATTAATATCATAATTTGGGTTCTGAAAATCAACGAATGTAATTAAGACTTAGTTATAACGAAGAATTTGTATTTTTGGCGAAAGTATCCCTTTAATAAGTGATTCACTGAATCATTCATTCAAATAATTCATTTAAAGTGGTTGATAATCAAAAACGAATTCATTGAGGAATGAAACACTACAGTGTTGCTCTGGAATGTACAAAAGTTCTGTTCCAATTTAATGGAACAATGTTTGTTGGTGTATTATGTACAATATATTGTTTCTGTACAATATAACTGTTGTATAAAAGCAAAACAGTCATGCTTGTACACCTATATATAAAACAATACTCTTGCTTGTTTGATTTGGCAAACCTATATCACATTTAAAAAAAAATACAAAAATTATGACGTAAACGACTTTTGTGACTGAATTATTGGGTCAATATAACAGGCTTTATCACACAGTGAATACTTTTGGACTCTTAATAGACTGAAGAGACATTTCATAATCAATATTAAAATAACATTTACAATATTAGAGTACAATAGAAGATAAATATCACACATTCCTAGATCAAGCATATTTCAGTAATATACATGTATGCTTTTTATTATTTTTTAATGCTTGTTTTGGTTTAATGTGTCCTAATCACAGAGAAATGGTTCATATGTACCGGTTTAATTGTGTGGTCTTAGTTTAAAGTGTGGTCTGCACCATATGTTTTATGTTATTTCCTTGAAATTTATCCATTTTTAGATATAGCACTCATCCGTAACAATGCCAGAGTGGGCAGTCAGATTGCACATGCTCTTTCTAAATGCAATGAAAACAAAGGAGTCCATTTTAGAGGCAATATTAGGACCCAAAAAGCAATGGATCAGAAAATTGACTCCAAAACTGTAAGTGATACATTAAACATATCTTGTTCTAATGTTTAATAATGATCTGTCTAAAGCAGGGGTGGCCAAACTTTTTTGTATAAAGGGCCAAAAACCAAATATCATTGAGAGCCATGGGCTGAAGGTAAATATACCAAACTATATTACATTAATTGCCATGGGTAATTTCCTAATTTATTAGAAAACACTACTTTTAATCATATTAACTAATGTATAACATTTAAAATGATTACTTATTGCAATAAAAACACGAACAATCACATTTATAACAAAATGGAGTTCAATGTTGAAAACACCAGGTAAGCAGAATTTGCCTTTACCTTGATTTGTCCTCTATCTAGTGTGTACATTTAAACTAAATCTGATTAATTTACACCATTTACTGACTCCGTTAATTTTAGTTAGGTTTAACAATAAACCAAAAGGTTACATTAGATTTGAAATGACAATCTCTAAACCGTCTCTATCATTCTTTCTCTCTACTCAGATGGGATGGTGGGCCAAATCAAAGGTTACCATGGGCCAACTTTGGCCTGCGAGCCTTAGTTTGGGCATCTCTGGTCTAAAGACTAATGCAAAATAAATCAATGTATTTTGAATTGTTAATGAAAAAAAAAGCTGAAATAGCCAAGCTGAATTTAAAAAATAAATAAATAAATAAATATATATTTTTTTACCTGAACAATAAGTTTTTTTAATGTTTAGTAGTATTTTAAAAAAGATTTAAACAAAAATGTATTAAAGTCAACAGTTACCGGCACCCTGAGAGTCAAAAAACATATAATATAATATAATAATAATATGTGTGTTTTCTTACATTAAAGTGAACCCTAATGTAGTGAAACAAACAGTGTGGTAAAGAAAATTATTTACAGCATTTATAACACCACTTCAGCAAACACTTCTTGATGCTTAACTAAGAATAGTTGTGTATATATAACACACTTCATTTTCATCAGATAGTTATCGGTGGAATAAACGTTGATTTCATCGCTAAAGCAACAACAAAGAAATTGCTGGTAAGTCTAAGTATAACCTACAGGAGCTTTAGATACTTAGTTTTTTTAAATGACATTATTCATTGTTTAATATTCAGTTTGGTCAGACAAATCCAGGAAGTGTGTGCCAGTCATTTGGAGGAGTGGGCAGAAATATTGCTGGTAATTAATGAGCCATTCATAATATTATTACTTAATCTATACAAGTTTTTGACTTTGGCTGTATTTCCTGTAGACTGTTTAAGCCGATTAGGACACAAACCCCTTTTCATCTCTGCCATCGGCAAAGACTCTCATAGTGGTGCTGTGTTAAACTACTGTAAACATATGGTGAGTTTACTCTTATTTTCTAAGTTTTATTACCCTGTAGCAACATTGAACTTGTAGCTACAGGTTTTGTTTTTGGGTCTATTCTTATCAGGATACAAGTGCAGTTGCCAGATTGCAGGACCAAAGAACGGCCACCTATTGTGCAGTCATAACTGAATCTGGAGAGTTGAGCCTGGGACTGGGCGACATGGACATCCATCAGCAAATACAAGAGCAGTATGTACGTATTGACCTTATTCTTTTGCATAAGAGGGGCCGTTGAAACATTTTTGGCTCGAGATTTGCAATTTAAAAAACTGCTTATTGTGCTGCTTAATGTTTCAAACTGTTTTTTATTTCTTATTGTAATATTTTTGGTTGTAAACACACTTGTTTGTAGAGCAAATAGTTTGACCGTTTATTGCTGTTTGTTACTCCAAAAATCACTTTGCCAATGTATTGCATCCTTACTGAATAAAAGTATGTTTGTTTAAAAAAACTTACTAACCTTATCCTTTTGATAACAGTGTAAAATATTACAATATAAAATTAAATATGGAAATTAAAATTAGCTTTGTGGCTTTTAATCCAGTTGTATATGCTATTAACACCTACATTTGGATAAAAACCTAGTACAAAGTACAGTCCTTTTGTTCTAGGTAAACAGCAAAAAATAGCGATGACTCATCCTGCACTCACTCATTTTTTGCCCAATCAGATGCTATGGGGTTTTATGGGGTTATATGGGGTTTTAACGCAGTTCTGTGGCAGCAGTTTGTAAAAATAGCCAGCCTCTAATGGTAATAAATAATTCATGCAATTTTTTTATAATCTCACTTTTTCACTTTTTCACATTGATTGACATTTGCCCTTTAAACATGTCAAAAAAAAAAAAAACAGCCCAGCCCATTATTGATGATCTTACTCAGGCACGGGAGTTTGTAGCTCCGCCCTCTGGCTGTGAGCATAACCTCATTTGAATTTAAAGTGACAGTCACCAAAATGGCACAATTTGGATCAAAGACTAAAAGCACGATTGCCTCACAACAAGAAGGTCGCTGGTTCAAGCCCAGGCTGGGTTAGTTTGCATTTCTGTGTGGAGTTTGCATGTTCTCCTCATTTTCTCCCTGGTGCTCCGGTTTCCCCCACAGTCCAAAGACATGCGCTATAGGTGAATTGAATAACTAAATTGGCCGTAGTGTATGTGTGTGAATGCAAGAGTGTATGGGTGTTTCCCAGTGTTGGGTTGCGGCTGGAAGGCCATCTGCTGCGTAAAACATATATGCTGGAAAATTTGTTTGATTCCGCTGTGGCGACCCCTGATTAATAAAGGGACTAAGCCGAAAAGAAAAGGATAATCCTGATTTATCCAGCATGTTACAGTCCCTACGTAAAATAATGCTCGTGATTTTAAGAAAACATAACATAAATAAACAACGGCCAAAGTTCTCCACCTGAATTATTTTTTAACATAAAATAATCAGCAAAACAATCCATAATGACGAGAGACGGGGAGCCCGACAACAAATTAAAAAAATAACCAATCAAACCTAAAGCAGGTTGGGTCTCCCCACTCCAAACTAAAGTAAAAAATAAAATACAAAGGAGAACACAACACCAGAGCCATCAAAGACTGTGGTTGGCGTGGAGGAATGAGCGAGAACGAGAGAACCACTTCCTTCCAATTAAAAAAAGCCTGCCGTCACCAAATCAACTAATAGAAAACTGAAAAGGTTAAAGACTAAACAATATATTTGAAAGTAATAATTATGGGCAGGAGTGAACTCCACACGTAACACCTCCACCCCCAAAATGGTGACTGGTAAAACAGAACAAAAATAAATGAAAACCACCCATAACCGTATAGTAATACATGACATTGCATCGGCCAGCACATTATCTTTACCAGGAACATGTTTTATTTCCAAGTTAAAAGCTTGGACAACAAAGCCTATCTCATCAGACGTTGGTGAGAATTATGCATTTTATGGATACAGATGAGATCAGTGTAGATGGTAATTGGATTGCATGAACATTTTGTCATTGTTGTATTATTATCTGCAGGTGTCTCAGTTTGAAGATCAGCTTTCATCAGCGTCTCTCGTAGTTCTTGATGGAAACATTCCAGTTTCAACCATCGATTATGTGTGCCGTATCGCCAAGAAACACGCAGTCCCTGGTTAACATCATTTATCTAATGCCATTTCAAAGTGTTTAGTCAGTTGTTACGTGCGTGTCTCTGTCTTTCTCTGCAGTGTGGTATGAGCCTACGGATGCAGATAAGGCCTGTAAGCCCTTCCTGTCAGAGAGCTGGAAAGCGCTGGCCTTCACCTCCCCCAATCTGACGGAGCTCTGCACCATGAATCACACTCTCGGCCTGCCCACTCCTGCAGGTACTGGAGTTTGAGACTGACTAAAATAAGCAAACATTGACTTTGCATGGGAAGAGTGGAGCTGTTTGAATGGTAACCATTGGGTGATTTTGTTTTAGTGCTGCCCCGATCACTGGAGGATGTTTTAGGTTGTGTACCGGCTCTCTCTCGCCCCCTGCTGGAGCATCTGCATTGTGTCGTGGTCACTTTGGGCTCGCTGGGTGTGCTGGTGTGTGGAGAACATGAAGCCGGGACTGTAAATTTGCAGCCACGAAAGCAAAAAAGGGTATGATGGATTTATTGTTTTCAAATTATTACTGTAAATGATTAAAGTAATATTTTGTTTTGCTTATCAAGTACTTTGAAAGAATAAGAGTGTGTGCATAATGTGGTATATGTTAAGTGATTTTTTCCAAACTAATAATAATATTAATATAAATAAAATAAAACTGCATTATTTAAATTGACATTATTTTATTGTTGTTATGTTTCTTGTCCTGTCACATTTCCAGACTTTTTTCTTTATATAGAAATATTTTTTAACAATATATATTAATAAAAGATCAGTGTATTTATTGAACTAATCTGTTTGCATTATAGTTTACCCAAAAATCAAAATTACCTAATTTATTCTCCCTCCTGTGGTTTTACATCTTTATGGTATCTTTCTTTTATTGCACACAAAATAAGATATTTTGAAGAATGCTGGTTGCTGGCACCCATCAAATTCCGTAGTAGGAAAACAAAATGCTGTGGAAGTCAATGGCTACGAGCATTGTTTCCAAAAAAGAAACTCATTAACCTTTTTGAACAAGTGAACAGTTGAGCAAATGATGACAGAGTTTTCAGTTTCGAGTGAACTTTCCTTTTAATTAAATTGAATTTTTAAATGATAATGTTAATAGTAGAATTAATGCAGAAAACTACATTACCCATAATGCAGAACATTCCACCAATCAGAGAGTTTGGTGCAAGTATCAAAGTGATCCAAAAGAAGTCTGTCATGGTGTGTTCACACCAGACGTGGATGAAGCGTGAAATGAAGTGATTTACATGTTAAATCAATGCAAAGACTCGAAAAGATGGAAAGTGTTGCCATTGAGCATCTTGCGCGTTTGACATGATTAATGCGCGATTCCCTCGAGTTGGGAAATCTGCACTTTAGCGGACATTCGTGCCATGTTAACCAATCAGGAGCTTGCTCTTGTAGGGGCGATTATGATGTAGCACCTGCAGTTGGTGTCTCGAGTAGAAATCCTCCTGCCGACACCGGACAACAGCTCACCAAACTGGGCTCTGCTCAGTCGGAAGTACCGCTGAAAGCCTCCATAATCCAGGTTCAGTTTCTGGAGGAGTTGGTGAACTCACAGAGCTGGGTGCACCTCTGAAATGATCTAGTGGACTCAGACACGGCTCCGATTGAATCTACGCTGTTTTTCAGACTTCCCAAAGCACATAAAGCACAGCTACACTCTCAATAAAATCCATGTTAGCTATTTAGCAACGAAACTAGAGTCACCAGGCAGACAGAAGCCCTGCCCATGATGCGAATCTGTGTCTGAATCTGTGAAGCGAATTTCACGCATGAATGAAGAGAGTAAACTCAAAATGTTCACACATCTTTTTACGTGCGAATATTGCGATTTATTCATGCATGCCGTGTCTGGTGTGAACACAGCATAACTCCTCTCACTCCTGTGATACAATGCAAATTTGACACGCTCAACATACTTAAAGGGATAGTTCACCCAAAAATTAAAAATCTGTCATCATTGAATCACCCTTTACTTCAGGGATGTCAAACTCAATTCCTGGAGGGCTGCAGCCCTGCACAGTTTAGTTCCAACCCTGCTTCAACACACTTACTGGTAGGTTTCAAACAAGCCTGAAGGACTCAATTAGTTTGATCAGGTGTGTTTAATTACACTGTAAAAAATTCCCTGTAAATTTTACAGTAAACAGCTGGCAGCAGGGTTGCCAGCCAGTTGCTGTATTTTTTACAGTAGCAGTGCTGTAAAATTAAATTACAGCATTTTGCTGTAAATTAAATTACAGCATTTTCCTGTAAATTAAATTACAGCATTTTCCTGTAAATTAAATTACAGCATTTTCCTGTAAATTAAATTACAGCATTTTGCTGTAAATTAAATTACAGCACTGCTACTGTAAAAAAATACAGCAACTGGCTGGCAACCCTGCTGCCAGCTGTTTACTGTAAAATTTACAGGGAATTTTTTTGTCATTTACTGTATTTTTTACAACTACTGTATTTTTATACAGTAAAATACTGGAATGTCTGTAAATTGTAAGAGTTTAAAATGTTAAATTTAAAGTGTTGTACTGTAAACTATTAACTCCTTTAGCTCTTAACAATTTAACTGTACTAAGTGTTGCTTAAAACAATTCAATCATCTATTACTTCTAAAAAAAAAGAGAGAGAAAAAAACTCACGTTAGCTTGAAGGTCAAGGTTTATTTAAAACATACATTTAACATTTTTGGTCCAAAGGTCCCAAATGAGTCCATAGAGGTGTACAACAAATCCGCTCCAGGTACTGCTCGATCACTGGATGCTCCATAAGAGTTCCTAGAATCAAAGAGAAAAACATATTAGATAAAGTACAACACGATAAACAGACTAAGAGATGACAAATACAGACACAGACAGATGGAGAGATGACAGGACAGACAGACAGATGACGGACACAGACAGATGGAGAGATGACAGATACAGACAGACAGACGGACAGATGACAGATACAGACAGGTGGAGAGATGACAGATACAGACAGACAGACGGACAAACCACAGACAGATGAAGAGATGACAGATACAGACAGATGGAGAGGTGACAGATACAGACAGATGGAGACATGACAGACAGACAGACAGATGACAGACAGATTCAGAGATGACAGATACAGACACAGACAGACAAACAGATGACAGACACAGACGGATGGAGAGATGACAGACAGACGGACAGATGACAGACAGATTCAGAGATGACAGACACAGACAGATGGACAGATGACAGACACAGACAGATGGAGAGATGACAGACACAGACAGATGGAGAGATGACAGATACAGACAGACGGACAGATGACAGACACAGACAGATGGAGAGATGACAGATACAGACAGACGGACAGATGACAGACACAGACAGATGGAGAGATGACAGATACAGATGGACAGATGACAGACAAAGACAGATGGAGAGATACAGACAGACGGACAGATGACAGACACAGACAGATGGAGAGATACAGACAGATGGAGAGATGACAGATACAGACACAGACAGATGACAGACACAGACAGATGAGAGATGAAAGACAGATGACAGATACAGACACAGACAGATGGAGAGATGACAGATACAGATAGACAGATACAGACATAGACAGATGGAAAGATGACAAACACAGACAGATGACAGACAGACAGATGGAGAGATGACAGATACAAACGGACAGATGGAGAGATACAGACACAGACAGATGGAAAGATGACAGATACAGACAAACTGAGAGATGACAAATACAGATAGATGGAGAGATGACAGACACAGTGAGAGACAGAATGAGTACAATTAAGTTATAAAAGAAAAGGAAAAAACAATCTTGGTTTGTGTGTGTTGTGATTCTTACATTTCACAAATTGCACTGAAAGTCCATCAATTTAGAGAGAAGAGTAGCACCATGAGGTTCACATCAGCCTGTTTCTTCTGAGCTGTCCTGTTTTTTGGATGGCACCTTTACCTTAAAAGGCTTTGTTTCTTTTGGATTGGTACCTATGAAGTGCCTGAAGGATCATAAAAAAGAAAATGTCTAGTTCAGATTTTAAAACTTCACTTTTTGCTTTTGATTAAGGCAGTCATATGTTTCTAATTGTATCTCACAAGGATTTCTCAACCCCAGTCATCAGAACCTTACTTGTTAAAAGTTAAAGATATTATTATCTAAAATACCCATTTTAAGGGATAGTTCACCCAAAAATGAAAATTCTGCAATCATTAACTTACTCTTTACTTATTTCAAACCTTTTTAGAGTTTGTTGGAATGTTGGAATCCTTTACCAATTGACATCCAAAGTATTATTGTTTTTTCTCACAGTGCAAGTCAATAGTTACAGGCTTTCAGCTGCCTTCAAAATATCTTCTTGCATTTAACAGAAGAAAGAAACTCAAAGGTTTGGAAACACTTACGGGAGATGGGAGAGGGTGAATGAATTAACTACCCCTTTAACCTATTATCTAGCCAGTGTTAAATAAGGGTAACATTTAAATAATTTGCTCTTAAAAGAAAAAAGCTCAATTTCATATCTTAAGTTGACAAACACTGTGTGTACTTAAAAGATGATTAACAAATTATAGAGAATTTAAGAAACACATGTACATAATGTAAAATGCAGATACAGAATTCAACCATTACCTCTGAATGAACTCAAGTGTACATGCATCCTTCTGGTATAATAAGATGCAAACAGAACTGCCAGGCCTGAAGATGCGCTGAATGGCCTCACACAAAACATCCCCTTCAACTGTAAGCATCCACTGCCCATTCGACAAAGAGTCTCCTAAAACAATCAATTCCAGATGTGACAATAGTAATTTTTGTAACAGAACAATTCAACAGAACTTTCCCAGTACTGGGTTGCAGCTGGAAGGGCATCTGCTGCATAAAACAAATGCTGGATAAGTTGGCGGTTCATTTCGCTGTGGTGACCCCGGATTAATGCACGGACTAAGCCGAAAAGAAAATGAATGAATGAATTCAACAGAACATTTAATGTCCAGTTTACTAAGTCAATGAAATAATTTTAAAGCAAAGTTAATGACATATTATAAACAATAAGTAATTAAAAATTTATTCATTTTCTTTTCTGCTTAGTCCCTTTATTAATCAGGGGTCGCCACAGCGAAATGAACCGCCAACCTATGCAGCATATGTTTTACGCAGCAGATGCCCTTCCAGCTGCAACCCATCACTGGGAAACACTTATAAAAAGTCATTCACACACATACACTACAGACAATTTAGCTTACCCAATTCACCTATAGCGCATGTGTTTGGACTTTGGGGGAAACTGGAGCACCCAGAGGAAACCAACACCAACACAGGGAGAACATGCAAACTCCACACAGAAACACCATCTGACCCAACGAGGCTCAAACCAGCAAACTGTTGTGAGGTGACATCGCTACCCATTGCGCCACCGGGCTGCCCTAAGGAATTAAACAGTATAACAAAATTATATAAAATAATTAATTACATATATAATTAAACAGAGTATAACTAAACACATACTCACAGTGAAATGTAAATCCTGTTAGCCAACAGAACGCTACAAAATACGTACTTCAAAATAGAACACAAAATAAACATCCCTAGAGACAGAAACCAACAGGAACATATTAATACAGCTTAACCATCTTACAAAAATAACTGTTAAAGTTGTTATATTAGAAAATTAATGTACACATACCAAGAAACATTTGTCGTGGGTACAGTGTTTGTCAGCTGCGTGGTACACCTATATAAAAGATAAAAAAAAAAAACATTAACATTTTTAGTGTGACATACTGTAGCTTTAACAAAGGATACAGAAGGCCAACCCTTAAAAACTCTGCCCTCTTTCAAATGTGTCTTTAGATGAGAAAGGAATGTAGTCAGATCCTCACAACGCAGTGAACGCACAGTGCAACGTTCAACATGACAGTTCAAATCAGTACTGCAGAATTGTACAACGTTTGTTTACTAGTCAACCTCGAGCATAATCAGTTCTGGTAACGCGTGCGAGCGCACTTGGCAACAGAGATATACACTCGCTCCTTCCAAAACCCAACTCTCGCACACACGAACATGATTTCCATGTCACACTGTAATCTCAGTTATCATAACTTCGGAGTGAACGGCAATCAAGACGCGCCAAATATGAACAAGCATGAAAACTCACCAAGAGTTCGACATCCATTTGTGGCACATTCAGGAATCCACATTCTCAAAATGATACCTCACAGCAAACAGCTACGTTCTTTAGCGATACAATTGCTCACCGTGAGCCTCGGTAATAAACCGGAAAGAAACACCAGATCGGACCACTAGATCCAGGCCGTAGCGAACCATATATGGGTAATGTCAAGTCCGTCGATACAAAACCGAATGCTGCTCTCCGGCGGTTCTGTGAATGCACGGCGTGGTTCGGCGGCGCGAGTGAATTTCGACGCACGGTTAGGCTTCCCGCCGGCAGAAATGCATGTCAAATATTTTAGCTGTACTAAGCACTAACGTTATTCAGAATCAATTTGATTGACATCCTCCGTTTAACTAAGGTTGACTGCGGTTTAGCAAAGACTTTACATTGAAAGGGTTTACATTTAGACATGTGTAAAGATGATGCTTGTCGATTTACACCATAATAAATCATGACAAGTGTGCTAATCAGCGCAAAGTTTATTAAATGTTTTAACTAAAACATACTTAATGTAGAGACGCAAGTCGGAGGTTCACCTTACATAACACACACACGCATCTATTAATATATATATATATATATATATATATATATATATATATATATATATATATATATATATATATATATATATATATATATATATACACACATATATATATATATATATATATATATATATATATATATATATATATATATATATATATATATATATATATATATATATATATATATATAAGATGGAAACAAAATCAATTAAAAAGAAAGAATACACTTACCACAGACGTGAATCACTCTTCCTCTTGTCTTGACCGTTGAATATCCCATAATGCCTTGCAAGATTTGAAATTTACAGCAGTATTCTGTATTCTTCGGTTAAACTGTCACGTGACCGCAGAATTTACAAATTTTACAGCCAAATGCTGTATTGTTAGAAAAACAGTCAGCTGCTGTAAAAAAAATGCTGTAATTTTTACAGCCATTTGTTACAGTGTAGGGTTGGAACTAAACTGTGCAGGGCTGCGGCCCTCCGGGAATTGAGTTTAACATCCCTGCTTTACTTGTTTCAAACCTGCTTCTTGCTTCTGTTGAACACTAAAGAAGATATTTTGAATCCTAATTAATTAAGGTTACTTATATATGTCTCATTTTAAAAAGCATATGGAAAAATAAGCAATGATTCAAACTTAACTGGAATCAGTTTATTTAACAGAAATGAAAATCCAATAGCGTCATTATTCACCTCAATAATCAAATATTAAAAAATGTTTGACATTTTTTTGCCACCAGAAGTCTCGTCTGTGTGCTGTTCATTATCCAGCGCTGACTGTGAGCTCTGAAGAAACAGTAAATGTATCAGGAGCAGGTGACAGGTATGTTTAAAGGGCCCGTGAAAATTAAAATTAAGATTTTTAGATGTTAGTGTCAGCATTTTTAGTTTTAAGGGTATCTATAATCGAGTGTGCTCCAAAACAGTGACACAATTAGCATTTAGAAGATATAAACCTGATAAAACATCCAATGGTTGCAGTTTGTTACTTCCACCTAAATCAGGGGTGCCCAAACTTTTTCGTATGAAGGGCCAAAAACCAAATATCATTGATAACCGTGGGTCGAAGATAAATATTCCATTTACTATTTTACATTGAAGTTGTCATGGGTAATTTCGTAATTCATTTCGTAATATATAAAAATAAATAGACAACATTACTTTAAATCATATGAACAACAAGATGCAACTTATTGCGATTTAAAACATAAACAATCACATTTATAACACAGTGGGATTTAATGCTGAATACACAAGTCAAGCAGACACTGCCTTTGCCTTGATTCGCTCACCAAAGTCTCTTGCATTGTCCTCAATGCGTCGTATGTACATTTTCAACTAAATCTGATTAATTTACACCATTTAAATTGAAATGTTTAATTTCAGATAGCTATTAGGTAGCTGAACACTAAAACAAACAAACAAAAGGTTACATTAAATTTGAAATGACCATTTTTCAATCATTCTCAGATGGGATGGCGGGCCAATTCAAAGGTTACAATGGGCCAACATTGGACCGTGGGCCCTAGTTTGGGCATCTTTGACCTAAATGGATCAACAATTCTTTTGACATCACTTCAATTTTGACCAATCAAATGCTCTCCCCCTTTCAGACTCTTCCCATTTGATGTGCTTGAGCTCAGTCACTCTCACTGGCAAAGCTGAAAAGTTAATCTAAAAGCTATTGGCTGTTTTTTTAAAGGGGAGGAGCTACTACTGTATATGTCCCAGCCTCTCTTCATGTTTCAGTTGAGATACATCCAACATTGAATAAAAAATGCACATTTCAAAGCATTTCACAGGAACTTTTCACTTAAACCTAATTCAAATTTAGCAGGCAGATGCATAATCACATTAATCTTTCTTTATCTCCTTACCTAGTTTTGCTGGAGCAATGATGGTTGGGATCCTGCAAGGTCTGCACACGGACAGCTGTGTCCAGATGGGACTCCTGGCCGCCCGCAGGTCTTTGTTGTCTCCGCATCCAATAGATCCATCTCTGACGGCAGATGCCATCCGTCCAGAGAAGTCCCATTTTCAGCAGTGGTCAAAGCCTGCATTTATGTGGATGGAGGATTGAAATACTATCTGAAAGAGAGCAGGCTCTACATGTAGGTGCTGCATTTGTGTGGCTTTTAATGCAAAACAACTCAAGCTGAACGTTAATTGGAGTTCAAATTAAGGGATGTAAAACTCTATTACTTTCTATAACTTGTATTGTCTGTGGACAGTTTTAGACATATGAAAATTCTACCTCATAATAATGGTAAAATATTTTGGGCTTTTTACAGTATTATTAGTACATATACACATTCATAAAGGTGCTTTTTATTACTGATTTGAATTATGTCAAAGATGTTTGTGGATTGCACATTACATTTTGGGAATAAAAGATGAAATGGTTTTATTTCAATTTGTTTGGAAAAATAGCATAACTTAAAATATACAATATTTTCAAAATGTGTTTTATGAACGAGTTTTAGGTCTTTGGTTATTATTTTGTATAGTTTAATAGTTCTATACTAAATGGTGAAGTACATTAAATGTACAAATTAATTACTATTTAAATTGAACTTCAAACAAATGTTATTTTAGTATCACTGAGATGAGATCACTGTAGGTTTTAATAATATTTGACCTAGATTTTGATGTTTAACCTGCCAATGTTTTAGTTATTGTATTTGTTTTGCATTAGTTTTCTTAAATATGTCTACATTCATTTTTATTCATGTTTATTTTAGACTGTTATTTTAGTACATAATGTTTTACTGAGTTTTTTTTCTTTCTTTTTATTATATCTAGTTTAGGCAACTAGATGTAGTAAAATTGAATTCATGTTTTTTTTTTTTTTTTTTTTTTTCATTTGTGATTTTTTTTTTTCAAATTTTAACAAAACATTTTGTACAATTGAGGTTGTATTTTTTCTATAATAACCCTTGCCGCCGAAATAAATTAACAAACAAGTTAAATTCAAATAAATATAAAATTACAACACAGAGAAAAGAAAAAACCTTTACAGTAGTGTATACATTTACAGTTAGACAATATCAGTTGTAAAAATAATTCAAATACAGTAATAACTACTTGATAATACAAATCAATAATATGACATGTTTATAGTGGTCTTCTACATACAGTTGAAGTCAGAATTATTAGCCCCCCTGTTTATTTTTCCCCAATTTGTGTTTAACAGAGAGAAGGATTTTTCAACACTTTTTTAAAGCATAATAGTTTTAATAACTCATTTCTAATAACTGATTTATTTTATCTTTGCCATGATGACAGTACATAATATTTTACTAGATATTTTTCAAGACACTTTTATACAGCTTAAAGTGACATTTAAAGGCTTAACTAGGTTAATTAGGTTAACTAGGCAGGTTAGGGTAATTAGGCAAGTTAGTGTATGACGATGGTTTGTTCTGTAGACTATTGAAAAACATATAGCTTAAAGGGGCTAATAATATTGACCTTAAAAAGGTTTTTAAAAAAATTAAAAACAGCTTTTATTCTAGCTGAAATAAAACAAATAAGACTTTCTCTAGAAGAAAAAATATTATCAGACATACTGTGAACATTTCCTTGCTCTGTTAAACATCATTTGGAAAATATTTTAAAACAAGAAAATAAAATTCAAAGGGGGTTTAATAATTCTGATTTCAACTGTATTTTATTTGTGATATTTTTTTCAAGTTTTAACAAAATATTTTGTACAACCAAGGTTGTATTTTTTTCCATAATAACCATTGCGCTGAAATAAATGAAAAAAACTAGTTAAATTCAAATAAAAATAACACAGAGAAATTACAACACAGAAAAAAAGAAAAAAAACTACAGTAGTGTATACATTTGCAGTTAGACAATATCAATTGTAAAAATAATTCAGATAAATTAATACATGATAATACAAATCAATAATCTGACATGTTTATAGTGGTCTTCTACATACGTCTAAAGTCAAACAATATTAATGATCACATTTAAACATTTACTCAAATTTACGTATTTAAAGGAGAGAGTCTTCATTTGGCATGGGATGATAACGGTTTTCGAGGTATACCGCGGTTTGGAAAAGTCAAGGTTTTAAAACCACCAAAATTTTCTGCTATACCGTTCCTAAGGTATGCGTACGATTTTTTTATTTAGGTTTTTTTTTTTAGGTTTTTAGGACAACAGTTACTCTAATAGAAAAGATATGCAAAGATGAGTTTTAAATTGTACAAAAATTTATGTTTTTGAAACTATAGAAGACAGCAGAAGTCAATGATTGATTTTCATTATTTAGCCTGACATGTTTACTACTCCAAAATATTTTAAATGTTTTTCAAAATAAAATATATTGTGTTCAAAGGGAAAATATAGTTTTTTTTTTTAACCCAGACATTTAAAAAGATTATATTTTAGAGCAGTAATCAAATCATGCGAAACCGTGATATTTTTATCCAAGGTTATCATACCGTCAGAATCCTATACCGGCTCATGCCTAGTCTTCATTTTTTTCAAAGTATGTGATCTTAGGTTGCCATGTCTCATAATTTTTTAAACAAATCACTTCATTAAATATTTAATTTTCTCTCATTTTAAAATATAAAACCAGATTGCACATCCACATTGAAGCTTTAGGTGGGGCTGCTGATTTCCACTAATATTTTTTTCCTTGCTAATAAAGTAGCAAAGGTAATGACATTTTTTGCTTTATTTGTCAATGATGTTTTGTGTTCAGGTACACCAAAAATAGCTGTTTCTACATTAGGTTTTATATTTAGATTAAAAGTGGCATTTAATGTTTTAAATATTTGTGTCCAACAGTCACTCAGCTTTTGACAAGCCCAGAACATACAGTGCTCAGCAGCATATATGAGTACACCCCTCACAAATCTATCTTTTAAATTTAGATTTTTAATAGGAAGCTATACAATATTATATTTGTACATATACAGTGCATCTGTAAAGTATTCATAGCGCTTCACTTTTTCCACATTTTTTTGTGTTACAGCCTTATTCCAAAATTGATTAAATTCATTTATTTCCTCAAAATTCTACACACAATACCCCATAATGACAATGTGAAATAATAGTTTTTGAAATTGTTGCAAATTTATTAAAAATAAAAAAGCTGAAAAATCACATGTACATTAGTATATATATATATATATAATATATATAAGTATATATATAATGTAATAATTATATATATATAAGTATAATATATATAAGTACTATATATATATAATTTTCTTTTATAAAATCCTTATTTTAATGAAAAATATTTTATGAATAATGGATTGATAACATTTTATCAGTAAGTAAAGTAGTCTACTTCTCAATCGGGAAATATATCTATTTAAGCTGCCCCTTGTGGCAACTCCTGTACATTGATAAATCGCTATTATACTTTTAACAAAAATAAACTCCATCTCCCACAATGCATTTCGCATCTTGCGCACGCTCAGTGAGAGGCGACTGTTACTGTATTCCCTCCTCATTTCAATGTAAGATGGTGGTAAGAATCTGCTACCTAAATAAACAGTAAACTGAGTAGGAAAACATCTAATCAATACTGAACATCTGAGCTGTGGAATAGTGCTCAATCCAATTTATAAAACGGGTAAACCTGATCAGTTGAGAGGCAGAAACCCCCGCCTAAACTTGAGTGGAATCCCTGCAATACAGGACCAGCTAGTAGAAGTGAGTACCCTGCAAAACAACTGCTTTAATCGCGATCAGTGCACCTGAATATAGTTACTTCAGCGGCAATAGGTTTGTATACATGTGTTAAGTCAGACTAACTTCATGGTTAAACCGTGAAACTTAGGGTTTAAGTAAAGCGTGAAGTTAAAGATGGACAGGCGGCGGTTCCTCCTCTAGTCGCCGGGCCGATCAGTTAGGAGAGCTGCAGGCTTTAGTTGAGTGTAGGCCGCAAAATAAAAACGTCCTGAAAACACTCATTGTTGACAAAATGTGTGTGAGGAAAGTCGATTTTGTTATCTCATAAGCTTTTAAAATTATTTGCGGCTTTAAGTTTGTGTGTTGTTGCTCGTGGACTAGTAAAACCAGTGTTTTATGCGTTGTGTTATGTGCCGCACGTCAGCTAAAGTCTGTCCCGGCTGTGGGAGACTCCTGACCGGCTTACAGCGCCACTGACGCGCCGCTAGACATGACTGATGTGAGATGTCAATAATTGGGATTTTCGTATCGATGCATAGATATTAAAACAAGGATTTAATCAGCTGTTTGTTTAATTAGCAGTATTTTGAAGCAGAAATTGGCTCTACGGAGGACTACGAATATAACTGACACAACTGACACATAATCTGACACAATGCGAGACATTGGAGTGAATGTTTATTATACGATTTCGCTGAAAATAAAATTGAAACGCATGATTAAATGTTAGCTAAGATGTTTCTAAGATTGTTTGTTGTGATACAAATGCCACTCATGGACAAAATACAGACTGAATAAAGCTTTAGCGTTTTGTTCTAAATGTAAAATTGCGTTTGTGTTGCGTGTAGAAACCTTTTACTGTAGTTTATGCATTTTTATCTGTACATGACTGTGAGTACAATGTGAATCTAATGTGACCCAGTGGTTCTATTCTGCAAACTCCATACATCAGCATGTTTATAGACAACTGACCCTACTTGCTATAATGTGAGTAACGTGAAAAGAGTTTAAATCAGCAAAAAGAAAATGGCTTTAAATGTACTTATCCACCTTCTGAGATGTGAGTTTTTGTTTTCCTCAGTAGAATAATTTGAAACTGGGTCTTGGTGGTTTAGAAAATGCAAGTCAATGGCTACTGAGAGTCAAACGTTCATATACTGCAAAAAAAACAAAAAACAAATACAACATCTGTGGCTCCTAAATGTGACATTTAGGGCTTTTGAGGTGAAATAACTATTCTCTGCAAGAAGGCTAACACTATTTACAATATTATTTGTTGCCTTAATTCCACACTCTCAGGAAACTAGGCATGGGATGATAACTGTTTTCAAGGTATACCGCGGTTTGGAAAAGTCAAGGTTTTAAAACCGCCAAAATGTTTTGCTATGCCATTCCTATGGTATATGTAAGATTTATTTTATTTTATTATTATTATTTTTATTATATATTATATATTATTATTATTATATATTTTTTTATTTTATTTTTATTTTATTTTATTTATTTATTTATTTATCCAAAGATGCCATTTAAATAGTAAAGTTGAAAAAAATGTTTTTAGCCAGACATTTAAAAAAAAAAGAAAAAAAAAAAAGAACATATTTAAGAGCAGTAACTAACCACACTACCGTGAAACTGATATTTTTATCCAAGATTATCATACCGTCAGAATCTTATACCGGCCAATGCCTACAGGAAACAGACCTGACTATATTTGTGAATTTATTCCCATCCCTTTAATCTGATGTATATTAGCTTGATGTTTTGTGTTTCTATGAGCTAACTGCTTGCTGTACCACAGTAAAGTGGAGTTATCTCTCACCTTTGGCTTTTCATCAGCACCTTGGCTGACCTGCCAGAGACTTTCCCCAATTTGCCGTGTGATAGGATGTCCCGCAGTCCAGAGCTGAAAGAAGACCCCATGGAGTGCCCACTGTGCATGGAACCTCTGGAGATTGATGACGTCAACTTCTTCCCCTGCACCTGCGGCTACCAAATCTGCCGTTTCTGCTGGCATCGTATCCGCACAGATGAGAATGGCCTCTGCCCTGCTTGCAGAAAGGTAGGAAGACTTTTTATGAGTATTTTAATTATGAGTATATAATGATGCTGCTGACTTCTGCTTGTGAAATGCATGTTGATAGCCTTTGTCACTCATTGTATAATAATACTTTTTTATGTTTATAAAGAAACTTTAAAGCTTCTTCTCAAAGCATAGTACATGAGATAATCATAGGACGCAATGTAGCTGCATTTCTGTGATTATAAAAGGATAATTTAATAGAACTCTTGATAAAGTGATCAAATGTTAGACTAGAATCAAAGGTAACTTGAAGGTTCCTCGTTTTAAATGTGAAAAATATATCCAAAATGAAGCCATCAGCAGGTTGTGGTAGATGCTCAAATGGCGACATAAATATTAAAGTGTAAAGGGCCTAAAACTGAGCCCTGAAGGACACTAGGGCCTTGTTTCAGAAAGGAGGTTAAGTGAAAACTCAGAGTATGTTAACCCTGAAATGAGAGAAACTGGGTTTTCTGTTTTAAAATGGCAGGTTTGTCAAACTGGAGAAAGCAGGGTAAGTCAAGCCTGTTCCTGAAAGAGAGGTAACTTTTACTAGGAGTCAGTTACCATGGTAACTTACTCTGTGAACGTAACCTGGTCAGGAGCAGGTTTTATTCTCTAAACTCCTGAGTTTCTGTCAGTTTCCTCTCCTGTTTTTAAAATCGAAGCGGTATTTCTCGCTTTAGCCGTAGTCATTCATTGCCTACATTTCAGTCACACAAAGAACAAAGTTGTGAGAATGGCTTGTTTTTTTTTACAATTAGATTCAATACCATAGTTTTAAGTTTTACCTTTGATATTACTGCAAAAATTAAATAATTATCTTAAATTCACTGTCCTCAGACAGGGACATGTACTGCAACTAGATGAATGGGATTATTACTCGTTCTAAAACGTATTTTTAGTACTGCTTACATTCTAAATGTCATATTAACCTCTATTGATCAATAATAAAGGCAGACACATAAGTGCACTTTAAAATCTTTTAATAACACAATTTTAGAAATTTTATCTTAAACTGATCAACATGTGTAAAAGTGGGAACCTTAAATTAAACATTTCCACTGAATATTAAAGATTAGGTTATATGCATTCTTGTTTTGTCAAATTTGTTGTAAAACTATGCAGTAGCCTATTTTATGTAATTTAATGCAATTACATCTGAAATAGTTTCAAAATACAGCCAATTCCCCACTTTTCAAGTGAAAACTCTATAAATGTCACACATTACATTACTTTTTTTTTTTTTTTATACTTCAATATTTAAACACTTTAAAATATTTTAAATGTAAACTTGTGCATTAACTTGAGCAGCTATGGTTTCCCATGCTAACTGTCTCTGTTTCACCGATGCAGTGTTGTTGCTTTTTAAAAAAAAATATATGGTCAGGTTTGCTATAACTTATAAATTAAGCTGAAGAAAAAAGGGCTTATATCTTTTTTTCAGATGTTGCCGTAGTGATTCGTAAATCTGTGCTACATTGATAATGCGGTGTGCATGCTTAATACTGCGCTCACACTATAGTTTGTGCATGCGAAATTATGTTGTACGAGCTGCAGAAAGGGGTGGGATTAAATAAGATGATTAGACATTTAAAAAAGCGAGCGATTGGTCAATATTTTAACTTTCTGTCCAGAGAGGTCATGTTTTGATCCTCAATTGGTCTCATGCAGTCAAGTGATGCGATTTCGCAGGTCAGAGTTCACCAAGCTTCAACTTTGCAATGCAGCAAACTGCAAAACTTGACGCACAAACTTGCGTTTCCTGTCTGACGCATTCGTGTGCGTATGATAGAAGTGTATGGGGAGAAAAGTGCAGAGTGGCCGCTGCTTTGGTCACTCAGACTTGATTGACCTAACTCAGATCAGCTGTTCTGAAAACGAAAACTCTAAATTTTTGATCGCTTGGTAAGTCAACTCGGAGTTCAAGTTTAAACTCTGGGTTGGTTGAACCTTCTTAATGAAACAGGCCCCAGAACAAATCACATGCCTTTAACCACTAATCGAAATTGTCTGACACTGACACCCCAAAATCTGTGTTATGTGTTTAATTGTGAGATCTAAAACAGTGATTCCTAAATGTTGTTGTTCTAATATAATGAAAGTGAAATCAAAGAGCGAATTGTTTTGGTGTTATTTTTTTTTTAATTAGGCCTAAACAAAGTTCACATAGAGTGTGTTTGAGAAGCTTGAAACTACTTGCCAAAGGCAAACGTTGACAAGGAAACCTTTTCTGCTGTATTTTATTTGTTCAGTCTGTTGTGTTCACATGTCTGTGAGTGAAAATATGAACACGGAGAAGCTGCTGTAGTTGAAATTGAAGTGTAAAAAGAAACATCGACACTTTAGTCTGCTTTAAATAAAAATGTTGTGACGGACTGGCCTGTCAAGTGTATGTGACTTAATATTTTTATGTCAGGAGTAAATGTAAACTGAAAATATAAAGACAAATTTGTTTATTTTATTTTATTCATTTTTATTAAAATGAGTAATTTTTAAATTAGTAGCAATTAGATTAGATTAGATTCAACTAGGGTTGCTCATTTCGGTTAATTTTACTAACCGACAACCGCTGCTCATTAACCGGATATTAACCGTTAAACCTTATCAGATTAATATTAAAAAAATATTTATTTGAAAAAAAAAATTGACGTGTCTGTTTTGTGTGACACATTAAATATTGCATTTTAAAATACTGATTTATTTTAACATGCAAACAGCAGCATACAGAACAGAGCATCGTTATGCACCTGTATGTTTCCAACAGCATAGAAAAAAAGAATAAACTAAATAAAAAGAATAAAATAAATAGTCTTGCCCTAGATATTTTTCACTTAAATGACACATTTAAATTACAAAACGAAAACACTGACTGAACCCTTTTTAAGAACCGGCGGCTGTTTGTCCAATCATGTTTTTTTTTTTTTCCGTCAAAAAAAAAATATCAGGCTACCTCAAATCGATCGCTCCACGGAAAATATATATTTAATTAATGCTCCTTAAAACCCTTTTAACATTTTAATAGAAGTCATTAGCCTAAAGATTATGTCATAATGACTTATTTCCTCCGTCTCACTCTTCTCACTCACCGTTTATGTGCGCGCGATGCATGTGATGAAAGACAATAGCCGCTTTTCCACTATTGTGCCAAACCGTTCTAAGAACACTTCAGTACGTTTAGGGTTGTTTCTCCACTGAGCCTGAAACGGCGCGGCAGGGTTAGACAACAGTGCTGAACTGTGCCGACAGATTCTGTGTGTTGACGTCGCTGCTCTGTTGCCACCACAGTTGGCTCAGCGGAAGCGCGCTACTCATCAGACATCCACAAGTAAACTGCACTACATTTAACATGAAAAACTGATACAGGTCTAAACGATACAGTTTGAAAAGGGTTTTAAAACCACAGAGCAGTCTCTGGCAGTGAAGGGAGTCACTGGCCCACCACATTCTTACCAACATATTTTATTTATCAAAGTTATTATTTCATTGACTTGAATATAGTTAACCGTGTATAATTACTAACCCGTCATCTAAAATCTTAAAATAATAAAATAGCCTATTGTTTTACTTGTGGCTTTGTTGCATGCCGTGTTGTATTTGGCAGCACAAAACTCGCTCTGAGAACTTTACCAACGTGTACATGCACTGCTGAAAAACCTTTTTTTTCCTGCTGCGGAACGAATAAAGAAACGCTTAAGATCGCCATATCCATAGAACACAAACTTGCAGACTCCTTGAACAATGAGGAAATAATTGCACTTTTTAATTCAAAAACCAGACTGCAGCATGCTTGTTTTGTAATTTAATGCCAGCTATACCACCTGAAAGACGGTTACGGCGTGTCGGCCGTCACTGGAGTAAGTCTAATCTTTTGGACTTTGCATGAAAGCTTTACGGAGTGGCACTGTCCGAGGTGCTCATTACTGGTTGGATTTAAATTATAGCCCATAAATGCACAGATAAACAAGTCAAATGAATAAATAAAATAAATATGGATTGTTAAATGCCGGTATTGTTTTACTCAAAAAAAAAAAAAATACCAAATTTGTCTTGACAAATGTTTTATAAAAATAAAATGAACAATTTTCAACATTTCAGCTATAGGCCATTATACGATTCAGTTAAATAAGTTAGACATTTGGGGACATGTAACATGTTTCTGTGTTTTTTTTTTCTCGGTTATCTTTTATATATACTGGGCAGCTGCACAAAATATTTTCTAAAACCTCAAGCGGGAATGTGTCTATAGCTCGTTAGTTAATTATGAGGAGAAAAAAGTATTTAAAACAACAGAAATAAAATGATAAAAATACAAAGATAAAAAGAGCAGCATTTTTCTAAATATAATAGTCCTTTATATGCGTTATATCCTGCTATGTGTTGTTTCATATTCGTTTTTTGTTTAACTTGATGGATTCAATATTTAATGTTTGAATACTGAAACAAATAAAAGCCATCGCTTAAAAGCTTATTTTTTACTCTCAACGTGTGGTATGTTTTATATCATTATCAACTTTTGATATAAAACCACTGTGTAATTTAATTTATTGTTAAAAATGAAATAATTTAAGTTCTATATTTTTTATAAGTGAAAGTGCCCGCTGACTTTTGACAAGGCCTGTCCAAAAATATACTTCAGAATCAGAAAGAGCTTTATTGCCAGGCATGTTCACACATACGAGGAATTTGTTTTTGTGACAGAGCTTCTACAGTGCAACAGAATTACAGACAGGACTAAAAAAACAGATAATAAATATATTTTTAAAAGTGAAAGTTCTGCCACTATAATAAAAATGAAATATTTTTGGTGCATTATCTTTGTTTATTTTTCTGTTATGTACAGAGATTTGAAATATATTATTTATTTTCCCGCCAGTCATTTTCAATCATCACGTTACATTTTGGTCATTTTCCCTCCAAATCAAAATTTACCTTGAGCCGCGCAACATGACCTCTACTAAATAAATACTGGTGCTGTGACTTGTAGCTATATTTAGCACATATAAGAGAGCAGCATAACATAATTGAAGAATGAAACAGACGACTGACGTAAAACGCTTTTTCGGCTCAGTTGACTTATTTCAACTGGGAGCACACAGCGCGCAATGGCATAATGTGAGGCGCGCAGGACGCATACACATCGCTTAAAACCATTCAAAATATGCGCCTCGCAAAAAGCGCTTTCGGTGATCGATCCCTTATGCAGCCACATTTTAAAAATATATAAAATAATATTTTTTAATCGTTTAACTGATACCATTAATCGGTTACAAACGCACCCTTTCGGTTAACGGTTAAACGGTTATTTTAAGCATCACTAACATACATACAGTACATACATGCATACATACATCAGTGTTTCCTCTAGGATTTTTTCCAGCTGTGGCGGCAGGACTTTACACAGATCTGCCAACTATTTCAAAGACAAATATTACACGCAGTATTACGAGTCGAGATAGCATTCATGTAATACGAGCATGCCAATCTCTTTGCTTGCGCGCCGATTTCCTCTGTTCGTGCACAGAACTTCTTGCACGCACTCAAATTTACACGTTCAAGTGCAGATCTTGTGCGCTCTCCAGTAAGCGCTGCTGAAGCGCGATTTAGTGTGTTTTTGTGCGTTTTCCGACATTACCACGTCCTGAAGTAAAGTGAAATGGCTATAAACTCCAGCAAGATAAAGTCATTGTATGCAGAGCCATTGACCTTTATCAATAAAGTATACTTATGGAAACTGTGTTCATCTTAACTGAAAGCTACGCCGTGTTTGCTGGACTCACGCACCTGTCAGTCAGTCTGTCAGAGAGTCAGTCAGCATGTCACCTTAAAGGGTTGAACAAATAGCGCACAGCACTACTACGGTTACAGAAAAGTTTGCGCTGTTTACCTCTAATATGTTTTGGTGCGATTATGATCCGCTATAAAAAAACACTAAATGTTTTAAATGACAAGTTGTAATGTAGCCGTGGCGGGATGAATTTTGGCGTGGCGGCCCACCACGGATGAATGAATGTAGCGGAAACCTTGTGTATATATATATATATATATATACACACACATACATACATACATACATACATACATACAGTTGAAGTCAGAATTATTAGCCCCCCTGTTTATTTTTTCCCCAATTTCTGTTTAACGGAGAGAAAAAAAATTTCAACACATTTCTGAACATAATAGTTTTAATAACTCATCTCTAATAACTGATTTATTTTATCTTTGCCATGATGACAGTAAATAATATTTGACTAGATATTTTTCAAGATACTTCTATACAGCTTAAATTGATATTTAAAGGCTTAATTAGGTTAACTAGGCAGTAATGATGTGTAATGATGGTTTGTTCTGTAGACAGTCTAAAAAAAAAATTAGCTTAAAGGGGCTAATAAATTTTACCTTAAAAAGGTTCATAAAAATTAAAAACTGCTTTTATTCTAGCCGAAATAAACAAATAAGACTTTCTCCAGAAGAAAAAATATTATTAGACATACTGTGAAAATGTCCCTGCTCTGTTAAACATCATTTGGTAAATATTTAAAAAAGAAAGAAAAAAAATCAAAGGGGGCTAATAATTCTGATTTCAGCTGTATGTATGCATGTATGCATGTATGCATGTATGTATGTATGTATGTATGTATGTATGTATGTATGTATGTATGTATATGTGTATATGTATATATATATATATATATATATATATATATATATATATATATATATATATATATATATATATATATATATATATATATATATTATAAAATATGTAGTGCAAATATAAATACCACTTTATTAAACAAATATAAAAAAAAAATAGGATGGGATGACGTCAATAATATGCAAATTTACCCATGGCCTCATTCAGCAACTTATAGCTACTTTTCGAGCAGAACTTAGCTACTTTTCATTAAAAATAGTTGCCAATGGTGCTCAAGTTTTATTACAAATATCTTCGTTTGTGCTTGAAAGATGAGCAAAAAGCTAATTTGGAATAATATAGCTTTTTTCTACCTAAACTATTTTTTTAATTAAAATGTTAGATTGCTGCTTGATGAACTTCTGGTTCTTGAAGCAGAATCTGACGGATGGTCGATGTGATTTTAAGCAATAATTTGCCATTCCTTTTTTGTTGATTATAAAAAATCTGTCATGTGCAAGTATTATCCAATTAACAGCCTTGGTTTTCTTAAACCTAGTTATGCAATTATGCCTAAAACAGTGCAATTTTTTTCAGTAATCCTTTATGATAGTAGCGTGTCAGACCGTACAAACATGATCTCACTTGTCATAATCAGTCAATGACAATCAAGACTAATCTGCACTTTGATGTCATCAGTCCATGACACATTCTGTAACCCATGGTCTGAAGTGATACCAAGACCTTTTTTGCTACTTCTGTGCAAAATTTTGTAAAAAAGCTGTGGATTTATGTGGAATGGTTTTGTAATGATTGGAGCCAAAAAACTAACACACAAAAAATACAATCAAAATCAATTTGGTCAATTTGGTAAACAAAGCTTCAGCAGGCCATTATTTTAATACATCCAGTAAACAACAGACAATATTGCTGTGTTGCCAGATATAGCTGATGTTTTCTAGCCCAAAAGCTGTCCAAAACCCGCCCAAACGCACACACAAAAAACGGCCAAAATATTACATTAATATTTAAATTTAATTGATTTAAATCAGAAATTAGCCTAGTTACTTTAATTGTCAGACTTTAACCATACAGCAAACAACACCAGCAATAGTAAAATTACAACATAACTGGATCATATCACAAAACTGCACCTATTGTTCTGTAGATTACACCACCTATTCGCCTAAATATTGTACATTTATCTTTAAAGAAATAAAATTTATATTTTAAAATCGCCCAAATTTTGCCAACTCACCTAAGCCAGTTTTTACCTGCACAGTCAAGTTCAAAACCCCCCAATCTGGCAACACTGTTTGCTCTTTAAGTTTCATTGTACATATAATTTATCTAAACATTTACAATCTGTAGCATTTATTATTTTACTCATTATATACCAGAATAAAAGCTTCAACATTTCCCTGAGGTGGTTTGAAGTTGTCAAACTGATTGTTCAGTCCTTCTATTGCTTCTTGATTTGATGCTCGTCGTAAGAGAGGTCACTGCACGACAGTGTCTGAAATCTGAAAGACTTCCAGGATTTCATCAAAGAAAAAAAATTAATTGCAATGACCAATAATCAGCGATCAATGATCAAAGACCACTGATTTTAGCCTAGGATTATAGAAATCTTTTAGTATTTGTTTCCAAAATTCAGCTTGAAGTAATATTGCTCCACTTTCTTTGCAAACTGCTCTTCTCAAGTCTAAAAGTGCTGTGGATCATTTGACTAACTGGGAAAGTGTCAGCCTCAAAACTTGACCTATTTGCAGAGTTGTTTGAGCAGGATAGGGTTCAGTCGAGGTAACCGGCTCTCTGTGTTCTGTAGCCTTACCCGGAGGATCCTGCAGTATACAAGCCACTGTCACAAGAGGAGATCCAGAGGATAAAGAACGAGAAGAAGCAGAAGCAGAACGAGAAGAAGCAGAAGGTGACGGAGAACCGCAAGCATCTGGCCAGCGTCCGCGTGGTGCAGCGGAACCTGGTGTTCGTCGTAGGGCTTTCTCAAAGGCTTGCTGATGCAGAGGTAATCACTCATACTTTTGTTTTTGCTATATAATGATGTTTACTAACATGAATTGTGAAGTTTTTATTTTTTTATTTTATTTGATTGTACTTGAATGTGTTTGAATGTTATGTGAATGCATATGATTGTTTATAAAAATACACAGATATTTCGGATAATGAGAATGTTCCTAAACAGTTTGGAAGGGCTAAAATCACTGACCAAATAGTGTAACATTTAATTAGAGCATTTTCACTGTCTTCCATTTTATTCACACATGGATAAACAACAAAAATGTATATGTTCACAATGTGGCTAGATCAACTGTTTTCTGGACCAATCATTTCTTTAGTTTTAATGCGTACTGATTAGAATGAGCAGTAAACATATAGCCCATAAAAAAAGTTGACATAAATACGACTTTATATACTAATTAATAGCTTGTTTTTTATTTAATTGTTAATTATTAAATTAAATATTATAAAAATATCATAATTAAATATTAAATTGTTGTAATTATTAAATATTAGTGATTAATCACATCCAAAATAAATGTTTTGACATATATGGGATATATATATGTGTGTGTGTGTGTGTGTGTGTGTGTGTGTGTGTGTGTGTGTGTGTGTGTGTGTGTGTGTGTGTGTGTGTGTGTGTGTGTGTGTGTGTGTGTGTGTGAATATATATACAGTTGAAGTCAGAATTATTAGCCCCTCTGAATTATTAGCACCCCTGTTTATTTTTTTTCCCCCAATTTCTGTTTAATAGAGAGAGGATTTTCTCAACACATTTCTAAACATAATAGTTTTAATAACTCATCCCTAATAACAGATTTATTTTATCTTTGTCATGATGACCGTATATAATATTTTACGAGATATTTTTCAAGACACTTTAATACAGCTTAAAGTGACATTTAAAGGCTTAACTAGGGTAATTAGGCAAGTTATTGTATAATGATGGTTTGTTCTGTAGACTATCGAAAAAAATTAGCTTAAAGGGGCTAATAATTTTGTCTTTAAAATGGCTTTTAAAAAATTAAAAACTTCTATTCTAGCTGAAATAAAACAAGACTTTCTTCAGAAGAAAAAACTTTATCAGGCACACTGTGAAAATGTCCCTGCTCTGTTAAACATTATTTGGGAAATATTTAAAAAAAGAAATAAAAAATAATCATAAGGGGGCTAATAATTCTGACTTCAACTGTATATATATATATGTAGGGCTTGACATTAACTATTTTGATCACCATCCACTGTGGCTAGTAGCTTTCCAACATTACTACCCACTCGCCATTTTCACTAGCCACACTTTTGCTGTTGGGAAAAGATATTTTATATGCATCAAAATTTGACTTTGACATGCTAAAATTACTTGATTTAGACTTTGTGTTATGTCCACTTGAGTCCTCATTCATTTCACTTTTTTGTGTGTATGAACTTGCTTAATGTGCATGAGCAAATGGGTTGTGATTTTTATAGTGTCGTATTGGATATAGTTTTTTATTTTCCACGACTTTTCAGGGCTTATAATTAAGGATTTACCAAATTTCTCTCTCACCACACCAAAAATATTTTTTTTTTATTATTTCTTAGGCACAAATTTTAAATAATGTGTCAAAACAAGCAAAATATAGCTGTATACCTGCTCTTTTTATTCAACAAAACCTTTCTTTTAAAAAACAATTGACATTTAAAAAAAAAATTAATGTCATGTATCTAAAACTATGCACAGTAATCTGTCCTGGCTAAAGGTTCCAGATCACCAGTGAACTACACATAAATGGGGAGTTAATCACCTATTAAAGCAATGTTATTGTAAAAATGATAATTAAACCATATCAACCAAAATAACTGTAAGCAAAAGAAAGCGGGTGAAAAACATACTGTGTGTGATAATGGAAGGATGATCACGCGCACACGGGTAACATTAGGCCCATAATCTATTCAAAGATTGATTAAAGCGAAAGCAGGAACCGCTGCTGCTTGCAAAAAGACATTTTTAAAAAATGTCTGGAGCTCATGAAAGCAGCAGGTCTGTGGGTGCACGAGCATCACTTTTTGTCCAGTTAATTTCAAAGAGAACCGATAACAGCAGTTGCGTTTCCAGGCACGGTTGCTTTGCGCCAGGAAATGGGAGCGCGCACGTTTTCTAAACAGTCGCGCGCATCACATCACCTGTGCGCGCTAGTCATGGCCTCTCATTCGGTATTCAGCTGCTTTCTTTTGCTCACGTGAATGCTATTTTTGTCAGTCGTGCTGCTTCTCGATTCTAATATCACATTTGCATGCATATTGGGCCATCTCTGTTGTCGAACCCTGCTTTTAAGAAAACTACAATATAAAAATGATTTTCAACCAGCGAAACTGGCTAGTAGGAGTGTCTATCTAACCCGCCACACCTGAAATCTTATGTTAATGTCAACCCCTATGTATATGTGTGGTGTGTGTGTGTATATATGTGTGTGTATATGTAATACACACACATGCATAGAAACAAAACTATACAAAACTATTTTGGTACAAATATTTAAATTTATTTATAGTTTGTATAATATACATATTTCATATCTAAATATAATGCATTTTTATTTTTAATGGAAATAATTTTTTGCCCAGCACTATTAAATTCACTTTTGTAATTTATAAAAAATTCAATTGATTTTGTTTTCCAAAGAAAGAGAAAACATCGGATATATGTCTTATGAACTGCCAAATAACAATCTGAATTTATTTGATCAGAAATGTTTTTCTGTTTTTCTTGTTTTTTTTCTATTTGAATAATTTCTGATTTGCAGATTTAATGCTCAGAAATGTTTTGCTATTACATGTTATTATATTATATTATATGTTAATTAAAGATTAAAAATCCTGTTGTGTTGCTTGCTTTTTATTGCAAATTTAAACCAGAATTTTACTTTTTCTTTCTTTCTTTTTTTTTTTTAAGTAAAGATATTTTTCAAACAATAGCTTGTAATGTTAATGAACTTTTTCACCTCACATACTTTCTAACAATAATGCATTTAATCATAATGTATGTTTATTAAAATTACTGATCACCTAAATCATAACTGTGAAAAAAAGTATCACTTTCTGTGGGAGGTAAATGAGAATAGCACAAAAATCATCAGTTTTTTCATCAGAGTCATTTGCATTTTGCTGAACAAAAGGAAATTCCCTCCCTCAGAGTCATTTCACAGTTTGATTGTGTGATAAGTGACCATAACTCAATGTTGTGTCTGTTTTGTTGTTCATGCAATAATGCACTTCAATAATCTCTCCCTCTCTTCAATCGTTTCTTAGGTTCTAAAGCGTCCAGAGTATTTTGGCAAGTTTGGTAAAATTCATAAAGTGGTCATCAATAACAGCACGTCATATGCAGGTTCACAGGTAGGAAAAGCTCACATGTGATTGCTATGAAACCTGATGCACACAAATCATTGAAGGAGCCCTTCACTTTTTTTTTTTTTTTGCTAATAGGCTCATTTTACTAGTCCTCTAGAGTCTACTAGTCCCCCATTTGAGTCTTACCAATTTTAATTTATTCAGCCAATCTCCCAGTCTGGCAGGAGCACGTTTAGCTTAGCTTAGCATAAATCATTGACTCTGATTAGACCATTACCAATGCTAAACAAAAAAACACTTGCTAAAATGTTTTTTAAAAGAGTTTTGATAATATTTCTTTTTAAAGCTGGAGTCTTTTGTATTAAGACCGACTGAAAAAATGTTTTGACATAAAAATCAAGTAACCTTTGGCTGCAGAAACTACCATGGCTGCAGCAGGTGCAGTAATATTGTGATGCAACTACCGAAAACTTTATTCAATTTGTAATTTTCGTTTTTTAAGCAAAATGCTAACGGTCTAATCCGATTCAATGATTTATGCTAAGCTAAAAATTCTTCTACCATATTCAGAGATTGGTTAAAAAGATAACAAATGGTGAAGTTCAACTGGGTTAAAAAAATGAAGTCTTCCTTTAAGACTTAAAGAGATAATTCACCCCAAACTGTAAATTTCCCCATCATTTACTTACACTAAAGTGGTTCTAAACTTTTATGAATTTTTTTTTCTTTTGAACACTAACCAGATATTCTGAAGAATGTTGGGAAAAAACAGCCATTGACATGCATAGCATAAGGAAGTATCAATGTATCAATTTTTCCCCAACATTCTTCAGTATATCATCCTTTGTGTTCAACAGAAGAAACAAATTCAAACAGGGGTTGGAACAAGTGAATGAGTCAAAAAAGAAACAAGAGGATGAGTAAATAATAACAGATTTTTTTTTTTTTTTTTGGGTGGGGCGGGGTAAACTATCACATTAAGGCTACAGCAAAACAGTAGAATTAAAAAAAATTTGTATTTTTTCTTTTGGCTCCACAGGGTCCTAGTGCTAGTGCCTATGTAACTTACATTCGTTCAGAGGATGCCCTTAGAGCAATACAATGTGTAAACAATGTCATAGTGGACGGTAGAACGCTCAAGGTAAGTGCTAAGCCATCAGAACTTATTCTGTTTACACAGTATTTTCTTGTCAGGGCTCCAGACTGCAAGTAAATAGATGTATTATGCGATTTTTGTTCATTTTGTTGGTGGTTTTTACTAGTGCTACTAGCATTTTGTCTTGTCTGTTGTATCTGAAAAACATTAAACATCTGAAGGAGAACAAAGCAGCAGTACTCAACTTGTTTAAACCAACTTTTAACCTAAGCGCAAATGTTTAGATGCTTCCTAATCTTTAGTTTGCCACATAGTTCCAGTCACAAACCACTAATGTCAGATTAAGATCATTTTTAAGTTAGAAAAAGATAAGATTAGATTAAAAAAGTTTGAAGTGAGATTAATGTCACTGACATTCTCAGAAGCACTGATGCGGAAAAACAAGACCACAATTCATCAACATTTACTATGGGTCACATGTAGCTAACTGTAAACATGATAATATGGTAGAAATGCAGGATATTCTATTATGTTATTATTATTTAGATGTTTTAAATGTGTAACAGAATACAACTGCAGTATATTTGTTTGTATGCATTTTTGGTTATTATTTTCAATGTAGTTATTTTAGTTTTAAGTTCAATTAAAAATGTAATATTTCTTGCCAGCTAGCCAAAATCAAATACATCATACATTTTATACACTATACATTTTTATTTTATATTTATTTATTATAATGGTTTTAATTAAACTACATTAACCATGATTTATACTTGATGTTTTTTAGCTACTATTTTTTAAAATAACAAATACGTTTAGAAACCATATAAATATGCTACTTTGATCATGGTCGTGTAGTTCTTGTGGTTGTCATGATCCACAAATGTATGAAAAATGAGATTGTTAAAATCTGCCCAATCTGAACGAATTCACATCTGCATCCTAAAACTCAAGCTGTGGCTACTGTCAAATTATTAATATTACACGATACATCTGTAGACGTTGTTGACATCAGTGCCATTGCTCTTAATTGATGGTCTGAAGCCCTGTATATTATGGTAGTGATCAATAATTAGAGTGCATTCTGTCACCTTTTGATGTTGATTGTCATTGTGTCTCTTGCTGTTTTGTTTGAAGGCTTCTTTAGGTACAACAAAGTACTGCAGCTACTTTCTCAAAAGCATGCAGTGTCCTAAACCAGACTGCATGTATTTACATGAATTGGGGGATGAAGCGGCTAGTTTTACAAAAGAAGAAATGCAGGTGAGGGCGCATGCTTACACCTAATAACTTCAATAATGCAGAAATTGAATTGTCTTGTTCATTTGTTGTTCAACTGCTATGTATCATTTTTGTCAGGCTGGGAAACATCAAGAATATGAACAAAAGTTACTCCAAGACCTTTACAAAGCAAACCCCACGTTTTTACAAACCTCAACATGTGGGGAGAAGTCAAAGAGCAAACCCAATTCCACTCAGCGGTGTGTTGTTGTTTTTTCTTTTTTTTTTCTCAATTAGACAACCTTATTTTTCAGTTCAGAGTGATTTGTATTTTCTATCTTTCAAATGATTTCATTTCCAGGCCCAATAGCACCAATAAAGAAGGGTGGCCCTCATTACAGAATTATGGGAAAATGGTGAACGGTTTAACCACAGAGCATCGTAAGTCTCCTCCTCTATTAGACTGCCTAACAGACTCAGATCACATGACTCCAGACGAACCAGACCTTGAACAGGGAACAGAGCAAAACACAGGCCTCCCACCCTTTCCATCAGCCTTAGAGCCCACCAGGTACAGCAATATCTGCTAACTTACAGCAAGTGACTCCACTTGTTTTTTTTTCCTTTGTTGGGTATATGAGTTCATTGGTGCATGCTTATCGCTCTGTTTCGTTTCAGTCCAATTGACAAACCATCAGAACCCATAAGTATAGGAAACGGGGAAAATATATCACAGGTAAGTGCTAAAAATGTTCAATCTGTATAAGGGTGTGTTCACACTTGTAGTTTGGTTTTTAGACTAGAAAATAAAAATGTTTACACTATCATTTTAAGGCTAAAGCTAAAGATGAAAAACAAACAAAAAGTGCTTTTATGATGTATGTTTTAGGATGGAAAATAACATGCACCTAAAAATGCTAGGCTAAGGCCCAATCGCAATTCTATTTTTGTACTCCTACCCTTTTTCCTTGGCCCTTGAAACAGAGTGTGAAGGGGAAGGGCTTCAAAATTTACCCCTAAGAAATGGGACACTACTACAACACCAGCACACGTCATCATATGTCATCGCAATCTTTTGCTTTATATAAGAACGACAATCGCGACTGATGTAGTTATTCCAGTTGCGTTGGTATTTATCTTCAGGAAATCACTGAAGGCAACGATATCATGTTACCATGTCGATATAATGTGGCAATAAGATCGTAACCGTACTGTGTATTTACATTGTGGCCATATTCATATTCATCAGATTCATATTCATCAAAAAAAAAAAAAACCTTAACATTATAGCAGACACTGTAAAAATTCCCAGCCACTAGACTTTTCTGACAGGGTATTCGAGTGTCATCAAGTGACAAATGTGACAGTATGTTGTGAGACTGCTATACAGGAGTTATTATTAGGGATTATACTTTTTATTTTAGCGTTTTTTTGCATGACGGTATAACATAAACGCGGTTATGAATGTGTTAAAACGCGCTTGTTTGATGTAAAAATTCGTAATAATGACAATACTAATTTGCGCATCTCCTGACTTCCATGTGCAGCCCTGCTGTCATTGTAGATGGTGTATTTTGGGAAATTTTCTTACCCCTTGGTTTTGAGTGTGGTCCTGAAAAATCTCAGTTTCAAGGGCTATCTAGCCCTTCCCCTTAACCCTACCTCTTCAACCTAAAGAGAATTGGGACACCCCTACCCCTTCACATGAATGTGCAAAAGAGGGCTAGGAGTAAGGGGCTAAGGCAGGTGTGGGCAAACTCGGTCCTGGAGGGCCGGTGTCCTGCTGATTTGATTCAGAATAGCACTTTTTTTGTCAGACGGCTCAACGGTCAGGTATACATCCGCGCTAAACTTTCAAGGTGAAAGTTATCATAGCTTGCGTAGAACAGACCCAGCTACCAACCCAACTTTGAGAACAGATTAACTTTTTTTTTATCGCCCAATAAGAGTCTTGCGTTAACGCAGCACGTTAACGGCCCACCACTAATGTATATACTTTTAATTTTTGAGAACTAATGGTAGGCTTATAAAATGTAAAGGAGTCAAAACAAGCTAAAATCTGTATTGATCTGTTACTTTTGACCTTGTGATTAAGGGTGTAAGGGATCACAGTTGATCCGTGATCCGTTCATATCACAACCCACGGTTCAGCATGCACGTGACCTGCAGATTAATAACTTTTTTATTTGAAGATTAATCCTGAATTTGTAATGATTGCAGAGAGAGTTATATACAAAGTTACAAAAAATCAAATAACACAGAAGTACTGGCATAACCGATTATAGTTCAGATATAAACACTGATGTTAATGGTAAAGATTAATGTCACCAAATTGTAGCCGTCATCAAAAATGTGTCACTGAGTAATTCCTAAAATTATACATCTAAAAATGTTTATAAGTGAGGTTTTGAATAATTCATTGAAAATTAGACTAAAAATTAAATATGATGTGTTATTGTACAAGATTATCATGTTAGATTTATACATTTACCATTATCAGCAACAGTAGTGAAGATCATTTTTACAGTATTTTTATATATTTTGTATCACAATATTTTTTTATTCAGCTGGTTGTTTCTTAATTTTATTTTTATTAAAATTGCAGATTCTAAATTATGTTTGTTTAATCCAAAAGTTGCTTGCAGTACTGTTTTTGTAATAAATGGAAAGCAAATGACATTTCTCTTTCCTTTTTTGCGAATTCAAAAAAAAAAAAAAAAAGGTCTGATCTGTGACTCGCAAACCGTAATGTAATCTGAACCGTGAGATTTGTGATCCGTTACACCATTACTTGTGACTATTACAGGAAAAAACAAGTCATTTTACTTTAGAATGTGCTGCTTTCAAATTTGTCACACTACACGCATGTTTGTGTGAATATAGACTGTGACTTATCTTTTCAGGGGTTTCTGTCCACTTGCTTAGTGCGCACCAATTTTTTGAATGGATTTATTTACACTTATTTAAATTAACTACACTAACAGCAATCCCAGCAGTTGAACCACACCTAAGTGTGAGCACACCTTGAATAAGTTCTCATGCTTTATTTCATTGATCTGTCTGTCTGTATTTGATTTGATAGACATCCAGTAGCGATTCCCCTTCTCCTCCACCTGGCCTTACTAAACCCAGCCTCGTCGTGCCCATCAGCGTGGCCGAACTCACAGCACGGTCACCCTTCGAGGGGGCCGCAGCAGAGTCTCAGTCTCTTTTCTCAGACAACAGCAATTTCAGACATCCCAACCCCATCCCCAGCGGCCTGCCCCCCTTTTCCAATTCACCACAGGGAGCCTCCGATTGGCCCATGACTCCAGAACCACAGAGCCTTTTCACCTCAGGTAGGCACATTTGGAATTTAATTTTGGACCAATAAGATTTCAGTATGTGGCAAAACCCACTAACCTTTTTTCTTTGTTGCAGAAACTATCCCTGTGTCGTCCTCGACTGATTGGCAGGCAGCCTTTGGTTTTGGCTCCTCAGCCAAGCAGCAGCAGCAGGACGATGATCTTGGCTTCGACCCATTTGACGTCACACGGAAGGCTCTGGCCGACCTCATAGAGAAAGAGCTGTCAGTCCAGGAGCATTCCCCCCTCTCCCCCAACCCCTCCTCTCATCAGCCCGGCCTCCCCAATGGTCAACAGCGCTTTCCTCATCTCCAGCACAGAGGCCTCTATAACTCCTTCAGTCTACCCCAACACATGGCCGCACGTCACCCCTGGATGGGCATTCCTACCCGCAATAACCTCACACACTTGAACCACACAGCCACCGCAGCTGCACACAGCCATTTCTTAGACCTGAGCATGCCAGCCCAGCACCACAGCACCGGCCTTGGGGGGATTCCTATATCAGGTTAGGGGATGTATCTGTCTTGTACTCTCCAGTTTATTGTGAAACACATGTGAGGATCCTAAAACACCTGGTCTGTTGTTGTCCAATGATACAAATAGTAACTGTGCTTCTCAAACATTGAATTACTTGAAGTACATTAAAGCTGCCACAAACTCAAAACAAACCACCTCTCGTAAATCTTCCAAATATGAATGTGTCGTTGAAAATTGTCTTCAGAAAATTGTCAATATAATTTTCATTTAGTCTTTTCTATTTATGATAAAACAACATTTGAGAACTCTTTGATTACTTGCGTTACCAGAGAAAGTGTTATTTTGCATTTTAAGTAGCTCATGTTGGCCGAGCACAGTGAACGCACTATTTAGTTATGAATACATTAGGCACACCACGTTGCCTTTTTGTTGATTTTAAAAGAGCAGTGTGCTGTGCATTTTATGTTGCTAGGCAACCATTGTATCAGTGGTCTTGGTGGTAAACATCAGACGTTTTCTCTAGCCAGAGTTGACTTTGCAGGCACACAGAGCACTCTGTCAGAAACGTGAGGTACAGCAGGCGGTTAGAACACGAGGCGCCCAGAGCACATATACAGTGTACTAGGTTTGTGGGATTAATCGAAATCGAATCGCAAACAGGATTTGAAACGTTGCAATTAGCTAATCACAAGGGGCTGCGATATGAAATATATTTGTATTATTTAATTTCCTCTGCTCTGAGTAAATGCGTGACTGCCGTGTGTGATAGTCTTACTAGCCAATTGAGTGAGCACACTTTCATTTTGCCCAATCAGAATTGAGCAAGCAAACTATGTGGGACGCGCACAATAAAAAAACAAAAAACAAACGGGAAAGCGCGAACGAGTGGGATGATGGGGTTTGTCGCTTCAGAAGCATTAATAGACTAATTAATATCAGAGAAAAACAGATCATCGGTAATATGGGAATATTTTGGTTTCAAAGTCACAGACACTGGAGAAAAACAGGTCATTTGTAAGAGCTGTCGTATAATTGTTGCCACAGCACGAGGAAATACAACAACCAACACCTAAAAAAGCACCACAGGCGGCTATATGAGGAGTCTTGCTAAAAAGTCAACTAAAAGTATTGCCAATGACACTCAATCTAGTAGCTAGCAACAGCAAATACAATTTCAGAATTGTTTCAGCAATGTTAGTTTGCTGAGTGTTCTGTATTTTTATAAAAAAAAAATTGTATAATAAGCTACACTACCTCCCTTATTTCAGTTCAACTTGTTTACAGAAAGTTAATTTGATTTGTTTACTGTTTGCTCTAGAGAAAAATGAGTGTTTCATTTCTGAATATTTAAAACAAATTTGAATAATTGTTTAAATTAATATCTTTTCAGTTCCTTTTTTTAACTAACACTCACTGCATTTTAGCAGTAAGAAGCTATGATACAGATTATTGAGCTGAAGCTTGACTACAAAATTAAATCGCAAATCAAAACGCAATCACAATATCTGTCAAAAAAATCACAATTAGATATTTCCCCAAATCGCACAGCCCTACAGTGTACAAAACATTTGCTATCAATAGAAAACCATTTAAAAAGTACCTCTAACCACTAAATAATGTGTTCAGTGTGATTGAGGCCTAAATCTACAATTATATTCAGCCTGTCTGTTGTTATCCTTCAGAATAATAAAAAAATACACTAATTTATCATTATTTTATCATTATTTGCACTTCAATAAACATTAGATTAGGGCTGCACGATTCTGGATAAAATGAGAATCACAATTTTCTTGTGCTTAAAATGAAGATCACACTTTTCTTTCGATTCTGTAGATACAAAATAAAGGTTATTATGAGTAGGCTATTATTCTTAATTCTTAAACATATAAAAACATATAAACATACAAAATAAAACAAATAAAATAAAACAACAATAATATAAAATAAAACAACAATAATCATATTAGGCCTGTGTGTGGGTCTACTGTTGGTTAAAATGCTAAATTTTGTACAGACTTGAAATGGTGGACTTGAACAGACTTTAAATTTGTCCTGGTCATTAATGCACAGTAAAGTGATGACATCAGAATACAACTATTCATAATTCTGAAGTTAAATTACTATGTTGGAGACGTATGCTTTTCATTTGTCATTGACAACATTATTAGACAATTTTATTCACTGGTAAAATAAAACATTTGTCATTATCAGATTCCCTCTCGCATTATATTCAACATTATATAGGCTAGAGTAAGTATACTGACACTGTTAATCATTTATTTTTATGCACAACACTTTGTGTTCGCCATGAAAGAAAAAACATATCAAATGTTTGTCGTAGTTATAACTCTAAAATGCGATATGATCATTTAAATGTGCGCGCCGGTTTCACTTTTACGTTGAGTGCGCTGAGCGTAGCCACCATCATAGAAAAAAGCATACATTCAAATCATACTTCCCTCGCGGCTCCCAAACGATCGCTCTGTGCTACAAACTCAGTTATTCACAGCCTATGTAGGTTCTGTTCACTAAACTAGACATTTGCGACCGTGCACGAGTCCTCTCAGTTGTTAACAAACAGTGTGTCAGCTCACGTGTGATTTCGCGGCTACGAATACGTCATTACATTAAGAGAGGAATGACATTTTGGGGTGCATTATACCTTATAAATACATTATGTGACACTTTTAACACCATTTGGAGGTGTCCATGTTGCTGACTACTGAATATAAAACAATATTAAGACTTGTGCGTCCACCTGTACGCTTCTCTCCTGACATTGAATATATAATTGGCTGAACGTAGAAAAGTAAAAGTAAAATTACATGTAGGGTCTAATCGAGATTGCGATATTTTTTCGATTGATCGTGCAGCCCTATATTAGATTAGAAAAAGCTAATGATTTTCAAATGCCAGTTTCTTTTAGGCATGGTGTTAAGGTACAAGATATTAAATTCAAATGTCCTCTTCTAGAAAACAACGGCTCTGTGGAAAGCATTAATGTGAAAGAGTGGCAGGACGGACTACGTGCACTCCTACCAAATATCAACATCAACTTCGGAGGCCTCCCGAACTCTACCTCTTCCTCGTCCTCTTCCTCCACTTCCAGTGTGAATCACATCGGGGTGCCAATAGGCTCGACTGGAATCTCGCACAGCCTCAGTTGGGATAGTACAGCCAGTTGGATGGACCCCGCCATCATCACAGGTGCGGTTTTGTTTTATAAACCTTCAGAGATCAACCGGTTGTACTCGAGTACTCATTCGTGTCCGTTTTCAATCTCCAGGTATCCCAGCATCCACAGGGAACAGTTTGGACTGTCTCCAGGATGACAATCCCCCACACTGGCTCAAGTCTCTGCAGGCACTCACAGAGATGGACGGCCCACCCAGTTCCAGCGCACTCCCACAGCCCCCACACACTGGCCTCCTAGACGCGGCGGCCCACCTCTCCTTACACAGAGCAGCCTGGGCTCCTTACCTCCCTCCTCCCACACTCACCCCAAATCAGTTCCACTCTCCACCTCCAGGCTTTCAGACAGCCTTCAGACCCCCAGCGCAGACGGCCACGGACATCCTACAGAGTGCCGGTATTGACCGTCACTAAAGACAACCCCTTGATTTAACTGCATCACAAACATGAAACTGCAAATATACCCCTTCCATTAATAACGTAACATAAGCTCTTCTCTTTCTACCCTTTCCCTCTCCATCCCTTTCCCCATCAGGATTAGTTTGTCTGTCGGTTGTTTTGAAGGCACACATACGTTTCTGTATGACGAGCACTATCAGTGCAGGGTAATGATTACGATGAAGATGCCTGGGAGATTCAGACAGACACTGAGGGTCCTTATACACATACATGCACCTTCACATATGATTCTGAGGGGGAATAAAGTGTCTGACACTGAAATGTGCAGAGAAAACCATGAGCACTGATGTGACACGCAACTAATAATGGCTAAACGGAATGTGCCGAGACAAATAACGCATCTGATTGGCATCACTTCTTCATCCAAGGTACAGACTGTAATTTAATACTGTGAATCTTTACACTTCCTGAATGTTAGGTCTCACCATCAGGCAAAGGTAAGATGTTTGAGAGGTCAATCCTCCTTGGAAAGGACTCCATTAATCAGAGTTCCTTCTTAATCTTAAAGAGGAGCTCTTTTTGGATTCAGGGCTTTGTCTAAAGCATCTTTGGGGTAGTATGGTGATGTGAGGCTTGGCAAGCCGCTTCGGGATGACTATGCTAATCTCATTCCCTTGAAGAGAGGCCAGCAAGACCACTGTGGAAGTGTTTATTGGCTTGCCGATAAAATAAGCCATTCATACAAGGTATGAATCAGGAATTGGGTCTGGAACCTTGGGAAGAATGGTGATGGTATTAAGAAGACATGTCATGGCATGATTGCAGATAACGAGTATCGAAAACGTGACGACAAACACACACACTAACATGCTGCCATTCCAAGGCCTTCAAATCATTTCTACTCTCTTTTCTTTCTCATCTGTGTGGCCATACTAAACAGTATTTATCAAACGCAATCACTCATTCTTTCAGGAGGAAAAAAAAAATCAATGTAGACCAACATTTGGGTTTAACATGCTGCTGAGATCATACAAAATAAAAGCGCTAAAAGAGAAAAATTGACCCCTTTTCTGCTGGTCTGGAACAATGAAATCTTAAATAAAAATAAGTATTCAGTGCCTCTGTTTGATTCTTTTTTTTCTCATGTGTAGGACACAGGGATTGTTTTCTTACATGAGGCTTTTTATTGTCCAATGATGAACTTATTGACATTAAAAACAACTACAACACCTAATGAAATTCATGGTACTTGTACAGTGAAAAGGTCTAGGAAACTGTGAATTTGTCTTGAATTTCAAACACGGTCTACTGAACACAAAGACAAACACCAACAACCGCTTCACCAAGGACATGCCGTACTCATGTCAGGATGAAAGCTTTTATACAACTGTACAAATGTGCTTTTATAACAGAGATCCATCATTCGGCACATCAAATGAGAGTCCCAACCGCCAAGGATTGTGACCTTTGTGTCTTTCAACAGCCTCCATGCTTTTAAAATCCATGACAAAGTCTATACACAAGTTCATGTTAGTCTCCTAACGTGAATCTTTAACACACTGTTCCGTTCTCCATACGAGACTTGGGACAGGAGGTACGGGTTGGTGGCGGAGGCTGAATCGAAGGTGCCAGAGTACAGAAGAACCCAGCAATGAGGGTCAGTCCCAGCCCTCCCCAGGCACTGAACATAGACCAGCCGTAACCATGGCTTATATCATCAGGGAGGCTGAAGAGATAACGTGGGTAGCGAGACAATTCAAAGTTGATTCCGGCCACACAGGTGCAAAGAGAGATGATGCAGAAGGTACCTGTGGTAGGACATAATACTAGTTAGTAGATGTTCAAAGGCTCTCAAAACTTTTTAAGAGAACTATGGGGAACAGTTAAGCAGCCATTTCAGAAAATGTACATACCTCCCATTAGGAAGAGTAGACCGGCAACGTAATGCATGAGGCCTTGCTCCCAACAACATCCCAAAAGGCCTATGGTCCAGCCAAAGAGAATGATGGATAGAGCCATGCCCATGAAGCCAGCTGTCATCCGACGCAAATCTGGGGAAGGAAACATCAAATTACTAAGGGTTCTAAAGGAGTACCTTATTGGAAAGATGAGCTTCTACCTGCTCAAACACACCTGCCCAAAGTTTTCTTGTAATCCTGAAGGACTTAATTAGTTTATACCAACTCAACTCTGAAGGAATGTTGCAACTCCAGGCACATTATTAGATAATGTTGCTTTAAACTCTACAGGCCTCTATGTGTTTGGGACAAATTCCTTATGTGTAAGTAACTCTTAAGGAAGAGTTGTCCATTCCTGCACCTGGAGGGATATCATTTGCCAACATTTATATCCAACCAGCTACACTACCTGACAAAAGTATTGTCATTGATCCCAGATGTAAGGGCAACAAATAATAACTTCTATAGTTGATCATTTGGAAAAGTGGCAGATGGTAGATTTTTCTCATGAATCATCTGTTGATCTGCATTCCAATCATCACAAATACTGCAGAAGACCTTTTGGAACCCGCATGGACCCAATATTCTCACAGAAATCAGTCAAGTTTGGTGAAGGAAAAATCATGGTTTGGGGCTACATTCAGTATATGGGGCGTACGAGAGATCTGCAGAGTGGATGACAACATCAACAGCCTGAGGTATCAAGACATTTGTGCTGCACATTACATTACAAACTACAGGAGAGGGCAAATTCTTCAGCAGGATAGCGTTCCTTCTCATACTTCAGCCTCCACATCAAAGTTCCTGAAAGCAAAGAAGGTCAAGGTGCTCAAGGATTGGCCAGCCCAGTCACCAAACATGAACATTATTGAGCATGTCTGGGGTAAGAAGGAAGGAGGCATTGAAGATGAATCCAAATAATTTGATGAACGCTTTCTTTGCTATTCCAGAAGACTTAAGTTATTTGAGTCATTGCAGAGATGTATGGATGCAGTCGTCCAAGCTCATGGGAGTCAGACACAATATTAATTCTTTTCCCACTGCACCATGACTTCATATTCCATACTGTACATTATTTCTGTTAAGTGACAAGACTTTTGTCTAAGCAAAGTCAGACCTTACTGTCCTAATTGAATCATTAAAAATCAATGCATGATCATATTTTATTTTGGTAAAATAAGCGTAATCTACAGGCCTTTGCCTTTCATATAAAGCCACTTCTGATACCAAATGATCAACTAGAAGTCAAGTTACTATTTGTTGTTCCTAAAACTTAGATAAGTGACAAGACTTTTGCCAGGTAGTGTATAACAACCTTGCATAAAAGTTTATAATGAGTCTGAGGACCCCGATTACCTGGTTTAGCTGTTTAAAGGTGCACTAAACACTTTTTGCTAAACAATGTTGATATTTAAAAAGCACCAAAACAAACATGCCCATACCCCAACAGGACCTTATCCCCTTTGTGATATCTCTGCGATTGCAACTAGATACACCCCTTATTGTTGATAGGCTGCAAGTATGTTTTGGCTATCAGTCTGATGCGCATCGATGGATTTGCTCTTCAGTGTTTGGACGCTCATAGTGATTATTAAACCACACTGAACTGAGCTAAACTGAACTGAACTTAAACACAGAAAACTGAACCGACACTGTTTTAATTCACTATAATCTTCTATGTGAAGCTGCTTTGACACAATCTACATTGTAAAAGCGCTATAGAAATAAAGGTGAATTGAATTGAATTGGTCAAAGGCACTTTTGACAGGCAATATATATGCAGGATAGTGACCCTCCAGAAAAAACAAATAGGCACCAGATGTGTGGTCACAATTACCATACCATAGTGAAACTTAGCAAATCCCTTTGTTTGCTTTTTACACATTCAAGTTTGATGATGCAAAAAGTTGTGAGGACTTTCTACTTTTTTGAAAATGGGATTTCCCAGCCCAATCTCACAAGGAAACATAATTATTTTAGGTTTTGTCAGTTTACTGGCTAATTTGTATAAGTTGTATGGAGGCGTACCATCAAAGATCACCCCTAAACCGTCATTGAAGGATGAGCAAAATGTACTAAAATGTATGAATGAGTTTGTACAAATTCTTACAAATGAGCCACTAAATCAAAAAGTTATGAATTGGTGATGAGATAGTGTTGGGTTATCAGTGGATTTTGCTGAAATTACTTGAATGTGACTGCATCTTATGGCCTAGTACTATATATCAGTATTTTTCAACTCTGTACCTGGAGGCACACCAACAGTACATATTTTGGATGTCTCCCTTATCTGACCCATTCATTTCAGGTTTTAGAGGCTCTTTTAATATTATCAAGTTTATTCATGTGTGTTTAAAAAATGTGTGCTGTTCGAGTGCCTCCAGGAACACTGCACTACATTTTAGAGGACCGTAGTGAGGAGCCCTTTTCAAGAGGGCCCATGACAGCACTTCTGAAGACTGGAAGGAGCATCTCCCACTTACGCAGAGCATGCCAATCATCTTGCTGGATAGCCTTAGTGATGTTGTAGGAGAGATCCTTTCGCGCCACTGCAGAGGAGGAGTAATAGTACTTTATAAAGGAGCAACGCTCGATAGTTCCTGTAAAAACAAGAAAATCATTTGCATTTACATTCAGACTCGGTGTGATTATCAATAAAATGATCAACATGATGTAAGGTGGGCCCTGATAGTCATAACTTGTGCATATGGATGAGTATCACATTTAGATGAGAAAACTACACAGATGGTGGAGTGAGTATTGCTCATGATCAGGGCCAGACGGAATCTGCGGACGTTTTTTGCTATTTCTGCGGAGAATTTTGGTAAAAATCTGCGGATTTCTGCGGAATTATTTTGGGAGTATCATAACTAAAACCTTAATATGTGAAATAAAAAATAATATCTTTTTAACTTGTATTTAATGTTTAAAATGCAAATCCAATTAGATTAACTTTTACGAGTTAACTTTAAGTAAATAAACTGAATTAATAATGGGCTAAAAATCTGCGGAAATCTGCGGAAAATCTGCAAAAAATCTGCGGAATTCTGCGCGCGCAGATTCCGTGTGGGCCTACTCATGATCTAAATTACTGTGTCTACCCAGCACATCATGTTCAGGTCTCAGTACTTCTGCAAAGCTGTTGAAATATATTAAGCGATTGTAATAAGGTAAACATCCAATATGCTATGCTCAGGTAGGCTACTGTAGGACCAAAATATGAGGACCATTGGTCTAACTAAAAACCATTATAATGAACTGGAACCAAATGCTTATGTAAAACTAAGATATGTGGAAGTCACTTGCTCCTGAAATCTCCTGAATATTTAGAAAATAAACATGCCTGTTTATTCGGATATGCAAATGATTACGAATAAAATTGCATTATGCTCCGATGCATCCCTATAGGCCTTGATACATGCAAGCAGTCAAGCTTATGAAATAGCATTCGTTGGTTTTCGTTATTTCGTGGTTATTTCATTTGCTTTGCATCAATAAGCCTCAAGATTTTTTACCGTTCTTGATGAGGGCTTCGACGTCTGGGTCAAATCCCACCCTGTAGCATTTGCTCCAGAGCCCCATGTTGGTTGAATTGTAGCGTCTGCTGCACTCATCCGCCGCGCTCATGGCGAACAGCTGCCGCCGGTTTCTAGTGAGCAGCAGTCGGTCTTCCCATCGGTCCAGACTCGCTCGGCTGGCTCGCAGAGGAAGGCTGTGGTTGGGGATGTAAATGAAGCCCGGGTCGCTCCTGCGGTTCGAGAAAGTTCGGCAGCGCTCCTTGTATCTTCTCGCGTCCGTTTCGTACCAGTGATCGGATGAGATTGCGACTGTCAGGAAACACAAGGCGACGAGAGACAGACAGAGCCCCGTGTAGAGAAGCCACTTCCCCGTCGCCATCGTTCTGCCAGGCCGCCGATCAGCACCTCATGCTGGACAGCTCCCTTGAGCGAGGCTAACAATCAATCCCGCTTCAGCATCTCTCGTCGCGTTAAAAAGGCAAACAGGGTAAACATGCCCTTTTATACGAAAGCGATGTTTTGACAAAAGCCCGTTGTGTGTGTGATATTTCCTCGGGTCTACACGTAGACTGTGATGAGGAGCGGGTTCCGCTCGAGCTGCTGCAGGCAGAGACACATGACAATCACACAGGAACTGAAAATCATTTAAAAATGGAGGAGGGAGAATTATTAGAAAGCGATTGCATTGGTCTAAATAAATCACTGCGAATATGCAAAACTAAAATAACTTGCAATTAAACACTCAAGTTTCATTTACCACAGATTAGTTCTGTATGTTTAATCTGATTTTATAATACTGAATTATATTTATGGGATTATTTGAAACCGATTTCATTGATTGAAATAAATCACTGCAAACATAAATGCAAAAATAAAAATAACCACTGTTTAGTTAATTTTATTTGTGTGTGATCTTAATATTTTTATGCAGTATAATGTATTTTACTACATTTTGAATATAGACTTAAAATAATTTTGAATGCTTTGTAGCAAAGACAACTGTTTGGTTTCTTTTTGAAGGAAAGTTTTTCTTTTTTTCAGTTTATTGAAACATTATTTTTAAAAGCTATTATTAAAATACAAGAAGGCAAGCTATAGACGTTAAATTTAGTTTACAAAAACCTATCTAGAGCATATTTCTTCTTTTCATGGGGTTATTTATACTTAGGAAGACATTAGCTTGACTTTCTTCTGGATTTTGTGTGTTCATGTAGCAAGTACCAACCTTTACTGGGTTTCATACAATTCCTGTGTTTATTTAATACCAAAACAAACAACAAAAATAGGGCCTGAAACTGTTTATGGTTATACGGTTATACATCTATACAGCATCTAACAATACATTTTTATTGAAGACTTTTGTTTAACTAAGCAAAACCCCCTTAATGTTTGGGACAAATCTTAGACTATCATGTGTGTGTAAATTCGTATATATATATATATATATATTATATTATATATAAATATATATATTCACTCATTTTCTTGTCGGCTTCGTCCCTTGCGGGGTCGTCACAGTGGAATGAACCACCAACTTATCCAGCACGATTTTACGCAGCGAATGCCCTTCCAGCCGCAACCCATCTCTGTGAATTTCCACACACACACACATTCACACTCATACACTACGGACAATTTAGCCTACCCAATTCACCTGTACTGCATGTCTTTGGACTGTGGGGGAAACCGGAGCACCCGGAGGAAACCCACGCAAACGCAGGGAGAACATGCAAACTCCACACAGAAACGCCAACTGACCCAGCCCAGCCGTGGTTCGAACCTGCGACCCAGCGGCGTTCTTGCTGTGAGGCAACAGCACTACCTGCGCCACTGCGTTGCCCTAAATATATATATATATTCATAAATTTCTCTTCGGCTTGTGTGTGTATATATATATATATATATATATATATATATATATATATATATATATATATATATATATATATATATTTTTTTTTTTTTTTTTTTTTTTTTCCCAGGGATGGGTTGCGGCTGGAAGGGCATCCGCTGCATAAAAAACGTGCTGGATAAGTTGGTGGTTCATTCCGCTGTGGTGACCCTGGATTAATAAAGGAACTAAGCCGAAAAGAAAATGAATGAATGAATATGTATATATAAATACAGTTGAAGTCAGAATTATTAGCCCCCCTGTTTATTTTTTTCCCCGTTTTTTGCTTAATGGAGAGAAGATTTTTTCAACACATTTCTAAACATAATAGTTTTAATAACTCATTTCTAATAACTGATTTATTTTATCTTTGCCATGATGACAGTAAATAATATTTGACTAGATATTTTTCAAGACACTTCTATACAGCTTAAAGTGACATTTAAAGGCTTAACTAGGTTAATTAGGTTAACTAGGCAGGTTAGGGTAATTAGGCAAGTTATTGTATAACGATGGTTTGTTCTGTAGACTATTGAAAAAAAAATTTGCCTAAAGGGGCTAATAATTTTGACCTTAAAATGGTGTTTAAAAAATTAAAAACTGCTTTTATTCTAGCCGAAATAAAACAAATAAGACTTTCTCCTTAAGAAAAAATATCAGATATACTGTGAAAATTTCTTTGCTCTGTTAAACATCATTTGGGAAATATTTAGAAAAGAGAAAAAAAAGTCAAAGGGGGCTAATAATTCTGATTTCAACTGTATGTATGTATATATATTTATATATATACAAATATGCCCAAGATGTTACATCGCAGATCAGTGGGCCCATTTGTGCACATAAAATGCTCAGTGCTCGAGTAGACTTGTGCACTTCACTAGCCCTCGCTATTTGCCAAAATGCAAAAAATTGTGAACAATTAGCTACTTAAAGTGTATAGTTGAATAAATAAAAAAAGTTTAATATGTACCTTATGCAAGACTTTAAAACGAGGCTCGCTTCACCCAAGAATTAAACAAAAATCATTTACTGTTAAAATGTGAACATTACATACAATACTAATGTACATAATCAAATTCAGATAAATCAAACCAACTAGCATGTAAAATAAACCAATCAAAATTCATATTTCCCATTTCTACAAAGGTGATCTTAAAATTTCGTTAAAAAAACAAAAATTTATATTTGATCAGAAATCAAATTTCAAATAGTGCATGATTTTATTTTAAACAATTCAAAAAGAATAAAGAATTAAACTTATATTCCCTCAGTATTTTTTTTAATGCAAGTTTTGAAATTACATCACAGGCCCAGTGGCGCCCCCAGAAAATTTTCTTAGGGGTGGCCAGAAGAGGCCGCAGCAAATCTTGGGGTGGCACACAAAAAAAATTTATGAATTCAGTGTAATGTTATATTTTTGTTTCTGGTAAATGAAATAATGTGGTTTTAATTCGTTTAATTAATTACTCTTAAAATATTGCAATTTATTCCTTGAAATAATTCAGCAAGTACATGTGCAAATCAAATAAAAATCAATATTTAGTTTAAAAACATTTTTCATTTTTATATATATATAACTTTTTAGTTATTTTTTACATACTTTTATATGCTAAGTCTAAAATTCATGAAGATTCATGAATTAATTAATCAAACAAACAAATGAACACCTAATAATATAATTTATCCATATTCCTTTTTGAGCCACAATATTATTAATGCAGATTCCTCTATTGATGTACCTTAAGGTAAATATTAAATTGCCATTGCTGTCTATTGAAGGTGTGTGTGTGTGCTGTCAACGACGATCGGGGAGGGCAGTGGTGGTTCTAGTTTAAATGACACCATGGGCGAACCATCCCATACACAACATAATGTAATGAAGTCTTACCTCCCTGACTCTTTATCCCTCCTTTCTGCTTTAAAGCCATGCTTAGTGAAAGTTACTACATCATCATATTATATAAACTTTAGTTTAGTCGACTTGCAAAACTCGATGCGTGCCGACACCTCTGCACAAAAGGCTGTTACTCCTGTTTTACGGCGCATGAGCGGCGCGTATTTTATCGGAATGCATGCAAACAACCGGGATTCTCACAGGAGTGCGTGAGGCGCACTGGAATGGTTTTCTGCGCGCATGCGTCAGTTTGCTTTCACCAGCGTTGAACCAGCGCTGAGGGGGAGAGCAGTGAATCAGCTACTGTACGTCAGTGGCACCAACAATAATTTAGTGGATGCATTTTATTTATTGAAATATTGGGAAGTTTCATAAGTACATTTAAATTAATAATGTCAACAGCAAAATCATATTGGGGTGGCCACAGGGGTGGCCAGAGTTTACCCAAGGGTGGCCGTGGCCAGGCCCCTGCACAGGCCTCAGACTCAAGCTGCGGTCAAACTAAAGTTTGAACATGCGAAATTCTGTAGTATGGCGCTGCGAAAAGGGGCGGGATTAAACAAGATGATTAGACATTAAAAAAAGCGAGCGATTGGTTAATGTTTTAAATTTCTGTCCAGAGGTCATGTTTTGAACTTCGATTGGTCTCACGCAATCATGTGATGCAATTTTACAGGTCAGAGTTCACCAAGCTTGAACTTTGCAACGCAGCGAACTGTGAAACTTGTGTAACACAAGCTTGCGTTTGCAGTCTGCCGCATTCGCGTGCGTATGGTATGGAGTCAGTTTTGTTTCTTTATTATTCAATCAAAAATATTTAGTTTTAGGGAAAAATTAAGTGTGTAGTAATAAAAAAATAAAAGATTTCAAATTAAAAAAAGGTTTAATTAAAAACTTATGTCAATGATAATAAACTATTGTTCTATTATGGAGATCCCACAATTTTCATTGCACACTCATTCATTTTGCTCTCTGTTCTGCTGTTATTTATTGCACTTCTAGAATCTTTGCTTGTGGGTTGAAATGTTTTGCTTGCAGGTTGAAAAGTTTTGAACCCATGTGTGCCGGGGTTAATTTTGTGTCTTTATTATTCAAACAAACATATTAGGTTTTGACCAAACTTAGATACAATGCAAATAAAGAATAAAAGATTTCAAATAATAAAAAAACATTTAATAAAAAAATGTCCTTGATAAAAAATAAATTCCACTGCAAAAAAAGGAATTATTACCAATTTATGCAGTTACCACCAGATTAATTCATTGTGTGCTCATTCATTTTGCTTTCGGTTTTGTTTCAGTTTTTGCGGATCTAAAATCTTTGCTTATGAGTTGAAAAGTTTTGCGAGTTGAAAACTGCGCAGCTCAGTGGGCGGGATCTTCCCTCCGGGATGAAAGACCTTATTCTATTGGTCAATCTTGATTGAGGTCACAGGTTGGCCCCGCCCATCACGGATTCGCGCGATTCGACTGTACTAATGACTCCTTTCAGTGACGAGCGAGCTATGGCGAGCAACAGGTCTCCTTCGAGGTATGTTAACTGAAACCGTATAATAACTTGTATATTGCCATCCACATTTCCCATCCTCTCGATTAACTAACATTAGCTGGCTGTCGGCCATCAGTAGTGCACACCTGCAAAGAGCAACACAAGGCCAGTGTATTTTGGAAAATATACATTGATGTACCATTAAAGTCAGGCTTTTTGTCTGTAAATGATGGCCAGGTGTACAGTAGGTCTGCTTCAGTTAGTTTCCACTCATAGATATGTATCTATGGTTTCCACTCAAGATCTACTGTCTCTTTGAACTGCATCATATTCATTCTCCACTGTTAGAAAATGTAGTAACTTAGTGTATGTCTATTTCATGACAAACGTGACAAATATATATTTAGTATATTTCGTTTCGTGTATGAACATTTGTTCATACATTAGTTAACATGAATTAACCATGTACAGCACATCTGTTAAGCATTAATTAATCTTTGTTAATGTTAACTAAACATATTAATGCATTAGTTAAAGAGTTATGGTGAACGACTTTGTTTAGCATAAACTTTGTTAACGTTAACTTACTCATGTTCTATTGTATCTCCTTACATTAACAGCTTGATGTAATTAGCCAATGTTTATGGACACATACAATAATGTATTTTTTCACTGATTAGATAACATGACTAAAAAAACAACATTTATTCAGTAATACTAAATCTTTGTTAACATAAACTTTTACATATAGTACTGTGTTACTTAATGCAGTTAACATGAGCAAATAGTGAACGACTCAGCATTGCACAATCTTCAACAGGCATGTTATTCATGTTTGTGGACTTTTTAATAACATAATTTTTCTCTAGCAAAGCATTAGTTAAGGGAATTAGGAACATTGTTGTAAAGTGTACATTACTTTAACATGTTACATTTAAACTGTTTCCTGACTTACCACTAACCCTACATTATAACTGATGTGTTACTAACATCTTTGGGTTTATTACAAAGCAGTGATTAATGATTTTACAGGACCTGAAAATCAAGGAAAAAACCATTTACACATGTCTTTCATACCTTGGAGATAACAATAAGGTTTCTAATTCCCTTAAATAATGCTTAGTTACTAAGTGATAAACCATGTTAGTAAAGAGTTTACATTAAATGTTAGTACCACATTATACAATGCTAAAGTCATTGTTTTGAAAAGTAACAGGGCAGTTTCCAGGTGACCTGCACTATATAATTTGTTTAGGCTTTACTGCAAATATTTATATATATTGGTCTTTAATGGAACTGTCATGAATCAGACGTAAAGTAATTTGAATGTTGTTAACAAAAGACAACAATAGATGGACACGAGAGCTATGTGGAATACAAATATTACATGAATCAAAACAATTTTTCATCTGTTTCTTCAATTATCCTTACAGGTTGATCACTCAGTCTTAGCAGGTGTAAAACATCTGCATTGACTCCTCAGACGTCCACATCTGCGCTGACTCCACAGACGTTTACATCTGCATTGTCTCGAATCAACGTCTACACCTATACTGACTCCACAGGCGTCCTTAGACATTATGTCTGACCGCAGACATTTATTCACTAAACTTATCAATCACCACCTGATGTGTGTTGAATTATTTTCTGATGGTGTGTCAGATTTGGAAACATATTAGCATTTAATGTGACAGTAGTAGATTTTGACTTTTTATAAATTATTCATTCATTCATTCATTCATTTTCTTTTCGGCTTAGTTCCTTCATTAATCCGGGGTCACCACAGTGGAATGAACCGCCAACTTATCCAGCACGATTTTACGCAGCGGATGCCCTTCCAGCCGCAACCCATCTCTGGAAAACATCCACACACACTCATTTACTACAGAAATTTTAGCTTACCCAATTCACCTGTACGGCATGTGTTTGGACTGTGGGGGAAACCGAAGCACCTGGAGTAAACCCACACGAACGCAGGGAGAACATGCAAACTCCACACAGAAACGCCAACTGACCCAGCCGAGGCTCGAACCAGCGACCTTCTTGCTGTGAGGCGACAGCACTACCTACTGCGCCACTGCGTCACCCTTTTATAGATCATTATAAATATAATTCTTTATTTGAAAGTTTTATATACATTTATTGTTTCCCTTTCTGCAATAAAAACAGGTCTTTAGTAATCATTTAATAAGTCATACAGTTTTATATGACTATTATTATATGTTTTTTTGCAGTGAAGAAATATAAATGGTTGTTTTTTCAATTTTCTTAATTCAAGCAAAATGTTTTCCAGCTACAGTGTTTAATAACAAAAATACTGTAACTTAAATGGTATAATACGCTTTACTACAGTATAGTAAAGCACTATAGCATGTGTCTATGTAAATGATATTTTTATGTGGAAGGAATGCGTAGATTTGTTTAGTAGTGCATTTGCCAATATATACACATTTTACAGAGGCATGTTAAGTAATAATACAGTATTAGTATAGATGTAGCTATAATCTCCACCTGAAAACTTTTAAAAATGAGTTTTCCGTCCATCTCATGATATCTATTACGTTTTCGCACGATTGGACTGGACTCCCAGCAGTGACCAAAGCGAGCAACAGGTAATCTTTAAGGTAAGTTTACTGAAACTGTACAATTACTTGTATATTGCCATCCACATTTCCCATCTGAAAATATAACGACTGCTAGCATTAAAATCTGTGTAGTCAGTGATATGGATGAATACTCTCGATTGACTAACAGATGAAATATGTACAAGATATATATATATAAGAATACATGATGTGTTCAAAAGTACTACACAGCCAAGACGTGCACTGCACAACTGTATCCTCCATCGTGTCAGCACCCAGACTCTGTTGGAGGACCGACAGCTAATGTTAGTCAATCAAGAGTATGCATCAATATCGCAGACTAAACAAAGTTTAATGCTAGCAGTCGTTACATTATCAGATGGGAAATGTGGATGGCAATATACAAGTTATTTTAGTTTCAGTTAACTTATCTTGAAGGAGACCTGTTGCTCGCCATAGCTCGCTCGTCACTGAAAGGAGTCATTAGTACAGTCCAATCGCGGGAATCCGTGATGGGCGGGGCCAACCTGTGACCTCAATCAAGATTGACCAATAGAATAAGGTCTTTCATCCGGCGGGAAGATCCCGCCCACTGAGCTGCACAGTTTTCAACTCGCAAAAACTTTTCAACTCAAAAGCAAAGATTTTAGATCCGCAAAAACTGAAACAAAACCGAAAGCAAATGAATGAGCACACAATGAATTAATCTGGTGGTAACTGCATAAAATGGTAATAATTCATTTTTTGCAGTGCCAATTTATTTTTTATCAAGGACATTTTTTTATTAAATGTTTTTTTTATTATTTGAAATCTTTTATTCTTTATTTGCATTGTATCTAAGTTTGGTCAAAACGTAATGTTGTTTGAATAATAAAGACACAAAATTAACCCCGGCACACATGGTTCAAAACTTTTCAACCTGCAAGCAAAGATTCTAGAAGTGCAATAAATAACAGCAGAACAGAGAGCAAAATGAATGAGTGTGCAATGAAAATTGTGGGATCTCCATAATAGAACAATAGTTTATTTTTTACAATCCAACATATTTTATCATCATTGACATAAGTTTTTAATTAAACCTTTTTTTTAATTTGAAATCTTTTATTTTTTTATTACTACACACTTAATTTTTCTCTAAAACTAAATATTTTTGATTGAATAATAAAAAAACAAAACTAACTCCATACCGTACGAAAGGAAGTCTATGTGATGAAAAGTCTAGTGTGACCGCAGCTTCAGTTCCTGGAGGGCCTCAACTCTGCGACAGTTTACCCTTTAAATCCACATATGTCAAAGTCAGTTCCTGAAGGGCGGAGCTCTGCACAGTTTAGTTCCACCCCAATAAACACACCTGATCAAACTAATTGAGTGCTTTAGGCTTGTTTGATACCTACAGATAGGTGTGTTGAAGCAGGGCGGAACTAACTCTGCAGGGCTCCGGCCCTCCAGGAATTGACTTTGACACCCCTGCTTTAAATCATTCAAACTAATTGATTCCTTCAGATTATTTAAAACAGGTTAAAGCAGGATTCAAACTAAACTCTGTAGGGCTGTAGCCCTCCAAGAACTGACAGCCCTGCGTTACATAAAACAATAGGTTCTATTTACGAAGCTATGTAATTTTGTAGCTATAGTTTAATTAAAACAAATTTGTCAATGGCAGGATAAAACGTCCTTTTGTACATCAAATTCCTTAATTTGAAGAAAAAAAAAATTCTAAGAATGAAAGACTAAGCAATTGCTTGAAATATTAACTGAAGACATTTAAAAGACGCTTAAGTATTTCCAAGGTAAAATTGATAAATACTTCAGAAGCCTCTTGGCAGTGTGGGCAAAGTTTAATGTCTGAGTGTAATGAATGCATGTAAATAACTTTCAAGACCTTTTCAAAGAATTGCAGGAGGCCAAAAATATCATTACTGTTCAGCAGATGAAATATAAATTTGAAATAAAAATGAAAGCAAGAACTTACTTTGAACACACACTTCCAAACAATTAAATTTAAGTGCAGAAAATAATTAACTCCATGAGCTCTTAAATCAGTTTTATTCAGAGTAACAATGCAGTTTCTTCAGACAAGATTAAACACCAGCATTACTCAGAAAAACTAATCTTTTCCTTAATTTTAGCATAGTTCACCCAAAGCAGAAATTTACTCACCCTTAGCTGGTTTCAAACCCTTGAGTTTAATCTATTAAAACAGCTTTTACTTTAAAGGAAGCTGGAGAGCTGCAACCAATTGACTTTCATTGTATTTCTATTTCCTGCTACGCAAGTCATGGTTGCGGTTTCAGTTTGCAAAGACTTCTTCAGTTCAACAGAAGAAACTCAAAGGTTTTAAAACCAGCTGATGAGGAGTAGGTGAATTTGGGTAATCTGGGACTTCTAAACTTCAGTTTGTTTAAGTCAACAGGACTTTTATCATAAATGTAGCATGGACTTTCATGTGACTTTACTGGGGGTTCCACAGAGGGGGGCAGAGCACTTGTCAATCAGGAAGCTCTGATCAAAATTGGATGACAAGGTCAGTGACTAGATTCAGGGTTTCTGCAAGTTTCACCAAGTTAAATCTAAGACATTAAGGACCATTATGAAATTTTAGACTTTTACAAGGCTAAATGCTAAGGATTTTGTTTTTTCAAATGTGCCAGTTAGAAAGATTTCCACTTGCCTATCAAAAAATGAATAAAAACACATACATTTAATATAATAATAATAATAATAAGTTTGGATATATTTGAAAATTAATTTTAAAATATTCATTCACAAACACTATAACCCTTATCAAGAATAGAACAAAACATAGCGGTCAATGACTTGTCTGCAGTAATAATAATAATAATAATAATAATAATAATAATAAATAGGTCTGTGTCCTAAGCAGAAAATAAAATGGAGAACTTTAGCAAATGTTACTGTAAGGAAAGTAATAAAATGCTATTTTTTAAGCTTTATTTTTAAGTTTATAATTTTGAGATACATTGTTGGTGATCGTATGGGTGTTAATGGCCAGATTGGGTAGCTATACGTGAAAAGGAAAATTAAGACCAGTTGAAAAAAGATTTAAGACCTACAAAACATTTCAGTTGATTGAAGACTTTTAAGGCTTAAAATTGAGCTTTTGAGATAAGACATTTTATACACACATACATACATACATGTATATAAATAAATAAATATATATACACACACACACATACATACATATATATATATAAAATTATTTCTTTTTTGCAACATATCCTACTTGTATATACTTTTTTTCGTCATATTTTTTTTTTAATGACAATTTTAATGCAAATTGATTGAGTATATCTTCTGTTCAACCTAATGCATTGTTGTAAAACCTTAAGTTTCATGCTTATTTATAAATGTCTGCTCCCCTTATGTAAATTATGTATGAATGGAAGATAATGTACACTGCTGTGTTATTACCATGAGGAACTGTGTAATTGTTTTAGTTTACTTTCCCTGATTTTTATTAAGATGGATAGTCGGTGATTTGGATGGATGTTGGCCCAATTTGGTAGCTTTACTTGGACGGAGGGAAATTAAGACCGGTTTAAAATTAAGATCTACACAATATTTCAGGTGAATTCAAGACCTTTTAAGGCCTAAAATTTTGTCTTTAAAATTTAAGACATTAGGACCCTGCGGACACCCTGTAGATTAATGTTAAGGACATATGACTGTCATAAATAAGACAATGTTCCCAATCGTTGTCAAATTATGTTTGTGATCTACTCATGTAACAAAATGTGTATAAAAGTGTTGAAAATGGGTTTATTTTATTTTTTTTCCTTTTGAAAATTTGTCCCACATTATCAAAAAGTGGTACAGTACATAAAAAAAAAAAAAAATGGCCATAAAAGTGTAATGAAACCGTACCACTCAGTAGAAACAGGCCAAAATATGATTGATAATGTGGGACAGCATGGTTTGGGTAATCTGGGACGGTCTTCGTACAGGAGAAATATGCATTCAGAGACTTCAGAAGTTTAATGACTACAGAGATGGAACGTACAATGTGCTGTATACAAACACACACTTACGGTCGGTCACACCCACACACTCAAGTCAGTCTCTCTCATACTTAAACACACACAAACGTACCTACACTTTTAAAAATTGTGTTTGGCATGCATAAATATGCCAAAATCTTACACCTTAAGCAAAATGCATTATTTTCCAGATACGAAGTGACCCGTCCCAGATTATCAAATTCAGGCAACATTTGTTTTGACAAACGTACTAAGGTGTCTGAATAATAGCTATATTATGTTAGAAAACATCTTAGGGATTTCAGGAAAAAAAAAAGTCTAATATGTTGTTTAATTAGCTAGACATTGAAATAGAGAGTTTAAGTAAAAAAAAATCCTAGATTACCTGAATTCCCCTACATTTTCACTGAAGGGTTAACGGTCTCTTTAACGTTACAGGCTAACTTTACAATGATCAGATGGTGGAGCCATCAGACGAAGCTGTTTAGACAATCTCCAGAAATAAAACTTCTAATCGAAAAACACGTGTTCGACAAAATCACTGCGGTCAGACAGCAAAAAAGACCCCAAAATGCAAACCATAATCCAACAGCACTTGATTAAGCGCCTGTCACTGAGTAATCTTACCCAGAAGCGTGTGTCTGAGCGGGGGCGTATTTGCAGGATCAGTGTTGGAGGTCCGCAAAACTTCGCCATGCTCAAGTTAATCTGCTCAGCGTTGTGTAGCCCACAGACCTGACGAATGTGCAGCAGAGTCGAACTCTTTGCGGCAGTCAAACTGTCCGCGCACAAACAGCCAAACCTGAGCGACCGAGCGCCAGAGTACTCTATAGCTTTTTTTAAAGTATCGAAACCGCGGAAAGCTTCCTGTAATATGCTGAAAGCTTAAGACAAAACAGCATACAAACCGTACAGAAAGCCAGACAGCGTTAGGGTTAGAGGAAGTACTCTGCCCGTTACCATGCGTGGTTGAGGTTTTATAGAGTTGATGATGTCACGATCAGCGGGCACTCCCGCTGGTCTCTAACTGGCTAATGCTTCCGCCAAATTGCGGATTAAACCAACTCAGTCACATTTAATAGACATTAACTGCATTAATTAAATTAAGACCACAAACAACCAGTGTTGCCAACTTAGCGACGTTGTCGCTAGATTTAGCGACTTTTCAGACCCCCCTAGCGACAATTTTTCAAAAAATTGTTCACAATCAGAGATATTTTAAGTGAGAGTTTCAGAACTTGTCTGAGTTTATTATGTCTGAGCGATTACTGCAAACTTTCTACACATCTATAATTATATACTGTATTCAAACAGCAATACATTTAGTTAAATTAACATGCGTACATAAAGCGTAGTGCAAATATAAATACCCCATTTATTTACCATAGGCTTTTAAACAAACAGAAATGGTAGAACGTGATGACGTCAGTAATATGCAAATTAGCGTATGACGTAATCTAGCGACTTTTAGCAACTTTCGGGCAGAGTTTAGCGCCTTTTCGTTGAAAATAGTTGGCATTGGCAACAGTGCAAACAACGTAATTACATTAGTGTCGTGGAAGACATATCCACACGAAGTCTCGGTAAGTCTAAAATGTTTTCATTAGGCCTAGATAATATATAGGGACATGTATGATCCAAATGCATTTTTGATGCAGTAATTATACTCAGCTGTGTTCTAAAACTAACTGTTGTTCAGTAGGGGTGTACATGTGTTCCCTCGTACGTTTTTGATTGAATAAAATACTTTTAACAGTGGATGAAACATTGAATTAAACATGTTTTACAAATCAAACAATTAAGACATTGTTTAAATCTTACGCTAATATAGCTATGAGTTTAAAAGGTAACTTTTTGCAAGCTTCTATTAGTTACGTATTTACTAACATAAACAAACAATCAACAATACAGAGTATTTATTAATTTTGTTTACGTTACTTGATGAAAATACAGTCGTTTATTTCTTGTTAGCTCCCATTTATATTTACTAATTTAAATACAACTTTGAATTTTAATTATGCACTAGTAAAAGCTTAACTATGATTAACAAATGCTGTACAATTATTGTTCATTAGATTATGTAGTAGGCTATACATTATAACTAATGGAACCTTACTGTCGAGGGACCCAAAAAATGAACATGTTAATTTACTAGGTTTAGGGTACACTTAGTATGGGTTTGAGTAAAATGTTATTGGTTTTATTCGAATTATTATATTTTTTTGGTAGTAATAATGAAAATGAGGAGCAGCACGGTGGCTCAGTGGGTAGCGCAAACGCCTAACAGCAAGAAGGTCGCTGATTCGAGCCCCGGCTGTGTCAGTTGGCATTTTTGTGTGGAGTTTGCATGTTCTCCCTGTGTTTGCGTGGGCTTCCTTTGAGTGCTCCGGTTTCCCCCACAGTCCAAAGACATGCGGTACAGGTGAATTGAATAAGCTAAATTGGCCATAGTGTATGTGAGTGTGTGCAAGAGTGTATGAATGTTTACCAGTGTTTGGTTGCAGCTGGAAGGGCATCCGCTGCGTAAAACATATGCTGGATAAGTTGGCGGTTCATTTCGCTGTGGCGACCCGAGATTAATAAAGGGACTAAGCCGAAAAGAAAATGAATGAATGAATAATAAAAACGACTACTGGTCAGAAAAGCAAATGAAGTTTGTAGAGTTTTGAAATCAGAAACATCCATGGTGGCACCATTTATGCGATAAATAAAAGCTCTTTATGACAACATTTTCATTATTGGTAAGAAATATGAACATTTTTGTTTACAGAAGTAAGCCCAGAAATTTTGATGAAGTTTTCACCAAAATAGAGAAAGCATTTCTACATTTTTTGTGTAAGCAAATATTTTACAGTACTTTAAAAATATTGAACAATGTCTGTCAGTGTTTTCAAACAATTATATTTATTTTACCAAAGTCACACAAGTGGCAATTTCACATCGGTCACATCCATAAAAAACAAAGCTTTTCCCTCATAAATGCAAAAATGTCAAATAAAAGAAAATCAACAATTTTTGTTCTATAGTGAGCCAACTCTTATCCTTTTGATTAGCATTATTTCTTTTAGGTTGTGTAGTTTAATTTACAGAATTTCTACAAAGTATGTTGTATACTGTAAACTTGCAAACTTTTTTGGTCACATCCATAACGCATGTTTATTTTCCTCATTTAAAATATAAAAAATGTTTACAGATTTATATTTTTCTGACATGTTTTGGAAAATATAAACAGATGTTTCAATATAATGTTAATGTATACTTTCTATGTGTATTTATGTTCTGAGTTTTTACTGCAAATGTCACATCCATAACGCTGGAATTGCTCAGTTATAAACATAAGGTTGTGACGGTCGCTACTAGGCATGGGACGATAATTGTTTTTCAAGTATACCGTGGCAAAATTTTCTGTAATACCGTTCCTAAGGTATGTGTAAGATTTTTTACTTACATTGTTTTTTGTTTTTTATTTTTTAGGACAACCGTATTTGTGGCAGAAAAGATATCCAAGATGCCGTTTTTAACTTGTAAAGAAAATGTGTTTTTGAAACTAATGAAGACAACAGAAGTCAAGGATTGATTTGAATTATTTAGCCTGACATGTTTACTGCTCCAAAATATTGTAATGTTTCTAAGAATAAAATATGCTGTGTTCAAAGGGAAAAACAGATTTTTACACAGATATTAAAAAGAATATATTTCAGACCGAGTAATCATAATACCGTGATACCGTGATGAAACCATGATATTTTTTATCCAAGTTATCATACCGTCAGAATCTTATACCGGCCCATTGCCTAGTCGCTACCAGCAGTGTAGGCCTACTAATAAGTAGATGCGGTTCCTGTGTGACCTCTTTTGTCCCATAACCAGTTGTTAGCATTGTTGCCATCTTTTTCAAGACAAGAAAAGGCTTTATAAAGTAAAAGGGTTTGTAAATTTTGTTTATTATGTTGTATAGCACAATGTGACTAGCCTTAAACCCTTATTTTAGGCATTTAACCAAAAACCTATCCACTGAGTTCAAGCTGATGGAACCGGAAGTGTTGAATGCTAATTCGTTTTTTCGAAAACCACACCATCCCTGCAGGCTGCAGCTCTCGGGTTGACCATCATAACGAGGGTGAGTAAATACTAAGTTAAATCTTTCAAACGGGTTGTTATTCGTGAAAGGAGCTTCTCGTTTCCACTAGATGGCAGTAACTTCCCATTCATTGACTCGTCCAGCACTCCAGCATCTTCCATATGAAATATCATCACAGTGTTGCAGTTTATACGTCCTCTGTTCAGTGAAAGTGAGACATTAATCTAGACCCCCACCAAAAATGATTATATATCTGCACAATAATTTTAAACAACAATAATCTCCTCTATTCATAAGCTCCTGCTCTTTTTTGCAATATCACACTCTTATGTCATACGCATGCACCAGAATGATGAAGTCTGCACGCTGAGCTCAATATTTTGATATAATCTGATTTTAGCATATCATTTGCTATTAGCTTTTATTCGGGTGCTGAGGCGGCAGTAATAGGTGGGAAGGTGAGCTGGGTATAATGCAGGCAGACAGCATATTCTGGGCCAGTGACAGTGAGTCAGCACCACAGAATAGAGGAGGAGGCAGAAACAGAGAAAAGAGAGAGAAAGAGAGAGAGAGGGGGGGGGGGGGGGGGGGGGGGGGGGGGGGGGTAAAGTTATACATCACTTACCAAAAGCTGCAACCGACAAAAACACAAAAAGAAACATGCATATAACACAATTCATTTTTAAAAGAGCAAGCAGTTGATGTTTTTGCTCCAACTGATACACCTGGACATATTGCACCGCACTGCAGTGAATCTCCTTTTGATACCGCTGAGCTGACATTGAAAAGACTTTCAGACCTTAAAGGGATAGTTTAACCAAAAATGAAAAATGCAGTTCATTTACTCACTCTCATGCTAGCCCAGATGAAGGTGACTTTTTTTTTTTTTCGAAAGCATTTTTATAAAGTGATTTATAAAATGAGAGTCAATGGCTACCGATACTTTGATAGCCCAAAAAACATACAGGTAAAACTAAATTAATATTCGTGGCTCACAGTGTTACATTGAGATTTAATTGAAGAGAAATAATCAGTCTGTGCAATGAATATAATAAATAATAAAGGATTTTTTAAGTTATCACAGTGGCGGAGTGGGTAGCACGATCGCCTCACAGCAAGAAGGTTGCTGGTTTGAGCCCTGGCTGGGTCAGTTGGCATTTCTGTTTGCATGTTCTCCATGTGTTCACGTGGGTTTCCTCCGGGTACTCTGGTTTCCCCCACAAGTCCAAAGACATTTGCTATAGGTAAATTGGGTAAGCTAAATTGATCGTAGTGTATGTGTGGGAATGGGAGTGTATAGATGTTTCCCAGTGATGGGTTGAAGCTGGAAGGTTAAAAAAATCACAATAAATTAAAAAACTAAGACTAATTGAATCTAGCAATGTTCACAAAAATGATCTAATAACAATTAGCAAAAATAGTAATCGTTAATCAATAAGCACTCATTCTTTGGTGGAAAATCTGACCTGAGGCTTTGTAGAGAAATACCACTTTAGTCAAAAATGCAGACAGCAGCATCTAGTGAAGGAGTGGGCAGTCAAATTTTGACAAGGGGCTATATTGAACTCGGACAGTTTTAAAGGGTTGGACCAACACAGATAATATGTTTTTTAAAATATGTTTGTGAAACTTTTTAATAAACATTCACAATAACAAGTTTAAAATAGAATCAACTTTACACATTAAGTGCATGTATTTCAAAGACAAGCATCACAATATCAGCTTCATATGAAAAAAGGATTTATTGCCACAGGGTTGTTTGTTTGATTGTTTCATTTTATTTATTTATTTATTTATTTATTTATTTATTTATTTTTATGTTCAGTGAGCGAAATCTAGCATAAGTTGGGCTTAAACAAGTGCACTGAAGTCAGGTTAAAAATGAGGTGGATATGTGACATAATATCCAGCAGCTACAGAACGTCATCATGACGTCAGCTTGATGTTGTTCCCCTACTTCATGGCGACGTTGCATTTTGTTTGGTAATGAAAAACGTTACCATTATGGCGTCTATCAGACATTGGATTTTGGTTGCCATACCATACAAATAAATGTCAGTATTTTACGTAAATATGACGCTATAGTTTAAGATGTTGGTTCCACGATGGATTTTGGTTCTGGTTCTTGTAACATGGCTCACTATATGCTTGCTTCACTCTGAAAAGTTGAGATGTTTTCAACTCCCTGTGCTTGAAAAATGTGACCGTGTCATACCGCATGCGCATCGCTTCCTATTTGCTCACACAAGCCACACATCTCCATTTTAAATAATGAACTTAAATGCGGAAAATATGCAATATGTAAATGGCCCTATATTTTGACTCACTATATCATACCTGCGCATTGCACAGCTCAATTTGAAGTTGAATTTAACTTACCCAAATCAGATGATGCTTAGTGGGACGCATGTGGCCCGGGGGCCATAAAAGACCTGGTCTACTCTAGTGGATTTGTCTGAAACGTGCAACAAAAATGTAACCAGAGCAATGTATTTTACATTTTACAAAAATGTAGAATGAATGTTCTGCTTTGGTGAGGGGTGATAACTGGTTTCAAGGTTTACTGCGGTTTGGAAAAGTCAAGATTTTAAAACTGCAAAAATAGTTACACTGTTCCTATGGTAGTAGCCTATAAGGTTTTTATGACAATTTATTTAGTTGTTTTAGGGCGACAGTATCTCAAGCTACTGGTCCATGATTCAGTAAATATTTCATCATCATAGAATTATAAGGTTCTATCTGACATTTTTGTCAAAATTGAGTTATTGACATATTCTTATTAAATGAAAACTTATTTACATTATGGGAGGTTTTTTAAATAAGTTGTTTACATTTTAAGACTTTTTATTTAAAAAACAAATGTTACACACATACTGTTTGCTGTGGAATGCAAAAACTTTGAAGCTCAATATCTCAAATGCATTCAGAGTGCAGATAGAACCTTATAATTCCAAGGTGACTATTTGAAAAACAAATCACTTATGCACCTACATTTAGGCATGCTATGGACCTGAACAGTGCTGTGGCTTATTTATATCCAAAGAAAAGATTCCTTTTCAAGAAATCTGTGTTTTTGAAACTTATGAGGATAGCAGAAGTCAATGATTTATTTTAATTATTTAGCCTGACATGTTTACTGTTCCAAAATATTATAAATGTTTCTTAAAGTAATATACTGCATATTGTGTTCAATGGAGAAAAAAGTAGTTTTTTACCCAGACATTAAAAAAGAAACATATTTTAGAGCAGTAATCACAATACCATGCTATCATGAAACGGTGATATTTTTATCATACTTTCAGAATTGTATACCAGCCCATGCCTGCTGAAGAAAACAGTCACCTACATCTTGTCTGGTCTGAGTAAATGAAAAGCAAATGTTCATTTTGAGTTTACTCTCCCATTCATCACATGTTTCTGCACACTTTTGATTGCAGAGTTTTCTCATTATTTATTCACTTTGTGATGCCAGAACTAATTTGAATGGCAGTGAGTGAGGCACTTTTTGCAGCAGGCAGCTCTCCTGCAGGAGTTTACCGCACACATTCACTAATTCACTCACGCAGGCGCCCTGAACTGCTGAATTCTCTGCTTCATGGAAGACTGCAGAAGCCTGCTGGGAGCCGCTGAGGCTTTCTGACCTGACTGTCCTTGACTGCTCTTGAGAGACTGATGGAGAGAGAACGAGAGAGCTCAGAAACACTGGAATAAAACTCCACACTATTCATGTTTCACATACACAAAACAAAATGTTCATTAGTCATCATCTTCAAATTCTATCATGGAAAACATGCTGAAATGGATAGTTCACCCAGAAAATTAACATTCCTTCATCATTTACTCACACTCAAGTCGTTCTAAACTTTTATGAATTTCTTTCTCTTTTTGGTAACAAATCAAGCTAATTGAGTTTTTTTTTTTTCGAACATTTTTCCATATAACTTTTGAAAATATGTTCAACAAAAGACAGAAACTCAATCAGGTTTGCAAAAAGTGGAGGGAGAGTAAATGATATATTTTCTCTTTAAGGCATGGGTCTCAAACTCAATTCCTGGAGGGCCACAGCTCTGCACAGTTTTGCCCGAACTGTGATCAAACACAGCTGATCCAATTAATGATTGTGTTCATGACTCTTTTGAACACCTCAATTATTTGGATCAGCTGTGTTTGATCAGAGTTGGAGCAAAACTGCAGCATTCGGCCCTCCAGTAATCGAGTTTGAGACCTATGCTTTAAGGCAAGGGTCTCAAACTCAATTCCTGGAGGGCCACAGCTCTGCAGATTTTAGCTCCAACCACCTCCAACTCACACCTGCTTAATAGTCTCTAGTAGTCTTGAACACCTTGACTAGTTGGACCAGCTGTGTTTGATTAGGGTTGGAGCAAAACTGTGCAGAGCTGCGATTCTCCAGGAATCGAGTTTGAGACCAATGCTTTAAGGCAAGGCAAGGCAAAGCAAATGTTTTGTTGCAGGCAAAAATGTTCTCTGGTCAATTTTGAGATTTCTGGATTTTTTAATGGTTTGAAGAAACATTTAAAATGCATATTATAGCAATTTATCAATTTATCTGTTAATTTCAATTAGAACACATTTGTTTTGAAGTTGGTTTTATCAAAATAAGTTTTTTTTTCTTCTGTACTGGGCCATAAATCTCTATTTTTAGCAGCCCTTTATTAAAAAAAAAAAAAAATAATAATAATTATATATATTCTGAATTCTGGAGTTATATAAAGTGCGATACAAAATCTCCTCTGTAAAAACATTTGATTCGTGTTCAGATTTTTGTGATTGAAATAAATGCAAATTATTGTCAATGCATATTATTATTATTATTATTATTGATAATAATAATATTATTATCAGAGAGTACAGTAACCAAACACAATAATACATTCAAATACCATGGAATGTAACAGTACATATTTAATTAAACAATACCTAATGACTTAGAAAACTTGTAGTACAAAGCATTTGTATTTGTTAATGTAAGCAATTAACTGTGGATGTAAGATAACCATTCCTTGTTTTAAATTTTTTTTTTCACCTACAGTGAAATAACCCCTGTGTTTTTACTGCAAAATTGAATAAAATACAATGACAATAATCAGTTTTGGAGAAAAGACTAAAATGACCATTATTCATAAACCAATCTCAAGGACGTTGTATAAATTGTCTAAAATCAGCTGAAATCCACAGCTGATGATGTGATACCTAAGAAGAGTGACTTTCACGCTCCCAACAATGTCACAAACTGAGCGTGTCGATCATGTGATCCTGACAGAGAGTCACAGTGAACCTGAGAGGAAAGGAATTCATCTCACCGGTTAATAGACAATAATTAAAATTATTGGTGTAAATGAATATAAATATATTATTATCATCAGTCATATAGTGTAAGTATATGATAGAAAAATGCTGACTTTGTCAAATCTAAGAAATCTGTGAAAAAATACAATATTTAAAATATGTAAAACAATCAAAATAGATAATAAAAGCATCAAATAAAGCAGCAAATGACAACAACAACAAGAACAATAGTAGTAATAATAATAATAATTCATTCATTTTACACAGCGGATACCCTTCCAGCCATTACCCAGTACTGGGAAACACCCATACACACTCATTCATACACTACGGCCAATTTAGTTTATTCAATTCACCTATACAGTAGTGCATGTCTTTGGACTGTGGGGGAAACCCAGGCCAACATGAGGAGAACATGCAAAATCCAAGCAGAAATGCCAACAGAACCAGCTGAGACTCGAAACAGCGACCTTCTTGCTGTGAAGCAACAGTGCTAACCACTGAGCCACCGTTCCGCAATAATAATAATGTAAATATAAAGGATTATTATTATCATCATCATCATCATCATCAATATAAATGATTCATAATAATACCTATCATTAATTCTTAAATATAACATCAATAATTATCAGTGTTAGTATGTAAACATTTAGCCTATCAATTACATAAAATATGTTATTAATCATGTTACTTATAAGTGTCAACAATAAGCAATACATTTGTTAATCATTGATCTTTGTTTACCTTACATTACAAAAATGGAGTTAATTGTTTGCTCAGTTCTATAAAATCACATTGTAAGTTGATTTCAACAGTCTAGTAAATGATAAAAATACTATAAATACTAAATAAGATTATTAAATGCATTAGAATAATGGTTAATGTTAACAAATGTGATCTTATTGCAAAGGGTTTCTAATATGTTACAATAATAAAACAATAAAAATATTATTTATTTCTTGTATAGCTATTCAACTTTTTCTTTAAAATCATCAAGTAATATTTTGCATCCAACAATGTGAACACATACTGTAGACAGCAGACGCATTACAATGAATTCAGAACATCGCAGCACTTCTGCGCATGGACACTATCACATTACCAACAAACAGACGATCCTCTGGAGCGAGTCTGATGGAACATAAGTGACAGTGTGAGCTGTATATTGTGTATGTATGGTGATGGATGATGACTCAAAGTCTCCTCTCGTCCTCAATGCCGCAGGCTGACACAGCTGTAAGGAGAGATCTGTATTCTGGGAACAGTGAGGTCAAGCAATGCTCAGCCACTGCAACTTATTAAAAGGCTGGATGTACTGACTGATAGACTGAGAGAAGCAGCACATGTACTGCGTAAAGCCATGTACACACTGCGGCTAAATTCAGTTCACCTTTCAGTGTTTAAGCCTTTTACACGTACATTTTAAATACTCCTGTTCAGCGCCCTGTGTGAATTTATTTATTTAGAATGCGTCACTTTAATGTTTCCAAGTTTATTACATGACATATCAGCCCAGTGATTTATTCAATTCAATTTATGTTTATTTCTATAGCACTTTTACAATGTAGATTGTGTCATAGCAGCTTAACATAGAAGTTCTAGTAAATTGAAACTGTGTCTATCCAGTTTTCAGAGTTGAAGTTCAGTTTAGTTCAGTTCAGTGTGGTTTAAATTTCAATGCTGACAGTCTAACACTGAAGAGCAAATCCATTGATGTGCAGCTCTACAAGTCCCAAACCAAGGAAGCCAGTGGCGACAGTTTATGCATTAATTGTTTTGTTTCTGTGTCCCCTTTCTGCAAATATTGACAAATACTGTCCTAATTGTGAAACAGCTGATGTTCCGATTATAAAATATGTGTAAGAATGTGCATTTTATAATTTAACAGCTTAATTTGATCAAAATGTTTGATCTATATACAGTGGAAAGATTAGAGCTACAAGTCATTTCATCAACATCTCCTGACATGCATGAAAGTCCTTGGACATTTAACTGGGAGAAGAATAGAGTAGACGTTAATAATTTAATAATAATTAACGTTACTGATAATAATAATAATAATAATAATAATTATTATTATTGTTATTATTATTATTGGGGTGACGCGGTTGCGCAGTAGATAGTGTTGTCACCTCACAGCAAGAAGGTCGCTGACCTCAGCTGGATCAGTTGGCATTTCTGTGTGGAGTTTGCATGTTCTCCCCGCGTTCGTGTGGGTTTCCTCCGGGGGCTCCGATTTTCCCCACAGTCCAAAGACATGTTTACAAGTGAATTGGGTAAGCTAAAATTGGCCGTAGTGTATGTGTGTGAATGTAAGAGTGTATGGGTGTTTCCTAGTGATGGGTTGCAGCTGGAAGGGCATCCGCATGCGTAAAACATATGCTGGACAAGTTGGTGGTTCATTCCGCTGTGGTAACTCCAGATTAATAAAGGGACTAAGCCGAAATAAAAATGAATGAATTATTATTATTATTATTATTATTATTATTATTATTATTAATGCTACTGGAGCTCATTTCTGCCATTACGTAGATTAATTCTGCAATTCTGACATTATCACAAAAACAATGCTTATATTCCTACAACATTTTTTTATTAGAATTCAAGTATCTAAAAAAGTCAGAATTGCAAAACATTAACTTAAATTCATCAAAACATCAAGTTGAAATTGCATAATTTCACGCACAATCTTTAATCATTTAATAACACACTTTAACTTAAAATTGCAAGATTCAAAGTCATGATTCTGAGAAAAAAGTTATATCAGAATTGTTTTTATCAGTTATATCAAAAATGTATCATAATTTAAAGGCTTTCTCGCAATTCTGATTTTAGTCAAGGTTTTGATGTACAATTGGATCTTGCATTTCTAAGTTTCTGTCTTTTTTTCCTAACGCAAAATTGCAAGTTATATGGTCTTCATTTTTTTTTTATTAAAATTGTAAAATGTTAGGCATCCATTTTAGACTTTTTATTGTATTTCTCTAAGTTGCAACTTTATTTTTACTATTGCGATAATAATTCCATTTGCAAAACAAATTTGCAAGTCTGCCTTTTTTTTCCTCTAAATTGCACATTTCCAATTGCACAACTACAAAATAGTCACAATTCGTACAGAAATTCCTAATTATTTCTCACAATTTTTAGTTTGTTGCTTATCACAATTGACCCCTTTCTTAAGAATTGCAACTTTATTTGTTGCAGTTGCAAGTTTATAGTTTAGCACAACTCAAAATTTCTAAATAAACTTAAAATGTCAAGTTACTGACTAGATTAATTGCAAGATGCAAAGCCATAATTGTGAGGGAAAAATTCTTAAATTCAGAATTATTAAACCCCCTTTGAAATATTTCTTTTTAAAATATTTTCCGAATGATGTTTAACAGAGCAAGGAAATTTTCACAGTATGTCTGATAATATTTTTTCTTCTAGAGAAAGTCTTATTTTTTTATTTCAACTATAATAAAATGATTTTTTAATTTTTTTTAAATCCATTTTAAGGTCAAAATTATTAGCTCCTTTAAGCTATATTTTTTTTCGATTGTCTACAAAACAAACAATCATTATACAATGACTTGTCTAATTACCCTAACCTGCCTAGTTAACCTAATTAACCTAGTTAAGCCTTTAAATGTCACTTTAAGCTGTAAAGAAGTGTCTTGAAAAATATCTAGTATAATAATATTTACTGTCATCATGGCAAAGATAAAATAAATCAGTTATTAGAAATTAGTTATTAAAACTATTATGTTTAGAATGTGTTGAAAATCTTCTCTCCGTTAAACAGAAATTGGGGAAAAAATAAACAGGGGCTAATAATTTAGGGGGTTTCATAATTCTGACTTTAACTGTACATATACAATTACATTATATGATATAGAAATATCAGACTGTTTTTATGCTGTGGCAGAAATAGGCATCTTACATGTACAGAATTGACTCCTGTATTAAAACAAATATGTCAATCCTAAAACTACAGTACAGTGTGTGTACGTGACTTAATGTACTGACTAATCCATGCATGTGCTGATACAAGTGCTGTATATGCATATGGACAGCACAAAAACATGCTAACTTACAAATTAAAAACAAGACTGCTGGACATTTTCCCCCTATCCTTTCAATTTCAATTCCCTAAACAATATAAAACACATATGTTCAGGGTTATTACTGTACGCATCAACTTTTACTGGCCTTGGTTTGACAAAAAGCACTGTGCATAGTTTACATAAGATGGGCGAACTGATGGACATGCCTTTAATTATTAAACACGGCTGACGGCAGCATTACAGAGATAATGCGAAGAGGAAGAAACCATAAAGTGAGCCAAAGCAAAGGAACAGACAGAATGAATGGATGGATGGGTGGATGTATAGATTGATGTATGCATTAATATTTGCATTACGCAGTCCGATGCCACCCTCTGATTTCAGAAGAGAAAATGCTTCATCAGGTAATTGGAGCACATGGAGACATTCAGGAATAAAATGAAATAAATTCTAAATAATAATAATAATAATAATAATAATAATTAAATAACCAACCAGCCCTACTGCACACAACTCGATCTGAGCTGGGATCGAACCGGCAATTCTTTTCATGGGAGTTGGTTGCTCTAACAAGAAGGCGAAAGTCCATGCCTCTTCGCATCTGTCACTAGAGCAACTTTAGAGCTCAGAGGAGGGAGGTTTACCGGCACAGCACTGCACTAGCTGGCCTCTGTTACACTCAACCCCCTAAACCTTATTCTCATCCCGGACGAGCCCTCATGTGTAACCCACCAGTCCTACTGCACCCAACCCAGTCTGAGCTGGGATTGAACCGGCGATTCTTTGCATGGGAGTCGTTTGCTCTAACCAGGAGGCTAAAGACCATAGCCCCTAGCGTCTGTCGCCAGAGCACCTTTAGAGGTCAGGGGAGTTAGGTTTACCTACATAGCACTTCGCTAGCTGGCCTCCATTACACTCACCCCCATAAACCTCACTCCCATCCCGGACGAGCCCTCACATGTAACTCACTAATCCTACTGCACCCAACCTGGTCTAAGCTGGGATCGAACCGGCATTTCTTTGCAAAGAAGTCAGTTGCTCTAAAGGCTGTTTTATACTTGTGCGTCATGTGCACGCATATGGTCTGGCTTAGCTTTTGCACGGTCACATAACCTTCGCCGTGGCTGACGCTGATGCACACCTTTAAAAAAATATAACTACACGTCGCAAAGGAGCGTAACGGAAGCTCTGTTGTTGGTCGGCTTGGTAGCTGTGACCAGTGTGGGTGGGGCTGAGAGTTGCGCGAACCCGATGGAGCAAGAGTTTACAAGTGTAGGGTCCCATGAAGTAGCCCTAGATGCAAATTGTTGTTTTGTGTTTACCTGATGATTAATGTTGTTGCACGTCCACCGGTTCCCGCCTCTGAATGAGCAAATTTTGCTACTTGTACACTAAATTAGAGTTCAGAAAAAACAAAACAGCTAGACGTGTTATTGCAGAGCAACACAAACAGCATGCAAAAGTATAAATGCATGACTATGTGCAAGGCAGGCGATCCCTCAACGTAGAAGTATAAACCAGCCTTAACAAGGAGGCAAAATATCATGGCCCCTAGCATCTGTCGCTAGAGCACCTTTAGAGGTCAGTGGAGTGAGATTTACTTGCATAGCACTTCACTAGGTAGTCTTCATTACATGTATATTAGACTTTTGTTTGCTATTCTAACTGTTAAGTTAACTCAAAATTGCCAATTAACTAAAAATTGCATTACATAGTTGCATTTTCAACATTTAGTCTCTGAATTGTGTGATTTTTCTTTGACATATAGAATTGAAGTAAAGTTCTGGCAATTCTGTCTTTTTATTTCTTACAGTTTGATTTCAGAATTTTGGAATATAAACTCAGAAAAGTCAGAATTGCAATATTTGAACTTAGAATCGCAAACAGCATTACTAATTACATCATTATTACTTTTCTAATTACTATGTCTAAAAATTAAATTAATTAATTAGTAATATAAGTAATATAATTTCTTATATAAATTATATAAATAATAAATAAATTATATAAATAAGTAATATAAATTCTTATAAATTTCAAAATAGATAACAGAAAATAAACTTTTAATATTCTAGATTTGAGTCAAACAGGGCCTTTTAGATTTAATAAAAAGTAATCCTGGAAAGTAAAACGCAAAAAAACGCATGTAAAATTTGTACAATTATGGTGCTTATCTGAACTTTATAATAAAATACTTTACCTGAAGGGGTGTTCATAAGGCTGTCATGAAACCTGTATAATCATCAGAATCAGAATCAGAATCAGTTTTATTGCCAAGTGTGCTTCACACACACAAGGAATTTGTTTTGGCAACAGAAGCTTCCAGTGTACATAAAGTGACAAGTGACAACACAAAATTAAGTGTGACAAAAACAAAAAGGCAATAAACATTAAACAGAGATGCAGTTAGTCAAAAAGATCTGGATGTTGAATTGTATGTACAGATTTGTTATAAATATACAGGTTGTAAGGTGCTGTGTACAAATGCTTGTGAGAAAGTATTGCATTGTATATTGTTATAAGGTGCTGTGTACAAGTGCGTATGAGAAAGTATTGCACATTAATTGCACAGTAGGGGAATATTTAACTGTTCATGAGGTAGATGGCCTGAGGAAAGAAACTTTTCCTGTGTCTGGCTGTTTTTGTGTTTGGTGCTCTGTAGCGCTGCCCAGATGGCAACAGTTCGAACAGATAGTGTGCTGGGTGTGATTCGTCCAGAGTGATTTTGCGTGCCCTTTACTCACTCTGGAAGAGTACAGTTCTTGAAGTGTAGGAAGGAAGATGTGTCATCGTGAAATGACACATCTTGAATATAAATAAGATTTTATGTATTCTTATAACATAGGTCTCAAACTAAATTCCTAGGGGGCCACAGCTCTGCAGTTTTGCTCCAACCCTATCAAACACAGCTGATCCAATAATCGACGTGTTCAAAAAAGTCATGAACAACTTCATTAGTTGGATTAGGTGTGTTTGATTAGGGTTGGAGCAAAACTGTGCAGAGCTGCGGCCCTCCAGGAATTGAGTTTGAGACCCATGGCTTATAATACTGTCTTTAAGTGTTATTCGGTAAGTTAAGTCATTTAAAATGGAAAGGTTAGATTGTTTGAGGTCTATAAAAACTTGGGATAATGAAATACATCACAGCCTGTCTTTGTTTTGTTATGACAACTTGGCATTATCTATACAACTTAACTTGTCATAAATCTGTCATAAAATCATTGTCTTGAGGCCATCATACTTGTAAACAGCATAATTCATCTTTTTCTTGACCAACTACATTGGTACCAATTGAATTTGTCATTAAAAAGTCATTAAATATTAATAAGAATGTTATAAAAGTGTTTGTCGGCGTATTGACACTTTCAATGAGACATTTCAATGACAAATTCAGTTTGTTCCTGAAATAGGTGATTACAAAAATGTATATCAGTTATAATGGCCTCGTGACAATCATGTTTATGACAGATTTATGACAAGTTATGTTTTCTTAGTTATGTCAAGTGGTCACAGACACTGAGAGGTTTGTTTTCTTGGTAATGTCAAGTTGTCACAACAAAGACATATTTCAATTTATAATGACATAACTGAGCAAATGACACTTAGTAACAGTTATCATAAGCATGCATAATATAAATCATGATTATAAAAGTCTTATGAACACCTCTCAAGTAAAGTGCTATTCTTGCATATTTTCATGAACATATTTTATGAATATATGCTACGACAGAATGGATAGATTGATGTTTGCATTAATATCTGCATTACGCAGCTCGATGCGACCATTTCACGTGATGCTTTCACAGAAGAAAATGCTTCATCGGTTAATCAGAGCACATGAACGCATGCATAAATGAATCCATCTGCAACTCCGACTGACGCAGAGTGATGAGCTTCAGATGCTCAGATCATTCAAAGCTTTTTTAAGACATGAAAAGATGCAGGAAAAATCTTGCATGATGACAGCAGGATATGCATGATTCATCTGTATTGAGTTGCGCAGGGTGAGTTTCCGTCTTTAAAGGAGGGACTAGCAGAACTGAACCTGCCAGAGGCCTGACTAAGGGAAATGCAAAATCCCATTAGCGCGACTTTCCATCTGATTTATGAGTATTTACATCTGCGTGTGTGTGTTCCTTTCAGAAATCATTCAGAAGCTAATGCAACGTTAATTTTAAACTGTAGAGGTAAGGGAGAATGGAGCTTGTCGTCAACAACATTTATCAAGGTGTTTGTTTTTGAAGGACAGTTTCTGTACATGGTCATGGGCCATTTTTACTGTTAAAAACTGAAAAAAAAAACACTGACCTATTGTGATAACATGATATTTTGGATAAGTTGTCACAATAGAGCTTGTCATTAAATAAACTAGTATGGGCTCATTTTCACATTGCAAATGGTAAAGTATTTTACAAATGTAAAAGGTGACGAAAGACAAACTATAGTTCTGACCAAAAGAAATCACAACATTGCCCAAAATTATAACAATATGGCCAATATATTAAATATATACAATGCACATTAATACAAATATTTGTGTGCACACTCATAAACTTGAACTGTCCTTAGATTAATACCAAACTTTTTTTCAGCATTTCCTGTGCTCTTCTTTAGATTTAGGCTGTGATACCTTTGTTTTATTGTCCAGGTGACCCTATTCTTCCTCTAGTCTATAATATTCAGGTCTGGACTCTGTGGAGGCCATTTCATGACTCAGAGATCACTAGTCTCTCGCAGGATGTTACTAGTCTCTCAGAGATCACTAGTCTCTTACAGGACATCACAAGATTTTTTCTTCAAATTTTATTTGGTCCCACTTTATATTAAGTGGCCTTAACTACATGTACTTACATTCAAAAAATAAATACAATGTACTTACTGTGTTCATTATGTATTGCAGATCACTTTTGGTGTTAGTTAGGGTAGGGTTAGAGACAGGTTTGATGGTATGGGTAGGTTTAGGGATGGGTTAAGGTGTAAGGGATGGTCAACAATGAAATTATAGGTGTAATTACAGAAATTAGTAACAATGTAATTACGTAGATGTATTTAATCAAGCATAAGTACAATGTAAAAACATGTATTTATGCAATAAGTACATTATAAACAAATGATTAATTTCAATGTAACTACATATTAGTTAAGGCCACTTAATATAAAGTGGGACCTTTTATTTCACTGTATCATTATCATGCTGAAAAATTTATAATGAATTAAAACACGTACTTCTTACTGTACTTCAGAATTAACATTTCCATCAATTCAGACAATAATGCCAATTTCATAGGCAGAAATGCAGCCACAAAGTACGACAAAGCCTGTGTGTCTATCTATATATACCGTATATAGCCCTTCTGGGAAAATGTAATGAATTTAAAATATTTCCCAAGTGGTGTTTAATGTAGAGAAGATTTTTTTCAACACATCTGTAAACAGTAAAAGGTTTAATAACTAATTTTAAAAACTAATTTCTTTTGTCTTTGCCATGTTGACAGTGCATAATCAATTATTCATTCATTTTCATTTCGGCTTAAGCCTGGTTTAAACTTCTGCGTCAAGTGATCGGTGTGACCCACGGCGCAAGCCTCGCGCGTAGCCGTGCATTAAAGGCCGATTTATACTTCTGCGTCAAGCGCACGCGGTTGATACGGCGCAGCCTACACGTGGACGCATAGCCCCTTGCCGTGGCCGTCGGCGTCGTTGAACCTCCGCCGGTTCCCGCCTCAAAATGAGCGAATTTGAGCCACTTGTACATTAAGGAAGTGTTCAGGAAACACAAAACACCAGCGAAGAAACTCGACACAGAGAAACATAAACACCTACTGCCAGCTAGCGTTTCGGAAGTGTTATTGCAGAGAAACAGAAACGGAGCGCAGAAGTATAAATGCACGGCTATGTGCGAGGCGTGCGCCGTGGGTTACGCCGATCACTTGCCGCAGAAGTATAAACCAGGCTTTATACTTCTGCGCGCTGTTTCTGTTTCTCTGCAATACACTTCTGAAACGCTAGCTAGCAGTAGGTGTTTATGTTTCTCTGTGTCGAGTTTCTTCGCTGGTCTTTAGTTTTCCCTGAACACTTCCTTAATGTACAAGTGGCTCAAACTCGCTCATTTTGAGGCGGGAGCAGGCGGACTATAACAACTATAATCATGAGGTAAACACAAAACAACAGTCTCCATCCGGAGCTCCTTCACGGACTCCACACTTGTAAACACTCGCTGCATCGGGCGAGCGGCTCTCACCTCTGCCCACGCTAGTCAGCGCTACCAAGCCGACCAATCACAGAGCTTTCGCTACGGGTACACGTTACATTTTTTGAGAGGTGCGCGTCAACGACGGCCACGGCGAGGGGCTGCGTCCATGCGTAGGCTGCGCCGTAGCATACGCGTGCGCTTGACGCAGAAGTATAAATCGGCCTTTTGTCCCTTTATTAATCTGGGGTCGCCACAGCAGAATAAACTGCCAACTTATCCAGCATGTGTTTTACGCAGCGAATGCCCTTCCAGCTGCAACCATCACTGGAAAACATCCATACACACTCATACACTACGGACAATTAAGCTTACCCAATTCACCTATACCACATGTTTTTGGACTTGTGGGGGAAACCGGAGCACCCGGAGGAAACCCACGCCAACATGGGGAGAACATGCAAACTCCACACAGAAATGCCAACTGACCCAGCTGGGGCTCGAACCAGCGACCTTCTTGCTGTGAGGCGATTGTGCTACCCACTGCGCCACCATGCTGCCCCCACAGTGCATAATATTTTTATTTTCAATAAAATGAAATGAAATTAATTAATTTTAATTGCAATATTTCACTTGAATTAAATGTATTATCTTTCTATTTCTAAAGATATTTAATGACTAAAATATTATTTTAATGAATCTATTTCTTTCACTGTTAAATAGATAAAAAAATATTTATTTTATATATTTATATAAATACTTATACTTTGTGATAAAAAAAAAAACAGGCAGTACTTTAATACCCTGCTGGGAAGTACTTATTTTCTAAATGTTCCAAGGACACTGACTTTGCACTCAAGCCAATAACCTTGTCTGACCCCCAGAAAACACATAACTCGGGGCCCTCCATTAGAGTGGTTGGTTTCTGTGACTGAGAAATCCTCAATCAGTGCAGCAGACGGTAGAGATTACAGACAGACTGAACGAATGAAGCTGCAGTAATCGCAAGGCAGAGTTTCCATCTGGAGAAGCCATGTTAACGATTTTAACAATTCAACCCTTTTCATGATGCTAACATGATCATACTATGACAAGCTATTTTCACTTTTGAGGGTTTTAAATTCTTGATGTCAACAATTCATCTTTTTTTTTACATTTTTGAAATTGCTCATTTCAGTTACATTTGGATTTCTACTGGTAATAATTGCAATTTATAAAATCAGCAATTACATTCCCACTAGTAAAAAGAGAAGAAAATTGCAGATTCGCTCCTCCCACTTTTGAGAAATAGCCAATAGCATGTAATTTATATCACAGCTCAGACATTCAGTTGAGCAGCAACAATATATAATAGCACTGCCGAGACTCTGCACTGTAAACAATTAAATTACTAAAATTCATAACAACAAATGTTTTATGTCACTTTAACTTAATTCAATAAGTTATCAAGGTTTCAACAAAAACAATTGGAGCTATATAACGTTTAACGAAAAACGTTTAGTCATTTTGATGGATTTAAGTTGAGATGATTAGAAAAGTTCATTTGGTTTGGCTAAAAAATTTAAATCGAAGGAATTTTATTACAGTGCACGTTAAAACACACAATTCAATGTATAATTCAAATGCGTCCAATACAGAAACTGTTATGCTGTCATGTAAACACACATGATGGATGGACGTGCATGATTGTTATGCTTGCACCTCACATCTTTTGATGCACCTTGCAGGTGAGCCATTCTTTCATTCGTTTTTTAGAATGGCCCCTTGCACTGCCTGAATAGTTTTTTCCCTATGTGGTACAGTATGTGCCTTTAACCATATAGAGAAATGTTATCGTGTGATTAACAGACTTAATTTTGAATGTCCTGGTTGCTGGTATGCTAACTATGTGTGTGCAATGCAAGTGATTTATTTCAGCCGAAAGGGGTGGGACGCTTCAGATACTTCTGATTGGTCAGAAGATTTGTGATCTCATAAAAATGGTTGACTTGGAAAGTGCACATTTGAATGCCTTTATCTTAACTGGTTGTTGGCGCAAACTAGCTTTTAGATGACCGTAAAAGGATAGTTCACCTGAAAATTAAAGTTCTGTAAATAATTCTCACCCCTATGTTGTTGTAATCCCCTGAGACATTTATTTACAACACAAGTTAAAATATTTTAGATCAAATATTTGATCTAAAATAACAAACAGCATGGGTTGTGAGACATTCAAATCCAGAAAAGGAACCAAAAACATTATATGTGACTTGGGTGGTCCAACTGGAATTACTCGAAGCTCCAAGAACCCTTTTGTGCACAAAGAAACTGTAGAAATGGCTTTGTTCGCCAATGTCTCCAATGTCAAATTGGTGTGTGCTTTTACTATTTTCTAATAACAATAAGTTCAATGTTTTAACAATGTTTTTGGTTCCTTTACTGGACTTTAAACATCTCATGACCTTTGCTGTGTATAGATCAGAGAGCTCTTGGATTTCAACAAAGGTCTTAAGGGATTGGAACAAAAAGTAATTAATAACAGCGTTTTCATTTCTGAACTAAAGATGAACAAACCTTTTTAAGACTAACAGGTTCTTACTAACACCTCGTTTGTGTTATTCTTGATTTCAGGGGAACTTTAAAACACTAGTGCATGGTGCAGAATCAGTGTTAGGACACATGTTGTCGGTCAGAGCACGGCAGGACAGGAGCGAGACACGAGCCACAGGAGCCCGGAGATCTGCCTCAGGAGCTGCACTGGGCCGGTCGCCAAATTACCCCACCCCTGCCCGGCCTGCGGAGAGAGAGAGAGAGAGAGAGAGAGAGAGAGACACTGCTGCAGCTCCAGAGGGCAATGCAGAGGAGGAGAGAGCAAGGGTACTCAAAACACAGACACTCCTAGATCATGTTTTGAACTCTCGAGGGGGGAAGCAAATGTGCCTGATGTGTGTGCGTATAAAGGAAAGCGGGCGCTAGATGGATTGAAAGCAGGAGATAGACATCTTGTTGACGATGTAAACTGGCCGTTTTGTTGTCATGTTTGTTCAGTGTGCACCGGATGACTCGGGGCTTTCTCTTACAGCACACAGAAACACACAGAGAGCCCTGCAGAGCAGCTTCATTAGCTGGATGCTGCGGTCACCTTGCTTACGGATGTTTTTGATAAGTTTGGACAAGGTGTCCTGTGTTCTGCACTGCAGGTTTTTCAGTGACTGGCTTGTCGATTTTCAAAAACAGGGCTCAAAACCAGGGCTTTTTCACTAATTCATAAATATAAATTTGAACAATAATAGTAATTACATAATATTTGATCAAATGGAGTTAATTACAATATCTTAATGTTGAAGAACATTATTATCACAACTTGGGTTAGAGATAACTATTTAATCTTGGCAAATGAAGTCAACATTTTAAAAATAAAATAATCAAAATCCTCTTCACAATGTTGTTTAGAAATTGTGATATAATGGTTTATTTATTTGTTATATAGATATTAAAAAATATGGGGATACAGACATTTTAATATGTTTAGAAATCTGATCTATGGCATTATATGCAAATTACATAAGACATACAAGTTCATGTTTGTATTTCACATACTTAAAAAATGTAAGGCTTTTTCACTAATTCATGAATATTAATTGTAACATTAATAGTAATTACATAATATTTGATCAAATTGGAGTTAACTACAATATCTGTACGTTGAAGAATATTATTAGCACAACTTGGGTTAGAGATAAAATAGTTATCTTGAGAAATGTAGTCCACTTTTAAAAATAAAATGATCAAAATCCTCAATAAATAGGTAACTCTTACAGGGTATCTGTAGGGTCTATCTAAAATGTCTTAAATTTCAAAAACAAAATTTTAGGCCTTAAAAAGTCTTTAATTTGCTGAAATATTGTATTGTAGGTCTTAAATCATTTTAAACGGGTCTTAATTTTACTATGTCCATTTAAAGCTACCCAATCGGTTAACACCCGTCCAATCGCTGACATTCCATCTCAATAAAAGTTTTAACAAAAGATATGATACTTATATATGATACTTATATATTAGATATGATATATCATTTATTAATGATACTTATTTACAAAAACATTTGTTTTTAATGGTTATTTAAATGTTTTACCTGGGCCATTAAAAATATTCCTTAGCGTTTAGCCTTGTGTAAGTCTGAAATAATTCATAATGGTCTCTAAAAAGGCCTTGAAAAGTCTTAAATTTGCCTTGATGAAACTGTAGAAAACCCTGCTCTTACCAACATGTCTAAGAGAATAATACTATATATTTAATAACCGTATCTAATATCAAATATTTTTGTCATATATGCTGTCAATTTACATTACTAATATAATAAATATAATAATCATGTTATAAATAATACATTTAACGCATTTTAAATAGTCTTGTTGCCAAATGTCTAAATACTAATCTCTAAATGTCTAAATTAGGTCTTAAACACCTAATTTTACCTAATTTTATAACTGTAACAATAAATACAACATAACAATAAAAAAATTATCTAATAGTTTTACAATAACATTGTGTACCTTGTTAAATATTTGGTTTCTGCAATTACAAAAAAGTGTAATAAAAATATTTAATAAATCATACATAAAGTCAACACTGTTGCCAAAGCATGTGAATACATTTTACAAAACTAACACTTGTCCTGTCATGACATCGAAAGAGTTTAAATCGTCACTTCAGTTTTTATTTTATATTAACACCGAAAATCATGCAGCACATGGTCATACAATATGAGGCAGTGATTCATTTTAGTTCATTTTAATACTAATTTTATATAAATTGTTTATACTGCTGTCCACTGAATAAATTTAAAAGATTCACTGTAAAGATTATGATCAATGAGTCATGACAACATCTGTTGTTCTTGCTTATTAAAGTAAGTTAAGCGTGTTTTAGCTTCATTTTTAAATGCTAAAAGGTTTAACATGATTTAAGTCATGTAAGCTTGTGTAACTTAATCATTTTAAATAATATAGATAAACTTTTATGGCAGCAGCTCTTCACAATGTTGTGTTGAAATTGTGATATACGTAATGGTATAATTATCTGTTAGATATTACCATAAAAAATATGGGGATACAGACATTTAATGGGACCTTTTTATACACCCAATAGGATGCAAGAGGTGTTTGGTGCGATTTGTTGCTATTTTCAGACCAGTGCAACCCTGTTTTTGACGTTTTGCACCACATTCTTTAAATAGCAAATCCATATAAATATTTAAATGGCAAAAGTGGATTCGGACACGCATGTTTGGATTAGACATACTTAAAATATATATGAAATATATTTTAAAAATATTGGCTATTTACATAATTTTTTCAACCTTTGGAATTACAAATATGTGCATATGTTCAAATTAGGGCTGAACAATATATATCGTTTGAGCATCGATATCGCATTGTGTGTATCCGCGATAGTCACATCCAGCCTGATCTCACGAGGAAAGTATTTTACGTTTTGTCAGTTTAGTGGCTAATTCGTACGAATTCGTACGAGTTCAGTCTTACGAAAATGTACGATTTTAAAAAGGAGGCGTGGCACCTAACCCCACCCCTAACCCCAACCGTCATTGGGTGATGGGCAAATCGTACTAATTTGTACGAATTAGATCGTACGAATTCATACGAATTAGCCACTAATGAAAAAGTTACGAATTGCCGTGAGATAGCGTTGTCACATCGCAGGATTGGATTATTTATTAAATATTAAAATATAAAGATATTATTTTTACATTATTGTATAAAATTATTTACGCAATACATGTTATTTTACATTTGATTGTTATATTTTTGTATTTGAATACTGTTACACTCCACAGTAAACCATAAAGCACTGTTTATTTAACTTTTAATATTGCTCTGTCGTATAATTATAATGTATTACATTTTATCCAGATGCACTTCATAGAAAAAAGACTTGATCACCCAAGTCGGTCTAAATAGGGTATATGCAGAGCTAGTGTTTCTTCCCATACTGATAGACTTCCGGTGAACGGTTAATGTGACTTTTTTCCATTTTATACAGTTCCTTTTACAGCATCGATGTTGTAATGTACTGTAATTTAAAATATAATCAGTAAAATAGACTTTGGCATTCATTTAGTTGCACAAGCGTAAAACGAGATGAAAAAGCCATTTACACGCATATGCCTGTCAGGATTAGCAAGCTAACGCAGAAACACCATTGAAAATACTGTGGTAAAATAAATGTTCATATTTTAAAGACATGACGGGGAAAAATAATTTATTGCAGTGCTTCTTGTACATTCTGAGACCCACTTTATATCGGATATCACTCAGCCAGTGGCGATCGCTGATTTTTAAAGAAAGCTGACCTTAAACACACCGATTTTGTAATGGCATAAAGTTCACCGGAAGAGCTTGACTCAGGTTTACTGACAAATTAAAAGTCCTTTTTGTGTATTTTTGCATATACCCTATTATTGAAATCTTTTCAAATAGAGCTATTCAAATCATCTAGTTAACTATATTCATATCATAATATATATCGCAGCAAAAACAAAATACCGCAATGGCAGATTTTTTAAGTATTGTGCAACCCTAGTTCAAATATATCAGCTATAATTTTATATGCATGTCTATCAGATTTCTGTACTCTGAATAAAATATTCCTTGGATTTACTAAATTTATTTAAGGTATCTTGTTACAAGCAATTTATATGGGCTGAATTTAAACAAACAAATAAAGTTGAACATTGTTTTTTTCCATATCTGCTTGCAAAAAGTAATAGGACATGAAGCTGTAGTGTTTTCAGGAAAAACTTATTTCCATAAGTTATCAAACATCTGAAAAAGTACCACACACTCCAAAAAAAAAAAAAAACCAATGACATACAGTACACCCAACAGCTGATCATTAAAAATTTATTGATTTGGATGTATGATCAAATCATATTGACATAAGAAACAAAATAACCCTTGCATAGATCACAGACCATGCCTTTGTCAATGTACAACAAAATGAACATAATTTAGCATAACAAAGGTACAAAAAGTAGAGAAATGTGTTAAATACATGGAACAAACATTAACATCATCGAACATAAACGTGTAGCTGAAATGGCCAGAACGTAATGACTGTATAGACTCTAGTTGGGTTTCCCTGCTCTCTTTTTTGGCAGAATTGAACGTGTCAATGAATTCATGTGATTATATAATCCATGTATCATTCAGCATCCTGAAAGAGAATGTCAAATAAAGCCGACATAAATAAATTAATCAATCAAATCTGATCGGTGGATTAAACAACGTTTAGGGAACAAAAATAACGGCTAATAAATAATGAAGATGGCTTCAGGAACAAATGACAGCAAGGGCTTAAAAAATGATGCAACCAGAATATAGTTGATCCTCAGTTTTGAAAGGCTAAGCTCATGCAGTCTTCCATACACCATGCAGATTTTTGCAATTGCTAGGTTGCTGTTGACTTTTGGTTCGGTATGGCGGTATGGAGTTGAGGTTATTACAAAAAAAGTACAATGTACAGTACATTTTCGATGCTAATGCCGTTTATTTGATTTATTTCATGATATCGATAATACAAGCTATAATCTTCCTATATATTGTAATGGCTTGTCTTAAGGACTCGTTTGTGAGTCTACTGTAGTTTTATCAAGGGCATGGGTTGTTTAAAGCACAGTTAACTATAGTGCCACATGGACGCAACATGGTAATATAGCTAGACGAGGCCACGCAGGTGAAGAAAATAAGTATGTCTGCAACATCCTCCAAAAAGGCCACAACCTGGGAGCAATATTAGCGTTCCTCATTTTTCAACAGCAAGCTTCACATCTGTTAACTCAGTAGTAGTTATGTCACTCGTTTAGTTTTCGTCTTTTCCTTCTACAGTAAATGTTATTTTGAAGCCCTGAATTTGACATGCAGAAAATATATTGTAGCCACAGATTTTTTCAAAAAATTGTCACGATTTGCTAATTTGTTCACTTGTTTAGTTCCACTCATGGCCAAAAAGTTTCGAAATTAATTACAATAAATTAAGATTTTGATCTGTTATTGGAATTAATTGGTTTCTCAAATTACTAACTTATTCGCTTATTGTAGTTAAATCCAACGCAATTCATAACTTTTTCATTTATTGGGTAATTTTTATTAGTTGGTACGTTCTCATTTGTACATTTTAGTACGATTTGCTCATCCCCAATGAGTGGCAGGGTTAGGGGTGGTGTTTGGAGACACACCCGATTCCTTATTAAAAAATAGTAAGATTTTATACGATTAAATTTGTTTCAATTAGTCACTTTTCCTACAGTGTGCAAAATCAACACAATCTCATGGCAATTTGTAACTTTTTATTTTTTTGGCTAATTCGTATGAATTCATACGATCTGATTCATACAATTTAGTACAAATTTCTCATCGCCCAATGACGGTTGGGTTTAGGGGCGGGGTTGGGTACCACACCTCCTTTTTAAAATCGGACATTTTTGTACAACTGAACTCGTACAAATTAGAAGGAATTAGCCACTAAACTGACAAAACGTAAAATCATTGCGGTTTCTTGAGATCAGGCAGTTAAAATACAATTCCTCATGTAATTGGCCTGGTCAAATCAAAGCTACAAATTAAGAATCCATTATTTTGTTTTAGCAAATCAATTTGCTTATTTATTCACTCATTATGATAAAATTGTGGCCAGAAATGATTTGTTTCTTTGTTCTTACAAATTAATCATTTATTCTTACATTTTAATTAGTTGTTGCCACAATTTACAAATTTGTTAAATGATTTTAGTTAAGTCACACAATTGTTCTCTTTTTGCTAATTTGTTTGCTCGTTTTAGTTCAATCATGGCCACAAATAAAAAATTAATTCCTATTAATTAACAATTTGTTTTACATTATTTTAGTTCAGTCACAGCCACAACTTTAGAATTTATTCATTCATTTCTTTTCGGCTTAGTCCCTTTATTAATCTGGAGTCGCCACTGGGAATGAACCGCCAACTTATCCAGCATATGGTTTTACGCAGCGGATGCCCTTTTAGCTGCAACCCATATCTGGGAAACATCCATACACACTCATTAACACACGTACACTACGGACAATTTAGCTTACCCAATTCACCTATACAAACAAAAAACATGCAAACTCCACACAGAAATGCCAACTGACCCAGATGGGGCTCGAACCAGCGACCTTCTTGCTGTGAGGCGATTGTGCTACCCACTGTGCCACCGTGCTGTCCAAATTAAGAATTTATTTCCTCAAATAAGAAATTCATTCTTTCTTTTTTGTAAAATTTTGACCAGAAATTATGAATTTGTTCTCACAAATTAAGAATTTGTTCTTACATTTTAATAAATTATATCCACAAATAATTCAATTTGTTCAATCATTATTTTTTTTGTAAATCCAAGTCACGATTTTCTAATTTGATCAATCGTTTTAGTTGTCATGCCTCAAATTCATAATTTGTTCTTTTGCTTTAGTAAATCAAAGTCGTTATATGCTAATTCTTTCAGTTATTGTAAAATCATGGCCAGAAATGAAGAATTCAATAATATAAACTTCAAAAATGTTTTCCAGTGGTAAAATAAATGTTCATATTTTAAAGACATGACGGGGAAAAATAATTTATTGCAGTGCTTCTTGTACATTCTGAGACCCACTTTATATCGGATATCACTCAGCCAGTGGCAATCGCTGGTTTTTAAAAATCACATCAAAAATTGTTCCAAATTGAAGCCATAATTCACAAGTTAATTTACTTGTTTTTGTTAAATCAAGTGCAAAAAATTAGGAATTTAATCCCATGATTTACTAATTTATTTCCGAGGCCACATTAAACTAATTTATTCTCTACAATATAACAGGGTAACAAATATTGCAACATGGCCATTGTTTACTAAATGAGGGAACAAACAATTATTCATTGCACACAGGGGAGCAAATTAGTAGACATAATTGGGTAATAGTTAATTTTGTTTTTCCCTGCATGTCAAGTACAGGGCTCCATATGTCATCTCTTATCCGTTCTTAAAATAAAGTTTGATATCAGCTTCTTGTTAGCAAATTCTGAGCGATGCAAATATATATACATAGAAAAACAAGTGAAAAATATGTAGTATGTTATGGATTTACACCTTTACAGACTCTAATAACCTCCTAAGCCATAATTTATTTAAATATTTTATATATAAACAGTCCTCACCTCAGATCAGAGGCATAAAGATTGCACATAATCTGCTTCAGTAAGGGGGAACGCAAAATTACTCTTATGTTCTGTTATTTTTTTTTTACTATAGCAACGTAAAGTACATGAAATATGAATTTTGCCAGCTAACACTTTATCATTGATGTACATTATGTCTCCCTTTACATTATAATCTCTATTCTTATCAAAAGTTTGCCACAGCCCTTGGTTGATATTAAAATAAGCATTCCTGGACAGTCCCTGTAACTTGCTCCCTATTGCTATGATTTATGGTGTAGTTATTAAATATACGATTATGCATAGCACCATAGGGTTTGATCACCACTCACACGCTTGGTACAAACACTCGTCCTTATTTTTGAATTAATCAATTCACCATATTAAAACACAGGTTGCATGAGTTGTTTTGTTTCATAAGCCCAATTTGCCTCTAAAAGCAATGTTATGAATTACAAACAAAAAGCTTTAATAAACCCCTGAATAGTTCTTTCTGACACAGAGCTGCAGCAGAGGTGACTAAACCCATGTTAGCATTATAGGAAAATACTGCTGTTTGCCTGTGATTACAATCACACCTCATGGATCAATAAAGGTCATGTGATTAGGCAACTGGTTTACGAGCTGGTCTGGCAGATTTGCTTGTGTTTGGTAAATGAAATTAGCCCCGAACAAACTCATTTAATGAGGGAAATTCTGAAGCATTTTTAATTAACATGGAGAAAGGAAAGCTTTAGCCATATACTCTGGAACGGCCTACACAAGATTTCACTTTTAAATCAAAAGTAGTTCTTGGATGGGTGCAGGGTTCATCATTTAGACTTTTAACATCAAGTAGACTTGTTTTTAGAGGACATTTTAAAACGACAAGATTTTGTCAATTTTTAGCTTTGTAAATGGATAGTCTAATTCTGGGATGCCTTAACTTGCACAAGAAGGTCCACTGTCCTGCAGAGTTTAACTCCAACCATAATTAAAATCACTAAAATATTCAATAGGAACCATCTCAAATAATCCAAATTTCACACTTGGTGTGCATTTGCACTCTAGTGGACTAACAGTGGCTGTTAAGTCCTAGAGATTGGGAAAGGATGTCCCATTCATAGTCTTAGCTTTTAGGAGGGGCTGGCTTCGCCCCTTTTTCTGCTGCTATGTGCCCATGATGCACATATCTGCAAGCCAACCTTAGATGAGCTCAATCCAGCACCTAAAGCAGCATGGATGTGTGTATTCAGAGGCAGAGATGTTCAATCCTGCTCCTAGAAGGCCACTGTCCTGCATATTTAGTGCCTATCTTAATTAACCACACATGATTTTGCTAATCAAGGTCTTGCTAGGCATATTAGAAACTTCTAGACCACTGTTGAGACAAGTTGAAGCTAAAGTTTGTGGAACAGTGGTCGGGCCCTCCAGAACCAAGTTTGGACACCCCCAGGATTGGGATTGGCATGGACTTAAAGGAGCAGGACTGGACACCCCTAGTCTAGTTTATACCCTGTGGTGTAGGAAGCCTGTGCTATTGTTTCATCCCAGATCTCTCCCTTTAAAAAAAAAAAAAAAAAAAAAGACTGTGAAACAACCAAGATGTTTGATTTGCTTAGCAAGGGAGCGTTACAGATCCAAGGGGTCAGGGGTTGTCGCATTGTTGCGTTTTGTTATAAGTGCTTGGGGAAAAAAGGCTAATTCTGGGGTACTCTAAGTGTATTATTTCTGGCGTATCATCACACTTCATAGGCTGTTATGTACTCTCATGTTCTGCGCTGCAGTGAGCCTGTGCGGCGACCTCACTGAGGTAGACTTTTAATTATGGCACAACATAATCAAAACCACAATGAAAGGCAGATCCAAAACTCTGAAGGTCCTGTCATGCGAAAATCATATGTCTGATTTCATATTCAAGCTCAGCTGTCGTATGAAAACACGTAAAGTTCGGGTTTGTGCCTGACAACCATGTGTCACGATTAAACAACACCAACAACAACAAAAAGATTGACCAAAAAAATGAAAAGCACTCTGTTTACACTGTAATGACCAGCCCTCAACATACATTATGACAGTTCTAGAGCAGATATTGTTCCTTGCCCTGCCTAAAACTCCAGTTACTCAGAGGCACTTTCACCTGTCCGGTTGCTGAGAGGGTCAAAGGCACTAGCAACTAATATGAGTAATTCTGCCATGTTCTCTTTTGCATCCTGCTAAGATAAATTAAGCAATTCTTGATATCCTAAATTTGATCGCAAAATGGAAGCGTGAAGTATAATTGCCCATAGTTTTCTTTTTTGTGTTTTTTTTTTTTGCTCTCTCTCTCAAGAGAGAGAATGCCCATGCACTGCACTATTTAAGTATATAATTTTTTAACAGGTGCGCTTAGTATGAGTATATGCATTTGATAGTATCTTGATAGTTCTTTTCTGTGTCCTTGACTACTTTTTAGATTGAAAAGTTTGCATCCCAGCGTTGGGGCTTGCATATATATTTTGTCACATTTCAGAAAATTTCAAGGAATCGATGTCCCTAGTTTCCCTGATTGTAACAATGACACCCTTATGAGGTATCTCAATTGCAACAAGCTGTATTATACCGATGTCCATGCATTAAATATACTAGGATACACAGTACCTTAGTTGATTAGGCCATAATGCAGGTTCTTCTGACATGCTATGATATCATTAAGATTCTGTTTTCCCCGTAAGGTTAAACATTCAGTCTTTAAATACACCTAAATGATAAGCATCTCAAATCATGACACACTAGTGCACTTTTCATGGCGACCAATGAGAGGAGGTCGATGTAGAGGGGAGCTGATAGAGCTGAACACAAAAAATTCAAAAGCAAAACAGGAATGGATTTCCTATCTTTCATGAGGTAATGTCCGACGCATGCCAATATCAAATGAGGATAATCTAAACATGCTAACTATGAGGCTCCTCCTTCGGCATTGTGCTGTCTTATATCTAAAGGGCATGGCATTTAATCACTTGGTGATATCTAAATTACAGCATCTGCTGGAAAATAGCAGCAATGCGGATGTCCATGAGGCGATGACCTTGGCCTCCGTAGCATCCCAGCAGAAGATAAGTCTTGTTCATATAAGGTGCTTTGCTGGTCAGTTGGGGAAGACCACCTACAGATGAGGCGTCCACCGAACACTGCACTTGGTCTTTTATGCACTTTCCCAGATGCAGTGTGCAGCTTGCTGAAATGTAGTCTGCAGTCCATGCGTGATGTTTTAGTAATCCCGCCATCGAGAGTCCTTAAATGCCCATGGACGCTAGCTAGATGCTCGAGGAGGCTTTTTTCTCATTCATCCTCTTTGGAAATGTATATACTGAATCGTCTGCCTCATTTGTTGCAGTTATGTTCTATATGTTTTGGTGTAGTATTTTTCTTTCGTCTGCATTGTAGAATTATTCGCATTGCAAGGGCTCACGAGAGGAGGTAAAGTAAGCATTCATATGTGACTTCAGTCAGTATGTGACTGACTTTTCTACTGTGCCTCTAGACATCGGTTAGCAGCTTACTTTTGTTCACACAGTTCTGATTGGGGATAGTGCAGTTGCCAGTTCTGAGGTTGGCCTCTCTGAAATTGTCGATGCTGTTGTTTATGTCTCCATCTATCTCCATGTACTCAGACTTGCTGACGGTTGAGGAGCTGCGGCGACTGGAGTTTGAGTCGGAGGCAATGTTCGGGTTGCTCACGTTCAGGAGTTGGGCCTGCTCCTCTCCTTCGGTTTCTCTATGGTAGAAATAGTTGAAGTTGGACACAATGACTGGCACAGGGAGGGCAATGGTCAGCACACCAGCGATGGCGCACAGGGAACCCACAATCTTGCCCCCTATGGTCACTGGGACCATGTCCCCGTAGCCTACGGTAGTCATAGACACAACTGCCCACCAGAATGCATCTGGGATGCTGCTGAAGTATGACTCCTTTTCCTCTGCTTCTGCGAAATACACAGCACTGGAGAACAATATGACACCAATGAAGAGGAAAAAAATAAGCAATCCGAGCTCTCGCATACTGGCTTTGAGGGTCTGCCCCAAAATCTGAAGGCCTTTGGAGTGCCTGGACAGCTTGAAGATTCTGAACACCCTGACCAGACGGATCACCCTGAGGATGGCCAGTGATGTTGCCTGCTGCTCGCCCTTTCCTTCTTTTCCGTCTTGTTCCTCTGCTAACTCTGTGCCCAGCGTGATGAAATAGGGGATAATAGCCACAATGTCAATGGTGTTCATCATGTTCTTAAAGAAGGCCGCTTTGCTTGGGCACGCAAAGAAGCGCACTATCAATTCAAAGGAAAACCAGATAATGCAGAGAGTCTCAACGATGAAGAATGGATCGGCCAGAATGCTTGGTTTGAAGTAGTAGGTGGTGTTGCCTATAGTCTGTATATGCCCCTCAGGGTCCTCTTTCAGTTCAGGTAAAGTCTCCAAACAGAAAATGACGATGGAAATTAAAATGACCATAACAGACACAATAGCAATTCCTCTGCTGGCCCTGAGCTCTCAGGATGCTCAAACAGAAGCCAGATTTGTCGCTGAAACTCTTTCTCTGGTAAAGGTCGCTCTTCCTCACGGATAAAGCCCTCATCTTCACGAAACTTCTCCATTGCCTCCACCCCAAGTTCATAGAACTTAATTTCTTCTGAGAACATATCCAAGGGGACATTCGCCGGTCTTCTTAGTCGTCCGCCGGACTGATAATAGTACAGAATGGCATCAAAGCTCGGACGATTTCTGTCAAAGAAGTACTCGTTTCTCAAGGGATCGAAATAACGCATCCGCTTCTTTGGGTTACCTAAGAGAGTCTCTGGGAACTGGGCGAGAGTTTTGAGCTGCGTCTCGAAGCGCAGGCCCGCTATATTGATGACCACCCGTTCGCAGCATTCATGATCGTCATGGTCAGGGGGGTATGTGTCCTGCGGATGCCCCGGCACGGCAGAGGTCTCATCCATGTTGTCCCCAGCCACAACTGTCATCCTGCAGGTCAAAGTTGAAGCTCCGCAGGAGTTAATTTAATGAAGTAGACATCCAATTGCCCTCCCAAAGGCGTTGCTTTTCTTCCTTTTCTCCAGTTCCTCAAATCTATCCTGGTACAGAGTATAACTTGATCTTTTCCTCAGCGTGGCCCCACTGCAGTTGTCACTGATTCGACCATCGTTCCTTTCCACTGCATCCACTACTGCCTCTGTCACCGAGTCAGAGAAAAATGGATCGAACAGCGGCGATATTTGCTTGCTCAGCAAGTTCACACTACTTATTTTATTTACTCATAATAATATGTATGAATATAAATCAGAGAAGTAAACAGCCTTAAGGGCGCACTTCTGACTCATTATGCTGTTTTAAGCTATTGAAATGACGTGACAGGACAGTATCGCCACATAGTACATGCTGTCTACTTCTCACTACATGCAGCAACATATTACAGAATAGCTCAATTATATATTTAAGTTAATAAATCATGAGGAAAACTTCATGCTTATTAAGTGCTCACCTCGTTACTGAAGGAATGCGTCTTCTGCCGGGTGTCTCCTGTCAGCAGTGCACCCTCAATTCCCTTTTGCTGCATGAAAAAGGCTTCTTCACATCTTCTCACTTTCAGACCGTTCGGCTGCGGTCCAAAATGTCACATCCATAACGCAAAACGACTCACGACATTCGCAAACGATCAAATAGCAATAAATAAATATGGCTTAAATAAGATGCCTTACAAAGCTGCTTCACATTCAGTTGAAACGTGTGCTAAAAGACTGAAAAGGCTGAAAAGAAAAACATCAAGCCGCAACGTCCTCCCTCCGCTCCTGCTCGTGCGGCGGCACCTTGGTGTAAATGGCTTATACTGCATGAGAAATTGTAATGCTGCAGCTCAGCTCAGGCGGGAGATACATTAAGGGGGCAAAGCGAACCATACCATTTCCAGACATCACTGCATCAGCAAAATTTCCCTCTTACGAGTAGACAAGATGACGAGCGGTCTGTTTTATCGGGACGCACTGACAGGGGGTATGGAAGCGAAAGGCTTCTTAAAGGAGAGATCAATAAGCGGAGAGGGAATAATTCCTTAATCATGCCCAACATATTGTTGCACTGTATTGCACATGGGAGCGGGATGGGGGAGGGGAGGCTTCGACGCAATGCAGACCGCGCGTGGCCACAAGTGCCTGTCCACGCAGTGCGCGAGAGCATTTATGTGCCAACACTGGCGCAGTATCTGATTCGCCGAGCACTAATGTGCACAGAGACTTTAACTGACCACACTCGCCAATAACCACAATAAAAGACGACTTCTCTCTAGTGCTCTGGAATACTGCGACTTTTTCATTTTTTTTCCAGCCCAAAAGAGTCATGAAGGCGCGCGGCTCATGCGTGTTGTTGGAGAGTGGATCGTGCGGGGGCTGCTCGGCATATTTATAGAATATCGTGGGTGTTTGTACTCGGATGGACGGCAATTTTTTGCAGCACTTTGCTTGTAGAGCTCTTTCCAGCAATAGCTGATTATGGGCATTTAGTCTTTTTGTACATGTAACCCTCAGTTTACCTCAAGAATTAACTGGATTTATTTTAGTACTTGAAATTTTTTGAATTGTGAGTCATTTCTGTCCTTTATTGTAGTAGGGGAATCACCTTTTACATTTCACCAATTTATGAAAAAAATATTTGAGATCTGAAATTTTGAACACCTCAATTATTTGGATCAGCTGTGTTTGATCAGAGTTGGAGCAAAACTGCAGCATTCGGCCCTCCAGTAATCGAGTTTGAGACCTATGCTTTAAGGCAGGGTCTCAAACTCAATTCCTGGAGGGCCCAGCTCTGCAGATTTTAGCTCCAACCACCTCCAACTCACACTGCTTAATAGTCCTAGTAGTCTTGAACACCTTGACTAGTTGGACCAGCTGTGTTTGATTAGGGTTGGAGCAAAACTGTGCAGAGCTGCGATTCTCCAGGAATCGAGTTTGAGACCAATGCTTTAAGGCAAGGCAAGGCAAAGCACATGTTTTGTTGCAGGCAAAAATGTTCTCTGGTCAATTTTGAGATTTCTGGATTTTTTAATGGTTTGAAGAAACATTTAAAATGCATATTATAGCAATTTATCAATTTATCTGTTAATTTCAATTAGAACACATTTGTTTTGAAGTTGGTTTTATCAAAAAAGTTTTTTTTTTTCTTCTGTACTGGGCCATAAATCTCTATTTTTAGCAGCCCTTTATTAAAAAAAAAAAAAAATATATATAATTATATATATTCTGAATTCTGGAGTTATATAAAGTGCGATACAAAATCTCCTCTGTAAAAACATTTGATTCGTGTTCAGATTTTTGTGATTGAAATAAATGCAAATTATTGTCAATGCATATTATTATTATTATTATTGATAATAATAATATTATTATCAGAGAGTACAGTAACCAAACACAATAATACATTCAAATACCATGGAATGTAACAGTACATATTTAATTAAACAATACCTAATGACTTAGAAAACTTGTAGTACAAAGCATTTGTATTTGTTAATGTAAGCAATTAACTGTGGATGTAAGATAACCATTCCTTGTTTTAAATTTTTTTTTTCACCTACAGTGAAATAACCCCTGTGTTTTTACTGCAAAATTGAATAAAATACAATGACAATAATCATTTTGGAGAAAAGACTAAAATGACCATTATTCATAAACCAATCTCAAGGACGTTGTATAAATTGTCTAAAATCAGCTGAAATCCACAGCTGATGATGTGATACCTAAGAAGAGTGACTTTCACGCTCCCAACATGTCACAAACTGAGCGTGTCGATCATGTGATCCTGACAGAGAGTCACAGTGAACCTGAGAGGAAAGGAATTCATCTCACCGGTTAATAGACAATAATTAAAATTATTGGTGTAAATGAATATAAATATTATTATCATCAGTCATATAGTGTAAGTATATGATAGAAAAATGCTGACTTTGTCAAATCTAAGAAATCTGTGAAAAAATACAATATTTAAAATATGTAAAACAATCAAAATAGATAATAAAAGCATCAAATAAAGCAGCAAATGACAACAACAACAAGAACAATAGTAGTAATAATAATAATAATTCATTCATTTTACACAGCGGATACCCTTCCAGCCATTACCCAGTACTGGGACACCCATACACACTCATTCATACACTACGGCCAATTTAGTTTATTCAATTCACCTATACAGTAGTGCATGTCTTTGGACTGTGGGGGAAACCCAGGCCAACATGAGGAGAACATGCAAAATCCACAGAAAATGCCAACAGAACCAGCTGAGACTCGAAACAGCGACCTTCTTGCTGTGAAGCAACAGTGCTAACCACTGAGCCACCGTTCCGCAATAATAATAATGTAAATATAAGGATTATTATTATCATCATCATCATCATCATCAATAAATGATTCATAATAATACTATCATTAATTCTTAAATATAACATCAATAATTATCAGTGTTAGTATGTAAACATTTAGCCTATCAATTACATAAAATATGTTATTAATCATGTTACTTATAAGTGTCAACAATAAGCAATACATTTGTTATCATTGATCTTTGTTTACCTTACATTACAAAAATGGAGTTAATTGTTTGCTCAGTTCTATAAAATCACATTGTAAGTTGATTTCAACAGTCTAGTAAATGATAAAAATACTATAATACTAAATAAGATTATTAAATGCATTAGAATAATGGTTAATGTTAACAAATGTGATCTTATTGCAAAGGGTTTCTAATATGTTACAATAATAAAACAATAAAAATATTATTTATTTCTTGTATAGCTATTCAACTTTTTCTTTAAAATCATCAAGTAATATTTTGCATCCAACAATGTGAACACATACTGTAGACAGCAGACGCATTACAATGAATTCAGAACATCGCAGCACTTCTGCGCATGGACACTATCACATTACCAACAGACGATCCTCTGGAGCGAGTCTGATGGAACATAAGTGACAGTGTGAGCTGTATATTGTGTATGTATGGTGATGGATGATGACTCAAAGTCTCCTCTCGTCCTCAATGCCGCAGGCTGACACAGCTGTAAGGAGAGATCTGTATTCTGGGAACAGTGAGGTCAAGCAATGCTCAGCCACTGCAACTTATTAAAAGGCTGGATGACTGACTGATAGACTGAGAGAAGCAGCACATGTACTGCGTAAAGCCATGTACACACTGCGGCTAAATTCAGTTCACACTTTCAGTGTTTAAGCCTTTTACACGTACATTTTAAATACTCCTGTTCAGCGCCCTGTGTGAATTTATTTATTTAGAATGCGTCACTTTAATGTTTCCAAGTTTATTACATGACATATCAGCCCAGTGATTTATTCAATTCAATTTATGTTTATTTCTATAGCACTTTTACAATGTAGATTGTGTCATAGCAGCTTAACATAGAAGTTCTAGTAAATTGAAACTGTGTCTATCCAGTTTTCAGAGTTGAAGTTCAGTTTAGTTCAGTTCAGTGTGGTTTAAATTTCAATGCTGACAGTCTAACACTGAAGAGCAAATCCATTGATGCAGCTCTACAAGTCCCAAACCAAGGAAGCCAGTGGCGACAGTTTATGCATTAATTGTTTTGTTTCTGTGTCCCCTTTCTGCAAATATTGACAAATACTGTCCTAATTGTGAAACAGCTGATGTTCCGATTATAAAATATGTGTAAGAATGTGCATTTTATAATTTAACAGCTTAATTTGATCAAAATGTTTGATCTATATACAGTGGAAAGATTAGAGCTACAAGTCATTTCATCAACATCTCCTGACATGCATGAAAGTCCTTGGACATTTAACTGGGAGAAGAATAGAGTAGACGTTAATAATTTAATAATAATTAACGTTACTGATAATAATAATAATATAATAATAATTATATTATTGTTATTATATTATTGGGGTGACGCGGTTGCGCAGTAGATAGTGTTGTCACCTCACAGCAAGAAGGTCGCTGACCTCAGCTGGATCAGTTGGCATTTCTGTGTGGAGTTTGCATGTTCTCCCCGCGTTCGTGTGGGTTTCCTCCGGGGGCTCCGATTTTCCCCACAGTCCAAAGACATGTTTACAAGTGAATTGGGTAAGCTAAAATTGGCCGTAGTGTATGTGTGTGAATGTAAGAGTGTATGGGTGTTTCCTAGTGATGGGTTGCAGCTGGAAGGGCATCCGCATGCGTAAAACATATGCTGGACAAGTTGTGGTTCATTCCGCTGTGGTAACTCCAGATTAATAAAGGGACTAAGCCGAATAAAAATGAATGAATAATTATTATTATTATTATTATTATTATATTATTATTAATGCTACTGGAGCTCATTTCTGCCATTACGTAGATTAATTCTGCAATTCTGACTTTTTTAGATACTTATATTCCTACAACATTTTTTGTTAGAATTCAAGTATCTAAAAAAGTCAGAATTGCAAAACATTAACTTAAATTCATCAAAACATCAAGTTGAAATTGCATAATTTCACGCACAATCTTTAATCATTTAATAACACACTTTAACTTAAAATTGCAAGATTCAAAGTCATGATTCTGAGAAAAAAGTTATATCAGAATTGTTTTATCAGTTATATCAAAATGTATCATAATTTAAAGGCTTTCTCTCAATTCTGATTTTAGTCAAGGTTTTGATGTACAATTGGATCTTGCATTTCTAAGTTTCTGTCTTTTTTCCTAACGCAAAATTGCAAGTTTATGGTCTTCATTTTTTTTTTATTAAAATTGTAAAATGTTAGGCATCCATTTTAGACTTTTTATTGTATTTCTCTAAGTTGCAACTTTATTTTTACTATTACGATAATTCCATTTGCAAAACAAATTTTCAAGTCTGCCTTTTTTTTCCTCTAAATTGCACATTTCCAATTGCACAACTACAAAATACTGTCACAATTCGTACAGAAATTCCTAATTATTTCTCACAATTTTTAGTTTGTTGCTTATCACAATTGACCCCTTTCTTAAGAATTGCAACTTTATTTGTTGCAGTTGCAAGTTTATAGTTTAGCACAACTCAAAATTTCTAAATAAACTTAAAATGTCAAGTTACTGACTAGATTAATTGCAAGATGCAAAGCCATAATTGTGAGGGAAAAATTCTTAAATTCAGAATTATTAAACCCCCTTTGAAATATTTCTTTTTAAAATATTTTCCGAATGATGTTTAACAGAGCAAGGAAATTTTCACAGTATGTCTGATAATATTTTTTCTTCTAGAGAAAGTCTTATTTTTTTATTTCAACTATAAAAATGATTTTTAATTTTTTTTAAATCCATTTTAAGGTCAAAATTATTAGCTCCTTTAAGCTATATTTTTTTTCGATTGTCTACAAAACAAACAATCATTATACAATGACTTGTCTAATTACCCTAACCTGCCTAGTTAACCTAATTAACCTAGTTAAGCCTTTAAATGTCACTTTAAGCTGTAAAGAAGTGTCTTGAAAAATCTAGTATAATAATATTTACTGTCATCATGGCAAAGATAAAATAAATCAGTTATTAGAAATTAGTTATTAAAACTATTATGTTTAGAATGTGTTGAAAATCTTCTCTCCGTTAAACAGAAATTGGGGAAAAAATAAACAGGGGCTAATAATTTAGGGGGTTTCATAATTCTGACTTTAAACTGTACATATACAATTACATTATATGATATAGAAATATCAGACTGTTTTTTATGCTGTGGCAGAAATAGGCATCTTACATGTACAGAATTGACTCCTGTATTAAAACAAATATGTCAATCCTAAAACTACAGTACAGTGTGTGTACGTGACTTAATGTACTGACTAATCCATGCATGTGCTGATACAAGTGCTGTATATGCATATGGACAGCACAAAAACATGCTAACTTACAAATTAAAAACAAGACTGCTGGACATTTTCCCCCTATCCTTTCAATTTCAATTCCCTAAACAATATAAAACACATATGTTCAGGGTTATTACTGTACGCATCAACTTTTACTGCCTTGGTTTGACAAAAAGCACTGTGCATAGTTTACATAAGATGGGCGAACTGATGGACATGCCTTTAATTATTAAACACGGCTGACGGCAGCATTACAGAGATAATGCGAAGAGGAAGAAACCATAAAGTGAGCCAAAGCAAAGGAACAGACAGAATGAATGGATGGATGGGTGGATGTATAGATTGATGTATGCATTAATATTTGCATTACGCAGTCCGATGCCACCCCTCTGATTTCAGAAGAGAAAATGCTTCATCAGGTAATTGGAGCACATGGAGACATTCAGGAATAAAATGAATAAATTCTAAATAATAATAATAATAATAATAATAATAATTAAATAACCAACCAGCCCTACTGCACACAACTCGATCTGAGCTGGGATCGAACCGGCAATTCTTTTCATGGGAGTTGGTTGCTCTAACAAGAAGGCGAAAGTCCATGCCTCTTCGCATCTGTCACTAGAGCAACTTTAGAGCTCAGAGGAGGGAGGTTTACCGGCACAGCACTGCACTAGCTGGCCTCTGTTACACTCAACCCCCTAAACCTTATTCTCATCCCGGACGAGCCCTCATGTGTAACCCACCAGTCCTACTGCACCCAACCCAGTCTGAGCTGGGATTGAACCGGCGATTCTTTGCATGGGAGTCGTTTGCTCTAACCAGGAGGCTAAAGACATAGCCCCTAGCGTCTGTCGCCAGAGCACCTTTAGAGGTCAGGGGAGTTAGGTTTACCTACTAGCACTTCGCTAGCTGGCCTCCATTACACTCACCCCCATAAACCTCACTCCCATCCCGGACGAGCCCTCACATGTAACTCACTAATCCTACTGCACCCAACCTGGTCTAAGCTGGGATCGAACCGGCATTTCTTTGCAAAGAAGTCAGTTGCTCTAAAGGCTGTTTTATACTTGTGCGTCATGTGCACGCATATGGTCTGGCTTAGCTTTTGCACGGTCACATAACCTTCGCCGTGGCTGACGCTGATGCACACCTTTAAAAAAATATAACTACACGTCGCAAAGGAGCGTAACGGAAGCTCTGTTGTTGGTCGGCTTGGTAGCTGTGACCAGGGTGGGTGGGGCTGAGAGTTGCGCGACCCGATGGAGCAAGAGTTTACAAGTGTAGGGTCCCATGAAGTAGCCCTAGATGCAAATTGTTGTTTTGTGTTTACCTGATGATTAATGTTGTTGCACTTCCACCGGTTCCCGCCTCTGAATGAGCAAATTTTGCTACTTGTACACTAAATTAGAGTTCAGAAAAAACAAAACAGCTAGACGTGTTATTGCAGAGCAACACAAACAGCATGCAAAAGTATAAATGCATGACTATGTGCAAGGCAGGCGATCCCTCAACGTAGAAGTATAAACCAGCCTTAACAAGGAGGCAAAATATCATGGCCCCTAGCATCTGTCGGCTAGAGCACCTTTAGAGGTCAGTGGAGTGAGATTTACTGCATAGCACTTCACTAGGTAGTCTTCATTACATGTATATTAGACTTTTGTTTGCTATTCTAACTGTTAAGTTAACTCAAAATTGCCAATTAACTAAAAAATTGCATTACATAGTTGCATTTTCAACATTTAGTCTCTGAATTGTGTGATTTTTCTTTGACATATAGAATTGAAGTAAAGTTCTGGCAATTCTGTCTTTTATTTCTTACAGTTTGATTCAGAATTTTGGAATATAAACTCAGAAAAGTCAGAATTGCAATATTTGAACTTAGAATCGCAAACAGCATTACTAAGTACATCATTATTACTTTTTCTAATTACTATGTCTAAAAATTAAATTAATTAATTAGTAATATAAGTAATATAATTTCTTATATAAATTATATAAATAATAAATAAATTATATAAATAAGTAATATAAATTCTTATAAATTTCAAAATAGATAACAGAAAATAAACTTTTAATATTCTAGATTTGAGTCAAACAGGGCCTTTTAGATTTAATAAAAAGTAATCCTGGAAAGTAAAACGCAAAAAAACGCATGTAAAATTTGTACAATTATGGTGCTTATCTGAACTTTATAATAAAAATACTTTACCTGAAGGGGTGTTCATAAGGCTGTCATGAAACCTGTATAATCATCAGAATCAGAATCAGTTTTATTGCCAAGTGTGCTTCACACACACAAGGAATTTGTTTTGGCAACAGAAGCTTCCAGTGTACATAAAGTGACAAGTGACAACACAAAATTAAGTGTGACAAAAACAAAAAGGCAATAAACATTAAACAGAGATGCAGTTAGTCAAAAAGATCTGGATGTTGAATTGTATGTACAGATTTGTTATAAATATACAGGTTGTAAGGTGCTGTGTACAAATGCTTGTGAGAAAGTATTGCATTGTATATTGTTATAAGGTGCTGTGTACAAGTGCGTATGAGAAAGTATTGCACATTAATTGCACAGTAGGGGAATATTTAACTGTTCATGAGGTAAGATGGCCTGAGGAAAGAAACTTTTCCTGTGTCTGGCTGTTTTTGTGTTTGGTGCTCTGTAGCGCTGCCCAGATGGCAACAGTTCGAACAGATAGTGTGCTGGGTGTGATTCGTCCAGAGTGATTTTGCGTGCCCTTTTACTCACTCTGGAAGAGTACAGTTCTTGAAGTGTAGGAAGGAAGATGTGTCATCGTGAAATGACACATCTTGAATATAAATAAGATTTTATGTATTCTTATAACATAGGTCTCAAACTAAATTCCTAGGGGGCCACAGCTCTGCAGTTTTGCTCCAACCCTATCAAACACAGCTGATCCAATAATCGACGTGTTCAAAAAAGTCATGAACAACTTCATTAGTTGGATTAGGTGTGTTTGATTAGGGTTGGAGCAAAACTGTGCAGAGCTGCGGCCCTCCAGGAATTGAGTTTGAGACCCATGGCTATAATACTGTCTTTAAGTGTTATTCGGTAAGTTAAGTCATTTAAAATGGAAAGGTTAGATTGTTTGAGGTCTATAAAAACTTGGGATAATGAAATACATCACAGCCTGTCTTTGTTTTGTTATGACAACTTGGCATTATCTATACAACTTAACTTGTCATAAATCTGTCATAAAATCATTGTCTTGAGGCCATCATACTTGTAAACAGCATAATTCATCTTTTTCTTGACCAACTACATTGGTACCAATTGAATTTGTCATTAAAAAGTCATTAAATATTAATAAGAATGTTATAAAAGTGTTTGTCGGCGTATTGACACTTTCAATGAGACATTTCAATGACAAATTCAGTTTGTTCCTGAAATAGGTGATTACAAAAATGTATATCAGTTATAATGGCCTCGTGACAATCATGTTTATGACAGATTTATGACAAGTTATGTTTTTCTTAGTTATGTCAAGTGGTCACAGACACTGAGAGGTTTGTTTCTTGGTAATGTCAAGTTGTCACAACAAAGACATATTTCAATTTATAATGACATAACTGAGCAAATGACACTTAGTAACAGTTATCATAAGCATGCATAATATAAATCATGATTATAAAAGTCTTATGAACACCTCTCAAGTAAAGTGCTATTCTTGCATATTTTCATGAACATATTTTATGAATATATGCTACGACAGAATGGATAGATTGATGTTTGCATTAATATCTGCATACGCAGCTCGATGCGACCATTTCACGTGATTGCTTTCACAGAAGAAAATGCTTCATCGGTTAATCAGAGCACATGAACGCATGCATAAATGAATCCATCTGCAACTCCGACTGACGCAGAGTGATGAGCTTCAGATGCTCAGATCATTCAAAGCTTTTTAAGACATGAAAAGATGCAGGAAAAATCTTGCATGATGACAGCAGGATATGCATGATTCATCTGTATTGAGTTGCGCAGGGTGAGTTTCCGTCTTTAAAGGAGGGACTAGCAGAACTGAACCTGCCAGAGGCCTGACTAAGGGAAATGCAAAATCCCATTAGCGCGACTTTCCATCTGATTTATGAGTATTACATCTGCGTGTGTGTGTTCCTTTCAGAAATCATTCAGAAGCTAATGCAACGTTATTTTAAAACTGTAGAGGTAAGGGAGAATGGAGCTTGTCGTCAACAACATTTATCAAGGTGTTTGTTTTTGAAGGACAGTTTCTGTACATGGTCATGGGCCATTTTTACTGTTAAAAACTGAAAAAGAAAAACACTGACCTATTGTGATAACATGATATTTTGGATAAGTTGTCACAATAGAGCTTGTCATTAAATAAACTAGTATGGGCTCATTTTCACATTGCAAATGGTAAAGTATTTTACAAATGTAAAAGGTGACGAAAGACAAACTATAGTTCTGACCAAAAGAAATCACAACATTGCCCAAAATTATAACAATATGGCCAATATATTAAATATATACAATGCACATTAATACAAATATTTGTGGTGCACACTCATAAACTTGAACTGTCCTTAGATTAATACCAAACTTTTTTTCAGCATTTCCTGTGCTCTTCTTTAGATTTAGGCTGTGATACCTTTGTTTTATTGTCCAGGTGACCCTATTCTTCCTCTAGTCTATAATATTCAGGTCTGGACTCTGTGGAGGGCATTTCATGACTCAGAGATCACTAGTCTCTCGCAGGATGTTACTAGTCTCTCAGAGATCACTAGTCTCTTACAGGACATCACAAGATTTTTCTTCAAATTTTATTTGGTCCCACTTTATATTAAGTGGCCTTAACTACATGTACTTACATCAAAAAATAAATACAATGTACTTACTGTGTTCATTATGTATTGCAGATCACTTTTGGTGTTAGTTAGGGTAGGGTTAGAGACAGGTTTGATGGTATGGGTAGGTTTAGGGATGGGTTAAGGTGTAAGGGATGGTCAACAATGAAATTATAGGTGTAATTACAGAAATTAGTAACAATGTAATTACGTAGATGTATTTAATCAAGCATAAGTACAATGTAAAAACATGTATTTATGCAATAAGTACATTATAACAAATGATTAATTTCAATGTAACTACATATTAGTTAAGGCCACTTAATATAAAGTGGGACCTTTTATTTCACTGTATCATTATCATGCTGAAAAATTTATAATGAATTAAAACACGTACTTCTTACTGTACTTCAGAATTAACATTTCCATCAATTCAGACAATAATGCCAATTTCATAGGCAGAAATGCAGCCACAAAGTACGACAAAGCCTGTGTGTCTATCTATATATACCGTATATAGCCCTTCTGGGAAAATGTAATGAATTTAAAAATATTTCCCAAGTGGTGTTTAATGTAGAGAAGATTTTTTTCAACACATCTGTAAACAGTAAAAGGTTTAATAACTAATTTTAAAAACTAATTTCTTTTGTCTTTGCCATGTTGACAGTGCATAATCAATTATTCATTCATTTTCATTTCGGCTTAAGCCTGGTTTAAACTTCTGCGTCAAGTGATCGGTGTGACCCACGGCGCAAGCCTCGCGCGTAGCCGTGCATTAAAGGCCGATTTATACTTCTGCGTCAAGCGCACGCGGTTGATACGGCGCAGCCTACACGTGGACGCATAGCCCCTTGCCGTGGCCGTCGGCGTCGTTGAACCTCCGCCGGTTCCCGCCTCAAAATGAGCGAATTTGAGCCACTTGTACATTAAGGAAGTGTTCAGGAAACACAAAACACCAGCGAAGAAACTCGACACAGAGAAACATAAACACCTACTGCCAGCTAGCGTTTCGGAAGTGTTATTGCAGAGAAACAGAAACGGAGCGCAGAAGTATAAATGCACGGCTATGTGCGAGGCTTGCGCCGTGGGTTACGCCGATCACTTGCCGCAGAAGTATAAACCAGGCTTTATACTTCTGCGCGCTGTTTCTGTTTCTCTGCAATACACTTCTGAAACGCTAGCTAGCAGTAGGTGTTTATGTTTCTCTGTGTCGAGTTTCTTCGCTGGTCTTTAGTTTTCCCTGAACACTTCCTTAATGTACAAGTGGCTCAAACTCGCTCATTTTGAGGCGGGAGCAGGCGGACTATAACAACTATAATCATGAGGTAAACACAAAACAACAGTCTCCATCCGGAGCTCCTTCACGACTCCACACTTGTAAACACTCGCTGCATCGGGCGAGCGGCTCTCACCTCTGCCCACGCTAGTCAGCGCTACCAGCCGACCAATCACAGAGGCTTTCGCTACGGGTACACGTTACATTTTTTGAGAGGTGCGCGTCAACGACGGCCACGGCGAGGGGCTGCGTCCATGCGTAGGCTGCGCCGTAGCATACGCGTGCGCTTGACGCAGAAGTATAAATCGGCCTTTTGTCCCTTTATTAATCTGGGGTCGCCACAGCAGAATAAACTGCCAACTTATCCAGCATGTGTTTTACGCAGCGAATGCCCTTCCAGCTGCAACCATCACTGGAAAACATCCATACACACTCATACACTACGGACAATTAAGCTTACCCAATTCACCTATACCACATGTTTTTGGACTTGTGGGGGAAACCGGAGCACCCGGAGGAAACCCACGCCAACATGGGGAGAACATGCAAACTCCACACAGAAATGCCAACTGACCCAGCTGGGGCTCGAACCAGCGACCTTCTTGCTGTGAGGCGATTGTGCTACCCACTGCGCCACCATGCTGCCCCACAGTGCATAATATTTTTATTTTCATAAAATGAAATGAAATTAATTAATTTTAATTTGCAATATTTCACTTGAATTTAAATGTATTATCTTTCTATTTCTAAAGATATTTAATGACTAAAATATTATTTTAATGAATCTATTTCTTTCACTGTTAAATAGATAAAAAAATATTTATTTTATATATTTATATAAATACTTATACTTTGTGATAAAAAAAAAAACAGGCAGTACTTTAATACCCTGCTGGGAAGTACTTATTTTCTAAATGTTCCAAGGACACTGACTTTGCACTCAAGCCAATAACCTTGTCTGACCCCCAGAAAACACATAACTCGGGGCCTCCATTAGAGTGGTTGGTTTCTGTGACTGAGAAATCCTCAATCAGTGCAGCAGACGGTAGAGATTACAGACAGACTGAACGAATGAAGCTGCAGTAATCGCAAGGCAGAGTTCCATCTGGAGAAGCCATGTTAACGATTTTAACAATTCAAACCTTTTTCATGATGCTAACATGATCATACTATGACAAGCTATTTTCACTTTTGAGGGTTTTAAATTCTTGATGTCAACAATTCATCTTTTTTTTTACATTTTTGAAATTGCTCATTTCAGTTACATTTGGATTTCTACTGGTAATAATTGCAATTTATAAAATCAGCAATTACATTCCCACTAGTAAAAAGAGAAGAAAATTGCAGATTCGCTCCTCCCACTTTTGAGAAATAGCCAATAGCATGTAATTTATATCACAGCTCAGACATTCAGTTGAGCAGCAACAATATATAATAGCACTGCCGAGACTCTGCACTGTAAACAATTAAATTACTAAAATTCATAACAACAAATGTTTTATATCACTTTAACTTAATTCAATAAGTTATCAAGGTTTCAACAAAAACAATTGGAGCTATATAACGTTTAACGAAAAACGTTTAGTCATTTTGATGGATTTAAGTTGAGATGATTAGAAAAGTTCATTTGGTTTGGCTAAAAAATTTAAATCGAAGGAATTTTATTACAGTGCACGTTAAAACACACAATTCAATGTATAATTCAAATGCGTCCAATACAGAAACTGTTATGCTGTCATGTAAACACACATGATGGATGGACGTGCATGATTGTTATGCTTGCACCTCACATCTTTTGATGCACGTTGCAGGTGAGCCATTCTTTCATTCGCTTTTTAGAATGGCCCCTTGCACTGCCTGAATAGTTTTTTCCCTATGTGGTACAGTATGTGCCTTTAACCATATAGAGAAATGTTATCGTGTGATTAACAGACTTAATTTTGAATGTCCTGGTTGCTGGTATGCTAACTATGTGTGTGCAATGCAAGTGATTTATTTCAGCCGAAAGGGGTGGGACGCTTCAGATACTTCTGATTGGTCAGAAGATTTGTGATCTCATAAAAATGGTTGACTTGGAAAGTGCACATTTTGAATGCCTTTATCTTAACTGGTTTGTTGGCGCAAACTAGCTTTTAGATGACCGTAAAAGGATAGTTCACCTGAAAATTAAAGTTCTGTAAATAATTTCTCACCCCTATGTTGTTGTAATCCCCTGAGACATTTATTTACAACACAAGTTAAAATATTTTAGATCAAATATTTGATCTAAAATAACAAACAGCATGGGTTGTGAGACATTCAAAGTCCAGAAAAGAAACCAAAAACATTATATGTGACTTGGGTGGTCCAACTGGAATTATTCGAAGCTCCAAGAACCCTTTTGTGCACAAAGAAACTGTAGAAATGGCTTTGTTCGCCAATGTCTCCAATGTCAAATTGGTGTGTGCTTTTACTATTTTCTAATAACAATAAGTTCAATGTTTTAACAATGTTTTTGGTTCCTTTACTGGACTTTAAACATCTCAGGACCTTTGCTGTGTATAGATCAGAGAGCTCTTGGATTTCAACAAAGGTCTTAAGGGATTGGAACAAAAAGTAATTAATAACAGCGTTTTCATTTCTGAACTAAAGATGAACAAACCTTTTTAAGACTAACAGGTTCTTACTAACACCTCGTTTGTGTTATTCTTGATTTCAGGGGAACTTTAAAACACTAGTGCATGGTGCAGAATCAGTGTTAGGACACATGTTGTCGGTCAGAGCACGGCAGGACAGGAGCGAGACACGAGCCACAGGAGCCCGGAGATCTGCCTCAGGAGCTGCACTGGGCCGGTCGCCAAATTACCCCACCCCTGCCCGGCCTGCGGAGAGAGAGAGAGAGAGAGAGAGAGAGACACTGCTGCAGCTCCAGAGGGCAATGCAGAGGAGGAGAGAGCAAGGGTACTCAAACACAGACACTCCTAGATCATGTTTTGAACTCTCGAGGGGGGAAGCAAATGTGCCTGATGTGTGTGCGTATAAAGGAAAGCGGGCGCTAGATGGATTGAAAGCAGGAGATAGACATCTTGTTGACGATGTAAACTGGCCGTTTTGTTGTCATGTTTGTTCAGTGTGCACCGGATGACTCGGGGCTTTCTCTTACAGCACACAGAAACACACAGAGAGCCCTGCAGAGCAGCTTCATTAGCTGGATGCTGCGGTCACCTTGCTTACGGATGTTTTTGATAAGTTTGGACAAGGTGTCCTGTGTTCTGCACTGCAGGTTTTTCAGTGACTGGCTTGTCGATTTTCAAAAACAGGGCTCAAAACCAGGGCTTTTTCACTAATTCATAAATATAAATTTTAACAATAATAGTAATTACATAATATTTGATCAAATGGAGTTAATTACAATATCTTAATGTTGAAGAACATTATTATCACAACTTGGGTTAGAGATAACTATTTAATCTTGGCAAATGAAGTCAACATTTTAAAAATAAAATGATCAAAATCCTCTTCACAATGTTGTTTAGAAATTGTGATATAATGGTTTATTTATTTGTTATATAGATATTAAAAATATGGGGATACAGACATTTTAATATGTTTAGAAATCTGATCTATGGCATTATATGCAAATTACATAAGACATACAAGTTCATGTTTGTATTTCACATACTTAAAAAATGTAAGGCTTTTTCACTAATTCATGAATATTAATTGTAACATTAATAGTAATTACATAATATTTGATCAAATTGGAGTTAACTACAATATCTGAACGTTGAAGAATATTATTATCACAACTTGGGTTAGAGATAAAATAGTTGAGAATCTTGAGAAATGTAGTCCACTTTTAAAAATAAAATGATCAAAATCCTCAATAAATAGGTAACTCTTACAGGGTATCTGTAGGGTCTTAAAATGTCTTAAATTTCAAAAACAAAATTTTAGGCCTTAAAAAGTCTTTAATTTGCTGAATTATTGTATTGTAGGTCTTAAATCATTTTAAACGGGTCTTAATTTTACTATGTCCATTTAAAGCTACCCAATCGGTTAACACCCGTCCAATCGCTGACATTCACTCTCAATAAAAGTTTTAACAAAAGATATGATACTTATATATGATACTTATATATTAGATATGATATATCATTTATTAATGATACTTATTTACAAAAACATTTGTTTTTAATGGTTATTTAAATGTTTTACCTGGGTCATTAAAAATATTCCTTAGCGTTTAGCCTTGTGTAAGTCTGAAATAATTCATAATGGTCTCTAAAAAGGCCTTGAAAAGTCTTAAATTTGACTTGATGAAACTGTAGAAACCCTGCTCTTACCAACATGTCTAAGAGAATAATACTATATATTTAATAACCGTATCTAATATCAAATATTTTTGTCATATATGCTGTCAATTTACATTACTAATATAATAAATATAATAATACATGTTATAAATAATACATTTAACGCATTTTAAATAGTCTTGTTGCCAAATGTCTAAATACTAATCTCTAAATGTCTAAATTAGGTCTTAAACACCTAATTTTACCTAATTTTATAACTGTAACAATAAATACAACATAACAATAAAAAATTATCTAATAGTTTTACAATAACATTGTGTACCTTGTTAAATATTTGGTTTCTGCAATTACAAAAAAGTGTAATAAAAATATTTAATAAATCATACATAAAGTCAACACTGTTGCCAAAGCATGTAAATACATTTTACAAAACTAACACTTGTCCTGTCATGACATCGAAAGAGTTTAAATCGTCACTTCAGTTTTTATTTTATATTAACACAGAAAATCATGCAGCACATGGTCATACAATATGAGGCAGTGATTCATTTTAGTTCATTTTAATACTAATTTTATATAAATTGTTTATACTGCTGTCCACTGAATAAATTTAAAAGATTCACTGTAAAGATTATGATCAATGAGTCATGACAACATCTGTTGTTCTTGCTTATTAAAGTAAGTTAAGCGTGTTTTAGCTTCATTTTTAAATGCTAAAAGGTTTAACATGATTTAAGTCATGTAAGCTTGTGTAACTTAATCATTTTAAATAATATAGATAAACTTTTATGGCAGCAGCTCTTCACAATGTTGTGTTGAAATTGTGATATAATGGTATAATTATCTGTTAGATATTGCCATAAAAAATATGGGGATACAGACATTTAATGGGACCTTTTTATACACCCAATAGGATGCAAGAGGTGTTTGGTGCGATTTGTTGCTATTTTCAGACCAGTGCAACCCTGTTTTTGACGTTTTGCACCACATTCTTTAAATAGCAAATCCATATAAATATTTAAATGGCAAAAGTGGATTCGGACACGCATGTTTGGATTAGACATACTTAAAATATATATGAAATATATTTTAAAAATATTGGCCATTTACATAATTTTTTCAACCTTTGGAATTACAAATATGTGCATATGTTCAAATTAGGGCTGAACAATATATATCGTTTGAGCATCGATATCGCATTGTGTGTATCCGCGATAGTCACATCCAGCCTGATCTCACGAGGAAAGTATTTTACGTTTTGTCAGTTTAGTGGCTAATTCGTACGAATTCGTACGAGTTCAGTCTTACGAAAATGTACGATTTTAAAAAGGAGGCATGGCACCTAACCCCAACCGTAATTGGGTGATGGGCAAATCGTACTAATTTGTACGAATTAGATCGTACGAATTCATACGAATTAGCCACTAATGAAAAAGTTACGAATTGCCGTGAGATAGCGTTGTCACATCGCAGGATTGGATTATTTATTAAATATTAAAATATAAAGATATTATTTTTACATTATTGTATAACATTATTTACGCAATACATGTTATTTTACATTTGATTGTTATATTTTTGTATTTAAATACTGTTACACTCCACAGTAAACCATAAAGCACTGTTTATTTAACTTTTAATATTGCTCTGTCGTATGATTATAATGTATTAGATTTTATCCAGATGCACTTCATAGAAAAAAGACTTGATCACCCAAGTCGGTCTAAATAGGGTATATGCAGAGCTAGTGTTTCTTCCCATACTGATAGACTTCCGGTGAACGGTTAATGTGACTTTTTTCCATTTTATACAGTTCCTTTTACAGCATCGATGTTGTAATGTACTGTAATTTAAAATATAATCAGTAAAATAGACTTTGGCATTCATTTAGTTGCACAAGCGTAAAACGAGATGAAAAAGCCATTTACACGCATATGCCTGTCAGGATTAGCAGGCTAACGCAGAAACACCATTGAAAATACTGTGGTAAAATAAATGTTCATATTTTAAAGACATGACGGGGAAAAATAATTTATTGCAGTGCTTCTTGTACATTCTGAGACCCACTTTATATCGGATATCACTCAGCCAGTGGCGATCGCTGATTTTTAAAGAAAGCTGACCTTAAACACACCGATTTTGTAATGGCATAAAGTTCACCGGAAGAGCTTGACTCAGGTTACTGACAAATTAAAAGTCCTTTTTGTGTATTTCTGCATATACCCTATTATTGAAATCTTTTCAAATAGAGCTATTCAAATCATCTAGTTAACTATATTCATATCATAATATATATCGCAGCAAAAACAAAATACCGCAATGGCAGATTTTTTAAGTATTGTGCAACCCTAGTTCAAATATATCAGCTATAATTTTATATGCATGTCTATCAGATTTCTGTACTCTGAATAAAATATTCCTTGGATTTACTAAATTTATTTAAGGTATCTTGTTACAAGCAATTTATATGGGCTGAATTTAAACAAACAAATAAAGTTGAACATTGTTTTTTTTTCATATCTGCTTGCAAAAAGTAATAGGACATGAAGCTGTAGTGTTTTCAGGAAAAACTTATTTCCATAAGTTATCAAACATCTGAAAAAGTACCACACACTCCAAAAAAAAAAAAAACCAATGACATACAGTACACCCAACAGCTGATCATTAAAAATTTATTGATTTGGATGTATGATCAAATCATATTGACATAAGAAACAAAATAACCCTTGCATAGATCACAGACCATGCCTTTGTCAATGTACAACAAAATGAACATAATTTAGCATAACAAAGGTACAAAAAGTAGAGAAATGTGTTAAATACATGGAACAAACATTAACATCATCGAACATAAACGTGTAGCTGAAATGGCCAGAACGTAATGACTGTATAGACTCTAGTTTGGGTTTCCTGCTCTCTTTTTTGGCAGAATTGAACGTGTCAATGAATTCATGTGATTATATAATCCATGTATCATTCAGCATCCTGAAAGAGAATGTCAAATAAAGCCGACATAAATAAATTAATCAATCAAATCTGATCGGTGGATTAAACAACGTTTAGGGAACAAAAATAACGGCTAATAAATAATGAAGATGGCTTCAGGAACAAATGACAGCAAGGGCTTAAAAAATGATGCAACCAGAATATAGTTGATCCTCAGTTTTGAAAGGCTAAGCTCATGCAGTCTTCCATACACCATGCAGATTTTTGCAATTGCTAGGTTGCTGTTGACTTTTGGTTCGGTATGGCGGTATGGAGTTGAGGTTATTACAAAAAAAGTACAATGTACAGTACATTTTCGATGCTAATGCCGTTTATTTGATTTATTTCATGATATCGATAATACAAGCTATAATCTTCCTATATATTGTAATGGCTTGTCTTAAGGACTCGTTTGTGAGTCTACTGTAGTTTTATCAAGGGCATGGGTTGTTTAAAGCACAGTTAACTATAGTGCCACATGGACGCAACATGGTAATATAGCTAGACGAGGCCACGCAGGTGAAGAAAATAAGTATGTCTGCAACATCCTCCAAAAAGGCCACAACCTGGGAGCAATATTAGCGTTCCTCATTTTTCAACAGCAAGCTTCACATCTGTTAACTCAGTAGTAGTTATGTCACTCGTTTAGTTTTCGTCTTTTCCTTCTACAGTAAATGTTATTTTGAAGCCCTGAATTTGACATGCAGAAAATATATTGTAGCCACAGATTTTGTCAAAAAATTGTCACGATTTGCTAATTTGTTCACTTGTTTTAGTTCACTCATGGCCAAAAAGTTCGAAATTAATTACAATAAATTAAGATTTTGATCTGTTATTGGAATTAATTGGTTTCTCAAATTACTAACTTATTCGCTTATTGTAGTTAAATCCAACGCAATTCATAACTTTTTCATTTATTGGGTAATTTTTATTAGTTGGTACGTTCTCATTTGTACATTTTAGTACGATTTGCTCATCCCCAATGAGGGGCAGGGTTAGGGGTGGTGTTTGGAGACACACCCAATTCCTTATAAAAAAATAGTAAGATTTTATACGGTTAAATTTGTTTCAATTAGTCACTTTTCCTACAGTGTGCAAAATCAACACAATCTCATGGCAATTTGTAACTTTTTATTTTTTTGGCTAATTCGTATGAATTCATACGATCTGATTCATACAATTTAGTACAAATTTCTCATCGCCCAATGACGGTTGGGTTTAGGGGCGGGGTTGGGTACCACACCTCCTTTTTAAAATCGGACATTTTTGTACGACTGAACTCGTACAAATTAGAACGAATTAGCCACTAAACTGACAAAACGTAAAATCATTGCGGTTTCTTGAGATCAGGCAGTTAAAATACAATTCCTCATGGAATTGGCCTGGTCAAATCAAAGCTACAAATTAAGAATCCATTATTTTGTTTTAGCAAATCAATTTGCTTATTTATTCACTCATTATGATAAAATTGTGGCCAGAAATGATTTGTTTCTTTGTTCTTACAAATTAATCATTTATTCTTACATTTTAATTAGTTGTTGCCACAATTTACAAATTTGTTAAATGATTTTAGTTAAGTCACACAATTGTTCTCTTTTTGCTAATTTGTTTGCTCGTTTTAGTTCAATCATGGCCACAAATAAAAAATTAATTCCTATTAATTAACAATTTGTTTACATTATTTTAGTTCAGTCACAGCCACAACTTTAGAATTTTATTCATTCATTTTCTTTTCGGCTTAGTCCCTTTATTAATCTGGAGTCGCCACTGGGAATGAACCGCCAACTTATCCAGCATATGTTTTACGCAGCGGATGCCCTTTTAGCTGCAACCCATATCTGGGAAACATCCATACACACTCATTAACACACGTACACTACGGACAATTTAGCTTACCCAATTCACCTATACAAACAAAAAACATGCAAACTCCACACAAAAATGCCAACTGATCCAGATGGGGCTCGAACCAGCGACCTTCTTGCTGTGAGGCGATTGTGCTACCCACTGTGCCACCGTGCTGTCCAAATTAAGAATTTATTTCCTCAAATAAGAAATTCATTCTTTCTTTTTTGTAAAATTTTGACCAGAAATTATGAATTTGTTCTCACAAATTAAGAATTTCTTCTTACATTTTAATAAATTATATCCACAAATAATTCAATTTGTTCAATCATTCTTTTTTTTGTAAATCCAAGTCACGATTTTCTAATTTGATCAATCGTTTTAGTTGTCATGCCTCAAATTCATAATTTGTTCTTTTGCTTTAGTAAATCAAAGTCGTTATATGCTAATTCTTTCAGTTATTGTAAAATCATGGCCAGAAATGAAGAATTCAATAATATAAACTTCAAAAATGTTTTCCAGTGGTAAAATAAATGTTCATATTTTAAAGACATGACGGGGAAAAATAATTTATTGCAGTGCTTCTTGTACATTCTGAGACCCACTTTATATCGGATATCACTCAGCCAGTGGCAATCGCTGGTTTTTAAAAATCACATCAAAAATTGTTCCAAATTGAAGCCATAATTCACAAGTTAATTTACTTGTTTTTGTTAAATCAAGTGCAAAAAATTAGGAATTTAATCCCATGATTTACTAATTCATTTCCGAGGCCACATTAAACTAATTTATTCTCTACACTATAACAAGGTAACAAATATTGCAACATGGCCATTGTTTACTAAATGAGGGAACAAACAATTATTCATTGCACACAGGGGAGCAAATTAGTAAACATAATTGGGTAATAGTTAATTTTGTTTTTCCCTGCATGTCAAGTACAGGGCTCCATATGTCATCTCTTATCCGTTCTTAAAATAAAGTTTGATATCAGCTTCTTGTTAGCAAATTCTGAGCGATGCAAATATATATACATAGAAAAACAAGTGAAAAATATGTAGTATGTTATGGATTTACACCTTTACAGACTCTAAAAACCTCCTAAGCCATAATTTATTTAAATATTTTATATATAAACAGTCCTCACCTCAGATCAGAGGCATAAAGATTGCACATAATCTGCTTCAGTAAGGGGGAACGCAAAATTACTCTTATGTTCTGTTATTTTTTTTTTACTATAGCAACGTAAAGTACATGAAATATGAATTTTGCCAGCTAACACTTTATCATTGATGTACATTATGTCTCCCTTTACATTTATAATCTCTATTCTTATCAAAAGTTTGCCACAGCCCTTGGTTGATATTAAAATAAGCATTCTGGACAGTCCTGTAACTTGCTCCCTATTGCTATGATTTATGGTGTAGTTATTAAATATAAGATTATGCATAGCACCATAGGGTTTGATCACCACTCACACGCTTGGTACAAACACTCGTCCTTATTTTTGAATTAATCAATTCACCATATTAAAACACAGGTTGCATGAGTTGTTTTGTTTCATAAGCCCAATTTGCCTCTAAAAGCAATGTTATGAATTACAAACAAAAAGCTTTAATAAACCCCTGAATAGTTCTTTCTGACACAGAGCTGCAGCAGAGGTGACTAAACCCATGTTAGCATTATAGGAAAATACTGCTGTTTGCCTGTGATTACAATCACACCTCATGGATCGATAAAGGTCATGTGATTAGGCAACTGGTTTACGAGCTGGTCTGGCAGATTTGCTTGTGTTTGGTAAATGAAATTAGCCCCGAACAAACTCATTTAATGAGGGACATTCTGTAGCATTTTTAATTAACATGGAGAAAGGAAAGCTTTAGCCATATACTCTGGAACGGCCTACACAAGATTTCACTTTTAATCAAAAGTAGTTCTTGATGGGTGCAGGGTTCATCATTTAGACTTTTAACATCAAGTAGACTTGTTTTAGAGGACATTTTAAAACGACAAGATTTTGTCAATTTTTAGCTTTGTAAATGGATAGTCTAATTCTGGGATGCCTTAACTTGCACCAAGAAGGTCCACTGTCCTGCAGAGTTTAACTCCAACCATAATTAAAATCACTAAAATATTCAATAGGAACCATCTCAAATAATCCAAATTTCACACTTGGTGTGCATTTGCACTCTAGTGGACTAACAGTGGCTGTTAAGTCCTAGAGATTGGGAAAGGATGTCCCATTCATAGTCTTAGCTTTTAGGAGGGGCTGGCTTCGCCCCTTTTTCTGCTGCTATGTGCCCATGATGCACATATCTGCCAAGCCAACCTTAGATGAGCTCAATCCAGCACCTAAAGCAGCATGGATGTGTGTATTCAGAGGCAGAGATGTTCAATCCTGCTCCTAGAAGGCCACTGTCCTGCATATTTTAGTGCCTATCTTAATTAACCACACATGATTTTGCTAATCAAGGTCTTGCTAGGCATATTAGAAACTTCTAGACACTGTTGAGACAAGTTGAAGCTAAAGTTTGTGGAACAGTGGTCGGCCCTCCAGAACCAAGTTTGGACACCCCCAGGATTGGGATTGGGCATGGACTTAAAGGAGCAGGACTGGACACCCCTAGTCTAGTTTATACCCTGTGGTGTAGGAAAGCCTGTGCTATTGTTTCATCCCAGATCTCTCCCTTTAAAAAAAAAAAAAAAAAAGACTGTGAAACAACCAAGATGTTGATTGTGCTTAGCAAGGGAGCGTTACAGATCCAAGGGGTCAGGGGTTGTCGCATTGTTGCGTTTGTTATAAGTGCTTGGGGAAAAAGGCTAATTCTGGGGTACTCTAAGTGTATTATTTCTGGCGTATCATCACACTTCATAGACTGTTATGTACTCTCATGTTCTGCGCTGCAGTGAGCTGTGCGGCGACCTCACTGAGGTAGACTTTTAATTATGGCACAACATAATCAAAACCACAATGAAAGGCAGATCCAAAACTCTGAAAGGTCCTGTCATGCGAAAATCATATGTCTGATTTCATATTCAAGCTCAGCTGTCGTATGAAAACACGTAAAGTTTCGGGTTTGTGCCTGACAACCATGTGTCACGATTAAAACAACACCAACAACAACAAAAAGATTGACAAAAAAATGAAAAGCACTCTGTTTACACTGTAATGACCAGCCTCAACATACATTATGACAGTTCTAGAGCAGATATTGTTCCCTTGCCCTGCCTAAAACTCCAGTTACTCAGAGGCACTTTCACCTGTCCGGTTGCTGAGAGGGTCAAAGGCACTAGCAACTAATATGAGTAATTCTGCCATGTTCTCTTTTGCATCCTGCTAAGATAAATTAAGCAATTCTTGATATCCTAAATTTGATCGCAAAATGGAAGCGTGAAGTATAATTGCCCATAGTTTTCTTTTTTTGTGTTTTTTTTTTTGCTCTCTCTCTCAAGAGAGAGAATGCCCATGCACTGCACTATTTAAGTTATATAATTTTTTAACAGGTGCGCTTAGTATGAGTATATGCATTTGATAGTATCTTGATAGTTCTTTTTCTGTGTCCTTGACTACTTTTTAGATTGAAAAGTTTGCATCCCAGCGTTGGGGCTTGCATATATATTTTGTCACATTTCAGAAAATTTCAAGGAATCGATGTCCCTAGTTTCCCTGATTGTAACAATGACACCCTTATGAGGTATCTCAATTGCAACAAGCTGTATTATACCGATGTCATGCATTAAATATACTAGGATACACAGTACCTTAGTTGATTAGGCCATAATGCAGGTTCTTCTGACATGCTATGATATCATTAAGATTCTGTTTCCCGTAAGGTTAAACATTCAGTCTTTAAATACACCTAAATGATAAGCATCTCAAATCATGACACACTAGTGCACTTTTCATGGCGACCAATGAGAGGAGGTCGATGTAGAGGGGAGCTGATAGAGCTGAACACAAAAAATTCAAAAGCAAAACAGGAATGGATTTCCTATCTTCATGAGGTAATGTCCGACGCATGCCAATATCAAAATGAGGATAATCTAAACATGCTAACTATGAGGCTCCTCCTTCGGCATTGTGCTGTCTTATATCTAAAGGGCATGGCATTTAATCACTTGGTGATATCTAAATTACAGCATCTGCTGGAAAATAGCAGCAATGCGGATGTCCATGAGGCGATGACCTTGGCCTCCGTAGCATCCCAGCAGAAGATAAGTCTTGTTCATATAAGGTGCTTTGCTGGTCAGTTGGGGAAGACCACCTACAGATGAGGCGTCCACCGAACACTGCACTTGGTCTTTTATGCACTTTCCCAGATGCAGTGTGCAGCTTGCTGAAATGTAGTCTGCAGTCCATGCGTGATGTTTTAGTAATCCCGCCATCGAGAGTCCTTAAATGCCCATGGACGCTAGCTAGATGCTCGAGGAGGCTTTTTTCTCATTCATCCTCTTTGGAAATGTATATACTGAATCGTCTGCCTCATTTGTTGCAGTTATGTTCTATATGTTTTGGTGTAGTATTTTTCTTTCGTCTGCATTGTAGAAGTTATTCGCATTGCAAGGGCTCACGAGAGGAGGTAAAGTAAGCATTCATATGTGACTTCAGTCAGTATGTGACTGACTTTTCTACTGTGCCTCTAGACATCGGTTAGCAGCTTACTTTTGTTCACACAGTTCTGATTGGGGATAGTGCAGTTGCCAGTTCTGAGGTTGGCCTCTCTGAAATTGTCGATGCTGTTGTTTATGTCTCCATCTATCTCCATGTACTCAGACTTGCTGACGGTTGAGGAGCTGCGGCGACTGGAGTTTGAGTCGGAGGCAATGTTCGGGTTGCTCACGTTCAGGAGTTGGGCCTGCTCCTCTCCTTCGGTTTCTCTATGGTAGAAATAGTTGAAGTTGGACACAATGACTGGCACAGGGAGGGCAATGGTCAGCACACCAGCGATGGCGCACAGGGAACCCACAATCTTGCCCCCTATGGTCACTGGGACCATGTCCCCGTAGCCTACAGTAGTCATAGACACAACTGCCCACCAGAATGCATCTGGGATGCTGCTGAAGTATGACTCCTTTTCCTCTGCTTCTGCGAAATACACAGCACTGGAGAACAATATGACACCAATGAAGAGGAAAAAAATAAGCAATCCGAGCTCTCGCATACTGGCTTTGAGGGTCTGCCCCAAAATCTGAAGGCCTTTGGAGTGCCTGGACAGCTTGAAGATTCTGAACACCCTGACCAGACGGATCACCCTGAGGATGGCCAGTGATGTTGCCTGCTCGCCCTTTCCTTCTTTTCCGTCTTGTTCCTCTGCTAACTCTGTGCCCAGCGTGATGAAATAGGGGATAATAGCCACAATGTCAATGGTGTTCATCATGTTCTTAAAGAAGGCCGCTTTGCTTGGGCACGCAAAGAAGCGCACTATCAATTCAAAGGAAAACCAGATAATGCAGAGAGTCTCAACGATGAAGAATGGATCGGCCAGAATGCTTGGTTTGAAGTAGTAGGTGGTGTTGCCTATAGTCTGTATATGCCCCTCAGGGTCCTCTTTCAGTTCAGGTAAAGTCTCCAAACAGAAAATGACGATGGAAATTAAAATGACCATAACAGACACAATAGCAATTCCTCTAGCTGGCCCTGAGCTCTCAGGATGCTCAAACAGAAGCCAGATTTGTCGCTGAAACTCTTTCTCTGGTAAAGGTCGCTCTTCCTCACGGATAAAGCCCTCATCTTCACGAAACTTCTCCATTGCCTCCACCCCAAGTTCATAGAACTTAATTTCTTCTGAGAACATATCCAAGGGGACATTCGCCGGTCTTCTTAGTCGTCCGCCGGACTGATAATAGTACAGAATGGCATCAAAGCTCGGACGATTTCTGTCAAAGAAGTACTCGTTTCTCAAGGGATCGAAATAACGCATCCGCTTCTTTGGGTTACCTAAGAGAGTCTCTGGGAACTGGGCGAGAGTTTTGAGCTGCGTCTCGAAGCGCAGGCCCGCTATATTGATGACCACCCGTTCGCAGCATTCATGATCGTCATGGTCAGGGGGGTATGTGTCCTGCGGATGCCCCGGCACGGCAGAGGTCTCATCCATGTTGTCCCCAGCCACAACTGTCATCCTGCAGGTCAAAGTTGAAGCTCCGCAGGAGTTAATTTAATGAAGTAGACATCCAATTGCCCTCCCAAAGGCGTTGCTTTTCTTCCTTTTCTCCAGTTCCTCAAATCTATCCTGGTACAGAGTATAACTTGATCTTTTCCTCAGCGTGGCCCCACTGCAGTTGTCACTGATTCGACCATCGTTCCTTTCCACTGCATCCACTACGGCTGCCTCTGTCACCGAGTCAGAGAAAAATGGATCGAACAGCGGCGATATTTGCTTGCTCAGCAAGTTCACACTACTTATTTATTTATTTACTCATAATAATATGTATGAATATAAATCAGAGAAGTAAACCGCCTTAAGGGCGCACTTCTGACTCATTATGCTGTTTTAAGCTATTGAAATGACGTGACAGGACAGTATCGCCACATAGTACATGCTGTCTACTTCTCACTACATGCAGCAACATATTACAGAATAGCTCAATTATATATTTAAGTTAATAAATCATGAGGAAAACTTCATGCTTATTAAGTGCTCACCTCGTTACTGAAGGAATGCGTCTTCTGCCGGGTGTCTCCTGTCAGCAGTGCACCCTCAATTCCCTTTTGCTGCATGAAAAAGGCTTCTTCACATCTTCTCACTTTCAGACCGTTCGGCTGCGGTCCAAAATGTCACATCCATAACGCAAAACGACTCACGACATTCGCAAACGATCAAATAGCAATAAAATAAATATGGCTTAAATAAGATGCCTTACAAAGCTGCTTCACATTCAGTTGAAACGTGTGCTAAAAGACTGAAAAGGCTGAAAAGAAAAACATCAAGCCGCAACGTCCTCCCTCCGCTCCTGCTCGTGCGGCGGCACCTTGGTGTAAATGGCTTATACTGCATGAGAAATTGTAATGCTGCAGCTCAGCTCAGGCGGGAGATACATTAAGGGGGCAAAAGCGAACCATACCATTTCCAGACATCACTGCATCAGCAAAATTTCCCTCTTACGAGTAGACAAGATGACGAGCGGTCTGTTTTATCGGGACGCACTGACAGGGGGTATGGAAGCGAAAGGCTTCTTAAAGGAGAGATCAATAAGCGGAGAGGGAATAATTCCTTAATCATGCCCAACATATTGTTGCACTGTATTGCACATGGGAGCGGGATGGGGGAGGGGAGGCTTCGACGCAATGCAGACCGCGCGTGGCCACAAGTGCCTGTCCACGCAGTGCGCGAGAGCATTTATGTGCCAACACTGGCGCAGTATCTGATTCGCCGAGCACTAATGTGCACAGAGACTTTAACTGACCACACTCGCCAATAACCACAATAAAAAGACGACTTCTCTCTAGTGCTCTGGAATACTGCGACTTTTTCATTTTTTTTCCAGCCCAAAAGAGTCATGAAGGCGCGCGGCTCATGCGTGTTGTTGGAGAGTGGATCGTGCGGGGGCTGCTCGGCATATTTATAGAATATCGTGGGTGTTTGTACTCGGATGGACGGCAATTTTTTGCAGCACTTTGCTTGTAGAGCTCTTTCCAGCAATAGCTGATTATGGGCATTTAGTCTTTTTGTACATGTAACCCTCAGTTTACCTCAAGAATTAACTGGATTTATTTTAGTACTTGAAATTTTTTGAATTGTGAGTCATTTCTGTCCTTTATTGTAGTAGGGGAATCACCTTTTACATTTCACCAATTTATGAAAAAAATATTTCAGATCTGAAATGACAAGTGAGAGTTTTATATATATATATATATATGTCTAGGGCTGTAGGTTTTGCTACAAAATTGTGATAGAATGACTTTAAAATATGATGAAACCATTCATTACTATTTATCATTGATTCTCATAGCTTCTACAAAGTTGAAAACAGTTAGGCTAATTGCAGTTCATGGCCTTCCTTATTTGTCTTGAACAAAACGTGCCTTTACAAAATAAAAAAATAAATAGACAAATAAATAAAGGAAATAACAATTGAAAAAAATACAAATAAATTTAGTACTATTTTTTATTTATTTACTGTATTTATTTAAACAATTATTACCCCCACATATTAAAAAATTGTATTTTACAGTATTTTGAAAGACAATATTTGAATAGTGTGTTGTCTGTGGGTGTGTGTGTGGGTGTGTATGTATGTATGCATGCATGTATGTGTATGTGTATATATATATATATATATATATATATATATATATATATATATATATATATATGTATGTATGTATGTATGTATGTATGTATGTATATATATATATATGTGTGTGTGTGTGTGTCTGTGTCTGTGTGTGTGTATACAGTTGAAGTCAGAATTATTAGCCCCCTGTTTTTTTCCCCAATTTCTGTTTAACGGCGAGAATTTTTTTAACACATTTCTAAACATAATAGTTTTAATATCTCATTTCTAATAACTGATTTATTTTATCTTTGCCATGATGACAGTAAATAATATTTTACTAGATATCAAAAACTTCTATACAGCTTAAAGTTACATTTAAAGGCTTAACTAGGTTAATTAGGTTAACTAGGCAGGTTAGGGTAATTAGGCAGGTTAGTGTATAACGATGGTTTGTTCTGTAGACTATTGAAAAAAATATAGCTTAAAGGGGTTAATAATTTTGACCTTTAAAAGGTTTAAAACAAAAATAAAAACTTCTTTTAGTCTAGCCGAAATAAAACAAATAAGACTTCTTTATAGAAGTAATTAAATATTATCAGACATACTGTAAAAATTTCAGTATTTAATATAAAAAAATAAATAAATAAATCAAAGGGGGGCTAATAATTTTGACTTCAACAGTATTTGTGCATACATTTTGGAGACTTACACTCCCCTATGAACTACAAAAAGAAAGGAAAAGTTCAACAATAATAAGCATAACCGAAATTAATAACCATCAATGTCCTATTTTGGTGAATTACCATGAAACAATGCAATACAATTCTGATTATGACGATGATGTAATAATACTTAATAAAATCCACACAGTGTAGATGGTGGTTTCCTACAACTCACCAGCAGGTGGCGCGCAAACACCATCAAAGCATGGAAAGTTGGAAATAACTGATCTGTCACCATTTTTGTCAGGAAAAAATAACACAACACAAGACTTAAGTCAGCGAGAAAAACGATTAAATTAAGGCAAGACACTAGAGCAAAAACAGTTTTTGGGCTATTTGACTTTATTATAATGATGCTTTATTAAGCAGTTTTCGGTCTTGTGTGAAGAAATTATCGAAAATACACTTTAGTTAGGCCTACTATAAACACTAAATATATTATACACTATTATACACTACACTTTATTTGACAAAAAATGTGAAACTATGTTTTTTTTCTCTTTGCGGTATAATTTAAATTATGTAGTGATACAAAGAAATTCACAAAATATCCACTGTAAAAATCAAATATTCTAATACAGCAAAAAATAAAGAATTCTGAACCTGACTTTATCCAATGTTAACATTTTCATAGGCATGATATGCATGTATGCAATTGAGCACGTATTTTATTTGCATAGTCAAACAGCATTTTAGAAAGCTTGTAGTGTCTTGCCCAAAAACAAACACATAAATATGAGTAAATAAGATGACTTATTTTAACTACAATATGACTTATTAAACCAGCAGTTATATATTATATTTAATTATCAATTAGATGTGTACAGTGTTTGTAAGAGTACTAATTGTGGATCCTTCAAGTTCAAGTTTTCATCCTCAGCAGAATGAGCTCTTAACTGCTAAATATCATGAATAAGAAATGGCCAGGCCTTTTCTCCCTTCACTTTGCCGCTCGATCACTTCCCCTCAGAATAAAGTATAAGCTACATGTACAGTACTTTGGCTGAGCAGAGATCAGTTCAATCAACATAAACGCATGAGAGGTCATTAATCAGAGCTGTCTGAAGTGTTACAGAGTCCACATGATATACATAACTGATATTTTTCAGTTTTTGTTTCAGATGCCAATAGGTTTATTTTTGAAAAAGTGCTCACCATTTAGGCACCACATTATTCTGGCATAATCAATTATTTGTTTAGATAGTTAGCATATTACTATTTTAAGGGACTACAGTGCTATTTTACATCATCGTTGTGCATACATATTCTGCAATTATAAAAGAAAAACTATCAAAATGAAATGTTACGTATTTCTGAGATGATCTACTTTTGATCAATCCACCATTTAACCCATGACTATACAATAAATTAAGTTTTAATAAAAACATTTTAGTAGTAATTAAATATTAAAACTTTCATTTTCATTCTGTGATAACAAGCAGCATCATTTCACAGAGGAAACATTTTCTTACAGATTTACAAAGACGCTTGATAAATTGACTATATTTTGTTTATATAGTATCTTAGTAAATCAATAAATCAAATCTCCCACAAATCATAGTACCATTTAGTTTTACTATTAAGTAAAACCAATTAAACAAAATTGAAATAAAACTAAAATAAAATGTATATATTATATGAAAAATTAGGAATAAAGGGATTCAAACTAAGATAGATTATGAATGTGATCACATTTATTTATAAAAAATAAGTTAACAATTTATCTCATTAAAAAGTTAAAAAAATCTGTTCACTGAATTGGTCTCATGCTGTCGTGTGAACAGGTTAACAAGCCAAAACAAGTTAACAAATATCTAATGTCAGACCATTAAAAAATATCCTGAGGAAAGGCAACATCTTCAAAAAGCAGCGTACACAAGGCAGAAATCATTCAGATATTTTAAGAGCAATGTTTCATAATGGCAATGACACAGTGATGGTTTAAATAATTTATAAATATTCAGATTACAAATATATTACAATATATTACAAAAATCCCAAATCTGCCAGTGAGGATTGTAAATGTATGTAGGCTAATATTGATTGCTGAACCGACAGTTATATGTATTGTAAACAAATAATAGCTTAATACATTTAAAATGACTGAAAAGGGCTACATTTAAAAGTTTCTCTTCACTTTATGTCTGAAAGTAACTAACGTGATCTTGAAAGCTGATTAACTCGCCCTGGTTTCGCCAAATTAATCGCCACAAGATATTTACATTATAATCATTATACATATTCATTTGTAGGTTTTAAAAGTTAACTGGCCTATATGCTTGATTTTTAAGTTCGCTTTCAATACTCAGCCTACATATGACTTTAAAAACACAATGCAGACACCGGATGCTTACAAAGGTAAAAGTATCTTCTGTCTTCTTTATGGGGAAGAAAATTCTTCATACTTCTGCTGCACTCTGAAATTAGAAGTGACATCATAATAGTGACATTGATAATGTATACTCGTAGTGAATTTGACATTTGTGTTTAGTTTATAATGATGGTTTTTATATTTCACCTTTTATTTCAATATTTAAAACAATTATTTAGTAAGACTAATTACTCAATTTCTTCACATATATTTAAATATTTTTAACATTGATAATACCGGTTTGTTATTTAAAGAGGTTTAATTAAAGTTATTAAAGGGTTTTCACTCTTAAAAATAAACATTCAACAGGTTTCCTTTTCTTTTGAGATAGGGCTGTATGATATTGGAAAAAAAATCTGACATTGCAATATTTCATTCACCGCGATATATATTGCGATATAAATGCAATTTCAGCAGATGACTTGAACAGCTTGAAAAGAATTCATAATTTTAGATCAGTTGGGATGATTCTGTAGGGGAGAGTATCTGCATGAAATATCATTTTAAAAATGACAGGCAAAGTTTAGTGAAACAGAGAAAAGAGGCAAATAAACAACGATTTATGATTTTCTGGAGAGTCAAACAGTATTCAGAAGCAGAAATTAAATAATCATCCTATAATAATAATAATAATAATAATAATAATAACAACAACAACAATCATTTTAATTGAGTAAATAATTATATAATCTACAATTAATCTTTAAGCTACAAACATTTTATTTATTGTGCCCAAATGTATTGTATTATGTATATATTAGCCCCCTGTTTATTCCCCCCCCCCCCAATTTCTGTTTAACGGAGAGATTTTTTTCAACAAATTTCTAAACATAATGGATTTAATAACTCATCTTTAATAACTGATTTATTTAATCTTTGCCACGATGACAGTAAATAATATTTAACTAGATATTTTTGAAGACACTTCTATACAGCTTAAAGTGATATTCAAAGGCTTAACTAGGTAAATTAGGTTACTTAGGCAGGTTAGAGTAATTAGGCAAGTTATTCTATAATGATTGTTTGTTCTGTAGACTATCAGAAAAAAATCTAGCTTAAAGGGGTTAATAATTTTGTCCTTTAAAATGGTGTTTAAAAAATTAAAAACTGCTTTTACTCTAGCCGAAATAAAACAAATAAGACTTTCTCCAAAAGAATATATATTATCAGAAATACTGTGAAAATTTCCTTGCTCTGTTAAACATAATTTGGGAAATATTTAAAAAACTAAACAAAGGGAGGCTAACAATTCTGACTTCAACTGTATGTATATTTATTAACTCTCTGTTAAACAGAAATTGGGGAAAAAATAAACAGGAGAGCTAATAATTCTGACTTCAACAGTGTGTGTGTGTGTTTATATATATATATATATATATATATATATATATATATATATATATATATATATATATATATATATATATATATATATATATATACTGTATATACCACTTATATTATACATTTTCTACAGGATGAGTTGGGTCTTTATAAATAAAATGAGTGGTCATTGACTCTGAACAAGTTCATTCAGTTCTTATCTAGATCTGAAATTAGCATGTGTAACATAATACTCACATGGAGGCATGTTTTGGTACAGCTGGTTTTCTTATACGTCTGTGAGTTTGCCTGTATAGTCCTCTGATGGCCCAAAATTTAATATGCTTGATATAGTACAGGCATCATCATTTGAATGCTCTGATATCATGAGAGAGGATTTACTGTCACTTTTATTTCTGTTACACTGCATAGGTATTGAGCGGCCACAGGTTACATGTGTATATTCCACTTGATCCTCCTCATTGTGCTCTCGGTGATAAAAGTAATTAAAATTCGACACGATTACTGGTACAGGAAGGGCAATGGTTAGAACTCCTGCTATGGCACACATTGATCCAACAATTTTGCCCCCAATTGTGACCGGGTACATGTCACCATATCCAACAGTAGTCATTGTAACAACTGCCCACCAGAATGCATCAGGGATACTAGTAAAAGAAGATTCTGGGTCATCCACTTCGGCGAAGTAAACCGCACTGGAGAACAATATAATGCCGATGATGAGGAAAAAGATCAGTAGTCCGAGTTCTCTCATGCTTGCTCGTAGGGTCTGACCAAGAATTTGGAGACCCTTGGAGTGCCTTGAGAGTTTGAAAATCCTAAAGACTCGCACCAAGCGGATGACTCTCAGTATGGCGAGAGATGTGGTCTGTTGTTGGTTTGACTGCACCTCACCAAGTTCTAAACCCAGAGTAATGAAATATGGCATAATAGCAACAATGTCAATGGTGTTCATGATGTCTTTGAAGAAGGTGGGCTTGCTTGGGCAAGCAAGAAACCGTATAAACAGCTCAAAGCAAAACCAAACAATACAAATGGTCTCCAATAGGAAGAATGGGTCTGTGTATGTGCTCAATCTTTTTACAGAAGTTGTACTGTTTGCCGGAAGGTGATTATTGAACACCCGATCATCTTCTCTAAACTCTGGCAAAGTTTCTATACAGAAGATTACAATGGATATCAGGATGACCATTACTGAAACGATAGCGATAATTCTAGCTGCACCCGAGCTGTCGGGATGCTCAAACAACAGCCAGATTTGACGCTTAAACTCATTCGATGGCAAGGGACGTTCATCTTCTTTCAGCAAACCTTCATCCTCTTGAAAATGTTTGATGACATCATCACCAATCTCGTAAAATTTCATTTCATCCAGGAACATGTCGACTGGCACGTTGATGGGTCTTCGAAGCCTTCCGCCTGACTGGTAATAATACAGGATTGCATCAAAGCTCGGTCTGTTTCTGTCAAAGAAGAACTCATTCCTCAATGGGTCAAAGAACCTCATCCTTTTAATGGGGTCTCCTAACAATGTGTTCGGGTACCTCGCAAGCGTTTTAAGTTGCGTTTCGAAGCGCAGACCTGATATGTTGATGGTGACCAGCTCACAGCACTCCTGGTCAGACTGTTCCATTTCACAGATGTCCTGTAAGGTGGCAACGTGGTCCACACCATCATCCTGGTTCTCTCGGGATATTTTAGCCCCTCGAGAGGAGTGCTGCTTGTGCCTCCTCGACTTGCTACCACTCCACCAGTTTTTAGGATCTGAGAGCTCCAGCCTGGCTAAGATAGAGTCCTATACTAATTTCTAAAACTGTACCACCTTCCAAAACGTCTTAAGACTGTATTTAACACTGGTTTATTGGTGCAAAGTAACAGAAGTCATTCTAGCAGCATGGTCAGCCGAGAGCTCAAACAGATATAGTACCAGTCAGACTGCTTAAGACAGCAAAGGGTGGGCTGGGTTTGATTGGCACGCTGAAGCAATGCGCCTCGGGTGTTTTGAACTTTAGAGGCACAAAGTTAGAACCTGTAATTTGAAGAAGACTGGACAACAAGATGTTTTTATTCATTGTATTTATTAAGTGCATTATAATTCTAAATATGTACCTAAAATAAATATAAACGTCAATACTTATATTTTGTAAAATACTGAAATTTTCTGCTGTTCAGACAATAAACCATTTAATGATAATTTCAGTAACTTTTTGGCATCAGCAAGGTATTTAAATTGATCACATCTAAAATCTTTCTCACTGTTTCTCAGGCCTGTGGCCTCTTGAACCAAGGTGAAAGTGCTGGCTTGACTGACACTTGAGCACCCGCAACAGACGACACATTAAGAAGAAGCATTAGCAGCAGTTACACTGTACGACTTTACAACTAACACCATGAGGCCCCAAGTAGAAATGTGATCATGCCTCTGGTTCATTGGTGCTGATTGATACGGAGAGAGAGAGAGAGAGAGAGAGAGAGAGAGAGAGAGAAAGAAAGAAAGAAAATCAACACACCTCCAACACCTATGCGGTGAAAGTTGTCTGGATCAGCTCAGCTGTGAAAAGCAATTGGTCAATATTCATTCTTTTTCTTGCTTTTTTATCTACTGGTTTTACACTAGAGCCAGTTAGTGAGCAGTTGTTGTCATCAACATGCAATAGTAAGTCAAATAATAAAAGTGAAATGTTGACAGGGCCTTTACTTTTATCATAGTAATTATAATGTCTGAATAATTCTTTATTTTTATGAGAATAGGGAAGTCCATATAGCTAAAAATAGGTACAGGAATAGAGATTTGTCCTGTCCTGCAGGATCTGTCACCAAAACAGTAGCAGTAGATCATTAAAATGTTGTAGGTTGCGAGGTGGAGCTGGCATGGTTTGAAGTCATTGCTCCAGCACAAACCACTGCAAGAAGATCTAGGGAATCTGAATGTGCTAGTGCTCTTCATTCCTGAACAGTGTCTGCCAGGGTGCATTACCCTGTTTAAAGAGGCCACTTCCACCAGGGAACATTATTGTCATGAAAGGTGCACCTGGTCTGCAACAATACTGTATTTAATTAGGTAGCACTGGTAGCACATTTTTAATATGTTCATCATGAATGGCCAGACCTAGGGTTTCTAACAGAACTTTACCCAGATGATCACACTTCCTTTAACGGCTCCTAGTGCCATCACATCCCAAGTAAATGGCACAGTCCATGTAAGAGGACTCAAAGGATCTTGCAAGGCAGTCACTAAGGGTGCACTTACACTATGCAATTTGAACCATGCCCAGGCACATTTCGTGGTTCGTTTGACAAGTGTAAGTGCTCCGAATCATGCCCAGGCAAGGTTCAGGCCCTGGCCCAGTTGTAAGAGGTGTGCCAGAGCGTGGTTTGGTTGAGTTTTGGCATGGTACGCTTGTAGTGTGAGTGCAAAGTGCACCTGAGCCCGAAACTGAAGACACAAGGTCACCTTTAAGGGACTGTTTTATATGGATTGAGTGTGATAGTGTGAGTGCAGGCCGAGGGGAAGAGGGGAGGGGAGACAATTGCACTTCGGCACGGTTCAAGACAACTGTACCTAGTGTAAGTATACCATAAGAGGTGGAAAATAGGTGACCATAGGTCTCAGTGGCTTGGAATAGCCCAATGTCTTTGGTTGTGAAAAGTTGGGTGGGGGAGGAGAATTTCTACTGAGGGTCCCTAATAAACCTGATTTCTACCAACTAGGATCCTCCACCAAAATTACATTGCTTCTGAGGGGGATCTTGTCCCCAAATGAATAGGATTTCTTAAAAGGAGAATCCCCCCTCTGGAACACCTTTTCTACTGAAGAGGATCCTACACACCCAACAAAGACAGAGGGGATCCTTTCTTCAATGAATGCAATTACTACAAAGGGCAATATTCCCCCCAACAAATGTAAGCACAACCAAGGGGACTCCTCATTTGAGTGAACGTGATTTCTACTGCAGGGTCCCCCTATAAAGTTACTAGTTTGTGTCAATTATAGTCACTTTGACAGTTAACAGGAGTCATCGCAAACATTGGCTTTTGCAGAGTCCATTACACATTAGACTGCAATGCACTGTGTGTTGTGACATATTCCTCCCATAACTATCATTAAAATACTCGTGTGACCTGAACTCCATTAAACCTTCTGTTAGCTTGGGCCAGATGGCATAGCCTTCATTGCCCTCAGACATTGGTGAGCATTGGTTTGTTTTTTTTCCCCCTCATCAGACCACTCTGGGTTCCTTTTCACCACTGCAGACTAGAAGCCTTTTTGAAAGCAAAATTTGTTCCATGAGCCCACAGCTTTATATTCACAATCTCTGAGTTGGTGAAGTCACACTAAATAGTTGGTGTGCTATAAAAAAGTGTCAACAACATTTTGTCGAGAATCACTATGATTGTAACTCACTAAGTGACTGCAGCTGTACCTCTGTCCTTTTTATTAATGAAGTTTACAGCACCATCCCCTCCTGACATTAAAAATAATATTCATACAGATATAAACAGACATAATAAATCAGCAAAGCACTTCCAAGTAATCAGTATCAGCGGATTAAGTCCTCGAGATGTACCCAATAAACAGGAAAATATCTCCAGCCAAGGCAGAAAGGCCAGGGATTCCCATGAGAGGAAAATGCTGACCATACGCAATATGCTATCTTAATAAATAGCACCAGCACTGGTCATGTGAGCAAAGGACAGCCCTATGGGACAAGATGCCATCATTCCGTTCACACCCAAAACATCAGCAAGGAATTCCTGCAATGTTCAGATGCCGTCAGGCTCCCCGAGGAATCTGGGCTCACGTTCCACCTTGTGTGTTATGGTGTAATGCTACATTCCAGGAATTTAGCATGTTTTCAAGTATGACAACCTTTGGATCCTCAAATGTCAACGATCTTAATATGGAGCTGCAACCTGTGGCGCTGATTATCTTCAATGAAAGTTCCTTGCTGCTGTGTACTTCTGTGTGTGTATTAGTATTAGAGTCTTTCCCGAGGCTAAATAAAACTGATTAGCTTGCGCGCTAACGTCTCAGTTTAGTTTATCCACTCATGTTACACACTTGAGTCCAACAGGCAGCTTAATACTTTCACCATCCTGTGTGTGTGGTAGTACCTTAAAAAACACTTGTGTTTATGTATAGTGGGACAAATTTGTACTCATTCATATATGATGTTATGTTTTGGCTCCGTAGATGATTTATATGTGAGGTCACATTCCTCCTTAAATGGAAAGTTCAAGTTCAACCTAAAATTATGTCCGTTACGCACCCTCTTGTCACAAAGTGTGTTCAGACTTGACAATAATAGTAAATGATGACCAGACTGTCACATATTTCAAACAACGATTTCAAATTAAACTAAATTTGCAAATGACTGTAAATCTTTACTTTGTATTTTGTATTCAAGGAGTGAAGGGAGTGTTGGAAGCAACTCAAGTTAAACGCCTTATTAGTACTGTTTTTTTTTTCAGAATAAGGTAAATACTATAGATTACAGATCTTCACATTAAAGTACAAGTACGTAGGGCTGTATTTTTATTTCAAACAGTCAATGAGCTCCATTATATGGACTTTAAAAGGATATCCTTTATAGACTGAGACAGATATTGCCAAAAGGTTTGTATTGTCCACTCATGTATTGCTTCTACTGGTGTAGAGTGTGTGTGTGGGTGTGTGTATAAGTGTTGTAACATAAAACACATTAACTAATTAACAATAAAATATTAAATACATAAATAAAGTGATAACAACAATGCATATGTCCACCCTGTCAAGGAAAGATTTGTGACAGGGTGGACAATGAAAGAAGGGACATTTTTGGCTAAAGATAGCATTTATTCAACACAGGTTGTACCTGTAGCTGGCAAATTGTTTCCCTATTTAAGCTCTGTGTATAGAGTTTAAAAGCTATATTTTTAATTTCTGAATTAATTAATATTTCACTATGACAGGGCTTGACAACATTCAGTTTCAAACACAATATGAGGAAACATAAGTGTAGATAGTTACGTTACTGTGTGCACAGCAGATGTTTTAACCTCCTCCGAAGAAAGGCAAAATGGGCATAGGGATGCCAATAAGTACATCTGAGGGTTACTTAAAGATGTATTTACCACAACATGACAGGGTGGACAGCAATTTCAAGGACACGTGCAAAATGATTATTAAAATTATGAAAACAAAATAAAAGTGATCAAACTGAATTATTTTATCAAATAACTTGTTAAAGACAATAAGAATTTTTCAAAATATTTTTTTGAATTTACCTACTTTTTAGATTGAAGTTGGCTAAGCAGTGTGTGGTACATGGCAAAATCACATCCATTCAATGAAAAACATATTTCAAAACACTTATAATTCTACCTGCATGTGTGTAAAGCTTTAAACAACTATATTAAACATCAGAATTTCATTATTTCGCATTATGTTCATATAGGACTGATTCAATCTAGTGGGACATCAAAGACACTTTATAGTGATAATGACCCTTTAAGCACCAAGTCATTTAAATAACAAAAATGACCAAAACATAAATAATTATAAATGAATGCTATAAAGAAATAGCTTAAAATATACAGAGACAAAACCAGTTGAAACCACAGAATTACTTAAAATCTGAAAATAAAGAATGCAACTAATGCTATACCATTACATGTAAATATTCATTCTCAGAAGCACAATAAGTCTTTTGAGCAACTCAATATATTTTATACACATATACATAAACACATACAGCGCTCAACATAAACGAGTACACCCCTATTTTAAATGATTATTATTTTATATAGAATGCTTTACAATAATATATTTGTGCATATTAGCTTAGTCAACACCTTTGAGAGAGGCAGGATAAAGTTGAGCATAAGTAGCGTAGGCTGCCCTCAAACCCTTCTTGATCTTTTTCAAATTGCTAAAGTTAACGCAAAACCGCAGCAGAAAAATCTTTACTTTAGCATTTCCAAACTTCAAAGCCTGGTCACAGCAACCCAACTCCCTCGCTGCTGTGATGACCTGTTCCTTGTCCATGTAGTTATGGAATCTCACTGCGTTCAACAGCCCTTGTATACAGAGATGCTGTCTTGACAGCTCTGGTTGAAACACGATGGGCTCTTTTGATCATCATACTGTCAGATTTCATATCCCCAGAGAGCTCGGTAACCAGGAGTCAAAAAACTTGAGTGGGAGATCACTTCTACATTCTTGGGAAGCCCAACAATACATATGTTCATTCTTCTTCCTCTTTTTTCCAAATTGTCCAAATGTTTGGACAACTGGGGCAGGAGCATCTTCCACTGTGGAGATTTGGCCATCTGCTCAGTTTTGGCCATTCGTTTTTTGGTGTTCATCAAGTTTTTTGTTCTGTTTTTGCGATAGTTGAGACTTTTCATTGATTATTTTGGAAATGTTTTCCATGATTTAAATAATAACCTGCCATGTGCCAGGTTTGGGAACACTGGTGTTAGCTTTCAAAGTAGGTGATAGTAGCATTACAGTCACACAGATTACTTTTTGTCTCTGATTTGCTCCATTTAAAAAAAAAATTGTGTTCCTTTGAAGCATGGCGTTCGATTGCTTCAAGTATGCGTCTATACTCATAGCAAAGTGTGCTGCAAGTAACACAGAAGAAAATGAGCTCCTCCGTCAAAAATAATGATAATTGAATCCCAAAGCATGCACCATCTGATAAACGCGACTGTTCTTTAAGCCGCCATCTTAGATCTCCCTTGTCAACACCAAGGCCAAAATATGTAAAACCTTTCCCTCTGAAATGATTTTCAAATTAAATTGTAATTTAATTAAATTTTAATTAAATAAAAGTTTAAATGACATTCAGTAATGTCATTTGAGATTGAAAACCCTTGTGGAAATTAATGGCCAAGATTTGTGTTTTTAGTTGTGCAAATTTACCCTACATACAGTTATGGAGGTGACAGAGCTAAATATGAGTGATGGATGATAATGTTACGATAGACCTGCTAAGAAGCCTTTTCATTTCAATAATCCGCCTCTAAAACATTATCAGCCAACTTCAAATAATGCTATTCACACATGACCTTAGTGGATTGTTATCAAGGACACTCACCAACTTCATATAAGGTCAAAAACATGTTTTGCTAGATAATTGGCACCTGTTACGGAGGCTCAGCAGGTTCATATTGTGCGACTGTTAAGCTGCTGCTGATTTGAACACCTTGAGCTGCCGCACATCAAGGCTTTCTCCATAGAAAGTGAATATGACTGGCAGGCAGCGTGCCAGTTCTGAGAGTTTGAGGCTCTCCGGTTTTAGCAGAGTGTCAGTTGAGTTTGATGAGCATGTTTTTGCTGATAGGTATAAAGTGTTGTGCTGAAACCTGAGCTTGGAGATCCGGAAGGTTGGAAGGATCTTCTGCCTGCTCTGTTCCTCTTCTGACCCTTTCCGGATTATGATTACAGTCCTTGATTAACACTTGCCCTTTTTAGTCTCAGACACTCAGTCTGCTGTTTCTCTGTGCTCAGGTCTGCTGGAAGGAAGACACAAATTGTGTCCTGCTCTACATAAAACATCAGGTTTCAGTCAGTTAAATGTCATTTTTATTTGTGGTTTCTGGACCTTAAGATAAAGAATAAAAGAATAAAATTAAAGAATAAATTGTAATAGTAGTATTTTATCTATACTGGCAAAAAAATGACATTTAAAATGTACCACTTATGTTGCCAAAAGTTTTTCATAAGTCTTAATCCGTAGAGTTTAATATGAAGTTTGCCCATTCTTTTTAGCTTCAACCCTTCTGGAAAAGCTTTCTACAAGTTTTAAGAGTGTGTTCATGATAATTTGAACCATTCTTCTAGAACAGGGGTGCCCAAACTCAGTCCTGGAGGGCCAGTGTCCTGCAAAATTTAGTTCCAACCCCAATTAGACACACCTGAACCAACTAATCAATCTCTTTCTAGGTATACTTGAAACTTCCAGACAGATTCAATTCAATTCATCTTTATTTGTATAGCGCTTATACAATGTAGATTGTGTCAAAGCAGCTTCACATGGAAGATTATAGTGATATGAAACAGTGTCAGTTCAGTTTTCAGAGATTAAGTTCAGTTCAGTTTAGCTCAGTTCAGTGTGGGTTAATAATCACTACTAAGCAGAGGTGGAAAGAGTAATAAAATGTTCTACTCAAGTAAAAGTACTGTTACTTACAAAATTTTTTACTTAAGTAAAAGTAAAGTTACATGTCTATAAATCTACTCAAGTAAAAGTAAAAAATAACTCATTAAAAATGTACTCATGAGTAAAAAGTAAAGAGTAACTTTCTCAAAAGGGACAAGACGATATAAATCTCCAAGTTGTTTTCATTTGTATAAGTAATAAAGACCAATAATAAAAATGATATAATTTTTATATAATATTTAAACTATTTTACTGATTATCCTATTTAACAATTTATACATTTGACAAATTCTAATGCAACATCTGCTGTGTTAGTTAAATAGGCTATATGCACAGACTTTTAATTTTTAGCCAGGCAACCCAATTGCTTCCGATGAACTGTCTTTCCATTTCAAAATTGTCACGTTTAAGTTCTGATTTCTTTAAAAATCAGCGATCTTCACTGACTGTTAGATATATGATATGAAGTGGGTCTCAGATCAGACAAGAAGCACTGCATTAAAGTCCATTTCCCCCAGCCATTCCTGCTGAACAATACAGCTTAAACCAGCCTAAGCTGGTTGGCTGGTTTTAGCTGGTCGACCAGCCTGGTTTTAGAGGGGTTTTGGCCATTTCCAGGCTGGTTTTCAGCCATTTCCAGCCTGGTCTTAGCTGGTCAGGCTGGAAAATGACCAGCGTAAACCAGCTAAAACCAGCTTGACCAGCCTGGTTTAAGCTGGACATAGCTGGTTTTGGCTGGTCAAGCTGGTTTTAGCTGGTCAACTTCCAGCCTGACCAGCTAAGACCAGGCTGGAAATGGCTGGAAACCAGCCTGGAAATGGCCAAAACCCCTCTAAAACCAGGCTGGTCGACCAGCTAAAACCAGCCAACCAGCTTAAGCTGGTTTAAGCTGGATTTTTCAGCAGGGTATGTCTTTAAAATATAACAGTTTGTTTTACTCCAGTATTTTGGTTGTTGCTAGATCGTATACAGTTGTAGTCGGAAGTTAACGAGAATTATATTATTTATTAAACTTCACATTTGTTGTATTTTATTAACGTCTACCCCACCCCAACCCTTAACCCAACCATCACAGTAACGTAAAAACAGAGGTTGTATTGAGTATTATTTATGTTATCTATTAAATTACCCAATACATTTTTTTTTTTAAAGCCTAGCCTACCCCCACCCTAACCCTAAACCCAACCGTCACAGTACTGTAAAAATATTAATTATTGTTATACATTCATTTTCTTTGCGGCCTAGTCCCTTTATTAATCTGGGGTCACCACAGCGGAATGAACCGCCAACTTATCCTGCATATGTTCTACGCAGTGGATGGCCTTCCAGCTGCAATAACACACTCATTCACACACAATTTTTAGCGTATACCCAATTCACCTATACCGCATGTCTTTGGACATGTGGGGGAAACCGGAGCACCCAGAGGAAACCCACGCCAACACAGGGAGGACTATCAAACTCCACGCAGAAATGCCAACTGACCCAGCCAAGGCTCGAACCAGCGACCGTCTTGCTGTGAGGCGACAGCACTACCTACTGTGCCACCGCGTCGCCTATTGTTATACACTGTCAAAAAAAAAATGCTTTAACTGAATGTATTGTAATCACATTACAACATCGATGCTGTAAAAACAACCTTGTGAAATAAAAAATACTCACATTAAGCTTTCAACAGAAGTTTATCGTTGGCTGTAAAACTCTAGCGGTGCGTAGAGCCCATTGTGCATAAACAATTTTGCTCCAAGTCCCTGTTAATATCTAATCTTTGTGCTAATGAACATTAGCAATGTTACGAACACAGTTGGGCAAGTTACTTCCAAAATGTAATACATTATATATTAAAAGTCATTTCTTTTTTTGTAATTAGTTCCATTACAATATTAATATCTCAGAAATGCATTACACTACTTTTGTATTACTTTTAGGCTACTTTAACCAAAATAACCACAGAAGTATGACTCTTGTGAATTAAAGTATGAATTTTCAATAGTATGTCTGTTTTCAAATACATTTTGCTATTAATTGTAATTATTCTGAGAGATTTTTGTTTGCACAAGGAGTCTGACAACAGCCGGTTTTCCACACAGACATCAGATTTGACATACTATGTTTTCTTTTAAATATATATTGATAGCGCTTCACTTTTTCCACATTTTTTTAATGTTACAGCCTTATTTCAAAATAGATTAAATTCATTTATTTCCACACAATTCTACACAAAAGAGTTTTTGAAATTGTTGCAAATTTGTTAAAAATAAAAAAGCTGAAAAATCACATGTACATCAGTATTCACAGCCTTTGCCGTGAAGCTCTAAATTGAGCTCAGCTACATTCTGTTTCCACTGATCATTCTTGAGATGTTTCAGCAGCTTCATTGGAAATCACCTGATGATATCCGCTGATTTTTATATAATCGATCAAATGAATTTAAACTTTTAAAAATGCAACAAACATTTGTTTTGGCCCAAACTACAAAAACAAACAAATGTAAAATCGTTTTAGTATTGGTTTTGCTTAAGCTGCACACTTGTTTGATTATGTAAACATGTCATTATAACTATATTGAATAAATATTATTACAAAGGCCTATGCTGACAAACAAAAACTAAATGACATGACATAACAGGCGATTGTCCTCTGAGTGAACCTGAAAAGACATGAATGACACTTCTCATAAAGCTTGAGAAGCATACAGTTCTTCATGATATATCATTTGTAAAATAAAGAGTTGCAGGTTAAGGAAACACTAAACAGCATGTGATAAAGTTACCCCGGGCCCTGGTGCAGATGAAAAGAAAAATAGAAAGATAGATAGCTAACTAGAACAGAGAGAAATAAGGTGCGCGCTGCTGATGGACTCGCAAACTGCGCTATGCGCTGCGCACGCGTCGCTTCAGCTCTCATTGCGCCTGCGATGAGAAAAAAAGTCTCTGCATCATCACGGTCTGGATCATATCATGTGCGCGCTGCGTTATTTCCGCATAGTAAGGATCTTTATATCGCGGATCAAGTGCAGTGAAGTGTTAAATTAATAATGAGTCATATACAGTAGCTTACCTTGTCATTGCTGGGGTTGACAGGCATTTTGCTGATTTAAACTGATTAAACAAGTTTGCCGCTGATTTTTCTCACGCTGCTGCTGCAGTGACGTGGCTTCCGGGCGCGATTTCCTTTTTCTTTTTTCGTTGCATTTCCTTATATATTTATTTTTTACTCAGTAACGGATATGATTTAAAATGTAGCGAAGTACAATACTTTAGGCAAATCATACTTAAGTAAAAGTAAAATTACAGATTTTAAACACTACTCTAAAAAGTACAAATTCTCAAAAAAACTACTTAAGTACAGTAACGTGAGTAAATGTAATTCGTTACTTTCCACCTCTGCTACTAAGAGTCCAAACACTGAATAGCAAATCCATCGATGCGCAGCTCTACAGATCCCGAACCATGTAAGCCAGTGGCGACAGCGGCGAGGAAAAAAAACTTCACCAATTGGCGAAAGCGAAGATTTAAAAAAACCTTGAGAGAAACCTGGCTCAGTTGGGCACGACCATTTCCCCTATGGCCAAACGTCTTGTGCAGAGCTGCAGTCTAGGCGCAGGAAGCTGGACCTCAGCGAAGACTCGTCTGTCCTTGGAGCGTCACAGGAGTCAGTCTCATGCTCTCACTCCACGATGACCACCACAGCAGCTGCTCAGGATACGGCCTGGTCCAGAAAACCTTGGGATCATCTCGTCGCTGGTCTCGGATCGCATCAGTGGCACTGCATAGTCTGAGGGCCTCGAGATGAGTCCCCCCAGGTGGAAATACAAAATAAGGAGAATAATTAGCGTAGCTGCCGTTCATAGTGTATATAAACGAGAACCAAAATCCTTTGTGGGGCACATCATGCGTCATACCGCTATGTACTTCACTGAGTGTATGCTTTGCTAAAAAGATAGGTCTTTAATTTAGTTTTGAAGAGCGAGAGTGTGTCTGAGCCTCGGACATTATCATGAAGGCTATTCCAGAGTTTAGGGGCCATAAATGAGAAGGCTCGACCTCCTTTACTCGACTTTGATATTCTAGGTACTACCAGAAGCCCTGAGTTTTTAGATCGTAAAGAGCGGGTTGGGTTGTAGCGAGACAGGAGGTTGGTTAGATAAACAGGAGCTAGATTATTTAAAGCTTTATAGGTAAGGAGTAATATTTTAAATTCAATACGAAACTTAACAGGCAGCCAGTGTAAGGAAGATAAAATTGCAGTGATATGATCATATTTTCTAGATCTGGTAAGAACTCTGGCAGCTGCATTTTGCACTAGCTGGAGTTTGTTAATAGAGGATGCTGGGCAACCAGCAAACAGAGCATTACAGTAGTCTGGATAGCATACTTCGCAATTTAGCAATATTTCTCAAATGAAAGAAAGCAGTTTTTGTGACATGGGATATATGATTTTCGAAAGTTAAATTGCTGTCTAATACGACACCCAGATCTTTTATAGTAGAGCTAACGCTAACTTTGTATCCCTCTAGTTGCAGGTCCAGTTGTGAGAACTGCTGTGTACAGGATTTAGGCCCAATAAGTAATCATTCTGTTTTGTCTGAGTTTAAGAGAAGAAAATTGTTGGTCATCCAGTCTTTAACATCTTTAATACACTCAGTTAGCTTAGACAGTTCAGACATCTCATTAGGTTTAGTTGAAATGTATAATTGAGTATCGTCTGCATAGCAATGAAAGCTGATCCCGTGTTTTCTAATAATGTCCCCCAGGGGAAGCATGTATATTGTAAACAGCAAGGGGCCTAAAACTGATCCCTGAGAGACCCCGTACTTTACTGGCCTGACTTGTGAAAGCTGTCCATTAATATTCACAAATTGGTAACGGTTTGCTAGGTATGACCTAAACCATTCAAGAGCCTGTTTTTGGACACCTGTAGAATTTAAGAGGTCTATGAGAATATTGTGGTCAATGGTGTCAAATGCGGCGCTAAGATCAAGTAGAACTAATAGTGAGATGCACCCTTAGTCAGCAGCTAAGAGTAAATCGTTGGTTATTTTTACTAATGCGGTTTCTGTACTGTGATGAGGCCTGAAACCTGACTGAAACACTTCAAAAATGTTGTTTGTCTGCAGAAAGGAGCATAATTGGGTAGAAACAACTTTTTCTAGTATTTTAGACATAAACGGAAGATTTGAAATAGGTCTATAATTAGCTAAGTTGCTGGGGTCCAGTTGTGGTTTCGCAATAATAGGTTTAATAACAGCTAGCTTGTAAGGATTTGGAACATGGCCTAAAGATAAAGAAGAGTTGATAACGTTAAGGAAAGGTTCTCCTATAATAGGTATCAATTCTTTCAGTAATTTTGTTGGAATTGGATCTAACATACATGTAGCTGATTTAGAGCTATTTATAACTTTATCTAGCTCTTCCTGTTCTAAGGTTTTGAAGCATTGTAGGTTATTTTGATTCAGTTGAATGTTTACTGGATCTGGAGTATTAGGCGGTGCAGAAAGTTTAACATCTTCTATTTTCTGTCTAAAGCGTTCTATTTTATCACTGAAAAAATTCATGAAGTCATCACTACTATTTTGCGGTGGGACATTTTGTTCCAAAGATGATCGATTATTTGTTAGTTTAGCAATGGTGTCAAATAAAAATCTCGGATTGTTATGATTATTTTCTATCAGTTTGCGAAGGTGCTCGGCCCTGGCAGATTTAAGAGCCCTCCTATAGCTGGACATACTGTCTTTGTAGGCAATTCTAAAAACCTCTAAATTAGTTTTTTTCCATTTAGGTTCCAGAGCACGGGTTGCTGTTTTGAGAGCCCGAGTATGATTATTGTACCATGGTGCAGTTTTATTCTCTCTAGCCTTTTTTAATTTGATGGGTGCCACTGTATTAAGTGTGCTAGTAAAGATGGCATCCATACTGCTGGTTACTACGTCAAGGTCATTTGCGTTTGCGGGTGTATTTCGAAATAAAGAAAGATCAGGTAAGTTATTTATGAATTCATCCTTGGTGGATGGAACGATAGTCCTACCAGGGCGGTATATTGGTGAAGATCTGCTAATTTCAGGTAAACGCAGCTTCTATAGCAAGAGGTAGTGGTCCGTAACATCAACACTTTGTGGTATAATGTCTACATCAAAGACCTCAATTCCATAAGACAATATTAGATCTAATGTATGCTTTAAGCGATGGGTTGGACCAACAGCATTTAGTTTTATCCCAAGTGAATGTAGTAGATCCATAAAGGCGAGCCCTAGTGTATCATTTGAGTCATCTACGTGGATCTTAAAGTCTCCTACAATTAGTATTTTATCAGTTTTAACTAGTAAGTCAGAAATAAAATCAGAAAACTCTTTTAGAAAATAGACATAGGGTCCTGGGGGTCTATATATGGTGATTATAGCGAGAGATAACATAGGTTTTTGCATAATATCCGGTAGCATAACATTAAGAGCTAATACCTCAAAGGGGTTAAACATAATTCCATTTCTCTGATTAACATTAAGAATATCACTAAAGATTGCTGCAACTCCACCACCACGACCGGTTTGACGAGCCTTATGCTTATATGCAAATCCTGGTGGAGTTGCTTCATTTAAGCCAATGGAGTCATTTTGTTTCAGTAAGACAGAGTGCATTTAGATTGTTATCTGTTATTATTTCATTTATGATAAGCGTTTTAGGTGCTAGTGACCTAATGTTTAGGAGACCAAGCTTTACGAAGTTTGTATTATCATGTTTTATTGGATTTTCAGCTTTTATTCTTAATAGATTTTTTCTAGAGCACACAGTACGTTTAATTGTTGATCTAATAACACGAGGAACAGACACAGTCTCTATGGGGTAAGCTAGACAAGTATTACTGTAATTTAAGTGGGATGAACAAGAGTCTATATGGATAAAATGTGAATTTTTACTTACTAGTCAGACAGAACGAAGCATCTTAGAGATGTTGTCCGACAGCAGTTCAGCTCCAACTCGACTAGGGTGCAGCCCGTCAGGACGGAAAAGCCTAGGACGCTCCCAGAAAAGTTTTCAGTTATTGGCAAAGAGCAGTTTCTGTTCATTACACCATGTTAATAGCCATTCATTCAGAGCAAAAAGTCTACTGAACCTTTCATTTCCTCGGCGGTAGGTAGGAAGCGGTCCAGAAACGATGATCTGCGTGGTGTGCGAGGCGTGTCGAACCGTCTCGATGAGGGTCCTGAAGTCCCTCTTCAGGATCTCCGACTGGCGGAGCCCGGTGTCGTTCGTCCCCACATGGAGGACAACGGCACCGAGGCTCTCGCCAGCGCTCAGGATACTCGGAATCTGTGTAGAAATATTCTTAACGCGAGCACCAGGAAAGCAGAATGTGCGTACTTAATTACCTGAAGTGGAAGCAGGACGAATGTGGCGGACGATGGAGTCACCAATGATAGCCACATCGTGACCCATCTCACGGAGAGGGGCGAAGCGGTTCTCCGTGGAGATCTCGAACGCGTGAGGAGACTCACTGCCCCGGGGGTTCCCGATCACCCTACGCGGCTGCACCCAGGAGCCGCGGTAGCCGGGTGTCGGCGTAAACGACCCCTGTGCGAACCGCGTCCTAGGTGCGCTGGGCCTGGACAGAGGAACACGAGGGGTTGAGGTAGACGGAGTGTCACGGCTGTATTGTGCACTTACCTCAGGTGAGCGAGATGCAGCCCGGGGCACACCAAGCAAGGCCCTATGTGCCATGAGCTGCGTCCGCTTCACCTGCAGAAGACGGATGCGTTCTTCCAACTGTTCCAGCTCCATGTCCAGCGCCTCCATCGATGTCTCTCCTGCACACAAGGACGAAGACACAAGCGACATCGTACAGGGTAACGAGCAAAGCCAGTAAGTGAGAAAATTAGGGAATGAAAGCAGTCAGTAGCTTTAGCTGACTAGCGGTGGTAGCAGGCTAAGCTACAAACAACAGGTGGATGCTCGAGAGACAGAACGTTTTAAAGTAGATTTATTTGTATAAAGTGTTAGATGTTATATAAAATGTATTTAGGGTTTGTTCCCCCTAAGTAGTATTTAGCAAATGTGGAGGTATTTGATAATAAAAATGCAAATTGCGAATCTATGCAACAGAGCGAGCTCCAAACAGCAGCAGCTAGCGTAACAGCGGCAGTGACGTCACTCGAGCATGCGCAACAGCAAGAGGCGATCTTTATTGTCTGGGTTGGTGTATTAAATGTATTAAAGGAAGTTGAAGCTAAACTATGCAGAACACCAGCCCTTCAGGACCGAGTTTGGGCACCCCTGTTTTAGAAGGTCAGAGACTGATGTTGGATAAAGCCTGGTTTATACTTTTGTGTCGAGTGATCGGCGTGACCCACGGCACCTGCCTTGCGTGTAGTCATGCATTTATACTTCTGCGTGCTGTTTGTGTTGCTCTGCAATAACACTTCCGATACGCTAGCTGGCAGTAGGTTTTTATGTTCCTCTGTGTTGAGTTTTTTCGCTGGTGTTTTTTTCTGAATGTTTGAGAGGTGTGCATTGGCAACGGCCACAGGCAATGCGACCACGCGAAGGCTGCACCAGAGCATAAGTATAAATCAGCTTTAAGAGGTCCAACTGCTCGAATTCATCCTAAAGGTGTTCAATTGGGTTGAGTTCAGGACTGTCAGTCCATGTCCTCCACACCGAACTCACTCATCCATGTCTTTATGGACTTTTTTATAACAGGAAGGGTTATTCCCAAACAGTTTCTACAAATTTGGGAGCATGAAACTGTCCAAACTGTCTTGGTCTATTGAAAGTGGTACTTTCACTGGAAATAAGAGGCCAAACTCAAACTCTGAAAAATAACCCCACGCCATAATCCCCCCGTCTTCAGCAAACTTTACACTTGCTGCAATGCAGTCAGGTAAGTACTGTTCTCCTTGCAAGAAACAAACTCAGACTTATCCATCAGATATCCTGACAGAGAAATGTTATTGGTCACTCCAGAGAGCATGTCCTCACTTCTCTGTGGTGGTGCACTTTACACCACTGCTTGGCCATAGAAACCTCTCTACTCACTGTTCTTGAGCTGTTTGGAGGTCTGTACTTAGGGCCGGAATAACCAATGGGCATTAGGGACATAGGCCCAGGGGCCCGTGTGCACTTGGGGCCCCTGTGAGGGGGGAAAAAAATGCTGATTTTGGAGTGTCTATTTAGGCTAAGTGCAAAAAGCGCACCTCAATGGAATAAGCTAATTGAGTGTTTCTAGCCAGCACCGTTTGATCATCAGAGACAACACAACTTGAGAGCGCAGTAGACAGCAAGTGGGAGTGGCGTAGCTCGTAAAGAGCATGGCAACATGTTTTGAGGTGATCGATCAAGAACCCAGATCGAATCCAGCGACTGTTCTTCTTTTTTCCTCCATTGCATATCAGATTGGAAATACATTTATTTTCAATAGGAAGGAAAGTTTTGAAATAACCCGCACTGAATTGGGCAGACTGTAGTGTAGTAGTGGTGGTAGATCAAAATGAGTGGACAAGTGGATATAGCAAACGCAAGAGAAAATGAGGAGAGGAGGAATCTTTATTGAGACATGTTCCATGTATACACATGCCTTCTTCAAACAGATCCATGATGAGGAGAATGAAGGTAAAGAAGACACAATAGGGAATGTTAGCTAGCTATCAAGCTAATGTTAACCAGGCGGAGAAAGCTAACCGCAGTGCAGACTGGACTCGTCGTGTGTCTGAATAGGAGAGACAGACATAAAATGGAGAGAGAAAGACAGAAAAAGCCCCTAAAGAGGAGAGAGACAGGAGATAACTGGTATGGTGTGTGATTTCGGATACTTTCAGCCTTAAAATCAAGTGCTTTTTGCCTACTCTTCATCATGAGGGAGACAGTAGGAATCATTAATCAGTGTGTGTATTATGGAAGATTTAAATTCATAGAACTGGAATGGAGAGGTGTTATATCCAAATCATATGCATTTTAAGTTTGTAGAAATTATACATTAAAAATACCCTTAAATATACATTTTTAGTACTGCTTCAGTGAACTTGAACAAGTATATTAAAATCCATTCATTTTCACTAGTTTAATTAGTTTTTTTTTATCAAAGTGTGCTTTAAATGCTTTTAAAATAAGTTAAATCTTTGTAGACTATAAATATGTGTACTATATCAATTATTTTAAAAAATGTCTGCAAAACATTATAGATTAACTTTATTTAAAGAATATATTCATCTTATTTTTTAATTCAGCTATAGGGGTGCGGCCTTGTTGAGGGCCCTACAAGATATTGTGCCCAGGGGCCTCTGAATTCTTTATCCGGGCCTGTCTGTACTGTACAGTAGCTACAGTATGGACTGCAGAAAGTTGCTGACTTCTGTACACTCAGTGATTTTGCATGGCCTGTCACTTAATGACTGAGTTGCTGATGTTCCCAGTTGCTTCAAATTTGTTATAATAGCACATAATTAATATATAATAACATCAGTTATATTTAGTAGTGAGTGAAATTACATAAATGGACTTTTATTGCACAGGTGTAAATAGCATTTGAATTAACTGAGGTCCTGAGAGCCACTGACTCTTTCACAGATTTTTGTAGAATCAGTATGTTTATGTGCTGGATTTTTTACACACTTGACCATGAAAGTGATTGAATGCCTGAATTTAGTGATTTAGAGGGGTGTTCTAAAACATTTGGCAAAATAGTGTACATTCAATAGTTTTTTGGTGTTGTTGTTATTGCAATATGCAATCATGTTGGGTTTATCATGGGATTATAGTAGTTATATTTTTATTAGAAGACCATAAAATCTTCATAATATGAACTTTTTATTAATATTAATATTATATAGCATTAGCATTATTTTTAAGCACTAATTTGCTTTAGCAGTAAGTGAATAAACAACAAAAATAATAACTGCAGTAACGATATATGTATACACACTTATATTGCTAATAACAATACATAATTCTCCCCAATTTTTATATTTTCATTCTAAAAGTACTTTAAATCTGGAACAGTTGAAAAACAAACAAACTCCACTACAGATACGGAGTTCTCAATGAAATGAAACAGAATCCCTAGACGAGCAGAATGGCCATACGTATCTATCCACGCGCTCTAATTCTGCATCTGATATGTTGAGGTATGCAGTACAGTTGAACATTATGTGCATCTTTTCTCAGTAAAGGGGACGGAAACTGGATCCTGCCCCACGAGTCTCCCTTTGGATTGCCAGGAACCACCGCTGGTATTAATAGCCTTCCAGCCCTTTCTGAAGAACCGTATAGAAAAACATGCATTTACATGGCATTTTTCAACAGTCTGCAATTAATAGTTAGATTTGATTAAAAAAAAAATCTAATTAATTCTAAGAATCTAAATAAATAAATAAAAAATTTTCTCCTTCACTTTATCCTTTATCCCAGCAGCTCGTAAACTGATAAAGGTTTTTATATATTATGTATATTTTATTTAACAAATTTTTTCAGAATTCCCTCAGTAAAATTCTTTTACACTAATGTGATAAAATGTTTTTAAATATATTTAAACGAGTTTAAATTTGTGTGCGAAAAATATACACAAATTAGCACTTTTTTGTGAAAATTTATTTAATTGAGCCATGCATGTTAAGGAATTTAGTTTTAAATATTTATATCTGTTCTTTTGAACAGCTAGATCATTTTTTTGACCCCACAATTAAATATCATTGTATATACTTCCATGCACCACCAAGCTTCCCTGTTAGTATTAGAAGCAAATACAGCAGTGAAGACCCTTTATGGTTTGTCTTTTAAAAGCCCCATGTGGTGCCCTCTAGTGTAACATCTATGTACATTCTTAAATATTACATAACATCACATTCTTTTTCACCAGCATGGACCACGCCACACTTTATTGTAGGGATGAAAGTGTGCCACCCATCTAGGAAAGGAGGAGGAGTAGGGGTGGAAGGGGGGATTCTTCAAGATGAAGATGACTGTCATATGGTATTTATAGTGGCTTAGGAATCGTATGATTGGTAAATCATAAATTGAATAATGAGGGGCCGGCTGCAAGCAATCATAAGCATGTGATCCTCTCGAAATTAGTTTATAAATAAACTTCACTTAGCGAGTAGGTGATTGATTAAAGAGGCAAAGTGAGGCATGGTCCCGCTGCCGAACCTTTGTTAACAAGTTTACTCCATGTATGAAACTATTTTGACATCTCCATAAGTAGATTAAAAACAACAGAACACAAAAAGTTACAAAGAACTCCGAGTTTATTTCTTCTCCGATGAAGACCAATCAGGAAAGCAGGAGAGAGTTTACCAGACATGTACATCCAGTGTAAATACAAATGCTTAACAAACATCCAGTCACATTCAGCACATCAGATTCACCCAAACCTCAGAGTAGTTACACTCCGACTGTTTTTCTCCTTTGAAAGTTGATTAAACCAGTGGAAATGTGATTGTGACAAACGTGTTACAACCAACTAAACAGATTCCTGATTAAAACGTAAAACAGTGTGAACACTGAAATACACTAAGTGAAGGAACACAAATTAAAACCCAGTCAATAAGAATAAAAAATTAATGAAAAATTGCGATTTTAGTCAATTTACTCACTCTCAGGCCATTTTACATTTGTGAATTTTTGTTTAGCAGAACATTAAAGCAGATTTTTACTTGAAACTGTGGTTCTTGGTGATTTATAAAATGCAAGTCAATGGCTTCTGCCACTTTAAGAGTAAAAAAACAGGCAAAATTAAAACAATTTGAATGAGGATGTGGACTGAAGATAATCATAGTTCTATTTCCATCCAAAGACGCGAATCAGATGAAACATAATAAACTGTTAAAACATTCGCAAATAAAGCAACATTGCCATCCAATGAGTCAGACAGCAAAATCATCAGCAATTCCTGATTAATTGGCGCCAAATAATTAAAAGAAAAATTGAATTGTCTGCAGTAGAGGCCACTGTGGGACTTTTTTAATACAATAACTTACTTTCATCCTAGAAGATGAATCGCACTGTTTGGGTGCACAGATGCTCAAGACAGTTCTGGAGGTAATAATACTGAACCACCCTGATGATGGACTTTGGCTGAGGGATTTTAGAATGACCAAAACAACATTTCATGTTGTACTATGTGATCAGTCTGCTGGTTTATCCATTAATGCGGTTCCATTGCACCCATTTTTGTTATCACATGATGTTAAAACAAAAATCACATGACTTTTGTGATGCGCATTCTGGAATTTATTTGTTAAATGAGTTTTTTTCTTATTGGATAAAGTTATATTGCGATATTCAAGATATATGCGATATTCCAAAATGTACGTAAAAATAGGTGGATGGAAACATAGCTAATGCTGTAAATAATGATCATTGTCTTGCACAGACCAATCATTTTGCTTCTTTGTTTCATCAGGAGCTACTGATTTTCATTTAGTTTTCCAGCTGTTTTTTTTTTTTTTTGACCCAAACCCATTTACTAGCACCAAGCACCACAGTTTGAACTGCCAAAAAAAACTGCCAAAAAAAAGGCATCTGTGAAAATCAACAAACTTCTGTTTTTAAAAAGGCATGAGGGTGAATAAATATTGACAGAATTTCCTTTTTTTTAGGGGGTGAAAGAACTCTTTAAAGCTGGATGAAGAATGTGTTACAATGCAGAAGAATAAAATGTTTCAACAAGGCATTTAAAATCCACAACTTTTGTCTGTGTCCTTCAACATTCATGACAGGCAGAAAGGCTGACGTTCATGCCCCTGTTTGTTCAGGGATCAAATCGGCCCATTGTGGAACACAAATGTAAACTGTTCTGGGGCAGAAACAGAGCGCAAATGACAATACACATATTTTATTTGGCAAACGACAATCACCGGTGGTCAATCTAACCACTTCAGGAGTCAATAGTTAATGGAATCTGTTTTTAGAATGTTAAAAGATGAATTAAATAAACCAAATCACAACGACATAATACAGAATTCTGCACAGACAATATTACCCTCATATTTATTCTTACTCAATAATTTTCCACTGTGTAAGTGGTTACATCATTTCACAAGCCCCCAAAAAAGTGCTATTTCATAAACATAGTAAACAGCATACAAGGAGTCCACAATCCAACAAAACTCCAACATCATATACTGACTTAAAATCATTTGAAGAGATTTAAAGTGGCAAATGATAAAACAATAAGGCAGGTGAGAAACAAGGCAGGATGGAAAAAAAAATGAAAAAGTGACTTTATAAAGTGCAATTCAGAACTTAATGTTGAAATGCATAAACATGGGAAAAAAGGGGACAAATAAGCCAGAAAGAGACATGCTGTTACTGTAGGACCGTCTCCTTACTTATGAAAGAAACAAAAAGTATCCAAAAGAAGCCTTTAAAATCTGCATAGTTGAAAGATACAACTAAAATAAGTAAAATAATGTATTTAAAACTAGTAACTTTAGTCGCATCTTGATTTTCCATACACCGTTTTAGAAGAATCATATCATATTACCTACTTCCATACAGAAATTAGCCTGTAGGTTCTTAAAGGGACAGTTCACCTAAAAATGAACACGAGCTGTTGATTTACGCACTCTCAAGCCATTCAGGATGTTCAGGAATGAACATTAAAGATGATGTGATCCGAAACCGTGATTTATGGGCTTTCATAAAATGTAGTAAATGACTCAAAACTTTGAAAAAATTTAATACATGTGACTCCTAACAATACATGGAGGTCTCAGAAGTGAATATTATTTACAAAAGTTACATCATATGTTCTATTATACCACAGGTTGTAATGTTGTAAATAATGTTGAGTTTTTGACAAAGACTGATCGAGATGCTATAGAAGACCTTGATTTAAAGGGATAGTTCATCCAAATTACTTTCATTTATACCCTTTACTCAGTTTTTAAACACAAAAAAAAAAGATATTTTAAAGAAAGCTGAAAAAATGCGTAACCATTGACTTCCATAATAGGAAAAACAAATACTGTGGAAGTTAATGTTTACTGATTTTCAGCTTTCTTCAAAATAAATGGTTCTAAAGAAGAAGAAAAAAAAATATATCAAACAAGTGAAGGGTGAGTAAATGATGACAAAATGTTTCGTTCCGGGTGAACGATCCCTTTACGTCAGGAGCCAAAAATGTATTTTCCCTCCCTGTACGCGTTTTCTGCACTCTCAAAGTGCTGGACATGCATTTTATGAATCACCAATATTTGACAGCATGAGGGTGAGGAAATAAACAGCAAGTTTTCATTTTTTTGAGTGTACAATCCCCTGAAATGATCACATCTTATTTTTGAGGAGCAATATTAGTAAACGAAGACATTTAACTAACCACATTTAAAAAGGCATTAAATACTTCAATAATCGATGAGGAGAACAATGATGAGAACTGAGAAATAATAGCTAATTTCTGTTTATTTTGAACGGTCTATTATTTGTGCACACTAATTTAATGGATAAGACCAGTGGTTATTTTTGTGCTTTAATTAAAAATAATAATTATTATTATTTATTCACCCTGATGATGTTTTTAACCAGTAATGAGCTTCTTAAGGGGCTTGTTAACCTCTTAAAAAAACACAAACAAACAAACAAAAACATTGTGTTAACATTCAATCCCCACGTTGTTCCAAACCTGTTAGACTTATTATGTGGAATGCATAAACTAGATTATTTAAAATCATATTGGAAAATGTGCTGTTTTGGACCCTAAGTATTGACAAAAATAGTTTATTTTGCATTCCACAAACAAAATAAAAATGAGTCCCTCAGTTTTGGAACATGTGAGACAGTAAATACAAATTTTGGGTAAACAACCTCTTTAAAAATGGACTTTCATCACGCATAAAAGAGCAGCTTGGACATGAGTTCTAAATATCTCCTTTTGCGTTTTATGCAGAAATGTCAGTCATATGAGTTTAAAACCACATGAGGGAAAGTAAACAGCAAAAGTTCGATCTTTATGTGAACTACTCCTTTAAAGTATGAGGTTATCGTGATTTCATAGAATAACACAAGTATCACAAATACTGGAGAGAAAGTTGGCGCGTCCCGAAGAACGGTGGTCGGCAGTTGCGAGCTGCTTTTGCGCATATGGATTTAAGTAAGTTCCTTTTCCCCCTAAATCACATCTAAAAGCTCTCAACAACACTAAGTGCAGTGTTTCTTTGTGCAAGGCATTCGGTGATGCAATTAAGTGAAAATGGCGGTAAGCTCGTAGACGATTATACGGTCTGACTACACAAATCACACAAAGCCCTCAAAGGAGAACCAGCTCCAGTCTGAAAGGCTGTTTCACTGTTATAGGACACAGGACATGAGAGTAAGAAGCACGACTGAGCCCTAACCTTAAAAAAAAACAACACCCATCCGGACAAACACTTGTGTAAGATTATAGTACACTGTCTGAGAGGACGTTATATAAAACACTAATACTCAATCTAAAAGAGAATATGAAAAAGAGTTTCTTTGCAGTTTCTCCTCCTCAGATCCATGGTTCTGGGTTTTTGGAGGACCTCTGGAAGCCGTCGTCTCCACACGTTTCTAGGATAGTGCTACATTAGGGTTAGGACTGCCTTATCAACTACCTTACGTCATGTGTAGATCCGGCTATGTCTCTGGGTTTGTGACTGTAGGAGCTGCTGTGGAACTCATGATCTTGGTGTATTGAGAGTGAATGGCATCGAAGGCCTCGTCCCGATGAATCATGGCACCAAACACTAGAGGCTGCAAAAGAGACACCATCAAACCATTAAAGCCAATCTGGTACTGATCGAAGACGGTTTGAGGTCAGAACTGGTTTTAACTGGTTAGAATTACTGGCTATGCAGTGCAATCCTCCGCTAGCTGCTGAGTTCTACTTGATGCACTTGTCATTGTACTATTACTTATTGTTTATTACACAGTTGACTCATCTTTAGGGATACACTGATACCAATTCTGATTACTCACCGATACAGATCCAACTTCGATACGGTGGCGTTTTTTTTTTAAACATACAGTTTCTATAGTTCTGTAGTAGTGTTAAACTCAAAAAATATGTCGTCTTTAGTAAAAATAACAGACCTACAGGCCTACTGTAAATGACAGATAACACAATCTAACTAAAAACATGATGCTTGCTGTAAACTAGGCTACATTATTTGAGCATTCATTATGACATTGATAGGATCTGTTGTGGTCCAGCTTATGTTTCCTTTTTAATATTTAGATTTTTCTTTGAAATGTGTAATAGGCTACCACTATTGACCTTCATCGCTGGTAATATAACCAGCCTCTCAGCAAAGCCTGATATTTTTCTGTAGGTTTGACGCAGACTAAACTAAACTGTTTAAGTTCAGTATTACTTATTAAACACTCCCTCACCAAATCTTGCCTTGAGTGAAATGGAGAATATAAAAAGCACATCAGCACAGAGGAAAAATCTAATGCTTAACACATAATCTTTAAAATTATGACTTATATAAAACATGTAGCAAATATATGACAGGTTTGTGATACAACAATTACAGTGGAACATTAAATAAATCCTTATTTTACATGGAGTGAAGCACATCATCCACCTGCACAGTTGTGTTCATTGTTCATCTATTTTTGTCTGAAAATGTATCTTTTTGGAATGAATTTCATTTGGTATTTTTTGTATCTTAATTTCAATGTATTTTTTGTTGGTCAGTTATACAAGAACTAATGACATTTGAGATGAAATTCAAAACAAGGTTCGCTTATATGCTTCAGATCCAAAACAAGGTCTGTTAAATGAAATGTTAATATAAATAAAATTACAGTGAAATATTCACAGTTTCAGAGTAGCCTATGTTAGGCAAAATAATTTTCACTGTTAATGACAATCCATATTGCGCCTGTCAGTTTCACTTTAATTAATTTTATCAACTACTTTGACCACAATGAGTCAGGCTTTTTAAACTATTCGGAGCACTAAAAGTATTCCCCTCAGAAGAATAAACTTGTTCAGAGGGATGAGAGAACAGAAACTCATTAGCGCCTTTCACACATACAGACATTTCCGGAAAATTACCAGCAATTTTCCGGAAAGGTCTGTATATGTGAACAGGCCCTTTTTGAAAATACCGGTAAATTCGTTCTGGAAAGAGAAGTTGTAACATTACCGGTAATTTGCCAGAATGCTGCGCTGTGTGAATGCAGAAGGAAAATTTCCAGAAAGAGCGTGTTCACGTCTAAAACACGATATCGTGAGACGTCTACTTTAGCCGATCAGAACATTCAGACGCATTCACGTTCGCGCGGTGTATGAAAATAAAAGCCTTTGAATATTTTTCCAGACACGTTTAGCTGCTAGATGTTAGTCAGATAACATTTCTATGTTCCTTCTTAATGCCAGCTGTGTCAAAAATTTTCAATAAAATGCTTATGATAAGCCGTTGTTTGTTTACCTTCAAGCTCTGACATGCGTGCACATGAAGCAGCCGGTGAGCGGCAGCACACACACATATTATATACATCTCGACACGCGAAAGTGTTCCTCCATATGTTTTTATAGAAGTTGTTTACAATACTTATCCATCCACAGAGTTTGTAATGTAGTCAAATGTTTACAAATACAAGCGCAGCCGTTTAGAGCTCATTTCTGGTTAATGATGTCAGAATTTACCTGTACTTTGGAGTGGATGTGTGAAATATTCGTAACGTCCTTGCCTGTGTGAACAGCACTTTTTAAATTTACCGGCAAAGTCGTTCTAAAAAATTTCCAAATATTTACCAGTATCACTGTGTGAAAGGGGCTATTGTGAGAATAATTTTATGGAGCGGGACACATCGCGTCTGTGCAGCCGGTGAGTGAATGAAGCGCTTGATGCATCACTGAGACACAGTGCGCAGCCTTCCAGCATCTGCGGACACTTCCAAAACTTTGCAGCACAAAAGGGAGAAATGAGTGCGTTGAGGATCTGTCCAGTGTATTACTGAGCCTTTTCCAATTTAAAATTTCAGGTAGGCCTACTTTGTGTGTGAAGAACAGGTAATAACCCTCTCTACTTCAGTGTTGCGAATGCGATCTGCTGATCTAACAGACACAGCGCAACATGATTTAGAAACAGCAATGAAGTCCATGTTGCAGGTAAAAATGAAACAATTTAATGCAAAACTAAATGCATTTCTCCACTGATTATTTAAACTAACAGGAATAAATAGTCTTGGAGAAAGTTTTTTATGTTGTCATTAATGAACGCGACATGAAGTTTGAATTGTGAATGAATGGAGAATGATTGACAAGCGCAGCGGAGGGAAGCGCTGAACTGAACATGAATTTAACCTCTTGAATATTCAGTTGGGTAGGGTTGCACCAGCTGTTCGTAAGTTCTTTCTTAAACTGGAATGTAAAGTCCACACTAGGGGCTTAGTAACTACTAGCTAGTTTGTAACTAAATTGGTTCTCAATTCGGTTGCACCACAGGTTCTTAGGGCAAACCGTAATTAGTAGGTCGTAAGCTCTCCGTAAAGTCATTCGTAGTCACATTGAATGACGTAATATCCAATAAAAAGCATTTAAATCTTTAAACTGCTTTAAAATTCTGCAACTAATGCATCTATATATAACTGTCCTATGCAAATTAAATGACAAATTTCATTTTTATAGTAAATTTAATAACAGTCAGTCACTAATAACAGACGATGCACACACCTGCATCGCGAGCCGTGAATTCACGCAAAATACAGTACATAAGAAGTAATCAAAACATACTTGTTTTTTTATGTCCTACATATGATAGAGAAAACAACAGGAAGAAAAACTCAGTCATGAAGAAAGTCTCGTTTTAATTACAATTAACAAAAAACACTCCTTGATAGAAAATTTAACTCTTTTCACAAACCAAAACAAATGTGAAAATAGGCTGAGTAGAGGGAGATGATTCTTTAATATGATCGTGAGCTCCTCAATGTAAACTAATCTTGCGATCATATCTTTTCTACCGTTATACATGGGGGTAGGCTGCCATAAATATTTAGTTGGAACGTAAACTAAGTTTGGTGGTGCAACACAAAAATAATTAGTAATGTGTAAATTGTAACTTAGTGTCCCTTTAAGTCACAACTAGGCCTCTGTACTTCACATTAAACTATAGAATGGCTTCAGAACATTTGGCATATAGTAGGCTTACATGACAACTTTCTAGTGCCTTAAAATAGGCTACCTTCATGGCTTTTGTTGTCTTATAAATTACATAATTTTGATCGGTACTAGCTAGCCGATACCCGATCCAGCAAAAATATGCAGTATCGAACCGATATCTGATTCAAGTATCGGATCCCTACTAATCTTAAAATTGTAAGGCAACTTGCTGTTTTGAGTTGGCTCAACTTAAATCGAGTCAACTACAGTACTTGGGTTAAAAGTTAAGTCAACTAAAAAAAAAGCTGTGCAGCAGGTTGACTTACAATTTTTAATCAAGTCAACTTGTGTTTTTATACAGTGTACAGAGTAATTGTCATGACAAAACAGTAGCAAAGAAGAAATTTAGGTAGGTGGGGTTGCTAATTGAATGAATTTAATTATGTATAAAAATAATACTTTTAAAGACAAATGGTTCATTTAGGCTACATTTTATACATCCAAGCTAAGGTTTCTAACATTCCTCAAAATATCTTTCGTGTTTTTTGGTCTAGAACCCATTGAGGGTAAGTAAAAACTGTGTAGATTTTTATTTTGGGGTGAATTATCAATTTAAGAGTGATTCTATAATTCAGGCATTACGATCCTCTAATTAGAGCAAATAAACATTATAGTTAATTATACAACAATTCAGTCTGATTCTCGAATCTGATTGGCTGATAGATTTCCTAAGATGTACTTTTCTGCAGTATTCCTCACTGTGAATGTCGTGGTAGAGGACAAAAAAACAAGAAATGTACAAATACTACTGCACTTGTGTCATGCATTGCATTTTTTATTTTTAGGCAAGATTGTGTTTGTTTAGACTTGTAATATGAGCTTGATTTATAATACAGAGCCGATTGAACGATTTTGCAGATGCAAGCTCAAGGACTTTACCAGCTATGCAAAGCTCCTGAACAATTATTATTATTGGTCACACTTTACATTAAGGTTTCATTAGTCAATGTCATAAATAATGTAAATTAAGTATGAACAATACAAGTACAACATTATTAATCAGAACTCAACATTTACGAATGCCTTGTTAAAATCCAAATTTATGCTGGTTAACATTAATTAATGCACCGTAAGTTAACATGAACTAACAATAACTGTATTTTTTATTAAGTAACGTTAACAAACATGATCAAATAGTGTAATAAATATATTGTTCATTGTTTATTTATGTTAGTAAATGCATTAGCAAAGTGTTACCTTATTATTAAATCTGATTCTAAATGATTCATTCAATTTTGTAGTGAATCAGTGTTTTTGGGCTTAAAATCTCTGATGTTTTTAATACCATTCATTTAGCTCCAAAAAATTAACCCAAATATAGCTCACTCACTAACTTATGTATATTGGTAAACATGCTGAATAATAGCAGACAGGCTGTCGATTTATAAAAAGATGAGCTGTTGTATTTTTTCCACAACATTTTGAACAACCAGGAAGCCTCTCTTCTGTTGACATCCATTCATTAAATCCATCCTGTCCTCTAATAATGGAAATCAGGCCCCAAAATAAAAGCCAATGGTTTACTTGTGTGCAGAAATAAAACACTTTTTGTACAATGGTCCTAAACATGTACTATTTATGAGAATGGCTAAGAAAAAAAAGTGGATAAAATGTATGCAAGGTATAGACATTTATATTTGAGACGCTTTTCTCAGTGTGCACTAATATTTGTTTTTGTGATAATAAAGGTTGTGCTAGTTCATGTTAGTCAATGCATTTACTAACATGAACAAAACAATATTATAGTATTTGCTAGTTAATGAAAATACAGTCATTCATTGATAGTTTGTTAACTCACAGTGCATTCACTAATGTTAACAATCATGAATTTGGAAGTTAATAATGCATTAGTAAATGTTGAACTATAATAAATAAATGCTAAACAAGTATTGTTCATAATTAGTTTATGTTAGGAAATATATTAAATAATGAAACCTTTTTGTAAAGTGTGACCAATATTTGAAGACTAACAATTCTGTAAAACTTAGAGCATAATTAATAAATCATAACCTGCAAAATAAGTGTTTTTCACTTGCATTTTAAAATAATAATTTGATAAAATTTTTTGGGCTGTCTGATATGCTGCCCATTATTGCCCTATGGTGACTCTCACCTTTAGAGTAGATGGTGTGGTAATTGAAATCCCCATCCCAGATCCTGGCAATACTGACAACACCTTGTACTGTTTACATGAGAGGAGAATCCAGTTAGAAAAAAGAAATTAATGTAAAAATAAGACAAATATCCAGTAAACATCTAGCAGACCTTCTGAATATCTGTGATGTCCTGCAGCTTGATGACTTTATTCTTTTTTGAGGATGTTGCACGAGAGCTGGAGCTTTCAAAACACAGGTAACTAAAAACAAGAAACATATGATTCATCATTTAACTCTTGTCTTGTTGTATAACATTGCATAGCTATTGTGTTTAAAGAGTAAGGGATTATATACTGTATACAGTTGAAGTCAGAATTATTAGCCCTCCTGTGATTTTTCTTTTTGAAATATTTCCCAAATGATGTTTAACGGATCAAAGATTTATTGCCTGTAAATTTTTTGTTTCTAGAGAAAATCTTATTTGTTTTATTTTGGCTAGAATAGAGGAAGTTATATTTTTTTAAGGCCAATAATATTAACCCCTTTAAGCAATATGTTTTTCAATTTTCTAGAGAACAAACCATGATTTGCTAGGTTAATTACCCTAATTAACCTAGTTAGGCCTTTAAATGTCACTTTAAGCTGAATACTAGTATCTTGAAACATATCTAGTCAATTATTCTGTACTGTCATCATGGCAAAGATAAAAGAAATCAGCTATTAGAAATGAGTTATTAAAACTATTATGTTTAGAAATGTGTTTCTCTCAGTTAAACAGAAATTGGGATATGCACTAAGCACATTAAGACAGCTTGGGCTATGGATTTGAATGAAGTGGTGGCTAACGAGATCTAAGAAGAAGCCCTGTCGAGAATAAAAAAAAAAGGTTTGATAAATTTGAGACATAAATGAATCCAACAATCTCTAAAACTAGATTAAGAAATATTTCCCTCTGTATCTCCTAAATGTGACAGATGTGGTGGGGCAGAAGGGACACATTTATTTTGGTTTTGTCCTGTTCTTTATGAGTTTTGGATCTAACATTTTAAAATTGTTTTCCAGTGCTTATGGAACCAATATCCAACCTGGCTACAATTTAGCTATTTTTGGATATTCTAATATAATGGACACATTTCCATTAACCCAACAGAAAGCCCTGATGGTTGGCATGATTACAACTAAAAAGATGATCTTACTTAATTGGAAATCTCCAAAGGCTCCCTGTTATAAGAGATGGTTGAATGCTTTATGTCATTCAAATGGAACAACTACATTTTGAAATTTCACAGAAAAAAAAGCTGAAACCACATGGAAACCTATCTTAAGACTCTTGGGAATTTACCATTTTAAGTTTGTAAGTTTCCATCTCTTATATATTTCATCACCTATATATACCTATATATTCATGACGCTGACTTTGTAAAAACATGAATATTGTCATCTTTTTTATGTTTATGCTACATATGTCATGTGTATTGTGTATATATGTATATATATTTGGTAACGTAGACCATCCCCCCTTTTTTTTTTTGGTGGGGTGGGGGGGGGGGGGGTTGGGGGGGTGGGGGGGGGGGGGGGGGGTTAATGTCAATTATTCTGTATAATTTTTTTTTCTTTTTATTGGTTTTATTTCTGTTTTTGTTAAATATTTTATAAATGTTAAATAAAACTAAATATTACAAAAAAAAAAAATTGGGGAGGAAAAATATACAGTAGGATTAATAATTCTGGAGGGCTTATTATTCTGACTTCAACTGTATACATTTCAACAAAATATGTTTCAATTTGTAAATAGTGACATTTAATGGATTAAATCTTTTGTGCCGATTCTGAAAAAAAGCCCCAAACACTAATAATCAGCAAACAGCAAGCTAAGAGCTAATGTGCAGTACAGCTGCTTCTGAACATACTTTTCCGTGACGTAGAGGACACCGTTGCGGATGTAATCAGTCGGCATTTTTCTGTCTCTGTTGATCAAGCAGCATCGCCAGCCATTTTCACACACTGTGGGGAAAGACATCTGTTCAATTCTTTATTTACGGCTCCATCCAAACTTTATCTGATCTGATTTTAGACTAAATCTGTAGCATGAGAAGCAGAAACCAATTGACCATTTTAAAACAAAATATAAGGATTTTTGCAAAAAAAAAAAAAAAAAAAAAAAAAATCCCTGCTCTGAAACCACATCTTGAGAGCAGGTGCTGCTGTGTTTAAACTTTTCTCAAAAGTTTTGTCATAACTTTACTGAAAAAGCCCTATTGGTATACATGGCATATTGGTAATTTGCGCACGTCTTGTCTTGGAGTAAGGCTGGACATTTAATCAAAATGAAACCACAAATGTGATTATGTAAAGCTGTGAATTTTTATGCACATCTTGTCAGGGAAGCACAGTTGTGTGATAAGCAGTAAATCTCTGAAAGACAGAGGGCGCTCTCATGCAGAAACTCCATAGACTAAAAATTATGGGGGAAAATGGAGAAAATAGTGTCCGTGATGTCACCCATGGGCTTCTGAAGAGCACAGGTAATTTTTGGTCTTTTAAAAGCACATTGAGCCACTAAGCATTGTTCTTATGACGTTTTGACAGGGGGAAATGCTAATTACTTACAAAAACTTCAAATATAGTCTGTGTTAGTAAATGCAAGGCTATTTATGAAATCCAGGCATAACACTCTATGACAACGTTTCAGATGACTGTTCTAGAGCCTAGAGCTAATCAATCTGTCAGATTTTGAAGTGCTTTCAAGTTCTAACGAAAATTATAAATAATAAATAAATTATCTTAAAATAAATGAATACATTTATAGATAAAAGTATAACATAATTTCACTCACTGGGGAAAAGGAGGCGACTTAAAATGGTTTGTGAGACCACAGAATGCTATATTATCTGATAATTGTAAGAAATAATCCCAAAAGCCAATTGACTGTGTAAAGCCAAAAAACAAACAAACAGAAATACGATATATATGCCGAGTTCAGCTGTTAATCAGCCGGAATCTGCTGAAGAGACGTAAGGGCGAGCAGCAAGACCTAGCTGTCACTCAAGTAGCCATGCCCTTAATTATGCAGACCTAATATAAATAAAACGGATGAGTTCTAAAAAAAATTCACCCTCTCATATATGTCATGAAGTGTAATACTAGCTATATACTGTACACCGGAATCTGTTTTTGTACCACACTGTAAACACTTTTTTTTTCTGCTGTGAAGTTGCCCATTTTAACATTGGGGTCAATAGAAATGTGCTCTATTTTGGAGCCAGGAATTTTGATGAATTGCAGTTTCAGTTACTTCCGTATTAGCTTCATGAGGGAAAGCGGGATGTTGCCTCTTAAAATCAACTCCCAACACCTATGAAGAAACCCAGGAAATCTCTATATCCTTGCATTATAAACAGAAGATTTAACAGCTTTTGTTTATTCAGCGTGACTAATAAAGACTAAATTATGGTATCATCTCACAGAATTATTTATTTCAAACACTTCACTGAAGTAATGCGAGTTGTTTTAAGTAAAACATTTTTATGTGGTAATTTCAACTGTAGTTTATTGAGAAGCTACAGCTGTAATCATTACAGAATGTTTATGTCAACGTCATAATAGTCCAATTACATCAATTTTGAAACGGGTTTTTGCATTGCTCATCAGATTTACTAGAACTAACTCTACTTACAAAATATGCATGAAAATTGCCTTTGATCTCCCAGCCCTATCTTGAAGGCAACTGTTTTATATATATTATTTGCAAAGTAACTTAAACAATCATCATCAAAAAAAAAAACTGACATTCCTTGCAGTTCCTCCTCTCACCTGATAGAGGGCGCTCATTCTCAGACAGGTTGAAGACTTCATGAAAAGGGCCTCTTTTTGTGTTGTAAGCCCGTCCGCTTTCCTCTTCTCGACCGATGCCACATGACATGCTGGTGGACTGACCGCTGCGCGCCACCACTGGCTGCATCTGCTGTGAGGAACAAGCAGAAGCATCAGGTCAGAAGCACGACGTACAAATGAAGGCCCAGAACTGCAGGGCTCCCTGTGTGCTGATGAAGGATCAATGCTGTCCTCCAACTCCTCACCAGATGAACAACAGAATCGACCTATCGATAAGCCCCTCCCCTCAAATGCAGATCAGCCAATGGCACTTGAGTATCAGCTGCACTGAAACTTAATGTTTAGTTTCAAAGACTTAAAGTGTAGTTTTTAGCATCATTAGCATTAGGATTTGATGTATTTTACAGTTTTGAATTTGATATAAATTGGGGCTTGAGTAGTTTGGCTATAGAGTTTATTTGATTTCATATCATAATCCCGAACAAGACCTACTGATCTATGCTCGTTTTCACCACTGAATAAAAAAAGATTTAAAAAATAATGTTATTGTGATGTTTTATGTCAGATTTCTGACTTTAAAACTTGGATCTGCAACTTTATTTCTCAGAATTCTGTCTTTTGTCCTTGCAATTGAGACTGAATTTTGAGATATAAAGTAGGCATGCAATGAGATTTTGGTTGTACAATTATAGTCTGAGGATTAATCACGGTTTTACATGTATTATGCATTTATTAATTTCAAAACACTACTGGTTTAGTAAATCACATGAAAACTCCTTATATTTAAAGTGTTATTTGTTGCTGCTCAGTAACCACATAATACAGCACAAATTTAAACAAATTATTTTACACTGAAAAATAAACGACAGCACAATGAATGACTAAATAAATAAATAAATAAAAATAAGAATAAATTAAAAAAATTTTGTTTGTATAAAGTTTGTTGAACTTTTGATCAACTATATTACAAATTTGTTTGTTATTGTTTGTATTTTTTTCTCTTTGGAGTAGAAATTTAAAATGTATATTTTATATTTATTTATAATATTTATATTATACAAAGTATAAAGCTGATCGATCAGTTCTTGTGATGTGACTCACGGTGCACTTGCGGCATACTTTCAACTAGCTGTGCCTGGAAAGCGTGAGTGCGTTGTGGCAGTCGCTCCAATATGTGCACGCAATCTGCGTGCCACCATTAGAAAAATATTCAATTTGCGCGCACAAAAGACACAACATTATTAGCCTCATCCATAGTTATTCCAGTGTGCGTGGGTATTAGCCTCGGTGTACAAGCTCGGAACTTTAAACTAGCTCACATAACTTCGTTTAGTTGCAGTAGTTTTGTTCCGTGCAGAAATGTGTTGTTGAGAAGACTTCACGATTAATTAACTGTGATGAATTAAAGCAAGGTTCATAGTGAGATTGCTTATTCACTGCATCCCTAATATAAAGTCAGAATTCTTGTATCATGCAATTCTGAGAAGAAGAAAAAAATAGGACTTCTCAGATAAAGTCACAATAATGTGTTTTGCTTTATTCAGTTGTGGTAACAGGCTTCTAAAAAAGGCAGCTTAATCTAATAGGATAAATACATTTATGTCGAACGCTGCTAATGTCACCTAAAGTTTATCAAAATCTTTTAACCATTAGCTAAAACATTAGCTAGCAACAGTAACTAAGCAAGGTGGGGATTACCGATAGGTCAACTGACCCTAAATCAGTACCTGAGGACCCGAGGGCAGCACTTATAAATCGTTGTTATTAAACCAGTGAGTGCCATTGAGCAAAGCAGCAGTGCATGATGGGTCAGAGGCTCCTGAGGTCAGCTGGACTTCTCTGGGTCTGGAGCCAAACATTAGCGAGGGATGCCTGGAGGTGCTGAGCACTAGTGCCAAGCTCAAAGCCAGAGTTAAACAGCCACTTATCTCTCTGCTATTACCACTCACCAATTCATCCCAGCATTTATTACCACCAGGGCATTAGTTTGTTCACAGTGTGGGTAGCTCAAGCAAGACACATGTCATCTGATAGATGTTTGTGGATGTTTCTTCAACTGTGGCCACTTTTTAGTTGCAGGAGTTTATTTAATTAAAGGAATAGTTCACCCAAAAAATGTAAATGTAGCCATTTACTCATGCTTCACTTCATGCAAATCTGAATTTGTTGTGTAGTTTTGGAATCTGGTAGTAACTGACTGCCATAGTATGTTTTTATGTTTCATACTACGGATGTCAATGGCTAGCAGGCACTTGATTTTGAGGAAATGCTGAGTAAATGTTCATTTTTAGGTGAACTATCCTTTTAATAGAAAAACATTTTTGTTATAAACACAATTGAAATTTGTAATTAATTTGGGTTTTGTTTCAAGTTATACAAATCTATAGTAACAGCAACTGTAAACATTTAATCAAGTAATAATTGTCTGAATGTATAGAAATTTAAAACAAATTCTGTTCATAAAGCAATTAAGTTATATTTTAGCAACAACCACAACATTAAACATAATTGTCCAACAGATTTATATACAGTTTACAACTAAATTCATAAGAGGTAATAATAATAATATGATTTTTAAAATAATTACCAATAGATTTATAGATCTTGCAATACATCATGTATATAACAACAACAATAAAAAACAATGTCATATTCTAAAAAACTATTCATAAGACTAAATAACTATTATTATCAGCATTATTATTGTTCAGTAAATCTGAAAACACTACAAACAAAGCATAAAAATAAATTATTCAAAACGTGCATTGTCTTATATAGCTGTAAGGTACAGACTTTGTTTAAAAAAGACAATTACATGTTAAATGCGTTTATGTTGAGCATTATACAGCCTGATGCTTTAAACAACAACACCAATATTAATAACAGCATCAATTTTATAATGCAATAATATATCAATAAAAATAAACAACCCATTTTGGTAACACTTTACAATAACTACACGCTATGAACCATTTATTAAGCATTAGCAAATAGTTAATTCATTATCTGTTAAGCATTAACTCTACATTGATAATTGTTAGTAAGCAGTTCATAACTGCAGCTACAAATGCTGTATTATTGACTCATAACCACATTTATAACGTGCTTAATAGCTGTACTTTCATAATTTATTTTTCATTACTAAATTAAGTATTGCATTACTTACAAACCAGTTATTTAGGATTTTTTTTTTTAAAGATCATTCAGATTGATTTTGTAAATGATTAATAAACCATTTAAATTAACATTTATATATCTTATTATTCAGGCATATAGTAATAGTTAATTTGTATCTTAATAAATGCTTTATTAACTCAACTTCGTCCAGTTTTGTGACCTAATCTAAAGTGAGGACTATTTATGCTTTATAAATCCCTTATAAATGACAATTAAAGGCTCAGTTATATTCTAAATAGGAAAAAAGTACATAAACGACATTATTCATTTCTATTTGTTTGAAGATACAAATGAAACTGTATCAAATAAAAAATAAATCTTTGCAACCTTATCTAAAATAAAATGACTGTACAATTTAAACATTGCATCCTATTATATTGTTCAATTTTATATTGTTGTTCTTTTATCCAATTTTATGTTGTATTCTAACACTCTTGTCATTCAGCAATGTTTAAAGTTTACAGTTATTTTACTTATTAGATAAGATTGTAAATATTATTGTTCATTTGATACTGAGCCTTTAATTGTCATTAATAAGGGATTTATAAAGCATAAATAGTCCTCACTAGATTAGGTCACAAAACTGCACGAAGTTGAATTAATGAAGCATTTATGATAGTAACTATTACTATATGCCTGAATAATAAAATATATAAATGTTGATTTGAATAGTTTATTAATCATTTACTAACTCATTCTAAATGATCTTAAAAACCACCAACTACTAATAAATACAAATGGTTTGTAAATAATTAATACTTAATTTATTCATGAAAAACAAATTATTAACAAAGTATGAAAGTACAATTATTAAGCACATTATAAATGTGGTTGTAAGTCAAGAATACAGCATTTGTAGCTGCAGTTATAAACTGCTTACTAATGCTTATTAATGTAGAGTTAATGCTTAACAAATAATAAATTCACTAGATGCTAATACTTAGTAAATGACTCATAGTGTATAGTTATTATAAAGTGTTACCCACATTTTTATTTAAATTAAATCTATGCATGATAATCATAAACAATTACTATTATTAATACTACTACAACTAACAATATTAATCTGAAATTGTATTTTTTTTCTCCTGTGATTCTTCAGTCTACTTTTGGGACTTTTTGGTGAAAGTGAAAGTGTGTGTTCAGGGACTTGACTTTCTAAACCTCCACAGGTCAAGTGGCCAGAGTTGAAGAAACACCAGTATATTTGCAGAAACTGATTCATCATCGTGCACAGATAGAGGGAGAGCTAGAAACAAGAAAGAGAGAGAGAGAGAGAGAGAGAGAGAGAGAGAGAGAGAGAGAGAGAGAGAGAGAGAGAGAGAGAACATCTGCAAATACTATATATCTGTAAAAGATAAAGCCACTAACTCAGACACGACTAAATGAAGCCTATTTGAAGAGACAAACACCCCAATCCTAAAGTCACTAACAACAGCCACACTCAAAGAAAACACACGCTACCAGTGTAATATACAGTAACCCACACCATCAGCAGCAGTCTGCCTCTGCGCCTCCAGAAACTAAACACTTCAACATGACCACAGCAGAAGAGCCAAGCTTTCCAGACACTAAGTACACATGACATTTATATCATCAGAAGAAAAACTACAACTAGAATGAATACAAGGCAATGATGTTTGGCTTTAAGGCAAGACACTACAGACGAAATAGGGTTTATGACCATACTTTAAAAGTTTTCTAAAATGTTTAAATGTGCAGATGAGGTATTATTTAATTAAACATGCCATCATTTGCATAAGTCTGATCACAAAAAAAATGAAAAGGTTTGCATTAGATTTTTTACTGACATATTAGAGAAAATTCTGTCAATCTCCTTTTTTTATCATGAATCAGAAAATACTGCAAAAATAAATAAATAAAAGATGTCAACAGCAGTGTTGGGGGAAGTTACCTTGGAATATAATGCATTACAACATTGAGTTACTCCCCCCAAAAAAGTAACTAATTGCATTACTTAGTTACTTTTTAAGGTAAGTAATGAGTTACATCACTTTTGCATTACTATTTTGTTTTTTTACCAGAGGAGCTCTGCATTTAACACACTGTATATCCTTCATTTATTTTTACAAAAAACACATAAAAATGAATGTAGGATAATGTTATCTGTCACTGTTCATTCAGATAATCCTCTTTTCCTTTTCTTCCATGTGTTCAAAATAAAGAGAACATTTCTCATTGCACAAATAAGACTCTGCCATCTTCCTTTCTGCCTGTTCCTGCATTCTCTCATTGAGTGTGGGATTCAAAGTGACTACGATCATCTTACAGTAATTCAGCAATTTATTTTTTTAAAAGCAAATTAATTAAACTAAAAAGTAACTCTCAGTACATTTTTTACAAAAGTAACTGAAAGATAATTACTTAATTTTTAATTGTAATGCGTTACTTTACTCATTACTTAGAAAAGTAACATTATTATGTAATTTGCTTTACGTGTAATGCGGTAGCCCCAACACTGGTCAACAGGTCAGCTTTTTTTGAGAAAAAGTCAATTTTCTGGTATAAAATATCGTATATAATCAGGCAAATCATTGAATTATATGAACACAACACACTGCAAAACATCTTCAGACGAAAACAAATAAATCAATGAATAAAACTATAAAGACACAAATTGATCAAGTCACACTTAAATGTGTAATATGGATTTTTTATTACTTTTGTCATTCTCAAAACTGCAGTGACTCGCCTTAAAGGGATAGTTCATCCAAAATTAATACCGTCATCATTTACTCCCTCTTTACTTGCTCAACATCTGTTTGAGTTTCTTCTGTTGAACACAAAAGAAGATATTTAGAAAAATGCTGGTAGATGCACTCATTAACTGTGTCTCATTCCAGAGGCTGCATCCTCCAAAGCATTCGAAGGGCGCTGCGTCATCGCAGTGTGACGAAAGCGGTCTCATTTAAAACTAGAAGGCTCCTTCATGTGTAAGAAATTAAAAGGCTCCTTCATGTGCAAATGCAGCCTCAAAACATGTCCTTCATCTCCCAGGTAATGAAAGATACAACCGGTGAATCCTTTGCGGCTTCAAACATGCCAAGATTTATTGTGCGCTGATAATGGCAGGACGTTTTTAAAAGTAAACTCCAGATTAAGGGTGCTTTCACACTTGGTTCAATTGCCTGGACCGTACCCAAGTTCAATTGTCCCCCCTTGCCACCTTCTTGGTTTGTTTGTGTTCACACTGTCTTTTGTCCTTCTGAACCCCGCTGCGCTTGCGTCATCAAGCTGCTGTGTTGTGTACGGCTATTGCTAGGCGACAGACACGAAAGCAAAGCTCCAACATGGAAAGACGCACACACATCGCTCATCGTTCTGCTTTTACTGAATCTTTTGGTTTTGGACACACAGAAAAGCAACTCGCATCCATCTACTGCAAAAATGATATAAACGTTCAGAACATCACGCAATGTCCGCTGAAGCTGTTTTTGGAGGAGTCAAGCAAACATTATCACTGTGATTGCCCTGGCTCTGTCTCGCTTCTCACCAAGGTACAGTACATGATACACACACACGAATGAACGTTATGAAACGATAGTTTGTTGTACTGTTGGTGGTTTACTTACGTTATTTGGTACTATTGCATTCATACCAGAAGTGAACGGGACCAGAGTTCGCACAAACCGTACCCCAGACCACCTCTTTCAGACGGACTCGGGTAGGGTTCGTGGGTGTGCACCCGAATTCAGAAGACACATTCACACTAGCTAAACGTACTGTACCCTGATGTCAAACGAACCCAGGTGTGGACCAAAAGTGCTAGTGTGAAAGCACCCTTAATGTATGGGTTGAAACGGTCATGGAAAACCTGGAAAAGTCATGGAATTTTGACATGGCATTTTCCAGGCTTGCAAAAGTTTTGGAAAAACAAAAATCCCCACAAAGTTTTGGAAAGGTCATGGAACAAATATCTGTAAACTTGAATATAGGTTAGTTGTCTTTACTTCCTTTCTGTCTTTGGCCAAAAACATGCTCTCACATTATGAATGCTGCTTAAGCCTTCATTCATTCATTCATTCATTCATTCATTCATTTTCCTTCGGATTAGTTTCAATTTCAGAGGTGCCACAGAGGGAATTAACCGCCAAGTATAAGCATTACCTAAATAAATTTTACCAAAAATAGATATATAAAATAAATTCAAACTAAATAGATTTGTTTTGTGTTTTATGATATGTTGTAATGAATTTGAACGTGCATTGTTTTTCTTATTATTTACGATGTACAGTAGAAGTCAGAATTATTAACCCCACGGTTTAATTTTTTCCCCAATTTCTGTTTAACGGAGAGAAGATTTTTTTTCAACATTTCTAAACATAATAGTTTTAATAACTTATCTCTAATGACTGATTCATTTTCTCTTTGCCATGATGACAGTACATAATATTTGACTAGATATTTTTCAAGACACTTCTATACAGCTTAAAGTGTCATTTAAAGGCTGAACTAGGTTAATTAGGTCAACTAGGCAGGTTAGGGTAATTAGGCAAGTTATTGTATAACGATGGTTTGTTCTGTAGACTATCGAAAAAATATACAGCTTAAAGGGGCTAATAATTTTGACCTTAAAATTGGTTTTAAAAAATTAAAAACTGCGAGTGTTACAAGCAATGGCGGTTCTAGACCAGAATGACTGGGGGGGCCAGAACGTGCTTTTAGGGGGCACACTTTAACATGCATCACAAACTACTTAATTATTCAAAGTCATTTTTTTTCATGCATGACTCGGCAGTCTTCATAAACAAGATAATTATATAACTTAAACTCAAAATAATCATTCATTTTCTTTTCGGCTTAGTCCCTTTATTAATCTGGGGTCCCCACAGCAGAATGAACAACTTATTCAGCAAATGTTTTAAACAGTGCATGCCCTTCCAGCTGCAACCCATCACTGGGAAACATCTATACATTCACACACACACGCTATGGACAATTTAGCCTACCCAATTCACTTACACCACATGTTTTTGGATTTGTGGGGGAAACCGGAGCACCCGGAGGAAACCCACGCCAACACAGGGAGTACATGCAAGCTCCACACAGAAACTCCAACTGACCCAGCCGGGGCTCACATAGCCTCCTTAAGAAATATTTACTGTATATTTTTGATTGTCTACACAATAAACCAGTTATACTCTAACTTGACTAATTATTCTAGCTGTCCTAGTTAACATAACCTAGTGAAGTCTTTAAATTACACTTTAATATGAATACAACTATCTTGCAAAATAACTAGTAAAATATTTTGCACTGACTTTCACCATGGGAAAGATAAAAAAGTAGTTATTAGAAATTAGTTAGTTAAACTATTGTTTAAAAAAACGTGTTGTAAAAAAAATCATGTGTTGAAGACTCGTATTATGTCAGTACTGACATCTAAAATGAATGAAGGCAAAACTAAACGAGTAGAATATTACTTTCAACGTGACTGAAAACTAAATTTGATCAATGTGTTACATCTGTTCTCCGGTACTTGCCGACTGTTTGTAAATTCAAGACTGCATTTCCTAACGTAAAACTATGTACACTCAATTTCTGATTAATAATATGCAGAGCCGAGGACTTCCACTATTAAAAGGTTTAAAATCGCTATTGAAAACAAAAGTCTAATATAATCAACAGTGGACATTTTGATAGTGTTTCACAACATGAACATGACTGAAGTTGAATCTTTTTATTACCCATGTTAATTGGGGGGTTAACTTCTGAATGCGGGGAACTAATGCGCACAGATAGAGCGCGCGTGAAGGCAGAGAGAGGGAGTGCACGTGAGAGCGAATGCGCGCGACACCTAGAGCGCGCGAAAGAAGCTCCAGTCATTTCTTCGCAGTTTGCCGCCAATGGCTGATATCACTTCTCTGTGACGTTTTGATACAAAAATATCACGCGCGGCCCCCCCCCCCGCGGTGCGTGCCCTGCGGGCCCGTCCGCTACGCCACTGATCGTCACCTTGGAATTATAAGGTTCTATCTGCGTTCTGAATGATTTTGAGATATTAAGCTTCAAAGTTTTTGCTTTGCATATAGCAAACAGTATGTGTGTAACATTTGTTGTTTTAAATAAAAAGTCTTAAAATGTAAACAACTTCATCCCATAATGTAAATAAGTTGTCATTTAATAAGAATGTCAATAACTGAATTTTTGACAAAAATGTCAGATAGAGCCTTATAATTCTATGACTATATCGAAACACACGTTGAAAAACAAATAGAGTATGTCATGTCTTCCTACAGTATAGAGTGATTTTATAGACAGTTTACATTTTTGTGTACATGTATGAATATTTCCAGCTTCTGTAAACCTTGTTTTTGCCTTCAGATTACTTAAAATAAGTTTTAAAATCACTTTACAAATTTTATTATCGCTTATTAATGGCAGCTGTTATGGTTGCTAGGTGATGAGATCTGTCCTCGTTAGGCTTGCTCATCTCATTTCAAAATGTTCGGTCCGGGTTGTGTGGACTTCCATGGACTCACCTTTGAGCCTCTGAAATGAGACACAACTATTGGCATCCATATTAATTTGCTTTCCAACTATGGAAGTCAATGGAATCATCAACAAGCATTTTTCAAAATAACTTTGTGTTCAACAGAAGAAAGTAACTTATAAAACCACATGAGGAAGAGTAAAGGATGAGGTTGTTTTTATTTTCGGGTAAACTATCCCTTTAAATCTCAACCAAAGTCTCCATGAAGTGTCATTTGTTGCTTGAATATGTAAAAGCTTGACTGTTCTGATGTAGCCAGCAGTATTACACTACACTATTTTCTATAGTATAAATATAAACCCGCATGTCACACACACTCTTACACAAATATAATATTCTCACTGTTACCTTGTCTGATGACGACGGATCGAAAACATCACTTTTGTGCATATACTTTTTGTGCAAACTAATGCGACGATTTTGATCCAGCTGCCAACAGACATTTTAAGTGTCATTTTGCATATTCTTGACAACACACGCACACACACGTATATATGAACACACACACACACACACGCAGGACCAGCCATTGGTGGCAAACACAGGCACTGTTGTGAAACCAAAGGCCACACCAGATCCCTACCTTTTCAAAGCCAGAGAGCTGAGAGAGGAGAAATAACAGAGTGATCATGTGACAGAGCATCAGCCAACCACATCCTGCCATTCATTCACCACAAAGAAGAAAAAGACATCCTCCATTCACTGTGCACACTGCACACTTTAGAAGCTGTCCTCCATTTTATTTCAGCTGACTGGTTATTGTTTGTTTTTGCAGCTTATTTAAAATAATATTTTGAAACTCTTATTAAGGGCAGCCTGGCCAAGATGGCAATATAAATATAAATTTATAATCTAATCTAATATAGATCTTGAATAACATATTACATGTATATAATGTATATATGAATACATGTATATATTTATGTATATATAGTAATTAATGTACCAATATAATTTATATATTACAATTATATATTACAATATAGCTATTATTCAAGAGCATCCTGCCAGATGATAAATAAAATTAACATTACATTAAAAAATGTAACTACAAAAACCTTAAAATTACAAATGAAAACCGAAAAATATAGAAATAAAAAGTCAGACAAAATATATACACTAACATAAATACATACACTACCTGAAAAAAGTCTTGTCGCTTTTCCAAGTTTTAGGAACAACAAATAGTAACTTGACTTCTAGTTGATCATTTGGTATCAGAAGTGGCTTATATGAAAGGCAAAGGCCTCTAGATTACAATTATTTTACCAAAATAAAATATGATCATGCCTTGATTTTTTATTATTTAATTAGGACAGTAAGGTCTGACTTTGCTTAGATAAAAGTCTTGTCACTTAACAGAAATAATGTATGGTATAGAATATAAAGTCATGGTGCAGTGGGAAAAGATTTAATATTGTGTATGACTCCCATGAGCTTGGACGACTGCATCCATACATCTCTGCAATGACTCAAATAACATATTAATAAAGTCATCTGGAATGGCAAAGAAAGTGTTCTTGCAGGACTCCCAGAGTTCATTTAGATTCTTTGGATTCATCTTTAATGCCTCCTCCTTCTTACCCCAGACATGGTCAATAATGTTCATATCTGGTGAGTGAGCTGGCCAATCCTGGAGCACCTTGACCTTCTTTGCTTTCAGGAACTTTGATGTGGAGGCTGAAGTATGAGAAGGAACGCTATCCTGCTGAAGAATTTGCCCTCTCCTGTAGTTTGTAACGTAATGGGCAGCACAAATGTCTTGATACCTCAAGCTGTTGATGTTGTCATCCCCTCTGCAGATCTCTCGTACGCCCCATATACTGAATGTAGCCCCAAACCATGATTTTTCCTTCACCAAACTTGACTGATTTCTTTGAGAATCTTGGGTCCATGCGGGTTCCAAAAGGTCTTCTGCAGTATTTGTGATGATTGGGATGCAGATCAACAGACGACTTATCAGAAAAATCTACCGTCTGCCACTTTTCCAAATGATCAACTAGAAGTCAAGTTAATATTTGTTACTCTTACAATTGGGATTGCCGAAACTGGGATTGACGACTTTTGTCAGGTAGTGCATATGCTACGAAAATTTGTACTTTTCATTTAGTGTTTACAAAACAAAGACTAAAATTGTAAGATAATAACTATTCAGGCATTTTAAAAAGGGCAAAAGCAAACAAATGATTAAAATATTAAAACAAAACAACACAACACACGCTTAAAAAAAAAACTTTTGTTTATTGTTTGTTACTATATACTCTTGGTCTCTTTTCAATAAGAGTTTCAGTTTAAAGCTCCTAACAAAAAATGAAGACGTCATCACGCATATTCAGTCATAAGCGAGCAGTTCTCCTCATAAAAACACACAGAGTGTTTAATATTGTTGAATGTGAGACTTACTCGTCTGCTGAGTGTGGTGTTGTTGCGCTCTTTCAGTTGTGGGTCTGTGGGTAAAGTTGTCCACACGATGTATGGAGTGTCGTATTTGTCCCTCAGTTTCGGGCAGCTCTTGAACATGAAGTCAATGATGAAGAATTTGATGCCAGCATAAATCCCTGCAATCATCACAAGTTACAACACATGAAATAATGAAAATAAAACACCGGATGAAAGAATTAAAAGGCTTTTTGAACTGCATTGGTTACCGATCATGAAGCCCAAGAGTTTGTATGGCAGCAAGCAAGACGCAATGAAGGCCACCCATACACCAACATACAGTTTCTGAGTGATTTCAGGCTGGACCCACATGAAGAGACTGCAACACACACACACACACGCACGCGCACACACGCACGCACGCACACACACACACGCACACACACACACACACACACACACACACACACACACACACACACACACACAATTACATACATTATATGTGTGTAAATGTACATTCATATAATGTCTGTACATGTTATTCATTTGAAAAAAGCAGTACAATGAAATTAAAGTGCTATCAAAATGATGGCAGAATACAATGATAGATAGACAGACGGACAGACGAAGAGATGGATAGACAGAATTTTAATCAACTGATAGTCCAGTAAAATATTACTATAAAATATAACATGACAATTTATACATTTATTAATAATATTCAGTTACTATTTTCAGGATCTCAAGATTAATATTATTCTATTGAAAAAATGTAACAAACAGACAAACAGATCATTTAAATAGTTTTGTAAATATGTTAAATACTCCCAAAATGATTTGAAATATGTTAACTACAGTACATGGTCTAAACAAAATCTTTTGACTTTCCTTTTCTTCTAAATTTTAGTTTTTTTGTTGTGCTGATAGAGGATATGATTATACAGTATGACCAAACATAAAACATAAACTGACTGCCAACATTCAATATTTATATATATATTGGTTATTTGGGTGTTGGAGTGAGTGAGTGAGTGTGTGTGTGTGTGTGTACTGGTTTTGGTGGTATAATGTCAGTTTAAGATGAAGAGTCCTCATAAATCACCAAAGCCATCATGTGTGTGTGGCTGAAACTTGGTATATAGAAATAAACAAACAAAAATATGAGAAGAAAATAAAATAAAACAAATATATATATATATATATATATATATATATTTGTTTTATTTTATTTTTTATTTTACAATATTCATTTAATTTAAAATATATTTGTGCGCTCAAACAACCCCCCCCCCCCCCCCCCCCCCCCCCGACAAAGTCCAGAACTTGTACCATATACGAGTTTGTTTTTTTCCCCCATTTTGGTCAGTAAGCCATTATAATTTGTGAAAATAACCGGTAGAAGAAGGCTTTAAGATAAATGTCAATTTAACCATTCAACTGGACAAATTTTGACTAAGGAAATGAGCTGGCCAGTTTATTATTTGCCTATATGCTACAGTTTTTAATTTAAAACAAGTTTTAACAGATTCCTAATTGTATCTTTTTTTTAATGATGAATGACAATAGATTTGTGTTTTAAAAATAAGCATTGTTTCATATTTCTTTGTTCAAAATGGTACATTTTAAATTAAATATTAACTTTTGTAAATAAACACTTCATGGTAAAATAGCATGGTAAACACTTTGACAAAAACATGGAAATATCTTTGTTGCCTCAAAAAGTGTGGTTATGATCACCATCCGACAAGCTGATCCAGCAAAAATGCTTAAAATGTTATTAAAATGCAGCATTTGAACCTCATAAATAGAAAATGAAGCGAATAACTACAATAAGGTACACTTTATGAGAAAAAAGAAGCACCACTTTCACCAGGCTGGCTACAGGCCTGATTCTTTACTTATTTAATTAAATCCAGCAAATTATACAACTTAGAGAGGAATGTAACTAGGAGGAGCTATTCAATCATTATTTTTTAAATCTGGAAACAAAATACAACAAAAACACCTGTAAACAAATAATCTGTAAACAAAGAAACTCAAAGCAACTGACATCTGAACCATCACACCATGTTCACTGTTATCACCCACAATTCAACCACTCATACTCACTTTTTGATCTTCTCCAACACATCTGCCATCTTTCCAAACAGATTCTGTAAAAACATTTTCCACATCTTACTTTACAAAGCAGAAAACCACAAATCACAACGAGAAGAAAACCCTGCTAACTGCCCGACCTGAGCTTTCTGTGCCACATCCAGCACCAGCTGAAACTTCTCGGAGACCGTCAGCTCTTCCTTAGGAGGCTCCTGAGGAAAACGAACATACAAATGAAGCATTAAACATCTTAAGAATCTGAAGAAATGACTGGCACTTGTGATCTGATATGAAGCTTTTATTCACCACAGGCTCGGAGACCTCAGGCACGATACTCCACTGAATCCTCCAACCTCTGAAACACAAACACACCACAGTTCAAAAAGCAGCACAGGACAAACACACACTAGTCTTACATTATAGGATCTAAATGTGCATCATGTCATTTTTAATACCATAATTTTTAATCATTGCCTAAACAATATGGATAATGGCCTACATTAGAAGTCAATAGATTTGCAAATTCTTATAGATTTTAGTGAAAATCGGTATTTGTTGACTGAAATTGTGAAAAAAATGTTCCAGGTGTTTTTCAGAACAGTGTAATTTTGAAATCATTATGTGACTTTTGTTTGTGACAGTTTAGTCATTATTATTAGTTTTTACTTTTCAATTTTCTCATTTAATGTTGTTTTCTGACATATTTCTAACTTTGCATTTTCTACCATTAAATGAGCTTTTAGCTAGTTTTTACTTTTAATTGAAACTAAAGTCATCTTTACACAGAAGGTTTAGGGTCCTAAAGCAAGTCTGTGTCTGTTTAGAATTCAGTGTAAAGACACTATGCCGCTTTAAACAGCTGGTGTAAATACAAATGTTTGAAAATCAATGCTGCTTCAGGTTTGGTTTCAGCCTTCGCTGGGTAAAGATGCCTTAAATTTAGAAATGAAAAGAACTTGGTGTTGGAAAACAAAAAGAGGAATGAAAACAAAAGTAAATAAAAGCAAACCAAAAAAACTAAAATTAAAAACAAAAATCAACTCAAATCAAAATAAAACAAAAACAACAAATAAAAACACAATATATCACAATAAAACACAAAATAAAACAGCAAAAATTCAAACAAAACAAAACAAAAAAAAACCCAAAGGAAACAAACCAATTAAAAAAAACTAAAGAAAACAAAAAATCTAAACAAAACAAACTCACGCTGCATCCGGAATCGCACACTACTCAAGTAGATTCTACATTTGTATTTGAATGTACATCATGACCATGACACCAGAAAATGACTGTTTGTTTTATAATATACAGCATATGAATGAGAAAGTATTATTGGGATTCTGACCTACTATATCTATATTTTGTCAATCACCTGACCTACCCATGTCACTTCACTTTGGGTCGTGATCATGTGATAAAGCAGCATTGTTTTTTCCAACGCAATCTCACGGCAATTCATAACTTTTTGATATAGTGGCTAATTCGTATGTATTTGTACAATCTAATTTCCACAATTTAGTACAATTTGCTCATCACCCAATGATGGTTGGGTTCAAAGGTGGGGTTGGGTGCCATGCCTCCTTTTTAAAATCATACGTTTTCATACAACTGAACTAGCGAATTAGCTAATAAACTGACAAAACGTAAAATACTTGCATTTTATCGTGAGATCAGGCTGGTTTTTACATACTGAATACATTTTAGGGTTCTGTTATAATACTGGTCTGTCTCATTAAACACACAACATACTATATTAAAACAACTATGTTTTCCTGTGTTCTATAAAACCTAACTGGATATCAAAGACGTTTGACATTATTAGCATAGCCACAATAGAACATGGCCCATGCCAGTAGTTAAAATTACATATTTCTTTGGAACATTCTTTGAAACATTTGGAATAATTCAAGTACATACTGTAGGCAAGCAAAATATAAAACACTTTTCTAGTAAATGTTGGATATTTTAATGAAAAAAACTTACATATTATGATAAATAATTAATGTATGACTTCATTTTATGCTTAATAAATAGCAAATCAACTTGTGTTTATAATTGAGGATCAGATGTCAACATGTGCTCATGAGAGAATGATAAAGTTATGAATTGTGGTGCTGATGGATTCCTGCATGTCAGACATACTTCGCTATGAGGTAATTCAAGGACAGCCGCAGAATGGCTAAAAATAGGAACATGGGCAGAACCCAGCCGTGCCACGCAGCATTCATATAGATCTGTGGAAAGAGCAGAGTAGAGAAAAGCAGACAGAGACATCATCTACACTTCTGTATATCAAGATTAGACAACTGGCATCATACTGGCCGAGAGCTGCACCATATATTACAGAGGACCATCAATGGAAGCGTGAAATCAGCACTGCATTGATTTGTTTTTTTTTTTTTTAGCTGACAATGTCGAAATGGAAGTATACTGCATGAACATAGTAGTTTAAATAAAAGCATTAAATCGCTCTTAATATTAGTAGTTTAAATAAAAGCATTAAATCGCTCTTAATATTAGTAGTTTAAATAAAAGCATTAAATCGCTCTTAATATTAGTAGTTTAAATAAAAGCATTAAATCGCTCTTAATATTAGTAGTTTAAATAAAAGCATTAAATCGCTCTTAATATTAGTAGTTTAAATAAAAGCATTAAATCGCTCTTAATATTAGTAGTTTAAATAAAAGCATTAAATCGCTCTTAATATTAGTAGTTTAAATAAAAGCATTAAATCGCTCTTAATATTAGTAGTTTAAATAAAAGCATTAAATCGCTCTTAATATTAGTAGTTTAAATAAAAGCATTAAATCGCTCTTAATATTAGTAGTTTAAATAAAAGCATTAAATCTCTCTTAATATTAGTAGTTTAAATAAAAGCATTAAATCTCTCTTAATATTAGTAGTTTAAATAAAAGTATTAAATCTCTCTTAATATTAGTAGTTTATATAAATGTAGTATTAAATTCATCTTAATATTAGCAGTTTATATAAATGTAAGTATTAAATCTCTCTTAAATCACCATATCTAATAATTATTCACACATATTTATGTTTAATTATTAATTAATAATATATAATTCTTTTATAGTCGTACTGAATTGATTTTATTTAGTGGAAACCCTTCAAATTTAAGACATAAATATTTTGTATTGTATTTTTACAACACGAACAAAAAATAATAATTCCTGATTTAAATTTCATTCAAACATTACAATGTGTAGTTATGATTCTTATAAAATGAATAAAACCATAATACATATCATAAATTGAAATGCAAGTAGCTTTAGTCCTCTGAACAGTCAAAACTTTGTGTATTATTTTAATAAATAAAAATATTTCTTCATTTGAAGAGTTCATTTGCAAAAAACAAATTGCCACCATTTTTAGAATTTTTCAGAAATCGATTTGTTTTAGTTTTTTCTTCAGTACTTCAAATGTAAAACCATAATTTCAGAAAACTACTACAAAGCTACAGTTTTAGTAATTTCCATATGTAACAGTGCAGTATGGCTTTATGGTGGGAGGCGTGTGTTGGCTTGAGTGCCTTAGTGTCTCACCAGTGACAATATTAGGCCATTTTGCACTGCTACTAGTGTGATAGTTTGATGGCATAATAAAATATTAAGTAATATAAAAGTAATATAAAAAAGAAAATCAAACATGAAGAGTCTCAAAAATCCTTTTGTATGAGGAACTACTTCTGACATTCATTCACATCTGCAGCTGACGTCAGAACAGCAGAAGCTGTTACTACTTCACCAACGCTTTAGAGCTAATGTTTGAATGATTCTCTAGCGTAATATCTAAAGTGATGACAAAACAGGTGATTTTGCTCACATTTTAAGATTATGAGGCTGAACGGCATGAAATGCCATCAGTCTACAGAGATATCTCCCAGTATTTTTCTGTTGCAATCAGGAGATCACAATAATTAACTCCAAAAAAAGCCAATGGAAAGCACACACTACCAGATTACTATAGAATAAATACAGCACTGTTCTGTAATGATTTGTTCAGCTATAGTTTGAAATGGATGCTGAGAAAATGCTGTTTTCTCCTCTAAGGGCTTATTAGCTCTGCTCAGTATGACAGGTTGGCAACCGAATATTTAAAATAGGCACTATCCTTATAAAAAAAAACTGCATAGTTGCAATCTAAACTACATTCTCGCCTAAAAAAAGGCCTCAAAAGTACAGTATGTTGTCCAACAGCTGCAATATTTGTTAAACTTTATGTGGGCAGAGTAATACAGAAGGGTGAAGAGGCTGTATGAGTGCTGTTATTGCAGAATATCAGATTTGAGAACCAAACAGAACTGTTGTATAAATATATATATGCAATTGCACTTCTAACAACATATAACTCATTAGTCATTTTCAGATCTCATATTTTTGTTTTTGTAAATAAACTCATCATTTGTTCTCAGATGAACGTTTTTGACATCCTAAAAGTGGGTTAATGCTGACCAAATTTTTCATTTTTTTTTAATGTGTCTGATGACATGTGGCTGATAATGAGCTCGTCAGCTTGTATTGTGCATTTTAATAATGGCAGTCAAACAGACGTAATCGTGAGGGCTTTGTGTGGTTTGCGTTTGGCTTACAATAAAGGCGATGGCTGACGTGTAGACCGAGTGCCAGCTGGATAAGGCAGAAAGGTTCCTCATGAAGTTCGTGACAGGTTTAGCACCCCGTTCTGAAAACACACAAGCAAAAAACACAATCAGTTTCAGGCCTCATACACGGTCGCTGAGAATTAAATGGTGTTGTAATGGGATAATATATTTTGTTATGGCTCTGAGTTTTTTTTTATTTTTTTTTATTGCAGCTGCAGTATAAAAAACACTCACTGAGTCGTCTCATATTTTCAGTTAATCTGCAGAGAGGAGAAAAGAAAATTAATTATTTAATGAGATCTGCTGTAAGGGTGAAATTATGAAGACAGAAATAGCAGGAAAATGGAGGCTCTAAGCTGGACTGACTCTTGAGCAAACATGAGGCTGAATCACACGCTCATCTCAACATTACAGCACTTTTAGATACGCAATACACAAAATATATGAAGAATCAAAAATCATATTTAAAGATCATAAACTAGCAAAACAAAAATCATTCAAGTTTTCATTGCATAAAAGTAAAATATACAGCTTTTAGAGAGAAATGCCTTTTTATCATGTAAACAAAAATCTGGAAATATAATAACATGCAATAATATTTCTTTTTTGTGCTTAAGTCTTTTAAAATATTTTATTGCCAATAAGATTTTATAATGCTTTAATTTCCGACAAATGACAGTGTAGTCATACACACACACACACACACACACACACACACACACACACACACACACACACACACACACACACACACACACACACACACACACTCTCTTATATATGTTTTTTGTTACTCTACTATAGCAAGAGATTGTATAACAGTATTAGTGCTGGCCAAAGATTAATCATTAAAAAATAAAAGTTGGTTTTGACATAAGATATGTCTGTGCAATATATATGTTTATTATGTATAAGCAATACACACACATATAGTGCTCAGCATATACTGTAGGAGTACACCCCTTACAAATCTATCTTTTAAATTCATATTTTTAATAGGAAGCTGTACAATATTATATTTGTGCATATAGATTAGATTAGTCTGTACTGAAGCCAAATCTGGAGCTTATATAACAAAATAACTTACGATAACGGTCCTAAAATTAGTACACCCAAATTTATGTTATAGAAAAATATTAATAACAATTAAAAAAAAAAAAAAAAAAAAAGAGGAAAAATCAAGAGATTTTGTGAAATTTTGTAGCTTGTAATTTTTATTTTTTGCAACATTTTGCTTGAATGTAATTGTATTATCTTTCAGTTTCTAAATATGTTTGGTGACTAAAATATTATTTGAATAAATATATCTGTTTTAAAAATCTGTTTTGTTTAAATGCACCAAAATACATTGCCTATATTCACTGATAAACAGAAAAAAATATTCATTTACAAAATAGAGTGTACTCAATTATGCTGAGCACTGTACATAAAAACAAACCATACAAAACCTTGCATAGAAATTTCAATTTAAATATAACTTGGATCATATACAGTACTACAGTACAAAGTACTAGTATTCAGCTTAAAGTGATATTTAAAGGCTTAATTAGGTTTATTAGGCAAGTTAGAGTAATTAGGAAAATCATTCTATAATGATAGTTTGTTCTGTAGACAATTGAAAAAAGAAATATTTCTTAAGGGGGCTAATAATATTAAAGAAAAAATTAAAAACTGATTTTATTCTGTTAACCTTTCCTTAAAATACATCACAAGAACATACATTTTTAAAAAGCTTCAGTTGAAAAGGTGTATGTGACACAAATGACCCGTCCATGACCTGAACGCCTCTTTCAAAACCTGTAAATTATTCATGCAAACGATACAAAACGCTGGTCACCTTTTAGCACTTAGTGGTTCCTCAGTCTCGACTGTGTTTTCCTCAGGTTGAAAGCGGAAATCTTCAATATAAACACCAAAACGTTCGTAGAGCCATTTCCAGACACGAGAGCGGAACGTCTCCTTCTGTTTGTCCCCTGATAGACCAAACAACACAGAACAACACTTCAGTACAGCCATAACACATAACTCACTGATTCAAACACAAACATCTGGCTGGAAGTGGTCCAGAAATCAGAACGCAAAAAAAACAAAACAAAAAAAACATAATAATATATGGTTCCATGAAGAACCTCCACAGGTGCCAAAAGTGTGGGTTCTAGGCCTGTCACAGTAATCAATATATCCACTTGGTTATCGCACAACACATGGACATAACCTCAATCATTTTTGGTGATGCAATATACGTCGTCCATACATAAAAAACAATTCTAGCAACACTTTAGTTGATTGCGCAACATCTCTATCTCTATTGGAGGTGTCAGTGTCTGTTTGGTTAAAAAAACATTATAGTATTTACTATAAATTACTGTAGTATTTTTCATGTAAGTGTCTGAAAACTGAAAATAGATCTGATAACAGATATTACAGCCTCTGTTACTTTGTACCTTGCATGATTTTGTTAACATTTATTATTATTTATTTAGGATATGCAATTTCACACTGACAATAATATCGTTTATAGAAATATATTTTGGTGCAATATATATAAAAATAGATATGGTGACAGGCCTAGTGTGTGCTGGCTTAACATCCATGGAAACTTATTTACACAAAAGCTTATTTACAGAGGAAAAAGGCTCAATAGGTTGTTTATATATTATATACAGTGAGGGAAATAAGTATTTAATCACACTGTGATTTTTCAAAATCTCCTACTTAGAAATCATGGAGGGGTCTAGAATTTTCAGTATAATTGCAATTCAACTGAGCCCCCCTCTTTATTTTTTCCCCAATTGCTGTTTAACGGAGAGAAGTTTTTTCAACACATTTCTAAACAAGATAGTTTTAATAACTCATTTCTAATAACTGATTTCTTTGCCATGATGACAGTAAATAATACTTGATATTTTTTAAGACACTTCTATACAGCTTAAAGTGACATTTAAAGGCTTAACTAGGTTAAATTAGGCAAGTTATTGTATAACGATGGTTTGTTCTGTAGACTATCGAAAAAATATAGCTTAAAGGGGCTAATAATTTTGACCTTAAAATGGGGTTTAAAAAATTAATAACTGCTTTTAGTCTAGCCGAAATAAAACAAATAAGACTTTTTCCAGCAGAAAAAAACATTACCAGACATACTGTGAAAAATTCCTTGCTCTGTTAAACATCATTTGGGAAATATTTAAAAAAAGAATTCAAAGGGGGGCTAATAATTCTTCAACTCTATATTTTTTTACATTATGAAAAAAGGTTCTTTGGGAACAAAATACGGGTTCTTTACATTTTAATAAAATATTCTTTACATTATGAACAATTGGTTTGTGTGATTTTTTTTCT